>OY986437.1:151098389-151809508 GCA_963920525.1 Dichetophora obliterata | reverse complement strand
TCATCATCATCATTATCATCATCATCATCATCATCATCATCATCATCATCATCATCATCATCATCATCATCATCATCATCATCATCATCATCATCATCATCATCATCATCATCATCATCATCATCATCATCATCATCATCATCATCATCATCATCATCATCATCATCATCATCATCATCATCATCATCATCATCATCATCATCATCATCATCATCATCATCATCATCATCATCATCATCATCATCATCATCATCATCATCATCATCATCATCATCATCATCATCATCATCATCATCATCATCATCATCATCATCATCATCATCATCATCATCATCATCATCATCATCATCATCATCATCATCATCATCATCATCATCATCATCATCATCATCATCATCATCATCATCATCATCATCATCATCATCATCATCATCATCATCATCATCATCATCATCATCATCATCATCATCATCATCATCATCATCATCATCATCATCATCATCATCATCATCATCATCATCATCATCATCATCATCATCATCATCATCATCATCATCATCATCATCATCATCATCATCATCATCATCATCATCATCATCATCATCATCATCATCATCATCATCATCATCATCATCATCATCATCATCATCATCATCATCATCATCATCATCATCATCATCATCATCATCATCATCATCATCATCATCATCATCATCATCATCATCATCATCATCATCATCATCATCATCATCATCATCATCATCATCATCATCATCATCATCATCATCATCATCATCATCATCATCATCATCATCATCATCATCATCATCATCATCATCATCATCATCATCATCATCATCATCATCATCATCATCATCATCATCATCATCATCATCATCATCATCATCATCATCATCATCATCATCATCATCATCATCATCATCATCATCATCATCATCATCATCATCATCATCATCATCATCATCATCATCATCATCATCATCATCATCATCATCATCATCATCATCATCATCATCATCATCATCATCATCATCATCATCATCATTATTATTATTATTATTATTATTATTATTATTATTATTTATTTATTTAAGTAATCATAAGTACAATAAGAGCTATGCTCTTTTATAGTGCAACATAAATGCATAAGTATAATTAATTTACATTAAATTTAATTAAAATTAATATTAAAATTGAAGTTAAAATTAAAATTAATAATTTTATATTAAAAATTTGAAATTAAAAGTTAAAAACTAAAAATGAAGAATAATAATAACTTTTAATAATAATAATAATAATAATAATAATAATTAGTCTTAATTAAATTTGTTGCTAAGGTTTGATATCCGTAAGCGAAATGCAAAATTAGCAGCAATTCACAGTAAAATATAGGAAACGCGACTATAATATAATGTTGATTTACAGAAACCTGTTTTGATCCGGCGGTCCGTTTCTTCCTGGCTGACTCGTTTCGGTCAAGATTACTCAACACGCTTCATACTGTAAGTTCTTGACTTTTAATGACCGCTTAACCTTGGTGCAACGTTGTCTTAGTCCAACCCGACGACGTCAGCGAGACTCAAGATATCCTCCTTCCAAAAAGGTTGCGCAGCCGTCCCTGTATGGCGACGTCTGCGACCGGCTGAATCCTTAGTTTCCCTTACATAAATTAAGTCTCTCTATTCTTTTTTTCTTTTTTTTTACGCAACACATATTTACCTTTCCTTCCCTTTTTCCCTTTTCACCCCTTTTCAGCTTAAATAATATCTCCTGTTCTCCAAATTACTATCTTCTTTCAAATTATCTGCAGACGATAGTGCGTGATTTAAAACATCGTCCGGAAAAATCATCTTTAAAATCCTCCTATTCGTCCTTATTTCGAATTCCTATCCTTATGTTTTTTCTGCAATGACACTTTTTAATTTCACCAAAACAACTTTTATTATAAATAACTTATAAAGCTACTTTGCAAAATTATTTTTTTTTTCTTTTTAGTTTGCGTTTGACGCGTTCGCCACAAATTTAAAATGCCTTCTAGTTTCTGGGCCTCAAAAATTTTCTATCTTTAACCTCTTCTCAGTGGCAACATGTAACTTCGAAAGTTTCGAAGTTGTCAAAATTATCGAAAAACAGTATGTTGTAACACTTTCGACAGGCGATATTTGCGATAAAATATCACTTTGATTTGGTGGCAGTGATCTAGAAGCGAAGTAAATATAAAAGCCTATATTTATTCAACTTAGCATGGTTTTATTTATTATTTATTTAACACAGAAGTGTTTAATAATGATTTTAAGCAAGTAAAATTATAAAAGAATTGGTTTTAATTAGAGTATATACATATATAGTAAGCTTAGAAATGTTTTTTCAAATTAAATTTCCTTTTTTTGCCAAACAATGTTATTTGTTTAAAATGACTAATTTGGCATTTTTAGTTTATATTAAATTTTTTCTTAATAACCTTTTTTTATATATTGATTCACGTTATTAACATGCCAAGTATCAAAAAAAACTTGCGAGCAGTTCTGAAATATTCGAAAATAACTTCGAAACAAACCAAATCGCCTGTTACCAATTTCAAATATGGTTTCGTATTGTACTCGACCAGACCTATTACTTAGACTATGTCATTTAAGAAAGATTAAAAGTACATTTCCACTGCAGCACCGTGTAATCAATTTTAATAATCTAAATGCTATAAGAGTAAAATTAAAAAAATATTAATTCAGAAATATTGCTTTAAAATCGATAAAATATATAAAATCGTACATTCTATGCACTTAACCCTGGATTTGAAATATACAGAGATGAAAAATTAGCGTTCGCAGATCTGAAAACTCTAGAATTACAAACTCTTAAAAATACTATAACTTTGATTCCAAAGCACTTAGAGACTTCTAAAAACTCTTAAAATGAAGGTGTTGAATAGTACTACTACAACTTATACTAAATACATTTTTTAGTTCGCCACACTCTTTCAGAAAGTGCGATATTCTCACGAATTTGAAAATTTGTTTCCAAAAACCTGTTCCAAATATCGTCCTGAAAAATAGAATTGCATATATATTTATGATTTAAATTTTTTCACATAGTCTGCATGAACTTCAGTAATAAAAAAAAATTTTTCACTGATCTTCAATGCATACGCTTTTATAGAGATCAATATTTACAAAACAACTACGAAAAAGTCGAATTTTTACGATACGCGGACATTCTAGGGCATGGCACCACCTGAAGAAATCAATTGTGGAACATCTCCTTGCACAGGTTTTTTATTTATGAATTAAAGCACTAGAAAAATGCTGTAAGAAGTTAATAAAAAAAAACGATGCACCCTATTATACATGGCTTACCTTATAGCTATTATTTTTTGTCAAAATTTTTGATAATTGCTGCCTTTAAAGAACATTTTTGAACAAAAAAAAATTTAAATTGTTGTAAACCTGGTGCGGGTCAAAATTCTCAAAGCCACTCGCTACAAGTTCGGTTTCACAAACCTGACCATCAATTTCAATTTTTGTTTTAACTTGCCACTCACACTCATAGTGACCGCCACCGAATCCACTTAAACGCACAAAACACTTCTTGTGTTGGCCTAAACTTTTTGCCATGGATTTTCGTACAAGCGAACGCACACAACTTGAGTCAATAAAAGCGATTGTTTCAATATAATACATTTTAATGTTTTTCGTTGTAAATTTTGAAGATGCGTCTGTTATTTTATTGCAAACCGAATCCGTTATTTTTTCATTGCTTTTAACAAAACAATTTGCTGCGGTATGACCCGTCTTGGAACACTTTGCGCACCTTTCACGTCGTTGCGGCTGGGAACAGTCCCTTGAGAAGTGACCCGGTTCACGACAGTTAAAACATACGACACTATTTTTGGTTCTTTTCGTTGGATTATTTTCTTTCATTACTTTTTTTAACGGTTCCATATTGGTGCATGTATAGCTTGAAAATTCTGTTTCGGATTTGTTGTTTTTTATAGTATTGTACGAACAATAATTCGCAGTGGCCGTCAACAATTCATTGCAAGTGCTATATAGTCTAGCTTGTAACAAACAACTGCCCAGTTCTTGGCTGAGATGTCAGAATCGCCAAGTCCCACAGCCTCGAAGCGGTTTCTGCACGCCTAGCTATGCTTCGGTCGTAGCTCAGGGAAAATGGGAGTGGGGTTGCTTCGGACCGTGGGATGCCTGGGGGTTACAGGAAAATAAAAAAATCTGGTGCAGAGGGTTAAAGGAACAACTTAAAGAAAGAAAATTGACATAGAGAGAGACGACTATATGGTGGCTTGGTGACGGTGATCCTAAAGTCGGGGAGGGGAGGAGGTGTTGTTTTCCCCACCCGGTCTTTACCCGCCCAACCTTCTCCTGATTCATTTTATTGTCAGGAGCCCTCATTTAAGCCGCTATTTAAAGCCTACTTACCCGGCCGCATGTCTAGATGGCGAAGTAATAAAACCTTAGTGAATCATTTTTTTAGTGATACCACTTGTTTAATTATAATAATATAAGAATAGGTAAAATATAAAGGTCGTTACTTAAGTTTAAATTACAAAAGAAAAGTTGGTTTTCAAACCATTTTTAGTTTCATTATCTTTGCTTTCTTTAAACAAACTTCTAATTTAGTTAAGTTTACGTTAATTGCATTTGGTTTTGGTTTAAGCAAAGTAAAAAATATTTTTTTTTTCTTTTTGTATCGAAATATATTTCATAGTAGACTACGTTAAGTTAAATTTTATTTTGCATCAAAATCTAATTCGTTTTAGGCAAATTTCGTTTCAATCTTAACATATATTTTCTTTAACATCCGGTTAAGTTAGCTTAAAGGTAGGTTTTAAAATATATTTTCTTTCCCTGCGGTGGAAATTAGATTTTATGTTGGTTATTAAATATACTGACGGTAAGCTTATGTTAAGTTCGATTTCATTTTGTTATTCCTATATATTTTCCTGTTAGTTCATTGTTAAGTTCGAGTTTTATTTGTTAAGTTTATGCACGAATTTTAGGTTGAAAGAAAAAAAAATTTAATTTAATGTTCCAGTTTTATTTCGTTTTCCAGAAATTTATTCTTCTTTTGCTTTTAATTAATATTAGGTTCGCATATTATTTTAGTGTTGAAATATATTTTCCTGTTAGCTATTATTATGTTCGAATTTTTATTTAGGGTTAAAATATATTTTCCTTTTTAGCTTTTAATTAACAATTGGTCAATTCACAGTTCATGTTAATTAAAGTTCAATGCGCTATTTCTGAAATGTGCTATTTTGCCTGTTAATTTTCTTTTTGTATTTGTTTCGCATGTAAACACAAAATTAACCCGGTGTGTTAAATGTTGCCACTTTAGTACATGCCCTAAGACATGCTTTTGTAGAGTTTTAATGTGTTGTTTCGTGAACAGCTGTTTTACGTGGAAAAGAAAAAAAAATTGTAGGGTAAATAATGTTGATGAAGTTTTCAAAAACTTAATATTACATGGAGTTAGTTAACTTTACATAGAATCTAAAATCTCTGAGTTGCATATTAAAGATTCCAGCGCTGTTTTGCAACTGCAAATCAACACCTTTCACTTTAGTTGTGCTTACAGTTGTACAGAAATAGCACATTAAAATATTAATATTTTCAAACATTACCATGAACGGCGAATGGCCCAATTAGGTACGAATTTTAGGATGTAAAAAAAAAATTAATTTACTGTTCGCGTTTCATTTTGTTATAAAAAAAAAATCTACTTTTTGAAAATATATGTTGGTTCCGAAAAGTTTAGGTTAATCTTAACCATAAACCCGCCTAATTCTTAGGACTTTTAGGGTGGACCTTACAAGGTCAGATTTGCCCTTAGGTTACAAAAAAAAAAACTATTTAACAATTTTATTTATATAAGCCATTGCAGGCTTTACATGGGCATAAGTATGACGGGCTTATTGCAACAACTCAACAAGACACAAACACAATCGGAAAATTTTTTGGAACAAGTTTTCACCAAAAAAAAAAAAGAAAAACGTTGTTTTATGGAAACGAATGATTCGAACTTGTCACTTGTCCCGCTATTGCAATAAGCCCGTCATACATATCCATGCATATGTAAATGACCTTATCGGAATAACGTAATATAAAAGGTAAGAAAACCTGGTGTCCCGTTGGTGGTGGATGGCTAGCGGTAATGGTGCTGTTTCGGTGCTCGCTGTTGTTGGTCTTGCTGACAGACAGTGTGCTTGCTGCTGGCGTTGTTGGTGAGCTGGAGGCGCTTTGGTGGTGGTTGCGCTAGTAGCGTTGGCCTTTTTGGTTGTTGTGGCTGCTCGCTTTCGCCGTAGCTGCTGGCGTTGTTGGTGAGCTGGAGGCGCTTTGGTGGTGGTTGCGCTAGTAGCGTTGGCCTTTTTGGTTGTTGTGGCTGCTCGCTTTCGCCGTAGCTGCTGGCGTTGTTGGCGAGCTGGAGGCGCTTTGGTGGTGGTTGCGCTAGTAGCGTTGGCCTTGCTGACAGTATTGGTGCAACAAATTTCCTGTAATAAATTTATAAAATTCAAAACTGATGCACAAAAATTTTCGAAGTTTAATGATTTTTTATCGATTTCTATTCACTTACGCTCACTTTTCGTTAATTTTTTTTTTTTTTTTCCTTTTATTGATTTCTCTAGAATTTTTGAAGTTGACGAATTTATTTTTTTATATGACGAATTTAACTAAAGTTTGCTTTTAATCAAGACGCGGCTATACGAAAGTTTGGATCTTTCCAATTTATATAAATTTTCTTCACTGGCGCCACCAATTTCTGTTTTTGATTCCTTCTCACTTTCAGCAAAATAGTAAAATTTTTATTAAAAATTGTCGAAATGTTGTTGCTGTTACTCGAGTTGATGTTGAATGCGGACAACTTGACGCTGGCTATACCATTTATGCGTTCCTTAGACTCTTTAAATAAATGGTTTGTTGTAGATGTTGCTGTTAGTACAACAAATTTCATGTTTAATTGCAATATAATTAGTTACCATTCGATGCTCCTCCAATTCTTTTAATTTTTCACGGTCTGGCGAAATAGAAATTTGCACAAACACAAATGTGTGGGCAAGATGTAGTTTGACTCCGAGTTTTCCTCCAATTAATGAGGTGGCGTTAACTTGCGTCGAGCTAGCAACGTTGCTGTGCTCTTTGTCGTCAGTGTTGCCCCCTGGGGTTGGTTATTAGAGGTCCAATTCGTAGGGTGAGCTTACACTGCTTTTTACTGCGTTTACACGGGCAAGTTGCCTTTTCCGCGAGGTAAGTCGGGTACTTTCGGCCCTACTCGTTGGTCTGATCGTAAGTCGCCCACCACTCCCCAGATGTCACTACCGTCGCTAATGCCCCACGCCGTATCGTAGCCACGTAACAGCTTGTGATTGGCTGATGCCCTAAATCGCACATGCTACTCAGTCAAGTTGAGCAAAAGGAAGCGGACAAGAGAAAATAAAATTGGGGTTATGCCGCATTCGGGTGGCATCAGATGGCGTTCACGAAGAGAAGACAACCCGGTGGTGTAATATTAGGGTCACTCACGATGTCGCGTATTTGCCCTATTCTAGTGCATTTTAATAATTTTCATTAAGTTTACTCAATTTTTACGAGTTTTTACTTGCTCATGCTTTGCGCTCAAATACCTCGCTGACTGATACGACTTGTCGCAGAGAGCATGATATAAACATACAAGTTTATGGTTAAGGTGCGTTCACGATAAGTAGTTTATGAGGTAAATTTTCGTATTACATTTATTGCAAATACGCAACATCGCGAATGGCCCTTCAAAGCCACTGACGGTTGTGAAGAAAAAAAAAAAAAAAAAACCGTCAACGGTCCACCCTTGAATTCGAATTCAAATTCAATCTGAAGTATGGAAGCCAATACTTCACTTCCGCCGTTCCGTCAATTGAATAACAAGTAAAAAATCTTTACTTGTGGTATTTTCAACGGACGTTCGGCCGCCATACTCCCGCTTGAATTCGAACTCAAATCCACCTCGGAGACAGGAAACGACCAGTCATTTCCGACAATATGTCAAAATATATGCATCGAAAGAAAAATAAATGAAAATGAAAAGTGACAGGAGGTGTTCACACCACCCACAAAATTGTCGACCCTCACAAAGCTGATGCTAGTCCAAGCCTGCTGCAGAGAAGTGTCAGAAAAAGGGGAGAAACGACTATTGCCACAGGTCTTTAATATGGTACGTGCCTAAGTCTTTACCAGAGAAATCCTCAAGAACGTAATACGAATAACCGATCTTCTTTTTGATTTTAGCGGGCAAGCCCACGGGTGCAAGTTTTGCATTGAAATTTTTCGAAACATCACTTAAGGCATAATTTCGCCTTATCACTTCTTCTCCAACTTTGAAAGTTCTTGGTCTCGTACGCAGATTGTGACTTTTCTGATTCTTTTTATACGCCTCTCGCATCTTTGAAAGTATATTGTCTCTCAACAATTGGAAATGGTCTTGACGCGGCAAAGTGGAATTTGCGTCGATAAGAAGATCTAAATTTCGAAGCAATTTGTACTCGTCACCATGAGTAATCATGTTTTGGCCGAAAACAACGTGATATGGGGAATTTCCGATGGATTGATGCACACTTAATCTTAGAGCGCTGTTTATGCTACTCAAATATTGATCCCAGTCACGTTGGTCGGAGCGAAGATATGAGCGCAGTGCTTCGTTAATGCTTCGATTAACCCTCTCGGACGCGTTTGATTGCGGCGAATATACTGCTGTGCACGTGTGACCAATCCCATATTTCTTTAGAAACGCTTCAAACTCTTTGCATTTGAATTGACTGCCATTGTCTGTCACTAATATTTCGGGTACCCCAAAGCAATCAAAAATCTGTTCTTTCAAATATTCTTTTATGTGTTTCGAAGTGAATTTTCTGAGGGTTTTTAAAAAGGAGAATTTAGAGAAATGATCTAACACGATCAAGATACCGATGTTGCCCTTCTTGCTGCGCGGAAAAGGTCCTATTAAGTCGACATACAGCCTCTGGAACGGCCGCTCACTCTCTGCCATTTGTCCCATTGGAGGACGAAGAGTGTGAGTGGGTGCTTTTGAAGTTTTGCACAGGCCACAAGCACCTATGTAGCTGCGCACCTGGGACACCATACCGGGCCAGTAGAAATGACGACGAAGCCGCTCAAGAGTTTTTGCAATGCCACCATGGGCAGCAGACGGCACATCGTGAGCCGCATATAATACTTCGGTTCGTAGCTCGCTTGGAACATACAGTTTCCACCCTTCAGAATTTTCGCCTTGTTCGAAGTTGGTGCGATAGTAAAGATATTTATCGATTATTTTATAATCGGGCATTTCAGAACTTGAAAACTTCTCTTTCAATTGAGCATACTCTAAAGAATCAAATGCAGTAGAATTCAAATCGATTACGGGTAAAACTTCGATCTCTAAACTTTCTACAATATCGCTATCTTCAAATGCTCGCGACAAGGCATCGGCCACTACGTTTTCGCTCCCTTTTCGGTGCTCTATCTTAAAGGTGAAAGCTTGCAGTTTTAATGCCCACCTCGCTAACTTGCCACTCAAGTCTTTCTGCCGCATCAGCCACTTTAGGCTAGCGTGATCCGTCACAACCCGAAACTCATGTCCTTCGATATATGGCCGAAACTTTTTGATAGCCAGTACCACTGCTAGGCACTCCAGTTCGGTCACAGAGTAGTTTCTTTGCGCTTTATTAAGCTTTTGAGACATGAAGGCGATTGGTCTCTCGTCTCCATTTTCATCTACTTGCGCAAGAAGACCACCAACTCCAAAACCGCTGGCATCACATTGGACAATGAACTCCTTGTCGTAATTTGGATGTACTAGAAAAGGGGCTGAAGACAATTTAGATTTAAGCAAATCAAAAGCGCTTTGTGCCGCGTCATTCCACACAAAGGTTTTCTTTTTAGACAACAGCTCGGTCAGAGCAAAAGTAGTTGACGAATAATCGTCAACGAATCGTCGATACCACCCTGCCATACCCAAAAATTGACGAAGCTGTCGAATCGTTTTTGGAACCGGATATTCGGCTATTGCCGCGATCTTATCCGTGTCCACCTTCAGGTTTCCACTTCCCACCACAAATCCTAAGTACTTCACCTCCTTTATGCCAAATTGACTTTTCTTTATGTTTATCGTCAGGCCTGCTTGACGTAACCGAGCTGCCACCTCTAGTAAATGTACTATGTGCTCATCAAGAGACTGCGACACGATCAAAAGATCGTCTAAGTATACGAACACATGACTTTTTAGCTGATATGGAATAACTTTATCCATAAGTCGGCACATGGACTGAGGGGCGTTACACAAGCCGAAAGGCATGCGAGTGAATTGGTACAAAGGGCGGTTCGGCACAGTGAATGCGGTTTTCGGGCGTGAGGCAAGATCTAATCGAATTTGCCAGAAGGCATCTTTCAGATCAATTTTCGAAATAATGTGCACAGGTGGTAGACGAGAAATAAGACCGTCTATATTAGGGATAGGATACGCGTCTTTAATGGTGACCTCATTCAATTTACGCGAGTCCAAACAAAATCTAACTTTTCCGGGTTTAACAATGACAACGGCTGGTGAAGACCAAGGAGAGTTATCCGCCTCTTCGATGACTCCTAGGTGTAACATGCGATCAATCTCTTGGCACAATAATTTTTCTCTGGCCGGTGATATGGGATAATATCTTTGTTTGATTGGAATCGCGGCTCCCGTGTCAATCGAATGCTCTATCAAGGTAGTCAGGCCCAACCCTTCCTTTTCAAACGAAGGAAAAGCGGCAATTGTCGCGTCCAATCGTTGTCTTTGTGTCGGTGTGAGACTGACCAAGTTCGGATCATCCGAGAATTCTAACTCTTCGAGTTTGTTGTCAAAAGATAGTTTAATGCCGAAGCAATTCCAAAAATCGAAACCACAAATAATATTTTGTTGTAGAGAAGGAACGAGTAAAAATTCAAAGTTTTTGGTTTTATCTTCATACGTTATTGGAAGAATAATCGAACCCACGACCTGCTGATTTTGTCCGTCTGCTGTTTTGACGCTAGTGACCAGTTTTATAAACTTACGAGTTGAAATCAAAATTTTTGCTAAATCATGACCAATGCAACTTTTATTTGCCCCACTATCGAGCAAAGCCAAATAACTAGTATTTGAAATTTTAAGATTTGTATAAGGACGAATGTCTGATGGCTTGAAAGAGATCGAGGAAATGACAATGTTGCGCAGAGATTTTAAGCGCTTCCAAAAAGCATTTATGCGTGAAGACGAACGAGTTTTTGTTAGACTTGGCTCATTAAAAATTCTATTTCGAGCCTCAAGATATTCTTGGAGTCGAACGTGATAAGGACGAAAGCGAGATGGTAGAGAAGGATTTGGTGAAAATGGTGTTGAATTCTGCAAAATGCGAATAGGTTTTAATTCCGAGGTCGAAGTTGTGGATGCCCGCCGTTCTGCTGACGAACATCCCACTTCGAGTTTTCCGCTTTGGGACTGCATTTTGGACAAGTCGGTTTGTAAACGTCCACTGTCCCACACCCATAACAGAAGACTCGCCGTGGTTTGAGGCACAGTTGGTAGCCATGACCTAGTTCGTCACAATTCCAACACTTTAGCAAGGTACTGACCGCGTTGACTTCAACATCAACTTCTAGATCGTTGAGATCTGTACTAGTCTCATGACCAGGCGTTTGCGGCTCATGCAAAACTTCAGCAATTTGCCTTCGTGGAGGAATTGGTTTCGAAAAGGAATGGCTATAAACATCCTTGAAAAACTTTTCGTGTTTTCGCACTTCTCGGCGTAAATCTGAAATGTTACGAAAATTAAAATGCAACAATTCGTGTCGTAAATCAGGTTTAAGATTCCTAACCACCATCTCTACCAGCTCTGAGTCCGTCACAGGCTCTCTAAGTCTATCCGACAAGCTCATGATTGCTTCTAAAAAATCATCAAATGGCTCAGAAGATTTTTGTTTCCTCCTGCGAATATCATCTTTGACATCAAAGTCGGTACTGTCATCTTTGAACTGCCTACGTAGCGCTCGACACAATTCAGACCACTCTATATTGTCTTCGAGACGGTGATGTCGCCAAAACCAAGTTTGGGCTTTTCCTTCAAACAATGAGTGCACATGACGACACAAAAGCGCAAAATTACCATTGAGATGGTTATTGGTAAGAATGTTGATACGGTAAATAAATTCGTCAACTGAAAAGTTGTCGGAAGAACCGTTAAATTTGATGTGCCAGTTATGAATCGTGTTGGCCACGCGTTCAGTGTTTGTAGGAAATGACTCTTGGCTTGGACGACTTGGGCTTGGAAAATTATGGCTTGGCCGAATCCTAGATGCGATTGGGTCTTCCCTAGATGGAATGGGTAGAAGGTTTTCGCCCGATCTAGCAGGTAGCGGACGATTTCCTCCTAAGTTAAAGTTCTGAAAAAGATTTTGAAGCTCATTTGAAATAGTGGAGGCGACCTCCTGACGAAAGGTATTCAAAGACTCGTTAACAATTTCCTGCATCCTCCTCTCTGACATTTGACTATCCGTGGTCTTGGGCCGTCTTGGGCTTGGACTATTAGTCGGCCTTGACGGGGCTTGTTGAGGTGTCCCTGGGTTGGTAGCTGTTTGGTTGCGTGCTCCGCTTCTAGTAAGCGAACGACCTCGCACTGCACCACCTCTCATCTTACTCGTGGCTCCCTGTGAACGAGTATTCACAAGGGTCGTCGAAGACGTCATGTTTTCTGCGATTGTAGTCAGCTCTGCAAATCCACAAGGCTGCCTGCAAACTGGGCAAGTTGGATTCTTCTCCAACCACGTGCAAATACAGTGCCGATGAAACCGATGGTTGCATTTAGTTGCGACTCTATCCTCCACACTCTTAAGCTCCTCGCTACACACCGCGCAAAATGTATTGTCCAGTGCTTCTGCTCCGTTGGGATGTGGAGAACCCATCGGGCTCCGTGGTACCATCATCGAGTAAGAAATGAAGAAAGGAAAAAAAAATAAAACCAAAATTTATATAGTGAGCCACCAACTCACTTCTTCAACCTTTAGCTGGCGTTAGCCAGACTTGACTAATAAACGATAAGAACAACTATAAGCTTCGACTTTTGCCTGAAAATCCCTAAGAGGGGCAAGTCCACAAGAAAATTGATTCCAATAATAATGAATTTACCACAGGGGTATAATAGTATAAGAACTATAGATAAAGTTCTTTTATATATTTATATATATATATATATATTTTTTTTTTTTTTTTTTTTTTTTTTTTATATATAAGTTGGATAACTTATATGTGTAAGTATGATAACTTATGTATGGGTAGGTAATAGTAGTATTAGGATGATTTAATAGTAATCAGTTAACGATAAATTAGCGATAACGTGATCGATATCGATAATATCGCGATAATTTCGCAATAACATGACGATAACGAAGATATAACGATATTATATCGATAACATCGCAATAATTTAGCAATAATTAAGCGATAATCTGCATAGCGATAGTAAAACGATAATATCGCGATAATATTCCGTACAGGTAAAATGAATATAATAAAACGATAGGACATCGAACATTTAACGATAATTTATCGCTAGCGAACCAAAGGATAAATTAGCGATAGCGTAATCGATAACGTAGCGACAATTTCGCGATAGTATAACTATAGCGAAGATAAAACGATACTATAACGATAGGATCTCGATAATTTCTCGAGAATATGGATAAAGATAATAAAACGATAGTATATCGATGATTTCACGATAAGATAATGATAAGTTAAGATAACGATAAGAAAACGATAAGGTAACGATAATTACGCGAGAAGATAACGATAAGATAAGAAAAGAAAAATTTTTATCGATAAGATAAAGGCAAGTCAAAAAAAAAAATTTCAATTAGTTAAATCACTGTTATTTCTTCACCATCACTGAAATGCGGCATCAAGGTACAGGCAAAAAAAAACTTAGGCTTATCTTTGAATCACACGTCACCACTCCTTTTAAACTGCAACTAACTGGAAACTATTGTTTAAGTTGAAACCCTTCAGTGAGTTCACCTACAAAACTATTCATGGGCAAAAATCTCAACTGAAGATGAATCGCGATAGGAAAAACTTCATTAAGAAGCAGGAAATTTTTCGGTATGATCAACCGTAAGAAGTTATATCACAAATCCTGACAAAATTTCACGACTTCATAGGAAAACTGTTGACGACAAAAAAAATATATTAATTTTGCAATTAAGATGTAGCTTTGCCGATTACTACCCATCATTCCCCCGGTCAGAACCCAAGATGACTTAGATCTCTGCTATCCTTGAAGAATTAATGTTAAGCAATCGAAAGAAAATTAACTAAACCAAATGTCTTGATTTAAACTGACCCAAAAAAAAAAATCTTTGAATTAGTCTGCGTTGTGGGCAAGGAGAGGGGAGGGGGATTGGAAAAAGGTTACGAAGCAAAAGGGCTGGTTATCAAAAAAAAATTTAAGTAAAACCAATTTCTCGAAAATTTTCAAAGTTCATTATTTTAAGCTGTTTAAGAAACTTGCGTTTACAAAAACAGAGCCGTTTACGAAAACATGGCCCCACGTTGGGCGCCAATTATTTTCTGTAACAAACAATTACCCAGTTCTTGGCTGAGATGTCAGAATCGCCAAGTCCCACAGCCTCGAAGCGGTTTCTGCACGCCTAGCTATGCTTCGGTCGTAGCTCAGGGAAAATGGGAGTGGGGTTGCTTCGGACCGTGGGATGCCTGGGGGTTACAGGAAAATAAAAAAATCTGGTGCAGAGGGTTAAAGGAACAACTTAAAGAAAGAAAATTGACATAGAGAGAGACGACTATATGGTGGCTTGGTGACGGTGATCCTAAAGTCGGGGAGGGGAGGAGGTGTTGTTTTCCCCACCCGGTCTTTACCCGCCCAACCTTCTCCTGATTCATTTTATTGTCAGGAGCCCTCATTTAAGCCGCTATTTAAAGCCTACTTACCCGGCCGCATGTCTAGATGGCGAAGTAATAAAACCTTAGTGAATCATTTTTTTAGTGATACCACTTGTTTAATTATAATAATATAAGAATAGGTAAAATATAAAGGTCGTTACTTAAGTTTAAATTACAAAAGAAAAGTTGGTTTTCAAACCATTTTTAGTTTCATTATCTTTGCTTTCTTTAAACAAACTTCTAATTTAGTTAAGTTTACGTTAATTGCATTTGGTTTTGGTTTAAGCAAAGTAAAAAATATTTTTTTTTTCTTTTTGTATCGAAATATATTTCATAGTAGACTACGTTAAGTTAAATTTTATTTTGCATCAAAATCTAATTCGTTTTAGGCAAATTTCGTTTCAATCTTAACATATATTTTCTTTAACATCCGGTTAAGTTAGCTTAAAGGTAGGTTTTAAAATATATTTTCTTTCCCTGCGGTGGAAATTAGATTTTATGTTGGTTATTAAATATACTGACGGTAAGCTTATGTTAAGTTCGATTTCATTTTGTTATTCCTATATATTTTCCTGTTAGTTCATTGTTAAGTTCGAGTTTTATTTGTTAAGTTTATGCACGAATTTTAGGTTGAAAGAAAAAAAAATTTAATTTAATGTTCCAGTTTTATTTCGTTTTCCAGAAATTTATTCTTCTTTTGCTTTTAATTAATATTAGGTTCGCATATTATTTTAGTGTTGAAATATATTTTCCTGTTAGCTATTATTATGTTCGAATTTTTATTTAGGGTTAAAATATATTTTCCTTTTTAGCTTTTAATTAACAATTGGTCAATTCACAGTTCATGTTAATTAAAGTTCAATGCGCTATTTCTGAAATGTGATATTTTGCCTGTTAATTTTCTTTTTGTATTTGTTTCGCATGTAAACACAAAATTAACCCGGTGTGTTAAATGTTGCCACTTTAGTACATGCCCTAAGACATGCTTTTGTAGAGTTTTAATGTGTTGTTTCGTGAACAGCTGTTTTACGTGGAAAAGAAAAAAAAATTGTAGGGTAAATAATGTTGATGAAGTTTTCAAAAACTTAATATTACATGGAGTTAGTTAACTTTACATAGAATCTAAAATCTCTGAGTTGCATATTAAAGATTCCAGCGCTGTTTTGCAACTGCAAATCAACACCTTTCACTTTAGTTGTGCTTACAGTTGTACAGAAATAGCACATTAAAATATTAATATTTTCAAACATTACCATGAACTGCGAATGGCCCAATTAGGTACGAATTTTAGGATGTAAAAAAAAAATTAATTTACTGTTCGCGTTTCATTTTGTTATAAAAAAAAAATCTACTTTTTGAAAATATATGTTGGTTCCGAAAAGTTTAGGTTAATCTTAACCATAAACCCGCCTAATTCTTAGGACTTTTAGGGTGGACCTTACAAGGTCAGATTTGCCCTTAGGTTACAAAAAAAAAAACTATTTAACAATTTTATTTATATAAGCCATTGCAGGCTTTACATGGGCATAAGTATGACGGGCTTATTGCAACAACTCAACAAGACACAAACACAATCGGAAAATTTTTTGGAACAAGTTTTCACCAAAAAAAAAAAAGAAAAACGTTGTTTTATGGAAACGAATGATTCGAACTTGTCACTTGTCCCGCTATTGCAATAAGCCCGTCATACATATCCATGCATATGTAAATGACCTTATCGGAATAACGTAATATAAAAGGTAAGAAAACCTGGTGTCCCGTTGGTGGTGGATGGCTAGCGGTAATGGTGCTGTTTCGGTGCTCGCTGTTGTTGGTCTTGCTGACAGACAGTGTGCTTGCTGCTGGCGTTGTTGGTGAGCTGGAGGCGCTTTGGTGGTGGTTGCGCTAGTAGCGTTGGCCTTTTTGGTTGTTGTGGCTGCTCGCTTTCGCCGTAGCTGCTGGCGTTGTTGGCGAGCTGGAGGCGCTTTGGTGGTGGTTGCGCTAGTAGCGTTGGCCTTGCTGACAGTATTGGTGCAACAAATTTCCTGTAATAAATTTATAAAATTCAAAACTGATGCACAAAAATTTTCGAAGTTTAATGATTTTTTATCGATTTCTATTCACTTACGCTCACTTTTCGTTAATTTTTTTTTTTTTTCCTTTTATTGATTTCTCTAGAATTTTTGAAGTTGACGAATTTATTTTTTTATATGACGAATTTAACTAAAGTTTGCTTTTAATCAAGACGCGGCTATACGAAAGTTTGGATCTTTCCAATTTATATAAATTTTCTTCACTGGCGCCACCAATTTCTGTTTTTGATTCCTTCTCACTTTCAGCAAAATAGTAAAATTTTTATTAAAAATTGTCGAAATGTTGTTGCTGTTACTCGAGTTGATGTTGAATGCGGACAACTTGACGCTGGCTATACCATTTATGCGTTCCTTAGACTCTTTAAATAAATGGTTTGTTGTAGATGTTGCTGTTAGTACAACAAATTTCATGTTTAATTGCAATATAATTAGTTACCATTCGATGCTCCTCCAATTCTTTTAATTTTTCACGGTCTGGCGAAATAGAAATTTGCACAAACACAAATGTGTGGGCAAGATGTAGTTTGACTCCGAGTTTTCCTCCAATTAATGAGGTGGCGTTAACTTGCGTCGAGCTAGCAACGTTGCTGTGCTCTTTGTCGTCAGTGTTGCCCCCTGGGGTTGGTTATTAGAGGTCCAATTCGTAGGGTGAGCTTACACTGCTTTTTACTGCGTTTACACGGGCAAGTTGCCTTTTCCGCGAGGTAAGTCGGGTACTTTCGGCCCTACTCGTTGGTCTGATCGTAAGTCGCCCACCACTCCCCAGATGTCACTACCGTCGCTAATGCCCCACGCCGTATCGTAGCCACGTAACAGCTTGTGATTGGCTGATGCCCTAAATCGCACATGCTACTCAGTCAAGTTGAGCAAAAGGAAGCGGACAAGAGAAAATAAAATTGGGGTTATGCCGCATTCGGGTGGCATCAGATGGCGTTCACGAAGAGAAGACAACCCGGTGGTGTAATATTAGGGTCACTCACGATGTCGCGTATTTGCCCTATTCTAGTGCATTTTAATAATTTTCATTAAGTTTACTCAATTTTTACGAGTTTTTACTTGCTCATGCTTTGCGCTCAAATACCTCGCTGACTGATACGACTTGTCGCAGAGAGCATGATATAAACATACAAGTTTATGGTTAAGGTGCGTTCACGATAAGTAGTTTATGAGGTAAATTTTCGTATTACATTTATTGCAAATACGCAACATCGCGAATGGCCCTTCAAAGCCACTGACGGTTGTGAAGAAAAAAAAAAAAAAAAAACCGTCAACGGTCCACCCTTGAATTCGAATTCAAATTCAATCTGAAGTATGGAAGCCAATACTTCACTTCCGCCGTTCCGTCAATTGAATAACAAGTAAAAAATCTTTACTTGTGGTATTTTCAACGGACGTTCGGCCGCCATACTCCCGCTTGAATTCGAACTCAAATCCACCTCGGAGACAGGAAACGACCAGTCATTTCCGACAATATGTCAAAATATATGCATCGAAAGAAAAATAAATGAAAATGAAAAGTGACAGGAGGTGTTCACACCACCCACAAAATTGTCGACCCTCACAAGCTGACACACATTTTCTCAAATCGTCATCATTTAAACCATGAATTGCATGTTTTATAATCGACTGGTCATCAAGACCACCTTGGCGACATACCGCAAATACCCGATAGTTAAAAGTTGTTGGTGTCTCGTTGGCACCACGTCGCATATGCACTAGTTGCATATGCACTTCCGCTGCATTTATCGTCGATGGAAATTCGTACAAACACGTCTGCAAAAATTGCCGCCAATCTGTAAACACTTCTTGGATTGCATCTATCCATAGCTTTGCTGATCCGTGCAATTTCGTTTGCACGGCAAAAAGTAAAATATGGTCGTCCCATCGATAACACGTTGTTTCGATCTACCGGGTCGATAACACGTTGAGGTTGTTTCGATCTACCGGGTTAAACGATGGCAGAATCGAAATGACGTCATGAACGCTACCGAACACGCTGGGAACGACATGTTGCGGCGATATTCCATTTTGCTCCATATGTTGCACCGGATCGTTTACTGGAAATGTAATTTCCCTCCTTAACGTCGGTGGTTTTCGTAGGCATATCGCTCCAGTGTACATTTCTACAGTTCATGTACTACGTTCGCTGCTCATAAACGGCTGTGTAATGTGGTGCAAAAATGAAACTAATTGCTAGCCAATTAATTGCAGGCACACCATCTTGACAAACAAAAACCGAATGTATTACCACCAAGCATTGGTGGTTCTCGTCGCATCTCGTTTTGTGATGATGTGAAGGATTTGTCGGAATAGTAACGTCCCCTCCAATAGTCGCCAACTGTACCACGGCGTCATGTGAAACAAACATATTTTCGTCACTTAGTCCATTAGAACTTTCTCGAATCGGTGACGATTGGCTTAACGAAATGTTCCGTTATTCGTGTCGTGATTAACGATTTGCATGCCCGCGATTGTTTTTTCTAACAATTCAATGCGTTGCTGCATGCTCCCGCACTGTGCACTTGTAAAACGTTCATTTCTAAAATATTCTTCTAGTCTTTCAACAAGATTTGCTTTGTTTCCCGAGCACGGCAACCCAAGTTCTCGCAATTTAACTTTGAGTTCTTTAACTTTTAAATTCACAAAACTGATCATTTTTATTAATTTCCTTCAAGAGCGTTTGTTTTATTCCACTTCGAAAATTTGTCATAAACGTTTTAAAATAATAAATCTTTAATATATGTTATATGGGCCAATATTTATAATAATTTTATGATTTTTTTGGAGGTTTTTTGGCCAGTGCTTTTAAACTGCAATCAAACAAATGATTCAATTCTGTTCCCAACGTTTCATCGCGACTTCCTCAGGGGATTTTTTAATTGCTTTAAAAACACAAAATTTAAACAATAATTAGGTAAACAATTAAAGCTTATGTACTATAAATATTAGAACTTACAGATATCTGTTTTACAAATACATTTTAATTTTAGCACAAGTTATTCTAACTTTCACGTACATTAAACATTAAACATAAATAACATAACAATGATAAAACATTAAAATTTTGCGACTCCACGGTTTTAAAAAAATAGCATAATTGTTATTAATGTTGTCAGTGTCTTCTTTGTAGTTCATTGCTTTTTCCCCTATCTCTTGGATGTGTAGACTTTCCAATGTCAATCTTTTGTTGTAGTTTTTCTCCATGTTTAAAATTCTTACTTTGTCCACATCAGTCGTGTGGTCCGTGTCTAACATGTGTTGAGCCAGTGCTGTAGTCATTTTTTTGTTTCTTATGTCTCTTTTGTGTTCTGAGAGACGGGTTTCCAGTGATCTCTTCGTTTGTCCAATGTATACTTCGTCGCATTTTGTTTGTTCTCCGTTTGAATCTTTCCCGACAGCGCAAGCTATCATGTAAAGAAGTCCGCTCTTTTCTTTGTTATCTATTTGAGATTTTGTATTAGTGTATATGTTGTAGTAGTAGTATTAATACTTTATTGAGTCTTATACAAATCGATAATACAAGAAGATACAAACAATTGCTTAATTGTAAACTTAGCGGCTATTATAGTATGGCCTGCACAAACGGTTACTTTATCAAGTAAATTAATAAACTGAATGCCACATGGCTTACATCTTATTATAGACAAGTTTTAATCCTGCTCACTGAGTAATAGAATTATAACATATGACGAGTGTCATTCAAGTGAATATACAAATTTCTAAAAACTACCATAAGAAAGAGTGAGACAACGACCAGCATGACCGTGGCAGTTTGGCATGCTAAAATTAAATCTACTTTATACAATACAAATTCGTTGCTACTTTCTCGATTGAGATTGCTGAGAGTAAAAGAGTGCAATAATGGATACGTCAATACAGTTGTATAACTTTAAAGTTAAAAACGAATACACAGCAAAATTGTGTAACAATTACAAACAAGGAAAATACGACGAGCTTTCGTAACATATAGTTTTAACAAAGCAGAATAGCTATCGCTAATAATTCATAGTTTTATCTTATACACTGTCTTTGAATAAAATCAATAGTGCAATATTAGAAAAAGTATAAAGATTGAAACATGAACAGCAAATATGTTTCCTCATAGAAAACATTACTTAACTTTGAAGAACAGATATGTATGTATATACATGTAGATAATACATTTAAAATTCAATAATTCAGTTTTAGTTACATATAAATAACTGTAAATATATAGAGTAAATAAATAATTACATATTTCTCTTTAGCTGTTTTTCTTTTTTCAACTTACGGTAACCATCGTACAGTACAATAAGGCATATACAATACTTATATATTAATTAATAAAGTCAGGTACTTGAGTTTTATCAAAATATTAGTAAAAATATTAATAAAAAGTAGGCTTTGTCCACCAACATCATTAGTGTTTTCTTTAAAAATATTCCAAAGAACAAATTTAAATAAGATGAAGTAAATAAAACAATAATTTATCCCCGGTAATGCCCTGGAAGGGCTTTCAAAAAGTAAGGTAAGGGTGATCCATAAGAGCTCGACTCGAGATCTTCCATCATCACTCCAATCGGAGACCGGTAAGGCGAAGAATAAAAAAAAAATATACAAAATTAAAAGATATTATATATCATTTACAATAATTTCATTTAGAAGATCTAAATAAGACATTCTTTTTTCCTGGATAGAGGCACAGCTCTTAATATTTCTCATGAAGCTCTCAATTTTTCCCAGGAGACCCTGTACACTCACTCCAAACAAGTCCTTGGAAAGATTAAAAAATTGATTCAACACATTATCTTTAGAATGATTAACATTCTTTGGTATTGCAATTGAAGAGGGACCATCCTGCCCTCTAAAGAGGCTGGCGTAGGACACCGTTAAGGGTGGAGGCGCTTTAGAAGCAATGAAAACATTTTCGGCTCTCAACTTCGCGTTAGCTTTCGCCTTCTGCAACAATTCTTTTCTGTACAGTGAATACTCTTTGTACTTCTCACAGCCCCTGTAGTTGGCAGGGTGGTCCCTCTTGCAATTAACACAAAAAGGTTTCTGCCCAGACTCGACCGTTACACTGCATTCCCCTGGAAGGTGCTCGTTATTGCATTTGATGCATTTATAATCGCCTGCGCAATTCATCGCCATGAGGCCGAACTGCTGGCATCGTCTGCATTGAATGGGCCCTGAGTTACCTTTCGGTTTTTCCCAGAACACCTGTGTGTTAAACAAAAACTTTATTTTCAGCACCTCAGATTTAGTCTTCCCTGGAGGAAGTCTTACCAAGAATAAGTCATACTTTATTTGCTCTCTCCGAGAACGAGGCGTAACCAGTCTAGAAACCTTTTCTACCCCACCAGGAATTAACGAAAGCATTTCGTCAAGGACCTCTGACTCCTCATACCCAGATGAGAGACCTCTCAAAAGCAAATTCACATTTTTTTCCTCCTTAGGAGTTAATGAATAGGCCTGAATTCCAGGACTAACTCTGATATTCTCGAGCAGAGCCCGATGGATCACCCTGTCCTCAATAAAAAATTTACTTTTTTGTCCTAAGTTAACAACCTTAAAGACAACATTTTTTTTTTCTTAAGTCAAAAACAAGTTGCCTAACATCTAAATTTTTGATGAATATTGGTGAACAAAACCTACCTTTTTTTCCTTGAGAAATCCTTAAATTCGGATTTACGTCACTGGTTTCTTCTTTGTTGTTGACCGCTTCAACATTCTCTGCCTCCGCTTGCGACTCACTCTGCAACACCGGATACTGATTCTGCTTATTTAATTTCTCCTTAAGAGCAATTTCATTAAAAATCGCAAAGCGATTATCTCTTTTTGGGGGGCATTCTCTTCAGCAGATATGCTGCTGCCTGAGGAGCGTCTTGTTCTTGTACGTTTGGCCACCTCCTGCCAATCATGTTGCATTGCTTCAACAATTTGTTGAGTATTTAACTCCCGCATTTTAGGCTCGCAATTTACTGCAGTTTTCATCCTCTGCAGATGTGCATTATGCTGCGGCTGTGTTGTACAGGATGACAAGGCAAACAGTTGCTGTGCCGCTTCGCGCTATTTTTAGGAATTTTACCCGCTAAGTTTTGCACCAACACACACCTACCCACAGCCACAGCCGCTGCGTCGACGTCAGAGCCACCGCTGACAGTGTGAAACGGTAACGACACGTCCAAATTGTATACCCAATCTTAAAAATGCAATTATCGGTTGATCACGGAATACATGGAGCTCTGTCCGGCACAAATGCAGGTTCCAACAGCCACCAGCAATCCCAGTCAAGCCAATAAGCAAATCACCAGTCAAAAATGCAGCGTCAGCAACTCAGCAAACAGCAGCCATCAGTTATCACCGCGGTACAATTAAGTTTAAAAAAAAAAAAAAATGCAATAATAGTTCAACTTTTAATATTTTACTATTAATTCATTTATTAGTTTTATTTAAACATTAAAAAACTCAAAAAGTATATGCGCTTTTTAGCAGCTAAAAAATTTTCCATCCACTCTACAAGATGGTCGTCGTTCTTTCTCCGTGTATATGTTGTTGAGTGTTGTGTTAGATTTGTATGCAAAAATTGTGTTGTCATCCCTCACCATCGTCTTTATGTTTCTTTGGTCTGTTAGTGTGGGTATGAATGTTATGCTGTAGTATCTCTTATCAGTGCTGCCAGATATTTTATTTTGTTGTATTGTGTTGGGATTTTTTTCATTATGTTGATTTTTTTGTAGTTCATTTTTTATTATGTTGTTTATGAGTTTTGACGGATAATCGTTATTTTTTAAAATTGTTTTTATCTTGTATAGGTAAGTTCTAATGTTTATAGCACATAAGCTTTAATTGTTTACCTTTTTTTTATTCTGATTTATACCACAAATTCTGACGACGGATTTGGATTCAGCGACCCATTTTTGGTATACCTTTTTTTTTTTTGCCAGCCCCGAATTCATAAAACTTCAAAAAATTAAGGTGGCAACCTATCCACCATCTTGAATTTTAAAATTCTGACTAGATTCGAAATCAGCGACCCCTTAACACTGGTAAATGACGTTTAAAACTCTTGAAAAGACATATTATTAGGTGGTAGCCCTATTATTTCAAAATTTTATAATTTTGAAATTCTGACGACGGATTCGGATTCAGCGACCCATTTTTCGTGTAGCAATTTTTTTTTTGGCAGCCCCGAATTCATAAAACTACAAAAAAATTAAGGTGGCAACCCTATCCATCTTGAATTTAAAATTCTGACTTTAGATTAGAAATCAGCGACCCCTTAACACTGATAAATGATGTTTAAAACTCTTAAAAATACATATTATTAGGTGGTAAAAATTTGGATGGCAACCTTAACCTCCATCGTAAATTTTAAAACAGTGACATTATATTCGAAATCAAATCCGTTGTCAGAATTTCAAAATTACAAGAATTCGCAAAAATAAAAAAAAATCTAGGGGGCAACTGTATCCGCCATCTTAAATTTTAAAGTTTGACAGCATCTTCGAAATCATTTACCCCTAAAACTTCCAACCACGGCTGAAGTTCCAACCATGCCAGAATCCGCATGCATGAATATGGCTTGTATCTGTATGGTATTTTTGCAAGCTGGCTAAAGCTTGCTTTTTCAAGATACATACTTGAATTCAAGTACTTGAAAAAGCTTGAACTTCAAGTAGGCTTAGGGAAGTTCTCTGATGGGAAGCACTCACGCTGGAATTAAATTGCTTAGGACCATCAGTTAGAACAGCAAAGTGGCTTAAGATAAGCTAAAGAAAGCGTTGCTCAACCCTTTTCTACTTCTAGCCAGTTCCGTCAAGCTTTCATCCTCTTCTGACGAAGCGTCGAATCTTATGGAAATTATTTTCGTCATAGTTATAACTTTTTTGTCTTATTTTTTGCAATCAACTTTCAAACCAATCGTATTTAGTTGAAAAAAAAACAACAATCACCTGATAGAAATATACTACCGTGAAGAAACAAAATGAACGAAATTCACAATAGCGCTACTCTTTGTCGAAAGCACGTTATAATACCAAATGCAAATTCGTTCGATCAGGCCATTCGACTACAGTCGAAGATCGAACGCAGCTCATAATAAAATAAGGGCCAAAATGTTTAGAATCATATGTTTTCACAATAACACAATCCATAGTACAACAAACATAAAACCGATTGACTTTTTAAACGGAAAAATACACGAGAGCAAATGCCCGGAAATCCATGACCTTATACTGAAAGAGAAAGGAAAACATATGAACCATTTGAATAAGGACTGAAACGACGTACAAACACAAGAAAAATAAATTATATAAAGAAATTAGAGGAGGCAAAATTCATAGAAAATATAGAAAAATAGAAGCTAGGAAAATTGATGAAGACCATATTGAAAATATCAAAACAGGACATAAATATTATATGTATCATATAAAACAAAAAAGAAAATTTCAAGACTATGAGTGAAAATTCGTGAAACTAGCCACCTATTGTAAAACAAGAAGTCGGAATTTTTATATCTTTTATGGATATTATTGAAGTGTATATGAAAAAAAAGAAATTCCAAGTTTTTTTTAAGCTTTTTTTTTAATGAGTTACAAAGAGGCCACTGTTTTAGTAAAATTAATTTTGCTAAGTAACGGCTTGTTAAAATTTCTTGGTTTTTGGGCCAAATACTCGTAATACACGTTAAATTACAAAAATGCTTTTTTTTTTAAAAAAATTTCTTTAAAATTAATAAGTTTTTTATAAAAAATTAAAAAAAAAACGTTCTGGACCTCATAGAAAATTAAAAAAAAAAAATATTACATACTAATGCAAATTTAGAAATAATACAAAAAAATAAAAATTATGTATTCTCCATAAACAAGTCTGTTATGAAATGTTTTAAATCTGCACTACCTGTCTTTTGCGAGAAATACAGAGCACTGGACAATGGAATGATTGGTACAAACTGGAGGGAATAAATTATTTTGATGACGTTTTTAGTGCATGTTAAAAACGAATTTCAAGCCAGTCAATAGCTATAACCGAATGCGAAGACTTAAGCTCAGATCATTCTGCTCTTATACTCAACTTAGCTGCAATACCACAAATGACTTTAGCCTGCAAACGTACTTTATTTAAATACACAAATATATCATCATTTCAAAACTGGATAGATGTTCACACGGATCTCAATGTTGTTATTGAATCAGGTGCTGATTTAGATGCAGTCGTCGAAAATTTTTCGCGCCTTATACACGATGCGGCTTTTATTTCAAGCAGGCAACAACAAGCACCTAACAGACCGAGCACTACAAAATATTTTAATTCAGTTGAAATAAGACAGCTAATCCAGCATAAGAGATCCCTTAGAAGAAGATGGAAACAGACTAGAAGTCCGTTCGACAAAGCTGTTTTGAATAATGCCACAAAAGAGCTCAAACAAAAACTCGCTGAACACAAAAATAAAAGCATAAGTGACTTTCTGGAAAACTTAGATGCCACAAATAACAATGAGCATTCTCTATGGAGAGCCACAAAGTATCTTAAAAGGCCGTCTGACAGAAATGTCCCAATAAAAGATGCGAATGATCTCTGGTGTAGATCAAGCAAAAGCAAAGCAGAAGCCTTTGCAGTTCATCTTTACAATACTTTTCAGCCACTTAACCTTAACTTAAATACAAAAAGTATTATGGACTATCTTGACAGCCCTTGTCAGATGGATCTTCCCATCAAGCACGTGACACCAGAAGAAGTTCAAGCCGAAATTGCAACGCTACATACAAACAAATCACCAGGGTATGATAACATAGACGGTAAAACGGCCAAACTCTTACCAAAAAAAGGAATATTATTTCTCACAATTGTTTTTAATGCAATACTTCGGTTAAACTATTTTCCCACCCAATGGAAGTGCGCAGAAGTAATCATGCTTCCAAAACCGAGCAAACCCGAAAATAATGTAAATTCATACAGGCCAATTAGTCTCCTTACTGTGTTCTCCAAAATATTTGAAAGAATATTCTTGAGACGAATGCAGCCGGAACTAGAAGAGCGTAATATCATCCCAAATCACCAATTTGGCTTCAGGAGAGAACATGGAACCCCAGAGCAATGCCATCGTATTGTAAATACTATAGTTAATACAATGGAAAATAAACAATATTGCGCTGCAGTGTTCCTAGACGTTCAACAAGCGTTTGATCGCGTTTGGCACGCAGGTCTATTATATAAAATAAAAAGTCTTCTTCCTACTCCTTACTACCACCTTTTAAAATCGTATTTAACTCCACGATACTTCTATGTTAAAGTCAAAGACGAAAGCTCACAGATATACGAAGCTCGAGCAGGAGTACCACAAGGCAGTGTACTAGGCCCTATACTTTATACACTTTTCACGTCAGATACGCCTACAAATAATGATGTGCTTTTCGCAACATATGCTGATGACATAGCCATACTAGCTTCTTCGGAATCTCCCGACACAGCATCAAGTTTGGTGCAGCAACAATTAAATCGACTAGAAGCCTGGCTATGTAAATGGAATATAAGAGTTAATCCCAGCAAATCAGTAAATGTTACGTTTACACTGAGAAAAAACGAATGTCCAAGACTAACTTTAAATCAGGAAGACATTCCGATAGCTAACTGCGTAAAGTATCTAGGACTTCATCTTGATAAGAGGCTAACATGGAAAAATCATATAAAAGCCAAACGCACACATCTAGATATCAAAATTAAAAAAAATGTATTGGCTGCTTGGTAGGAACTCGAAACTAAGTATTCAAAATAAATTGCTTTTATACAAGAGTATTTTAAAACCTGTATGGACATACGGCATTCAACTTTGGGGCACAGCTAGTACATCAAATATAGAAATACTACAGCGATTCCAATCCAAGACACTTCGCATGATTTTTAATGCACCGTGGTATGTTTCTAATAAAACGTTGCACAGTGACTCCAATACTGCTTTCATTAAGGACGAAATCAAAAGATTCAGCGAAAAATATATTGAACGTTTGGACCACCACCCAAATCCTTTGGCAATAAACCTTCTAGACAACAGCGAAGACATACGAAGACTTAAAAGAATTCATATCCTAGACCTGCCATTAAGATATTAGGATAAGTAATTAAACGAAAATAATGTTAAATTTAATTTAATTATTAAATTAAAACTTATATTATATAAATGAATAATCTAATGTAAAATATTATATTAATATGAATTGTTAAATGTACATATTTTCTTTTAGCTGAGTCTGTTGAAACTCAGTAATAATGTTAACTTTACTGTATTATGAAATTTGCTTATTGTTACTGCGACAGATTGCAAATATATTTTACTGAAAATAAAAAAAATAAAAAAAAACGAAACATTTTTTAACTTTAATATTAAAGCCTATGATACTTTATATTTGTTGCTATTTCGATAGTATAAGCTTGAAGCTTGAATAAACCTCCAAATTATTAAATTAAAGACTCTAGTTGACAGAGTATGAGTCTTGTTTTCAATGGCGTTTATTATCTAAATTTTATAGGAAAATACAAGTATTAAATATTAACTTTGGATAAGACAAATATAAGCTAAACAAATCTTACATCTTTTGTGCTCCAAGGCTTAGATCGAAGAGACTGTTGAAATGAAAAATTATGCTTTGGAAGCTAGCCATTTTGATTAACACCAATACATTCGTACAATACATAACTATCATATTTACAATATAAAACATAACATTATAGCGATATATGAAGTGTTACACATACATAAATTGCATTATTTGACATTCTTTATAATTTACAGCATCACTGAACTGCTGGGTTGCCATCAATTTTCAACATCCCCACCCCCGTGAACTGACCCGGAGGGGAGGATTCACCTTCTTCGGTTGACGTTTCGACATCTAGCACTGCCAGCTTTGACACTGGCCTCTTCAGGTTCCCTGTGCTCGTACTCACATCAGCTGAACGTGCAACTCCGTCCTTACATAAATAAAGTTTGGACACCCTGCCGCGCCTCCATTGATTTCGAGGAAGAGCAACGTCACAAATATACACGAGGCAACCTGTTCTGATAGGCTCGGATGGTTGGCACCATTTTACTCGACGAGTTAAGTCTGGCAAGTACTCCCTTATCCATTGATGCCACATTCCATTCTTTAAGTTTTGTGCTATGCGCCACTGCTTTCGTAACTTCATCAATTTTGGCTCAAACTGCGCCGGAGTCTGTGTTGAATTTGCGCAGCCGAGCAGGAAGTGGTTCGGTGTCAGTGGGTCTGGTTCCTCTGGTGTTACTGGCAAGTGAGTGAGTGGTCGAGCATTTACGATGTTTTCAGCCTCAATTAAAAAGCTCTGCAGTGTCTCCAACCGCGGCGATTGTTCTGTCAGCATTACAGATAGTGCTTTCTTCACTGACTGAACCATTCTTTCCCATATTCCGCCTTCGCTTGGGTTTAAAGGGGTGTTAAACTTCCACTCTATTCCAAGCGGACTTAGCACAGCTTCTATCTGATCATTGTCCAGGAAATCACTAACGCCTTTCAACTCTTTACCTATTCCAACAAAATTGGTCCCATTGTCACTTCTGATTTGCACCGGTACACCACGTCTGTTTACAAAATTTCTGATGCAAAGGAGGCAAGCATCGCTTGAGAGATCCGCCGCAACTTCTAAATGAATAGCACGGATGGTTAAACAAGTAAATAATGCAACCCACCTTTTTTCTCTACTCCTATGAATGGATACTTTAATGGGACCAAAGAAATCTAGCCCAGTATACGAAAACGGTCGTACATATGGTGTCAACCGTTCTATTGGAAGTGCTCCCATTTGTGGCTGCCTGGGCTTAGCCCTGCGGATTTTGCAAAATGTACATCGTGATTGCACTGTGTTTACTAAGCTTCTTATGGCTGGAACCCAAAAACGTTGCCTGATCTCATTTACCACTGTTGCCTGGTTGATGTGAAATAGTTTTGCATGAAAGTGTTGCACGATGAGAAAGGTCAGAGGATGATTTTTCGCTAAGATGATAGGCTGCCTAGCCTCTTTTGGTAACACGAGAGCGTGTTTAATCCTTCCTTCTACCCGAAGCAGGTCATCTTCATCGAGGCGTGGGTTCAACTTTAATAATGAACTGTTTTTTGAGATTGGTTCGCCACGAAATAATTGTTGACGCTCGCTTTCGAAAGATTGCACTTGAGCCCATCGACAGATGTATTTTTCAGCTGATAGCTCTTCTAACGCTGTCAGCTCTCCACATAACCTTTGTTCTTGCCGCCCTTTCCTTCGAAGGTTGTTGTAATAACGTAACAACCAAGCCATCACTCTTTTGAACCTGGAATATTTTGAAAACCGCTTGATATCTGGTACAACTAAATTCAATTGCCAAGCTGCCAGAAGATAATATTTTGCCCGAAGCTCTTCTTCGCTTCTGTCGCTTTCGAGCCATATAAGCGGTTCTTTCGGCCAATGATCTTCAGCATGCCTCAAAAACTCGGGACCATTTATCCATCTGTTGTCTGGCCGATAGTTTTTTGGGAATTTTGATCTCGTCGCTTCGTCGGCCGGGTTGTCAGAACCTGGACACCACCGCCAGTCTTCGATATGACTACTCTCAAGAATTTCCGACACGCGATTTGCAACATATTGCTTATATTTTCTATGGTCCGAGCGGATCCATCGAATAACCGTGTGGGAGTCGGTCCAGAAAACAAATTTATTAATATTAACATTATGACATTTCACCACCATTTGCATTAGCCTCACACCCAAAACTGCTGCTTGGAATTCCATCTTTGGTATGGTGTGGTATCTAGTGGGCGCACATGAGCTCTTCCCTGCAACGAATGCTATTTTAAATTTATTTCCATTATCCGCTCTCCAATACGCCACCGTTGCCATTGCCTCTTCGCTTGCATCCACAAATACATGCAGATCCAACTGTGCCTTCTCAAATTCACTGAAATAACAGCGTGGCACTCCAAACTTCCCTACCTCGGGTAATTCCTGCATCCAAACCTTCCAGCGGCTATACAAATCTTCATTCAGAGGATCATCCCACTGCAGTCCTGCTTTCCATACCGCTTGCATCAGCACCTTAGCTGAAACCATGAAATCTGCTAAAAAGCCAAAAGGGTCAAAAACTGACATATTAACACAAAGGAATTCACGTTTTGTGGGCTTTCTTTTGAAGTTAAGAATTTCATTTGGCACTTTATGAAATTGCAATTTAAAAACAAAAACATCTTTTTGCGACAGCCAGTGCATGCCTAAAATTCTCTCTGTTTCACCTTCGATGTTGACAGAGTCTTTTGAGTCACCAGCAGCATTGCCAGCAGCAGCTTTTATTTTGCTCGAGTTAGATACGATGTTCTGAAGCGAAAAACCTCCGGCCTGATGTATTTTGATGACAGCCTGCGTTACTTTTATAGCCTCATTTTCCGTCTGGAAACAATCCACATAATCATCCACATAATGTCTCTCAGTAATTGCGACAACGGCCCGTGGATACTCTTCTTGAAAACGATTAGCATTTACATTTTTCACATATTGCGCAATGGTGGGTGAACACGTTGCGCCGAAGATCATTCGCTCCATCACAAACACTTCAATCGGCTGAGATGCGTCGCCATTTCTCCACAAAAAACGCTGGCTATCTTGATCTTCCTTTAAGATTGACACTTGGTGAAACATCTCCTTGATGTCACCGCAGACTGCAAATGGTGCTTGTCTAAATTTCAGCAAAATTGAAATAAGCGGCTGATTTATGTCAGGTTCTGCAAGGAGGGCCTTATTAAGCGATATACCTTCAACCTCCGCCGCGGCGTCGAAAACGAGACGCAGTCCTTTCTTATTTGGATTTCTCACACCGAAGTGGGGTAAATAAAAGGTTTTATCCGATCGTTGTGCTGATTCTGCGGCAGAAAGTTTACGGGCATAGCCTTTTTTAACATAGTCGTCGATTTTATCGCAGTATTCTTTTGCATGTTGTGGATCTCGCAGCATTTTTCGTTCGACGCCTTCAAGCCTTCGCGTGGCCATTAGGAACGTATCTGGAAATGGAGGAGCAAATTCCTTCCAGAGCAACCCTGACTCGTACCACCCATCAAGTTTTTTCGTGGAGTGCTCCAAAATTCTTTGTGCTCTTTTTTCATCTTTTGAAGCTAACTGCTTAACATCCGGTTTCAGGCCAAAATTTTCTACATCAAAGTAATCACGCATTAGCTTATGAATCTCTGCAAAAACGTTGTTGAATTTATCATCTCTTCTAAAATGTAAAACGTGTCTCGCGTCCGCTCTGAGCATTTCGTTTTTGGTCGGTCCATACACCATCCACCCTAACCGAGTTTTCACTGCTATTGGTCCAGAAGTCAGGGACGTACGTGGAACTTCAATTGGTACGGTCAGAAATGCGTGCGCTAGACTTAGAATTATTTGTGGCTGGACATCCTGATAATCTTGCAGTGGCAACCCTCTGAGATGAGCAGTACTGTTTTCTTCAAGCTCATCATATTTAAAAGTTTGAACTGGCAATACTAAGTCCGCTGATGTATAAACATTTTTCATATCAAAAACCATTGCACCTTCATTAACGCCACTAATTCTCAGATCAACTATTTCTGTTCATTTCGTCGATGTTTGATGATTGAGCCACTGTAGACTGAGAGAATCAGGTTGCCCGCGAATTCCCAAGCGTCGAGCAAGCCTCTGGTCTACCATTGAGACATTTGCTCCATCATCAACAAAGGCGTACGTAGTGATGACTTCGGTGGCTCCATGCAACCGCACTGGAAGAACTTGGAACAAAATTTGTTGGCTTCTTTTGCACCCATCTGCATGGCAATTTCGACCGTCTGAAATGCGCGTCAGAACATTCGACGCAGACGGCGCTAAAGCTTGTGGAGTTTCAGTCTGATTTGTTGGTTTGGCATGTAGAAGCTGATGATGCGATCGTTGACAACCGTCGACTCCACACCGACGTCGCTGCCGGCAGATATTTGTCTGGTGGCCCTTCTTCAAGCAGGAGAAACAAACCTGAGCATCTTTAACCTTTTTCCAGCGGTCATCTACGACTAGCTGTAAAAAATATTGACAATTAGTTAATGTGTGGCCCTGGTCATCGCAGGCGGGACATTTTCTTTGCACTACACTCACTCCCGCAAAGTGTTTTCTCACGTCTGGTGTTAAGGTGTTAGAGGCTATCTTTCTATAGTTTTTTACAAGGGGCAGCATCGATGAAGTTGGCAATGCATCCGCTACCATGTTGGCCAAACGCCGCAGACAGCTTAGCCATTGACTAAAGTCGAGTATGGTCGGCGGTCGCTCCAGCAAAATACATTTTTCAGCCCACTGCATCTGACGTTACATGGGCAATTTTGCGACGAGCTCGCTTAACAGTGTAGGATTACTTAGGGGATGCTCACCATGAGCTACTTGTAAAAATGCTGCCATGTTCACCATTTTATTAGCAAAATCAATCAAAGCTTCTAGATTACCTTCAACAAGTAAGGGCACAGCACGTACCTTTTCAATTTGGCTCTTTATGAGTTGATCTGGCCTCCCAAAAGTTTCCCTGAGCGTTTCCATGATGGCGGAGACGTTGCCAGAGCTACATAGTAAAGATTCTACGGTCTCGCGGGCGCGACCTTTTAGTGCTTCGCGTAAGCGCATAATGTTATGGAGTTGTGAATACTCGAACTCGGCGGTAGTGGCCTCAAAGGCTTCGGCAAACGTCTGCCATTCCTCGGGATGACCTGAAAATGGCGGCAGAGGGTACACTTTTTTCTGCCTGTGTGCAACTTCTAAAGATACTGAAAATGGAGTATTTCGCCATGGTTGTTGCATTGTGAGATCGACTTGCATGGAATCTGGCTGAGCTGGTTGAGTGATATCTCGGCGCTGTGGCATCATCGATTGCATTTGTGACGGCTGTATAAAGAAACCTGGTTGCTGCATCGACTGTGACGTTAGATGTATCGGCTGGGTCTGCTGTGATGGCTGCTGAATCTGCATTGACGATTGCTGCGTTGGCTGTGACTGCTGCGGCGTCGGCATTGACAAATGTTGTGTCGGCTGTGACCGCTGCTGAGTCGGCATTGACGATTGCTGTATCGGCTGTGACTGCTGCGGCGTCGGCATTGACAAAGGTTGTGTCGGCTGTGACTGCTGCTGAGTCGGCATTGACGATTGCTGTGTCGGCTGTGGCTGCTGTTGCGTCGGCTGTGACTGCTGCGGAGTCGGCATTGACGATTGTTGTGTCGGCTGTGACGTTAGATACATCGGCTGTGACGGCTGCTGCGTCGGCTGTGGCTGCTGTTGCGTCGGCTGTGACTGCTGCGGAGTCGGCATTGACGTAGCATACTGACGCATCTCTTCTCGAAGGCTACTTACTGTTCCTTGCAGCTGCTGGTTGTTTGAAAGAAGCATCTTCTGCATAGTATGCATTTGTCTGCAAAACTCATTCTTCATTTCAAGCAACTTATGATCGTATTCACGTGATATTGCACCTAAATCTTTATCTTTACCTTCCGAAACGGCAGCTGGTGTAGCAGAGGTGGTGGCATAATTTAATGGCGTTGATGGTTCGTTGCCAGAGGTAGCAGGCGTTTTTGTTGGGGAACGTTCCACTAGCATGTCGTTAAAGTCAATGAATCTGGCTGGTGGAATTCCCTTATTCTTCCTCTGACTGATTCGCTTTAAAGACTCTTTATCGGGCATTAACGAACCACTTTTGACAATAAATGTCTGAGTAAATATCTAATTTCGAAATGTAATAAGCGGAAAGTTTTACGGCGACAAACAAAGGCCCAAATTGTTATTTTGTGGAAGCAAAAAGTCGAGGCTCAAAGTGCAAGTGTAGAAATTTAGAATTAGAAATGTTTCTCAGAAGATAGAATAAAAATGTTGCTATTTCGATAGTATAAGCTTGAAGCTTGAATAAACCTCCAAATTATTAAATTAAAGACTCTAGTTGACAGAGTATGAGTCTTGTTTTCAATGGCGTTTATTCTCTAAATTTTATAGGAAAATACAAGTATTAAATATTAACTGTAGATAAGACAAATATAAGCTAAACAAATCTTACATCTTTTGTGCTCCAAGGCTTAGATCGAAAAGACTGTTGAAATGATAAATTATGCTTTGGAAGCTAGCCATTTTGATTAACACCAATACATTCGTACAATACATAACTATCATATTTACAATATAAAACATAACATTATAGCGATATATGAAGTGTTACACATACATAAATTCCATTATTTGACATTCTTTATAATTTGCAGCATCACTGAACTGCTGGGTTGCCATCAATTTTCAACAATATTACCCCATAATATTACGAAAATTAAGGAAAAAAATGCTACACTCGAATATATAGAATAACAAACTTTATTCTTAAAACAAATTTAGTATGAAAAAAATGTAGGTATAGTATCCATAAATAATAAGAAACATACAATTGTTAAACTTGCTACAAACATACTTATATTTTTAATTTATATATTTAATTTAACAATTAATTGCTCTAACAAATTTTCTTCAAGGAAACAACAATAAAAACATTTTCAATATGAAAAGAAAAACATCACTAGCTGATTTTATTGCAAGTTCGGCCCTGCTACAGACTTCATCAGAAACCTATGAGATTCCACCGGGTCGTGGTTGCCGTGCAAGCGCATTTTAGAGCACAACACCACAGGACGATGAGATTTCAGTGTCAATTCTGAATTGATCTTCCTTTCATTTTTCCTGTTACTGTTCTATTTTGCTTTGCTTTAGTTTATGCTTATGTTATTATTATGGAGTCCAGCAGTCTGTTGGAATTAGCCATAACAAATCATGGTTACTGAAGTTGTTTTTAGATTTGCTGAAAAATCTTCAGGCTGTTGCAGTGTTTTTTTTTTTTTTTTGTTCTGGCTCTACCATTTAATTACAATTGAAAAATTTCTATATGACCTTGTTATTAATTATGTTGATTTTCTATGATTTAAATACAAATTCTAAATGTTTGATAGTTTAAATCATTATTGATTTTAAATACAAATTCTAGATAGTTTAAAATCGTTTATTGAGCTTTAGGTCAGGTTAGAACAAATAATTGCTCTAACGAATTTTTTCCAAAGAAACAACAACAACATCATTTTCAAAATGAAAAGGAAAACATCATTAGCTACCATCATTATAACTTTTCGTCATAAATCAAAAACAAATGTAAAGTTCAGTAAAAAGCAATTTTTATTTATTCTTTGTAATATTACTTACATTTTCTCATCATTCAAATCGAAGCGGTCACCCTTAATTTTTTACCATTTTATCGGCACGCACCTCGTTTTCCGGATATCGTCCCATATTTTCCTCAATCGACGCTTAAATACATCCACGTTCATGTTTTTAACATTGCTAAATTTCCTCAGCATTATACCCCAGATAGAGAAGTCCATCAAGTCATTTAAGTCAGTGGAGGACGGAGGTCATTCGTCAGAAGAAATAAAATCTGGTAAATTAGCACGACAACAGCTTTGAACAACTTTTGATTTGTGGGCTGTAGCAGAATCTTGCTGAAAGCAAAACTCGTCGTCTCCGTACATTTGCTTGGCAAAAGGGAACAAATCAGCGAAATCGGAAAAGGGAGTTTTCACTTTGAAGATAAAGATTAAGAACATTTCCAAAATTTTTAATGCGGATTTGTTCATCAAAGGTTGATAAACAAATTTGCATTAAAAATTGTCAGCTTCTGCAGCTTTATCTTAAAAATCAGAACTCCCTTTTCCGATTCAGATTGAAAAATTAATTTGAATGAATTTTTAACACCTGCCCCAAGTAGTACTGGAAATTGATTTCAACGCCCTTTTCTATGAAAAGAAGAGTTCATTTTCCCTTTTCGGAGAGAGCACCTTAAACCATTAATTAAATCTATATCTGCGGCACCTTGTATATAATTCATGCAGCTTTAAATATAAAAATACAGGTGTCCCTATTTATTTTCACATTACTGTATATATGATAGTTTTGTATTAAAAATTTGAAGCCTTTTTGGACGTCAAATTTATAACAAAATTAAATTTATCACATACATCACATATACATATAAGGGCGTAAACTTTTTTGTCAAAATATTGGGGGTCTGAAGCGCAATTCGAAAGTTCGTCACAAAAATAATTTTGTGAATTTTTTAAGATTTTTTTAAAAAGGTTTAGAGGTCGCTCAAGGTAGTTTTTTTCAAAAAAGTAGTTCTTTAAATTAATACTTGTGCTTTCTACCCAGAATGAGTGCCTGACTAAATATGTAATGTTCCAACTATCTTATTTGGAAAGAAAAATGTTCAGATTTTATTTTTGTGGGCTTAAAAGAGGGGTTCCAAGGGTTTTTTTTGACGATAAGTTTTTTAAAAAAATTTTGCTGTTTTTTGTTTTAAACTTAAATTTCTAAACATTTTTGCTCTAAATATAAAATATTAGTACGCAGTTTTAAACACCATTTAATTTTAAGTAAGTCAAAGAAAAAAAGTGAGTGTATTTTTTTTTACTGAAGTTATGCGCATTTAAAGTTTTGAAAACATGTCTTTTTTTCGGTAAATTTATTAGTGTGAGCAATGATTTTATAAATAGTACTTACAAAGTCGTTGGTTAGGTGTAGCCATGTATTGCGAGAAGATTTTTAATTTAAGCCAAAAACAATTGCATAATGTTAATATTTTCATTAACTTTCATTATTTTTCTTACTCTTTTTTGCAGCCGTACTGAACCACCTGTGTATATTTGATTATACCTTTAACTAAAGTAGTCGATTAATTTTTCATCATTTAAAATTTTGATAAATTTAAATAAGCATCTTGTAAAAAAATCTTAGCTTGCTTCTTTAAATTAATTGTTAGTAAATTTATGCAAATAAAAATGAAATACTCAAAGTTTTTTAAAGCACGAATATGGCTTCAGTAAAAAATAAAGATATGTGTGGCATGTTGGAGAAACCATTCCTGCTTTAAAGTCGTTCGAACTCCCAGCAAAATAAAAGGCTATTCGACTACTTTAGTTAAAAGTAAAATCAAATATGAACAGGTGGTTGAGTACGGCTGCAAAAAAAAAACCTGTTCTTCCCATGATACATGGCTACACTCATACCAAAGACTTTATAACTACTATTTATAAAATCGGTGCTCACACTAATAAATTTACCGAAAAAATACATGCTTTCAAAACTTTAAATGCACATAACTTCGGTAAAAAATACGATAAACTAACGTTTTTTCTTTTACTTTCTTAATATTTGTTGTTTAAAACTGTATACTAAAATTTTATAATAAGAGCAAAAATTTGGAGAAATTTATGTTTAAAACAAGAAAACAGCAAAATTTTTAAAAAAATTTCTTTTTTTTACCCTCCTGGCCAAAAAACAGTTGGAACCCCTCTTTCAAGCCTACGAAAATAAAATTAGAACATTTTTCTATTCAAATAAGATCGTTAGAACATTATATTTTTCAGTTATGCACTCATTCTGGGTAGAAAGCACAAGTATTAATTTGAAGAACCACTTTTTTGAAAAAAACGATCTTAAGCGATCTCTAAACCTTTTTCAAAAAATCTGAAAAAACTCTAAAATTTTTTTTTTGTGATGAACTATCGAATTCCACCTAAGCCCCCCAAAATTTTGAAAAAAAAGTTTACGCCCTAATACATATATATAGGTACAGGTATACTGCGGTCATAAGGAAGAATGCGGCATCTACATATTTCAATATTCTGAAATAAACAACTTACATAATTTATCAAAATTTCACTGATTACTCGTAGGGTTTGGATGGTTTTAAATTTGTCAAAAATTCACTGATTAGGGTTTGGATGGTTATAAATATTTAATTGTACAGGATAGTAGAATCCAGTTTGCTTTTAGTATAAACTAATTTTTTTCGATTTTGTAAAAAATGCCAAAAACTGTGGAAAAAACACTATAATGGCTGCTTTTTTTATTGTTTGTTCTATAAATTTAAATAAGTTCAAAAAGTCGTATCTACATCAAATGTACGTTTTATATAGTAAAAAGCTTTTTTGTTTATTTATATTTATTTATATATTTTATTTATAAATTAATATGCTATGTTTAAAAATCAATATTTAAAAGATTTTTTTGTCACAAAAATAAAGAAGTAAATAGCATTTAACAAAGCATTAACTGCAAATACAAAGGGAAAACGCAGTATCTGTCTGTAGATACCGCTCTTTTATCTCTTTTTCTCTTCTGCGGTTTTTGTTTGAATGATTGCTTTAAATTGTATATATATCACATTTCTTGTTAAAATATTAAGCAGTTGAGCGAAAAATTCGAAATTTTTATTTTATTTTCTTAAAGATGGAAGAGAGATGGTTAAGAAAAAACAATAAAACTGATTTTGATTATCATTCTAGATGCCGCACTCTTCCTTATGACGGCAGTATAGGTGCAGGTACAAGTCCAAATACACAACATTGTGAATACCAATAATTTTCTTATTTAATAAAATCTTACCTGCTGTTCAATTTTTTGTGTTTGAGCTATAGAGTTCGCACATGATGATCCTGACAAGCCACTTCCAACCGTTTGTGAACTCATATTGGTTGGATCATTTAAATTTAAATTAATTTGTGTAGAAGATTGAATAGTCATATGCATAGGAGTTGTTGGTGAATGACTTTGCATTGAGCAATCAGCAAATTGTTGGGATGGTTGTACATTATTGGATCGTGAATTTAAACTAACTTGGGAATCAAGCCCTAACTGAGATTGTAGATCACATTGACCATAATGTTGTAAGGAATGTGTCGCTATGTTTGGTGAGTCATTAGCGTATAGTGAGGGAATGTCTTGATCCGAAGATGTTATTTTCTGTTGCTGAACCTGTTGCTGTTTTAAACCACTATTAACATTAAGTAATGCGCTAGATATGTTGTGTTGATTTTTTTTTTCTTTTTGAATTGGTTGAGGTTGGCTTTTTAGCTTGGACTCAGATGTAAAAGGTGTGCTTCTCGCACCGACACTTGCAGCAATTAATGCTGGATCTATATTTTGACCTCTCGTTGTAATCTGTTGTATTGTATTTAGCGGCGATAGTTGTTTGATCTGGTTGCTATTATCTAAAATTTTATTGTAGGTTTTGTAGTTACACCTTAAGCCATGTACAAAGGAATTGCCTTGGTTATTTTCAAAATTAAAGTCATCTGTGTTGACATGTTCCTTTGTTTTGTTGTCCTCTTTTTTGTATGTACTATTTCGCTCATTTCTTTGTTTTTCTTTTTGTAAAGTTCCAGTTGATTGCTGATGAATATGCTGAACATGTTGCTGTTGAATAGCCAAATTCGCAGATTGATACAAATTTTGAGTAAAATTGTGACTATACGCCATTGTCGTTGCTAAATCTTTATGAAATTTGTTCTGTAATTTTTGATCAGATGCATCTAAGTGAGAAATATTATAACCATAATAGTCCCACTGCCAATATTGTGATGTGTGGTAATTAGGTATTTGATTTATTGGAAACTGTGCTGAAATTTTACTAAGTTCTACTGAATTTTGAATATGAGGTTGCTTTTGGACTGACGGCTTGGACTGATACTTGGATTCAATTAAAGTCGATGTTGCCTTTGCAGACATCGATGTTACTTTTTCTTCTTTAATTGAATTTTCTTTTGGATCATTATCCTGTATTGAATTAACTGATTGAAATTGCAATTGATTACTATTCAATACCTCGCATCTCAAAAATTGTTTGTCATCACTTTTTTCAGGAATTTTATTACATTCTGGGTTATTGTTCAATGTTAGGATTTCCTCGTTTGGTGTAGCATGTATAGCAGATTCTTTGACATGTTTCTCAAAAATAATAGATTCTTTTTTAAGATTAATAGATGAGTTCGAATGTTGGCACTCTTTTGATAAATATTCGGAAGAATCGACTTTAAATGAGTTGATAGAAGAATTAGTCATATCAATATTTTTGTTCGTATAAGGTAATTCAGAACTTATAGACATCTTTTTATTTTCAATTAACTCTGACTCATGTAGTCGATCGGCAGAATTATCTTCGTTCGATTTTTCTTTACAAATTTCATAATAATGTATAGATTCTTTTAATCGATCTTCTTTTTCATTTGGCTGATTAACAGCTAAAAGTGAATCACAATGAGGATTCTCTTTTAAAGGGCTTAATATTTGTTCATTTTCTTTATAACTGGATATAATTACTTGTTTAATCTGCTCGTCTAGAATATTATCAGAACCATTTTGTGGTATTATTAGTTCCTCATTTTGAGTGTTTAAATTTTGTATTTCAAATTCTGATCTTGAAAAAGTAGACTCTTTGCTAATAGTAATACAAGTTTCAGTACTTTGATCTTGTTTATATGAGTTTTTTACACATTGATCTATGTCTTTAGAATTATCTTCTAAATTTAATTGAATATCGGAAGATTTCAATGAATTTTCTTTTGATGCAGTTCTTGAAAAATTGTTATTTAAAAGTGATGATTTTAAAACTATATCGTTTGTTTCCACAATATTTTCTATACCAGCTCCTGCTTTCTTTTCAGTAACTTCCAACTCTATTTCACTTTTATCTAAGTTAGACAATGTATTTTCAAAACATTCTTTACCAGACAATACCAAATTGTTTTCTGTAGCCATTGTTTTTTCACTGGCTTTAGATTCGATTTTGGCAACTTTAATATCAATTAAAATACCATCAACTTTTTGATTCAATCCTGATATCTCAGGAAAATTATTTACCTCAACTTGTTTGTTACTTTTTTTTTTTCCTCTCAGTTTTGGAGCAGCATTTATGGGTTTTTCACTTGAAACTTCACCTGAACTTTCTATTTTAGGAATATTTTCAGGTCTTTCGCTTAAAAAATATTCTGTGTTAGTTTTAGTTTCATTTATTTTACATTGTTCTAATTTTGGGATATAATCTTTTGGTGTTCCGAATAAATGTTTATCAAAACTTAGTTTTCTGCAAATATCAAACCGTTCATTGCTGTCAATATCTTTTGTTGATGTTATTTTATTTTTTATTATTTCAGCAGGTTTGGTTCCTAATATAATGTTATTATCAATTTTTATAAAGCATTCCAAATTTTCCATTCGACTTTCCTTAACACTTTTATCAGTCTCCTTATCTGCATTACTCATAGAACTATTGTTCTTTATATAAACATTATTTAGACTACGAAACTGATTTGAGAATTTTTTAATTTTAAAGGCTTTTATTTCACTACGTGTTCGTATCGTTTTAATCTGGGCATCATTTGTGTCTTCAATTACACAACGTTTACGATTAATTGATTCGATTAATGTTTTCTTGTCAACATTTAAATAGCTTTTAGGATTTGAAGGTGTTTTTCCTATTAGTTTATATTTACTTACAATTTTTCCAAAATTTGATGATTTCTTTGGAAGGTACATCTCAGTAGCACTATTTCCAGGTATCTTTTCATAACTGAATATTTTGTTGTCAATGCAACTATCGTCTTGTTGCAAAGCAGTTTTAGTAGTTAGTATGTAAGGCTGTGTGCTTAATAACAAAGGAGTCCATCTTAATCTTTCAATATCTATTTCAATGCGATTTCTTGAATTTTGAATTTTATCTTGGTGATTTAAGACATGAGCCCAATTAATTTTTACAACGATTTCGTATCGGATACCATTTTTTTCTTTTCGAAAGTTTATAAAATTTAATAATAAAAATGTTAATGCAATGTCAGCTATAGTCAAACCAGTTTTTAAAGCAATTTGTTTAAAAGTTATATATGTTTCGTTTCGATGTTTGAATATGTATTCCATAATAACTGACTTCCAATAAGCATAATATGACAGTCGTCCTAAATCAGATAATGGTTTTTCAGGAGTACCCATTTGTCCCTCTTCTCGACTTAATAAATAGCTAAAGTCAATCAAAAATCTGCCATAACCTTGTCTTTGATATTGTGGCATTGTCATTATACATGAAACGTTATATTTTTGTAAGCAGTGTTTTTCTTTTGAAAAATATCCTACAAGATGACATCCTTTTTTATCGTTTTTCGTTAATATATAAAAAAGAAATGGCTCCACATCATAATACAGAGTTTTATGATCTAGAAATAACTTTGCCAACAGGCACAAATTTTGACAATAAATTTTATTTATATTCCCGTCAACTTCAAAAATAGATAAATCCTTTTGCCTGAAAATTTCCGTGCCTGGCGGATGCCTCCAGCTGCATTTATTTTGATGTCTCTCCATAACGGATTTACTTTTCGTATATTTTAAGCAAAATTCGCAGATGTTAAGTTTAGGAAGTCTAAAAGAAATATTACTTATTAAAGTTTAAAATCAACTGTTTGAACACAAACCTAGCGTACTCTTGTGGAAAAGGACTAGAATACCAAGATTCAATTTCCCATTTACCGAATTCAATTATCGCTGGATACCTCTCCTCTGCCGAGATACTAGTTTCACAGTTTAAATGCGAATTAAGTAAAATTGGAGATTCACAATTTAAATTAATGTCTATATACTTTAGTTGCAAAAGTAGTTTAACAGCTTTATTTCTTACATCTGTGTACAAATCATAGTCTTGTTGCTTCAGTCCTGCGGAAAGTGCCAGAACATCTAAAAAAAAGTTAAAAACTCAATAAATTATAAATATTGTTTTTATGTGTTAATAGTTTTTCAAAATAAAAATTACATTTTTAATTTCTTAAGGGCCATTTTGTTCCCAGAGAGATAAATTTATCCCCGAGTTAATTCCATGATTTTTCCAGTGTTTCATTTGTTCACAGTGAGTTAAGCATTTAACTCTTCAAGCTGGAGATAAAAATGGTGGCGAGATAGCTTAACCCCAGAAATATTTAACTCGTGAAAATTGAGTTGCTGTCGTGATCTCAAAGGGTGTTGACGTGTGTCTGTCCGTCCCTTTAGTTTTAATTAAATTCAGATTTAAAAGTCAATCGTCTGTCTCAAATGTTCCGTCGTGTGCGTTAAAGTTTATAGTGCGTTTTATTTTTGTTGTTTTTAATTTCCGGCAACGCGTTTAAGCTAAATGTTTTTTTTTGTTTAATAACAACTTAATTACAAAACAAACAAAAAATAACAATGAGTGTTTTGTGCAAGATTCATTTATAAGAAAAGAAAATCTAAGAAAAAAAAATTAAACAACAACAACATAACAGCTGCTTCAACAAGTACATCATCAACACCACAGCAGCAAAATCTGTTTAAAAGAGAGCCGCTAGCTGCAGCATCATCATCGCTGGACAGCAGTGCAGTTTTTTTTAGCTGACCACGCGAGGGGCTTTTCTATGCTCCTCGCAGTGTAAGTTATTGTTGTTGTCTTCGTTTCCGTCATCTCCGATATCCTCTCCCATTAGTTACGTTTGTAAGTAGGGTTGCACAGTGGGCTAAATTGTGCTGAAGTAAAGGCATAACACTTGCTTCAGTACTTTTGTATTGCTCATGTTGTGCAGCTCTCTTGCAGCCGTAACTAAATACCTTATATTCCCTTATTTGTTTGATATTTGCATGGTGCTAAAATGTCGGGTCATTTTCGCATAGATTTTTGCAACATTCGTGGACTGAGGGCGAATTTTTTCTCGGTATATGTTCATTGTACTCTACATAGGCCTCAAATAATGGCACTAGGCGAGACCCAGATGGCCGAGGATGCAGATCCACTGGATTTTCATATGCCTGGGTACCGCTTACTGCCATTATTTTCTTTGCATAGAGGCATCGCCCTTTTTATAAGAACGGATGTAGCGTACCAGTGTGAGAGGAGTCTGAACGTGACCGATCCAGAGTTTAGCTCAATGTGGGTTAGGTTCAGGCTTCGCTCTCACTTGCTGCATTTTTGTTTTATTTATAGAAGCCCGAATCTAGGGAGAGAGCCCACTTTTAACAAACTGGACTCTCTCTCTGATTCGATTACGCATATTTTGGGGTTGTTTCCTGACAGTGAGATCGTTGTAGCAGGCGATTTCAATGTCCACAACCCGGCTTGGTTACGTCACTCGGGCCCATTGACACCTGTTGGGCAATATGTTGAGCTATTTGCTGAATCGAACCAATTAATTCAACTAGTGAAGGAACCCACTTTTTTTCCTCAAAGTGATATGCATAGCCATAATACCCTTGACCTTTTTCTGACTTCACATCATGAAAAATATGATGTGAGTGTCAACGCACCTCTTGGTAACTCGGACTATTGTACCATCTCCGCTGTTTTTCCATATTCTAACCCCTGCACCTCTACGCCTAAAGCCCCGAAGAGGACTGCATGGTTTTATGGAAAGGCAAATTGGACTGCGTTAAATAATTTTTATCGCAACTTCAATTGGAAATTATGTTTCTCTGATAGAAATGTGAATGCCGCGGCTGTCATCGTACAAGAAATTATTTTATTGGGTATGCGGTCTTTCATTCCCAATAAGATGAGAAGCATTAAACCAAAAGACCACTCATGGTTTAATGAGACTTGCAGGATTGCAGTCAGGTCCAAAGAGGAAGCCTTTCAGAATTGGCGTTCTAACAAGAATACTGATACTAAAAGACTTCGTATCGAGGCAAAGAATCGCTGTAATGCAATTTTAAAACGCGAAAAGTTTCTGCACGAAGCTCGCATTCGAGAACAGGTTCTTCTCTGCCCAAAAGGGAGCAAAAATTTTTGGTCATTTGTTAAAAGAGTTAAGAACCAGACATCGTCATCGATTCCAGCTCTTTTAAAAGATGACCAAATCTTCACTGACTCGGCTGATAAAGCGAACCTATTGGCTGGATTGTTTGCACAAAATTCCACTCTCTCGGATAGCAATCAGCCACTGCCCTTTTTTGAGAATGGATCTTCTGCAATGCAGGAGATATACTTTCGAACGAGAGCAGTTAAAAGGGTCCTTACAAATCTCAACGTAAACAAAGCCTCTGGTCCTGATGGCATACCACCAATTGTGCTTAAAATGTGTGCTTCTTCGCTGTCTCGGCCTTTGCGCAACCTTTTCAACATCTCCTACAGAACAGGAGTATTTCCATATTGTTGTAAGGTGGAAATGTCCAGCCGGTACCTAAAAAGGGTGATGCCACGAACCCTGCAAACTACCGACCCATTGCGATATGCTCTACGCTTTCTAAAGTTATGGAGAGCGTAATAAACTTCAACGTTGTGAACTATCTGGAGCGCAACCAACTGCTGTGACCGTCAATATGGTTTCCGTAGGGCTCGCTCTACTGGTGACCTTATGGCGTTCTTAACCGAAGAATGGAATAAATGCGTTAACTTTTTCGGCGAGAGCAGGGTTGTTGCTCTTGATACTTCTAAAGCGTTCGACCGAGTGTGGCATAAAGCGCTCGTGTCAAAACTTGTTGCATATGGTTTTGGTGGTAACTTTGCTCGATGGATCACGTGTTTTCTCAAGGACAGAACGATTCGAGTCGTAGTTGATGGTATTTCGTCCGAGGAGCACGCCATTAACGCAGGAGTACCGCAGGGTTCAGTTCTATCGCCAACTTTGTTTCTGGTTTTTATCAACGACCTTCTGTCGTTGTCGCATAGCCCAATACATTCGTTTGCGGACGACAGCAGCATTTGTCATTCATATTCATTTAAAAAACGCCCAAGCTCTATGGAGATTGAGAGAAAAAGGCAAAATATGAATGACACACTCCTAAATGATCTACAAAAAAATCTCCGAGTGGGGTCTTGCTAATAGAGTAGAGTTCAATGCAAGCAAGGCTCAGTGCTGTCTGTTAACCCACAAGCGGATGGATTGCCCCTTAGCACCCCTCAATATGAATAGTGTGAATCTTGCTGTGGATCTTGCTGTGGAATCAGCCGCTCTTGATGTTCTGGGCATATCGATCAAGTGTGATCTTCGTTGGAATGACCATATTTTCGATGTGTCGAAAGAAGCGGGCAAGTGCCTAGGTTTTTTAAAACGGTGCAAAAAATATTTCACCTCAGCTGATCTTCGCATGATTTACACCTCATATATTAGACCGAAAATGGAGTACAATTCGCACATTTGGGCAGGGGCTTCAAGATCTTATTTGGAGCTTCTGGATCGAATTCAACGTCGTGCGATATATTTGATAGGGGATGAAAGTATTTCATCCTCTCTCAACTCTCTTGGGCATCGCCGCAATGTTGGTTGTCTAAGCCTTCTGTATAGGTTTTACCATGGGAAGTGTTCAAGGGAGATACATGACCTGACGCCACCAGCACGTGTGTTTGCCAGGTCCACTCGGGCAGCTGTCCAAGCCCACCCCTTTACCATTGCGTCGATGCCCAATAGAACCTCGCATTACCGTGATAATTCGTTCTTTAGCCGCACGGTTAAGTTGTGGAATAGTCTCCCTGCGAGCGTGTTTCCCGGCAGTTTTGAGCTGTGCAAATTTAAAACAAATATTCACCGACACTACTCCATCTATCCACCCTCCAACTAACTATCACCCATCTTCCGAATCAACACAATGCTTACGCATTTATAGGGGGCATCCCCTGAGCGTTGGTTTAGTCTAAAAAAAAAAAAAATATACAAAATTTTATCTTAATTGAGCCCTTATTACTGAAGTCAGCATAGACAAAGCCGTCATTTTCTGCAAAAATTCTGATTGCAGATTCGCGATCAGCGACCCAAAAACCGCTGTATACAAAATTTTATCTTCATTAAGCCCTTATTACAGAAGTTACCATAGTCATGACCGCCATGAAGCCGCCATTTTGAAAATCAAAAACCCCTATGGTACCATTTTTGTCTCGATGCGTAGCTCCTGTAAATTGATCTACAAAATTGGGGTCCAATACTCCACTGTGCGTCGCGGTTTTGGGAATGGTAACTATCCTTCGGTGACTATGTGATGTACTTTTTGATGTTTGACAGGTGCAGTCTAATCGGGTACTGTTAATATTGAGGGATATTTTTTTAGCAATTCTGTGTATTTGTTGTCAACTGAAAATAATTTTATTAATGTGGTTTCTGTAAATGCTGAGATAGTGTTGACTGATCAGTTCGTTAATGGGTCGATAAGTCGATAACGTTTTAGATATATTAGTAGTCCGTATTTTGTTAAAAAGTCTGCTCCTAAAATTATAAATGTACCATACCCGTGAGTTCGTTAGTGTTGGAACTTTGGCTTGTGTATAAAGCTCTTATTCCATTTTCACTAATCACTTCCCATAGTTTGTTGGCCATTTTTAGAAGCTCCTCTAGTTCTGTATGGCCTGACCCAGTTAAAGATATATTGAGTTATTTTGGAAGTTTCCTGACCAATAGCTTCTGCAGAAAGTTTGGTTCTACCGTGGAACCAGCCAGTAGTAACAGTGACCTATAATATTGGGAAGGTTTCCTATCTCCAATTTCTGTGTCAGTCAGTATTTTGTCAAAACGCTTGTTTTCACTGAGAGTGACGTTCAATCAGAATCTTTTCGAAGTTCTCGTATTGATATTTTAAAGGTTTCTATTTAAAATCAAGTACCAATATGATTAACTCTTGGGGCATAGCTATATTCAGGCATTCGTACATTGTTTTATCCATCGTAATGGATTTGGACTGAAATTAAATTTCGGCGTGTAAAAATCACGCTTCTAGACAATTAGTCCAAAACTGTGGTACTTTTACCGATCCTGCGTGAATCTCCGTACATTCGGACCTTTGAAATGGGTTGACGAGTTCAGACTCTAAATCTATCAATCTGTTTGTCGTGTGTCCTTCTTCCGCGTTGAGAGGGTTGAGGTGAGAGTGAGAGGTGTGAGAGGTGTGAGTGGGGTGAATGCCTAATGCTCATTGTTGGTCGTAATCAGAAGTCAAACCGATCGGACGTGTTAAGAAATAGCTCCGCTAGATCGCTTACCGTTGTAAATATTAACAAAAAAATAAATACAAAATAAAATAAAAACCTTAACTCATTGCTCTGTGCAAGTTTTGCGACCTAGTAACGATAAATTAAACCAAAAAATACCAAACTACAATTCTGCAACTCTATCCAAAAACAATCTTTATACAAAAAACCTAAAATAAAATAAAAAAAACAACACACCGCATACAATAAATAACAGCAATTTCTATACAAAAAACCTAAATATAAAATAAAAAAAACAACATACCGCATACAATAAATAACAGCAATTGGGAAAACACATTACTCAAGCAATTAACCAAGTTGGAATACATTGGTTTGCTGACCTAGATTCAATAAAAAAAAAACAATAAAACAAAAAAACTCTGTTTTAAAATATCTTGCGGTAAAAATAATTGCACGTCTAAGGACAAAAATATGGCCAAAATCAATTGCATTGGGCTTTGTGCTAAATCTTTTCACTTCAGTTGTATTGGTTTATCGAAAAGAAGCCTTCACTACATACAAGAATATGCAGCTAACTTTTTGTTTTTCTGTGACGAGTGCAGAGAAATCTCCCCTCTCACATAATGCTCGCAATAAAGTGCCTTAATGACTCTTTTGCTAGTTTGTTATCTGAAAACAAGCAATATTTTAATAAGGCATCAAAAAAATTGGCTTAATTTGAAAACGTGACTCAGATATCTTGAAGACATTAGTTCCTCTTTGGATGCTTCGACTAACTCCATTGAAGAACATGTAAAAAATATATTGAGAAACATAATACTATTAACGGAACTTGCAAGCGACAATAACAAAGACTCTTTCATCAAGACTACGATAAGTGACATAAGAAATGAGATTAATAATTACTCTAATATATTGAAAAATTCTAAATCAATGCAAGATGTATCAATGTATCAAGAGTTGGCTTCGCATCAATAGACATGTCATCAGCACCGCACCCAACCATACTCAAAATTTGTCAGATTCCCCCCACCAAGATGCATCTTCTATTTTTCAAGAAATCCTGGAAGCAGCTACACATTCTTCATCGACTGTTTCTTTTTCTTCACCTCCGGCTTCTCTCTCCGTTAAACCAAATGAGTTACCAGCTCCTAATCCTGTCGCTGCACCTCGAAAATTGATCCATCAGTTCGGAACCTCATGGACTTCATCCGAATGGGATAGCAGAATCAAAAAATTAAAGAGCGTGAACGAAATAAATTCGGTATCGCAATTTCTAACTGCCGGAAGATGTCTTCCAAGGCCAGGAAATTTTGCAGTTTTAAACTTAATATCCCAACTGAATATGCGTGGATGTCCCTGAACTCCTTTGGAGACAGTGTGTTGCATGGCCAGTGGATAATTTCCGAATGGATGGATAAGCCTAGAAAGAAGCCGATAACACGTACATCTAGCAGCGAGAATAATAATTATATTCAAGTATAATAATTATACAAGAAAAACTACCAGTTAGCCTAGGAATAATGCTAACTCTAATTCTATTTCCAATTTAATTCTAATTACAACTCTCATTTCAACTCTAACTTGAAATCTAATTCACACTCAAACTTTAACTTTACGTTAAATGTTAAGCCTTGTACCGTTCCTAATTCCAATTCTAACTATTATAATAATTCTAATAATAATAATCCTATTAATAATAATTCTAATAATAATAATTCTCATAACAATAAATCTAGGACAATAGCTAGTACAAATAATTATAACCCTTAAAATGCACCTTATAAACCTTTGCAAGATTGTAACTGGTCTTATAAAACAAATGTCTTTCCCAAATTCTCTCCTTTTCCGAAACATACTCCAATTCCTTCGTCCTCTTCCATTCAAAAATCATCAAAATTTAAACGCGTTTCGTTTAACCTTAACACTGAATCTGACCCCCCTACATTAAAAATACACCTAAAATCCTCAGTACATCCTATCCTAATTTCATGCACTCTCATACTTTAAGCCTATCTCCATCGGATCCAATTATAATTGACCCCTCGCACCAACCTGACAGTCCGAAGTCATTCCTAGACCCTCTACTAACACCAAAAGTCAAATTGACGTTGAATTCTTGTGCAGACACTGAGAGTAGATATGCCCTTTCCCGCCTTAGAGAGAGCAGTGTATTTAATAACGTTCGTCTGTATCTCGCCTACATGCACAAAGCCCATGATTCAACATGCATTGAAGGCAAGACCAAAACTAATCTTAAAGTTTTAATTCAGCAAGAAGGTCTGCTTACCGATGTTGATGACTTGCTTAACTTATTTATTCGTTTTAACGACCAACTCGGCGTGACGATCACTTAAGTCTAGGTGGATCTTGATACCTATGGTGCTCACGTTAGGACTTAACATATCTCCCTTCTTCAAAAATCGCGTAAAGACCAACAACAATATTATCGTCCCTAACTCCCATTCTTTAAATATATTTTAACTGTGGCGGAACTGTGGCGGAATGAGAAGCAAATTAAATAAACTTTATGTTGACGAAAAATCATGTCACTTCAATGTTTTAGTATTCACTGAGACATGGTTAAATGATACCTTCAATAATGAGGAAATTCTTGACAGTAATTGGACTGTCTTCAGAAACGATCGGAATTACTCCTCAACTGGTCTTTCTAGAGGAGGTGGCGTTCTCATAGCAACTCACAATTCTCTTTCAAGTGAGCTAATAGGTACGCATACCCATAAACTTTTTGATCACCGCATAATTAAAGTTTGTTCAGGAAATAGTCTTTTTATGTACATAGGTGTCGTTTACATTCCTCCCGGCTCAAGTGAAACAACATACAACGAGCTATGTGAAACACTCCTCCTTTACATCCACTCTTACAGAGGAAGATAAGGTTGTTATTCTTAGTGACTTCAACCGCCCAAATATTTCTTTTGTCATTGATGAAAATGACAACTATCTTCTTCCTGTCAATCTTTCTAATGCTATAGATTTCTCATTATTAAGTACCTTTTATGGCAACGATCTGCAACAAGTTTCTTCGTAACAAAATAAAAATGGCAGATGGATGGACCTTATATTTTTTACAAACTCGTACGATGAAGTGAAGGTTAGTTCATGCACTGAAGCAGAAAATTTATTTACTAACATTGTTCACCACACAGCCTTAACAGTTATTTTCTCTTCTAACGACATAATTTTTTTTAAAAGAATAAGCTTTCTGAGCCATGGCTAGAAAAAATCTCAGATTTTTGAGGAACCAGAGAAACAAAATTTACAAACTTCTCAAAACCACCGATAATGTAAGCGATGAACTGAAGCTAAGATATGACGAGCTATCCAAATAGTTCTCTTTCAAGTCAGAAGAAGCGTACAAGTTGTTCACTAACCTTATCGGAGAGAAAATTGTCCAAGAGCCACAAAAATTTTTTGACTTCGTTAACATGAAGCGAAAATCTAGCGGCCATCCATCTTCTATGTTTAAAGGTAATGTCAATTCCTCCATCTCTCATCAGCAACCTGAAATCAGCAACTTATATGCAGACTATTTTAAAGATGTTTTCTGTGTCTTCACAAGTAATACTTATAGTCCCCCTCCCTTTTCAGGAGTACACCTTATAATTAATCATATCCAAATAACGCGTGATGAGATATCTAATGCGATTAAAGAAATTGATCCAAATAAAGGACCTGGCCCAGACCTGTTACCCCCGCACTTACTAGTTCGATGTTTAGACACACTTAGCATGCCTTTATATATATTTAATAAATCCCTGCTCCAAGGATCTTTTTCATCGTATTGGAAGATAACACACCTAACACCAATATATAAAAATGGTGATAAGATTCGTTGAAAATTATAGAGAAATCGCCATATTATCGGCTGTTCCAAAATTGTTCGAAAAAATTATATGCACAAAACTAACATCTATTACACAGTACGACAGTGGTTGGTACACATGAGAAATGTTAACAGAATATGAAAATATGCTTAAAATAAAAAAAATACGTGTCTCGGCGTTTCGCTGTAGCACGTCAGAATTTTGAGAAAATCGATTTTTAAGCTTCGAAGGACCGTGGAGGTTCACTTGTTATGTAATACTATTATAAAAATTTCTATAAAAACAGAATGCGTGAACCGATTTTAATGCTACAGCCAGTTTTGAAAAGGGAATTAAATTTGAATTTTTTTTTAAACAATTTTTCTCCGCTAGATGGCGCTTTAATTTTCACGTAAAGTTAAAAAATAACCAAAAATGTAATGTAATGTAAATGTAATGTAACCTTGGTCCACCTTGGTCCACTTATCTTTAATATTTTTATATCAGACCTATCTGATATTCTTTGCGATATCCCACATCTAATGTATGCAGACGACCTAAAAATGTACCATGTTATTAAATCGGAAACAGATGTAATTTACTTACAGTCGAAAATGTCATCTCTTGAGCACTGGTGCAATCAAAATAAACTATATCTTAATGTTCAGAAATACTGCGTAATAACCTTCTCCCGTAAAAATTTAGTAACAAATGACAGTTACTTCCTTAATAGCATCGAACTTGAAAGAGTCAACCATATTGTTGATCTTGGTGTAGTCTTGGACAACAATTTGCTTTTCAACTTACATTATGATAAAATTGTATCTAGGGCCAGCAAACTACTTGGTTTTATAAAACGACGTGCAAAAGAGTTAAAAAATGTTTGAGTCACGAAGGCATTATACTGTGCGTTAGTGGGCCCTCTTCTTAAATACGGATGCATTATTTGGAATCCTGCTTTTGAATCACACAGTGAAGGACTTGAATCTATTCAAAAGCAATTTCTGCTTTTTGCTTTTAGGGACACGTATAAGCCCCGATAGTACAATATATTGCCACCTTATGATTATGGGCTTACCCTTCTCAATTTAATGCCCCTTTCAACAAGGACTTTACTTAGTTCATTTTTTACCTTCGATGTCATTAACGGTGTTGTTGATAGCGAGTATATATCAAAAAATATATGATTTAGTGACCGGATTAGACGTACACGGCATACACGACTATTAAATGAATAGCAACATCACACTGTGTACGCAAGAAATGAGCCGATAAATAGGTGCTGTAGAAAATTCAATAATATCAGCGAGTACTATTCACCCTCTATGTCTAAATTAACTTTTAAGAAACATCTTTCTAAGTCCCTATTTCCATCATAATACCTTCCTTCAAGCAACTAGGCTCCCAACACCTTAATCTAAGCTAAATTAAAGTGCATTTAAGATAGCCTTGCTTGGGTTAATAAATAAATACTTGGCTTTTTTATATATTAAATATTTTAAATCTAAATCTATAATAAAGCATGCCCTCTCCAAATCTTGTTTCCCCACTAAAAGCCCAATAATCCTGCGCTCTTCCTTTTTTGTCCTTTTAGTCGTTAAGAATCAAATGCTAAGATAATAAATAGCCAGTATGTTAAGCGTATCCTCTCCAATTCTTAATTCCCCTCTCAGATCTCTCCTATTCTTATCAAATAAAATTGTTAGCTATGCTGCTATGTATAAAATGTGTTAGTATGTAAGTTACTTTTCTTTTTTCTTTTCTTCTCTCCTTTTCTTCTCTCCTTTTCTTCTCTCCTCTTCTTCTCTCCTTTTCTTTTTGACGTGTTCTTGAATACATGTCGATCAGGTGGGCGGATTACGTCCACTTTGATTTGCATATCTTCGAACACCAAAACAAGGAAATGGAAGAGGAGAAAAAAAAATAAACAAACCTGTTAGAATATGTAAACTACCTTGCTTGGCCAATAAACAAATAAAATAAATATATAATACTAGTGATCTTAGTGTTACTGCAAGTGTACCTAGGTATAGTGTAGTGCCTACGATGGTATTACAATTGGTTACTTCCAACCCTATCGTACTACATTCGTTTCAGAAGCGAAGTGTGTAGTGTATGTTTACGTTCACAGCAATATCGTTGCTGTTACTCCTTTGGTCGTTGTTGCCCCGGAATTATTGTTGTTGTCGCTACTGTTGTTGTGACCGAAGAAGACTACCCGTTTCCGGGGATGACAATCCTTGGGCAGGATTTGATATCCTGTATGTTTTTGGGGGCTGGCAATCCTTGGGCAGGATTTGATATCCTGCGACTGTCTCGGGAGTTTGACCGAATTTCCGTGAGGACAGCTGTTGCTGCAGGTGTTGTCGGTGGTTTGGTTATAATTGTTGCATGTTGCAGTCGCTGTGGCTGTGCAATAATGCCGTTTCACAGTGCACTTCTTCGATTTTAGGATGACATTTGGATTATCTCAGAAACTATAAAAGCTAGGGCCATGAAATTTTGTAGAAATGAGTTTTAGCCTAAATTAAGCAACAGCACAAAAAAACTAGAATTCTAGGTCAACTGTATCGCCTATCTCTCATACAAACCATATTTTTTTAATAAAAAAACACCCGCATAAAATTGCTTATTTATGCTTTTAAAGAGTATATTCAGTTTAATTTCACTTAAACGTCATGCTAAAAATATTTCAAATCGGATATCTATTAGATATATTTATATATATGAAAAGAAATGCTTCGAATTCTAAGTAATAGGACGTGTTTTTGTATTGGTCCTACATTTATTAGCTTAAAGATAATAACTATTTTTTAATTTTTTGCTTCTATTATACTTATGTTAAAGTTTTGCTTGTTATTGCGCGCTAAATTAAATCGTAAACGTGCATGTCAACAAACATTATAATTAAAACTGAAAGTTTTGGTCACCATACAAAATAATATAAAAATTATTTTCTCATAACTCGTTCTTTCTTCTAGCCTTTGATTTGGCAGTCGTCATTAACATTCTATGCGCTCATCTCATCATCTCATCTCTGCGCTCATTTTATCGTAGTTTGTGCTTAATTTGTATTGTTTTCTTATCGGCTTTACTAATGACACCGATTCCAATGCAAACTCGCCAACGTGAGCTCCGCTACTTGCAGTGGAAGAAAGGCTGAAAGCGCATTCAAAACAAGAAATAACGGATTTAGAGGAACGTCTTCGTCAGAGTAATAATAAAATACACTCACTGGAGAAACAATTAAGCGCACTAACTGCACGCTGTGATCAACTCACTCAACAGCTGAGTGAAGGCACCAACAACAACGACAATAACAGCAGAGTTGATCACTCTTCGGATGATGTTCTTTTTGGACTACCTTTTTCGAATGAAGAGAACCTTAAGAGTTCTTTTAATCTAATCTGTCGCTCTATTGATTTTCATTCGCCACCTGTCAGACATTTTCAGAATTAAACTAAAATATAACACCAGTTCTACTGTGATTGTAAAATTTTATACACCATATGATAGAAAATGGGTGGCTTTTGGTGAAATAAAGGCTTTTGGTGACTACCGTCGGCAAGCAAAAAAGGCAGTAAATTTAAGAGGCACAGGTGTTGACTCCAACAATAATATTTATTTGCATGAAAGCATACCAGCTAATACTAGAAGAGTTATTCAAGCTGAGGTTGTGTGCAAATGCAACAAGTTATTTTTAATGTTTTTACTTTGCGGGGATCTGTATTCATCAGATTGCAAAAAGGCGGTGAGCATATTAAGGTTAACAACATTGAAGAGTTGCAAGATATCATTGGTGTCGCTGATGCTGTTAATGCAGATTAAGTTTAATTATGGTGCTTTTATATTTAATATTATATTGTTTAATACCTTATCATTTCATCTCTTAGTATTTATAATTTTTCCAAACTTTCTCTTTTTCTTTTGTTCTATTCATTTCTATGTCTATATTAATGCTTACAGTTGTGTTACTATTGTAGTATGTTATGTTGTCAACTATATCTGGTTCTAGCGATATCCATAAAACTATGATTGGCGTTCTTTGCAAGCAACATTCTGGGATAAATATTGTAAATTTTAGTTCGCGAAGTCTGAATGATGTAAAACTTGATTATGTTCGGCACTGCTTTGAAAATTCCGCTGTTGATGTCATTTGTGTTTCTGAAACTTGGTTTTATAAAGACATAAATGACTCTTGTTTGAATATACAGAACTATAAGCTTTTTCGAAATGATCGAATTGATAAAAAAGGATTATACACACACAACAAGAAAATTTATAAACACACGACAACACCTCGCAGGGTGTTGCAATATATTGTAAAAATAACTTAAATGTTAATCTGTTGGGAATGTCCAGTGGTTCAGAGGTAGAGTTTCTTAATGTCGAAATCTATGACAGTTGTACAAAAATTTTCTTGTCGTGTGTGTATAATCCAAATGGTAATTGTTGTTTAGAGCAATTGTTTACTATGTTGTTGAATTGTCCAATTGACTATGATCACTTCGTTTTGTGTGGTGATTTAAATATAAATCGTCTGACTGCAGTTGGTCTCCAAATAGTAAACACCAGTTTACCTACGCGTTATGCAATTAATTTGACTAAATTGACTACACGTCGTGTTTCTAACAGAAGTTGTCCCTGGTTTACAAATAACGTTAAATTGGCCCTGAAAAAACTCAATAAAACTTATAATCGTTGGAAGAGAAACCCGACAACATCTAATTGGGAACAGCAGAAAAGGGCTAGAAATTAAGCTAACTGTACTGTTAAATTGTCTAAACGCACTTTTTTCATGTCCAAGCTAAGTTTAACACAACCTTCCAAAAATCTTTGGAACAATTTAAGACAGACTGGAGTATGTAATGTGAAATTTGATGATTGTCTAATTGATCCTAATATTCTTAATGATTATTTTATCGCTACCTCAACATCTACTTATAACACATCTGTCGATAATACGATAGGTTTTACTACCGAAAGTCCATGCAATTTTCAGTTTGTTGCTGTAAATGAGTGTGATGTTGCTCGGTGCGTTAATAATATTAAATCAAATGCTGTGGGTGAAGATGGATTATCTATTAAATTTATAAAAATAATTTCACCTTTCATCCTAAGCCCTTTGACATACATAATGAATCACTGTTTCACAAGTTCTTGCTTCCTTGATGCGTGGAAAGCAGCTACAATCATTCCTATAGCTAAACACCCAATGCCTATGAACGGTGTGATTTTCGTCAGGTAAGTCTTTTACCAGTTTTATCAAAAGTATGTGAGTCTCTCATGGCTGTACAAATCTCCGAACACATTAGAAAATTTAACCTTATGTCACCACTTCAATCCCGTTTTCGACCTATATATTCGGGGCCTATAAGCTTGCTTTGTCTGTTGGACTTTTCAAAAGCATTTGACTCCGTTGACCATTTATTACTATGTCAAAAACTAGAGCTTAATTTTGGGTTTTCTATCACTGCGGTCCGTCTGTTATATAATTATTTATGAGATGTGTGGATTCGGATATTTTAAAAAGGACCTGCCTCAGCAATTTTACTGGCGCTTAAAAACTCCACGGGTTCTAATTAGAATATTTTTATTCAGCCGGGATAAAAATGCGCTTAGGCTTAAGATCAATAATTGCAACTGATTTAAAGCTTGTAGAATAATGATTGTTTATTTGAAAAATTCGGTGCTTATAAAGCCAGGTAACGGTATTTTCTTAAATCTAAAAAGTGCATAATTCTTAACATAAAAAGTGCGTGATTGAAAAAACAAACATAAACTTAATGTGTAAGTGCGTAATGCAAAATAAATATATAACTAAAATAATAAACATTGAAAGTGCGCGAGTGAAAGAAAACTAATATTTACTCAGTGCGAAAGTGCGTAATGCATATAAGTATATAACTAGAATAATAAACATTGAAAGTGCGCGAGTGAAAGAAAACTAATATTTACTTAGTGCGAAAGTGCGTTATGCATATAAGTATATAACCACGGGTCATTGTGCGTGGTGAATAACAATGTATATAGTCGCGTTCAATAATCTTTCTTACATAGTTTTGCAAAGACTCGAGTTACAGTGTAAGCAATAAGTTTGAATACAGTGCGTATGTCAAGTAATTGTTAGTTGCTTAATTCGGTGCGCACTACACCCCCATCCTTAAGATAAAAATTATTTGAGAAAAGAAAAATAGTTTTTAAAATTATACAATTCAAACTTTCTTATCATAATCTAATAAATTATTTAATCCGAAAATATAATATTTGTTTTCAACATTTCAATTATAATTATTAACTATAGCAGATTATATTTTATATTTTATTCCAAAATAGATATATGATTTATGTTATTAAAAATTATACAAATTCAATTTGTTTATGAAATTTACACAATGCAATTGTTTTAATTAATAAATTTTTACTTTATTTGAAAATTTTTAATTAAATCCATCTTTTTAGTAAATTATTATGGTATTCTTTGATTTTACCATCTACATTAACTTTAGAATTCACTCCATTTTTAGCAACTATAACATATGGACCATGATATGGTGGTTGGTTTTTCTTTCTATTCATTTTCTTTATCATTACTTTTTCACCAATTTTTATATTTAATGGTGCAGAAGTGACCTTATTTTTAATTCGTTTAATCTTTGCTATATTTATCAATTCTTTCGTTTTTTCTAATGAGTATTTTAATCTTACTCTCAATTCCTGCGCATAATTGTCTGTGATGTAACATTTTGAATTATCTAGTTTATCATTTGGTAGGTTTGCCAAATATAAGTTCAAAAGGAGTGTAATTAGTGTCAACATGAGGTGTTGTATTGTAGGCAAATGTGAAGTATGGGATCCAATGGTCCCATTCATCATCTTTGCAAAAATTTAATAAAAATTCGTTCAATACTCTGTGGTTTCTTTCTATAGAACCTAAAGTGTCATGATGATAAGGCGTGCTGAATATTTGTTTAATGTTAAGTTGTTTGCAAATCTCTCACATCAACTCATTGGTAAATTCAGTACCCCTATCTGATTTAAGAACCTTAAAATGACCATAGGTCAAAATTACATTTTCTATCAATGATTTAGCTACAGTCTCTGCGTCTTTAGTTTCCATTGGACAAGCAATGACATACTTCGTTAACTCACATTGCATAGTTAATATGTAGCGGTAGTTATTAGATAATCGCAAAGGCCCTACAGTGTCTATCGATATTATTTCGAAACTAGTTCCTGGAGTATCTGTCAAAGTTAATTCCTCTTTCGTATGTATGGTTTTTTTTTGTTTATTTTACATTGTTCACAATTTAACATATGTTTCTTTATCATTTTGTTCATGTTTTTCCAAATTTATTTTTGTTTCATTTTTAAATTAGTTTTTCTAATGCCCATGTGTCCTCCATGAGCCGAATTATGATATTCTTCAATTAATTTATTTTGTATATCTTTATCAATTATTCTTGTTGGTTCATTGCATATTAAAATTTTTAAATTTTAATTATTTTTTTCTTTGTAAATTATTAAATATCTCTTTAAATTTATCCATTCTTATGGTTTCAAATATGTTATCATTTTTACTTAACGCGATCGTTTATATTTAACCTATGCATTTTTGACGACAGTTTCTCCAAAGTCAGCTGTGTGATCGATGGGTTATCGTTGCATCTTGCAATAACTTCTCTATTATTTATATTTATTTGGGTACCCTTGTAATTTCTATCTGTTACGAACCTTAATTGTATCATTTTATTAATATCCAATTTGGATATGCACTTCCAAGCAAAAAGTTGATCAGACTTCTTGTTAGAAATGTCACTTGTTTTGTCTGAATTTGTGTTTTGTGTATGTTTATTTGTAACCATACTTCTTATTATAGACATTTTTTTTGCTATCATCCGCTCCTGTAGGAATCATAGTCTGCAATGAATCGCTGTTCAGCACTATGCGAGATAATGCGTCAGCATTAGTATTCATGCTGCCTTTCTTGTACATAATTTCAAAATTGTAATCGCATAGATCTAACCTAATACGTGTCATCTTTGATGACGGGTTTCTATGGGAAAACAGAGACACCAAAGGTCTGTGATCTGTTACTACTAAAAACTTGCGACCGTAGAGGTATGGCCTGAAGAAATTTATCGCCCAATGTATGGCCAATAACTCTTTTTCTATTATTAATTTGTTTAAATCGTGTTTGTTGAGAGACTTGCTCGCGTATGAAATTGGTAGATCTGAACCAACATCACCTTGTGACAAAACGGCGCCTAACTCATAATTTGAGGCGTCTGTCGTTAGTACAGATTGTTTTTCAAAATTTGGGTATTGTAGTATTGGAGGGTTGAGTAATTTTGTTTTTAACGTGTCGAAAGCATTTTGACAATCTTCAGTCCAATTAAATTTAACATCTTTTTTCAGTAGTGAATTCAAAACTTTAGGTATTTCTGCAAATTTGTGTATATTTGCAAATAATAATTGCAGAAAGCAACAAATCTTCTGACTTCATCTGTGTCTTTTGGCACAGGGTAATTTTCAATTATTTTATTTTTTGCTGGGTCAGTTTTAATGCCCTTAGCTGTTATGAGGTGTCCTAGATATAAAACCTCTGGTTTCAAAAGTGAGCACTTGTGTGCATTTAGTTTTAAATTAAATTTCCTCATCCTTTCAAAAACTTTAGCTAAATTCTCATTGTGATGCTCTAAACTGCATCCAAACACAATAATATCGTCTACGTATAAAAATGCTTCAGCATCTAAACCACTCAATGCTATTGTTATCATGCGCTAAAGGCTCTTGGACGATATTTTTAGTCCAAAAGATAGGCGTTAAAATTGGTAATGTCCGTTATTTGTTGAAAAGGCAGTTAGTGGTCGTCAGTCTTTGTGTAATTGTATCTGATGGAAGGAGCTAATCATGTCCAAAGTCGAAAAGTATTTAGCTCTTCCTAATTTGGCCAGTACGTCTTCTATTTTTGTAAGGGGAAACTTGTCGTTTACTATTTTTTAGTTTAGCTTCCTGAAATCGACCACTAATCTCCATTTCTTCTCATCATTACTCGATTTTTTTGAAACAACTAAAAGTGGCGAATTGTAAGGGCTAACCGAGTGTTAAATAATGTTGTCTTTTATAAGCTTGTCTACTTGTTCGTTGATCTCTGTCATTTGTGTCTGTGGGAGTCTGTAGTTCTTATGTATACTGCTGTTGAATCAGTAGTATAAATCTCTTGCGTGTAAAAATTGTTTACTGTCAATGGTTCTCCGGGAAGGTGGAATACATCTTGGAATTGTTTTAAAATGTCAATTATTGATTTTTTTGCCTCCGGTTCGTTGCATCCAATGTCTAATGTTTTTAAAAGTTCTTGTAATCTATGTGCATTAAATTTGTTAGTTTCTTTGCTTGAAAATATGTTGTAGTTTTTTAATGGTTTTGTTTCTATGTTTATATCCTCTAAATTTATTTCTTTTTCTGTCGTGTTGATAACTTTCACGTGTGCTACGCCATTCGCAGGTATTATACTATTTGCAATGAAAACTCCATTAATTATTTCTTTGTTAAGGATTATACTATCTTCATTAACCCCAATATTTATGAGGACCACTGCTTCTGATCGAGCAGGTCCTGTAAAATTTTTATAATTTAAAATTATCGGTATTGTTAATTCTTTTTCATTTATTAAAAATGTTACAGTGTACGTTTCAAAATCTATTTTAGACATATACTTTCTCAACATGTCACGCTCTATTATGCCATCCGTTAATATTGGAAATTCATTTTCTACTATGTGGAAATTGTGTGTAATTTCCTCCGTTTCAATTGAAAAATTGAAATATGATGTGCCTATGCACTCTATACTTTCATTAGTTATACCAGTTATTGTTGAAATATTTCTTGTTTCAATTTTATTTACGCTTCTTTTCTTGCAGATAGAAATATCTGCTCCCGTGTCTATTAGGAATTTTAGATTCTCATTTGTATTTTTGCAATTTAATATAATAAAATTTGTTAAATTTTTAGTTAGTTGTAGGATCAGTTTTGGCCTCTGTGGGTAACAATTCCTGCTACCCGGCCATATCCGTTTCCCTGTGCATTGTTGCTGTTTCTAAAATTTCTATTTCTATTGAAATTATTACTTCTGCTATTATTGTTTATAAAAATATTATTATTATTTCCGTTGTTTCCACGGTAAGAATTATTGTTATTCTGAAAAGTGTTGCTTCTGTAATTGTTATTATTTCTGTAATTGTTATTATTTCTGTAATTGTTATTATTTCTGTAATTGTTATTTTGATTGTTGTTTTGAAAATTATTATTGTTTCTGTAATTATTATTTGAAAAATTTTGATTTCTATTTTGAAAGGTATTATTTCTATAATTGTTATTATCTCTTTTTGAAAAATGTTGATTATTGTAATTTCTGAAGTTTTGATTAAATCTATTATTTTGCTCATTATAGTTTCTTGAATCATTTCTGTTCTGTATATGTAAAATATTGCTTCTATCTGTCAAACGATTTTGCTCAATATTCAAGCATCTTTCAGTTGCTTCATTAAAAGATTTTGGCGGATTTGCCTGTAAAATAGTTTGATATTCTGTCCTGACACATTTTGAAAAAATATTAAGTGCCATACTTTCGTTGACCTTATATATTGCATCTTTTGCCTCCTGACTGGGCTTCTCTAAGCTTTGTAGCTCTAAATTGCTTAATTGCTCTGCTAATTCTGTTATTTTTTCTCTGAATTCTGAAATTGTTAGATTGTTCTGTTCTATAGAACTAAACTCATTTAGCATTTGCTGTAGTGTTTTTGGATTGGGATAAGATTTCACTAATAAAGATGTTAATTCAATCAATGTCGAAGTTTTGTTCAAAAGTACAAGTATACTTCTCACTTGGGTTGTTAATTTAAAATTGTATACATACTTAATAAAAATGGCCTTATCTTCATCTTTTATTAAATCATGAAGCAATTCTGCTATCACTACAAAATCATCTAATTCTTCATAAACTCCTTTAAAAACTGGTGGGTTTTTACCTACTACATTTATGTCAAATCTTGACATTTTTGGCAAATTACTTTCTTCCTCCCAAACTGATGATAAATCCAAATTTATTTAATCTTCTTTCCGTATTATTAAATTTTTTATGATTCCATTCAATTCATAATAAATGTTATTAAATTCTCATATTAATTCTTTACAATTTTCAAAAGACTCATATTTAATTGTTTCGTTTTTTAATATTTCATTTTTTTTGCAACTTTTCCTTTTTATATTCTTCATTATAAATTCGATTTTTAGTTTTTCTTAAATTTTTCTTTAATTATTTCCATAAATTAAAAATTGTTAATTTTTTTATTTCACATGAATTACCATGATATCATTGTTCCAATAAACCATGCATGCCAACACTTAAACATGTGTCTGCAATGATTGATTGCGAATAAGAGTACAAAGAAAAAGACAAACTGACGTTTCAGTTTATGAATGAAAAATATAATGGTGTCGTTTCGCTTTTCGCGTAGTGAAAAATTTTTTTTTGTATAAATCGCTGGGCTTTAATCTAAAAGGTAATTTTTAGCAAAGTATTTTATTCGTGCGCGTAGTTTTCGTTTAACATATATGCATTTTATGTAATTTAAGTGTTGTGTAAAATCAATCAAAAGAAGCAATTCTTGTTGAATTTTTATTTAGCTAAAATTTTTGCCAAGTGTGTGTGTGCAAAGTAAAAGAAAACAAAGATTACAACAAGTTGTTCTTGAACACAAAAAAATTTGCAAACTATGTGCGTGCTGTGTTTGCATATTATGAAAAGAAAAAAAAATTGAATTTAAGCAAAGTGCAATTAGTTTAAATCTTACGAGTGAAAGAGAAGAAAAAAAAATTTTTTTATAATCGTTGCCAAAAAAATGGATTTATCTTTTTTTCTTTAAATTCGATTGTAAATACAATAAATTGAGCAAAAATTAATAAATGTGAAATAAGCGTTTTCGTATGTTTTGCCATCGGCTTTTTAGTTTTTATTGTTTTTCAAAAAAAATTATTAAAGAATTCATTTAAATAGTTTTCAATTAATAAAAAAAATCAAAAAAACAATATAAAAATGTGTTTTACTTCTTGCGAAGGATATCCATTTGGGCTTCTAGTGCATCGATTTGTTCCCAGATTTCGGATGCGATGTTCCAAGGTGGTGGAGGATCATTATTAATTATGCGCCTTCTAGTGGCAATAGCCTTGCGTAGCTTTACCAGCTTGCCGCTCCTCCTATGTTTGGGTTTCTGTGTTGCTGGTATTCGTGTCAGCCGTTCGTCTTTGTTTTGCTCCTGACGCCGCTGGTACTCCTCAATCGTAAGCCGCTTTGGCTGCTGTTGTGCGCAGCTGGATGGTACGTACGTGGGTGCGTCGCTGTTGGCGCCTTCAGGCACGTACTCCGGCACTGATCGTTCCGTCGTTGGTAACGCTGTTTTGCCGTGAGTTGGCAGGATCGCCATGTGATGTGTGGATTCGGATATTTTAAAAAGGACCTGCCTCAGCAATTTTACTGGCGCTTAAAAACTCCACGGGTTCTAATTAGAATATTTTTATTCAGCCGGGAAAAAAATGCGCTTAGGCTTAAGATCAATAAATACAACTGATTTAAAAAGCTTGTAGAATAATGATTGTTTATTTGAAAAATTCGGTGCTTATAAAGCCAGGTAACGGTATTTTCTTAAATCTAAAAAGTGCATAATTCTTAACATAAAAAGTGCGTGAGTGAAAAATAAACATAAACTTAATGTGTAAGTGCGTAATGCAGAATAAATATATAACTAAAATAATAAACATTGAAAGTGCGCGAGTGAAAGAAAACTAATATTTACTTAGTGCGAAAGTGCGTAATGCATATAAGTATATAACTAGAATAATAAACATTGAAAGTTCGCGAGTGAAAGAAAACTAATATTTACTTAGTGCGAAAGTGCGTTATGCATATAAGTATATTACCACGGGTCATTGTGCGTGGTGAATAACAATGTATATAGTCGCGTTCAATAATCTTTCTTACATAATTTTGCAAAGACTCGAGTTACAGTGTAAGCATAAGTTTGAATACAGTGCGTATGTAAATTGTTAGTTGCTTAATTTGGTGCGCACTACACTTAGTTGGAAGGTCTCAAAGAGTAAGGGTGGGAAATAGTCTGGCTGCTTTTAACGATTTATCCTGTGGAGTTCCTCAACGCTCGGTACTTGGTCCGCTTTTATTTGCAATGTTTGAACCATGCATGAATATGCTGATGATCTTCAGCTGTACTTGTCCAAAACAATTGATCTAGTTGATGATTTATGTATTGAGGTAAATGAAGACATGAGTAAAATAGTAGAATGGGCTAAAGCTAATTAGCTTAATCTTTACCCTCTTAAATCATTTGTTCTGCCGATTTTTAAGTCTAGATACTCTTTTTCTGATATACCAGCCATTTTTCTAAATGGAATCGACTTGAAATTTATAGGTAAAGTTAAAAATCTCGGTTACTATATTAACTCCTCACTTTCCTGTGAAGATCATATAAACTCTGTTGTTTGTAAAGTTTACTATTACCTACGGAACCTGAGGAGAACTGCATCATTTGTGCCTATTGAGACTAGAAGAAAGCTAGTGATTCAACTCTAATGCCAATAATTTTCTACTCAGAAGTTGTATATAGTAAGCTTGATTTTAGGTCAAAGCTTACGTTACAACTTGTATTCAATAATGCTGTCAGATACGTTTATGGTCTTAAAAAGTTTGACCGTATAAGTCATTTGAGCAATTGAGTACTTGGTTGCAATATTTTCAATTATTTGGATGCTAGAAACTGTATTTTTTGCATAATTTGATTTATACACAAACTCCTAATTACTTATTTAATAAGTTACAATTTTGTAGATCGACCAGAAATATGAACCTTGCAATCCCTGTATACAATTTGCTGAACTCTAACAGACTCTTTTTTGTGGACGCTATCAGAATGTGGAATTCGTTACCTTCAAGAATCAAAAGAATCCGAAATAAGCACAACTTTAAGCATGTAATATTCCAACACTTTTCTTGATACTATCTTTCTTCTTTTTTCTATTTTATTAATAGCTGCGTTCCTTTCGCCTTAATATAATCGCGATAACAAATTTTCTCAAAGGAACGGCAAGAAAAACGACTCGTAGAGGGCATTACCGTTGCAGTCAAAATTAAATTCAAACAAGCAATCATGATACAATAGCTATTAGGTGTCATGAGAACGTGTGTCGTTCAAAACTGTTGTGAACTGTTATGGTAGCGATACCTTTGTGTAAAAAAAGTGTAAATTATTTAATTTAATTATTAATATTATGCAATTACATATATAAATAGTTTAAGTGCAATTGTTGGCTCCGCTGAATGCGTCCAATGTGTGTGACACACGCAGTTTGTTTTGTTTTCTTTTGTTTAACGAATGTTAATGGTCGCAGCTCGTGAGAAAATAGGTAGCTGTCATGGCTACCTTGAAGTCATTGTATCAAACAAACAAAATATTCAAAAAATGAAATGACAGCTCAGGGAAAATTTACAGGTGCGACACCTGTGTTTAAAATTTTTTAAAGGCTATAACACAATTTTATATGGATAGCAAAAATAATGCTATTTGTTAAAGGATTATTATTTTTGTTTTTGCTTTGCATGTAAAAAAAAATAGTCTGGATTATTTTGAAGCGAATGGAACGCAGCTAATATTATCTTCTTCATTATTTGATGTTTCTTAAGGTAATTTATACATAAGTCTAAATTCTATTCAATTTTAATTTATTGTTAAAATTTAAGCTTATAACTAAATTTAATTTCTTGAGTCAAATGCATTTGTTTGTTGATTATAACTTAAATTTAAAATTTAAAGTTAAATTTAGTCGTTGCTTACAATTTTTTTTTAATTTAAAATAAGTATTTTAAAATTTTTTGTTTTTATTTATTTGTTGGTTATAACTTGTTGTTATTCTTTGATTTTTTACTGCATTTAAACGACTTTGTCTTATATGTGAACATGATAATTAAATTAAATAAATTAAATTAAAAACGTGTTATATATAAAAATGAATGTGCGTTTGTTTTTTTGTGTGTCCTGAATACATTTCTACACCGTTCATCCAATCGCGATGAAACTTTCCAAATTGGTTGTTCGCATTCATGCGCAGGTTTGAGTCGTAGTACGGATAGCATTGGACAAGGGGGCCTGGTACCTCCCATACAACCCAAATTTGAGATATAGAATAGCTTCTGAGTTATAGTTCTCACAGCCATGGAATTTGCTATTCGACCACAATTTACACTTGCCGCTTTGCTGGTAACATTTTATGGGCGTTGGGAAAGGGGCGTGGCACCTCTTATACAACCCAAATTTGAGATTTTGAATAGCTTCTGCGTTATAATTCGCACAGCCTCGGAATTCAGCATTCAACAATTTACACGTGCTGTTTTACTGGTAACATTTTATGGGCGTTGGACAAGGGGAGTGGCACCTCTAATACAACCCAAATTTGCAATATCGAATAGCTTTAAAGTTATAGAGGAATTCAGTCTCGGAATTCAGTATTCGAACTCAATTTACATATGAAGTTTAATTTAAAACATTGTATGGTGTTTAACAAGGGGCTGCACCTCCTATACAACCCAAATTTGAGATATCGAATAGTTTTTGAGTTGTAGTTCGCACAGCCATTTAATTTGGTATTTGACCACAATTTACACGTGCCGTTTTACTGTGACATTTTATGGGCGTTGGGAAGGGGGCGTGGCACCTCCCATACAACCCACATTTGAGATTTTGAATAGCTTTTGCGTTATAATTTCCACAGCCTCGGAATTCAGTACTCGAAAATTTACACGTGCTGTTTACTGATAACATTTTATGAGAATTGGACAAGGGGCGTGGCACCTCTAATACAACCCAAATTTGCAATATCGAATAGCTTTAAAGTTATAGACCGCTCAGCCTCGGAATTCGGTATTCGAGCACAATTTACATATTTCGTTTTACTGATAACATTTTATGGGCGTAGTACAAAGGGGCGTGGCAACCTCCCATAATTTGCGATATCGAATAGCTTTTGAGTTATAGTTCGCAGCCATGGAATTCGGTATTCTACCACAATTTACACATGCCGTTCAGGGGGAGTGGCACCTCCCATACAACCCAAATTTGCGATATCGAATCGCTTTGGAGTTATAGGCCGCACAGCCTCGGAATTCAGTATTCAACCACGATTTACACATGCCATTTCACTGATAAAATTTAAAGCGCGTTAAACAAGGGGTCGTGTCACCTCCCAAATTTGCGATATCGAACAGCTTTGGAAGTAAATGTCGTACAGCCTCGGAATTCGGTATTCGACCACAATATACACGTACCGATTCACTGATCAAATTTTATGTGAGTTGTAAAATGGTAAGTGACACCTTCCATATAGCCCAAATTTGCGATATAGAATTGCTTTGGAATTATAGGTCGCACAGACTCGGAATTCAGTATTCGAACTCAATTTACACATGCAGGTTCACTGATAACATTTTATGGAAGTTTGGCAACGGGGGCGTGGCAGCAACGCGCCAGGTTTCAGCTAGTCTCCTATAAAAAAATATTACCAAATAACCGAAATTAAAAAAAAATTAAAAAATGGTTGCTAATACAAAATAAGGTTGCAACTTGTTTAAAATTATGAATTCTATTTTATTTTTCTTCAAATTAAAAAGTACCTATAAATTGTCTTGGAAATCAGTACATTTTAGGGCAAATTTTGATTTTTAAGACTTTTTTCAAGTTAAGTGGTTTTTCTTAAAAGCAGCTAGATGCAGCAAGTTTATACAGAAACAGAAGGTAGAAGTACGATATTTTATGATAGTTATTGCCTTCGACTTTAATAATGCTTAATAAGCTAGATTTTTTTCTACTAAATTCTACTTCAATTTTTTTTCCTTGAAAAATTTACAGTCATATTTTAACTATTTTTCTATTTTTATTTATTAACATTTTTTTAATTTCATACTAACGATTAAGACATAAAAAATTCCAAAAAACAAAACCTTGAAATATACTTTGTGCTCGAAGTTATTATTGTTTAAGCTTGACTTTATTTTTGGGGTTTTATTGAGCTTATTTTTGTTAAAAAGTTTTAACTTTGACGAATTTTATAAAAAAAAAACCATACAATACACAAAGTTTATAATGCCACACAGTTTCGATAGTATCGTAAGTATAGACGTAGAATTCTTTTTATACAGTAATAGAGAAAAATTCTGGTTTTTTTATTTATATTTTTCAAAACTATTTTAAAGCATTTCATCTTCTAAATAAAAATTATTAAAAAAAAAATTGTTGTTGTTGTCCTTCTTCAAACTTACCTGATCTAAAAAGCTCACAATTAAATTCATGTAAAAATTTGTTATTTTATAAAAAGTTTTCGTTTGATATTTTGGTGATGAATTAGTTGTTCTTGTTCATTTGTTTTGTTGGTTAAAACTAAATGTAATTCAAATTTATGTTTAATTAATATGCAATAAATATGGGTAAATTTGAATAATTTATTTTTCCTGAAGTAAAGAGCATATACATATATGAATATTTAAAAAGTAATTTAAAATTAAAATTTTAGTTAGCAAAATAAATTTTTAATATGGAAAAAATATAATGCGTAATATAAATAATTCGGATTTTGATATGGTATTTAAAAAATAAATAGAGTTTTAAAAGCACAACGCATGCTTAGTAACGCATGCGGAAATTTGCGTAGTAGTATACATACATACTGACTCTGTAGCTACACGCATCTGTATTCGCTGTTGCATTTATCTTGCTGAAAATAAACATTAGTTTTATTCGTAATCCAACTAATTCAGAATAAACAGGTAGGGCCGACTCGGAGAGTAATGAAGTAGAAAAGCAGAGAAAAGCGAGCTAGTTGTCAAAATCAGCTGTTCATGTCGAATAAAAATAAAGAACATCTAAAAAAATTTCAGCTTACTGAACCAACAATTCCCAAGCAAATCTTAAACAACGACGCACAGAGAAGAGCAAGATCACAGCGGTTGAGCAGCGTAAGAGGGGATAAACCGAATCGTCCACAGAAAATAAACAAAACTTTGCTTACTATGTCCCGCTTTTCTCTCGTCACACACGAAAATTCTCGAGCTTGCGGCGAAAGCAATTATTGTTCCGAGAGCACAATTTATAATTTATAATTTAAAATTTAAAATTTATAATTTATAATTTATAATTTATAATTTATTATGTTGACTTTATATGATTTAAATACAAATTCTAAATGTTTGATAATTTAAATACAAATTCTAGTTGTTTGATAGTTTAAAATCGTTTATTGAGCTTAAGGTCAAAGTTAGAACAATTAATTGTTCTAACGAATCTTTCCAAAGAAACAAAAACAGCAACAAAGTTTTTTCAATATGAAAAAAAAAAATCACTAGCTTATCTTATTGCAATTTCGGCCTGGCTAAGGGCTTCATCAGAAATCTTTGTGATACCCGTGCAAGCGCGCACTAACGCACTGCACCACCGGGGCGATGAGATTTGAAGTGTCAATTTCTCAGTTTTTCTCAATTTCATAATTTCACATTTGTTGTTGTATTTTTGCTTTACTTTAGTCTCTATGCTTATGTCATTATATGGAGTCCAACAGCCTGTTGGAAATCTCCACTAACAAAGCATGTTTACTGAAGTTGTTTTTTAAGATTTTTGCTGCTTTTGTTTTCAGCTGTTTCCGTTTGGTCATTTAGGGAAAAAAACTTTAATCAAATGGTAGAGCTCGACCAAACGGAAACAGCTGAAAACAAAATCAGCAAAAATCTAAAAACAACTTCAGTAAACATGCTTTGTTAGTGGAGACTTCCAGCAGGCTGTTGGACTCCATAAAATAACATAAGCATGGAGACTAAAGTAAAGCAAAAGTACAACAACAAATGTGAAATTATGAAATTGAGAAAAACTGAGAAATTGACACTTCAAATCTCATCGCCCCGGTGGTGCAGTGCGTTAGTGCGCGCTTGCACGGGTATCACAAAGATTTCTGATGAAGCCCTTAGCCAGGCCGAAATTGCTATAAGATCAGGTAGTGATTTTTTCCTTTTCATATTGAAAAAAATTTGTTGTTGTTGGTGTTTCTTTGGAAAGATTCGTTAGAACAATTAATTGTTCTAACTTTGACCTTAAGCTCAATAAACGATTTTAAACTATCAAACAACTAGAATTTGTATTTAAAATCAAGTATGATTTAAACCATCAAACATTAAGAAGTTGTATTTAAATCATATAAAATCAACATAATAAATAACAAGGTCATTTAGGAAAAAACTTTAATCAAATGGTAGAGCTCGACCAAACAGAAACAGCTGAAAACAAATCAGCAAAAATCTAAAAACAACATCAGTTAACATGCTTTGTTAGTCGAAGACTTCCAGCAGGCTGTTGGACTCCATAAAGAATAACATAAGCATAAAGACTAAAGTAAAGCATAAATACAACAACAAATGTGAATATATGAAATTTGAGAAAAACTGAGAAATTGACCCTTCAAATCTCATCGCCCCGGTGGTGCAGTGCGTTAGTGCGCGCTTGCACGGGTATCACAAAGATTTCTGATGAAGCCCTTAGCCAGGCCGAAATTGCAATAAGATCAGCTAGTGATTTTTTTCTTTTCATATTGAAAAAACTTTGTTGTTGTTGTTGTTTCTTTGGAAAGATTCGTTAGAACAATTAATTGTTCTAACTTTGACCTTAAGCTCAATAAACGATTTTAAACTATCAAACAACCAGAATTTGTATTTAAAATCAAGTATGATTTAAACTATCAAACATTTAAAATTTGTATTTAAATCATATAAAGTCAACATAATAAATATAGAGTTCATTTAGGGAAAAAAACTTTAATTTATAATTTATAATTTATTTATTTACTCATTTATTAAGTTGCAAGGTTTATAACAAATTAAAATTCTAATAAAAGATATGTACCCCTATTATGGCTGTCAATGTCAACGTCAACATCAATGCTTTGTCGACACCAACAGCACTTCAACACAATACAGGTATTTGCCAACATTTTGTGTTGACGTCGACGTGTTACCGATAATTCCAAGCAAACAAATACCATCGTAGATTTTATCCGTATTTCTGCAAGTGTCAAACATTTATGATTATTATTCTTTATTACAGTTTTATTGACTATTTTCGCATTAACAAGCAGCCTTTAAATGTGTTTTGTATTTCGTTAATGAAAGGGGGAAAACGGTCAATATTCATTACTGCTAGCAACAGCATTACGGTTTTTTGCGCAAGGATCGTATCAGCTAAATGTCGGTAAAGACTTTAATCTTGCGTTGTCACAACCCACCCACAGTATCTACAATTTTGGTAGAGACACTTGAAGTTTTAGAGAGGGTCATATGCCTACTTTTTGTTAAATTTGAAATGTCTGATGAAGAAAGAAATGAGACAAAATTGATGTTGTTTTAGAAGTTATATAAATTCGCAATTTATCTGATCATAAAAATTAGTTGTACTTACAAAATTGATTATAAAGAATATGTGTCGTTCTATCCGTCACCAGCAAAAACTGTGTTGACAAAATTTGTGTCGTTTCATGTTGACATCAATGTCAATGTTGTTTAGCCAATACGAGAAATGTATCGACACTTTTCAATAGTTATCAATATTAACAACGCCAATACCGATTCGTCAACGTCTATGTTAATTGTGTTGACATTGACAACCATAATAGGGGTGATTGATTACAATTCAAAAGTATAAAATATGATTGAAATGAAATCATATTTGATTGAAATGAAATGATTGATTCAAATGAAGTATTCTTAACATATTAAAAAGTTTTAACAAATTGGAAAATAATGCTACATAATAAAAAAGTTATGTCAAGTTAGCAACATTACAATTATCGCATTATCCAGACAAACAAGGTCAAGTTAGCATATCGTAAAAATTCGACTTTTTCGTAGTTGTTTGATAAATATTGATCTCTATAAAAAAGTATGCACAATTTTTTTATTACTGAAGTATATGTAGACTATGTGAAAAAAATCAAAATCTTAAATATATATGCAATTCTATTTTTCACGACGATATTTTGAACAGATTTTAGGAAAAAAGTTTTTCAAATTCGTGAGAATATCGCACTTTCTGAAAGAATGTGCCAACTAAAAAATGCATTTAGTATAAGTTGTAGTAGTACTATTCAACACCTCCAATTTAGAAGTCTCTAAGTGCTCTGGAATCAAAGTTATAGTATTTTTAAGATTTTGTAATTCTAGAGTTTTCAGATCTGCGAACGCTAATTTTTCGTCTCTGGATATTTCAAATCCAGAGTTAAGTGCGTAGAATGTACGATTTTACATATTTTATCGATCTTAAAGCAATATTTCTGAATGCATATTTATTAAAAACGGTTTTGGAAAAATTATATATTGCTTGATTCATTTTAAAAATAGTTTCATGTAAAAGTAACAATCTTGGAATATTTAAAAGGTTATTTCTGAAAAGGGAAATAAAAGAAATTGTCATTCGTATTAAAAATATACCAATTTAAAAAGTAATCATAAAAATGTATTTAATATTTAACTTAATTAACTTTAAAATTGCAGGTGTTGAATAGTACTACTACAACTTATACTAAATACATCTTTTAGTTGGCCCACTCTTTCAGAAAGTGCGATATTCTCACGAATTTGAAAAAATTTTTCCTAAAATCTGTTCAAAATATCGTCCTGAAAAATAGAATCGTATATATATTTATGATTTAGATTTTTTTTCAAATAGTCTACTTATACTTCAGTAATAAAAAATTGTTTCAATGATCTTCAGTGCATATGCATTTATAGAGATCAATATTTATCAAACAACTACAAAAAAGTTGAATTTTTACGATTTGCGGACATTCTAGGGCATGGCGCCACCTGAACAAATTAATTGTGGACCTTCTCCTTGCACAGGTTTTTTATTTATGAATTAAAGCACCAGAAAAATTCTATTAGAAGTGAATTAACAAAAAAAAAAAATAACGATGTACCCTAATGTACATTAGACCGACCCAAAAAAAACGAAGTGTTTTGAATATTGATGTTTAGTACTCGACCAAAGACGTTAGGTGGCGCTGCACCCGTTATAAAAATTCAGTGAACTAAAAACCCGATAATCATACATGACACAAGTAATAATGAAATCTTTTAAGGTCTTATCTTACGTTGTTAGAGTCGCTGAAGATGGTGAAATACTTTTGGATTTGATCCGCTTGCTAGATGCAGAGATATTTTAGAAAAAGCTGCAACAATAAGAAAAAAAATTTAAAATTTCATGTTAAAGGCTTAATACTTCTTGTAAAAAATTAAAAATTTTTGTTTTAATATCCACGTTCGTAGCCAACATTTTTACGGAAAAAATGAGTGGTGGCACACAATCCTACACCTATTAGTAAAAGAGATAGTTATATTTTTATTTTTACCCACTTGCTAGATTTCAAGTTACATATTCAAAAAAGGTTGCATCCTAACGGGTGCAGCGCCACCTAACGTCTTTGGTCGAGTACTAAACATCAATATTTTAGTACCAAATTTTTAGGGCTTGTTTTCGATCGAACATTTTTATCCCCGTGCTCGAAAAAAATCACACTTCGTTTTTTTTGGGTCGGTCTAATGTACATACACAAGAATTTATCTATTTCATGCTTAGGTCCATTTATCCATTTAAATTATTCAATTAATGTGTTTACAAACATCACCGTTTGCAAGTTACCGAATTGTGTGAAGTCAGCCGTTGTCGATCCCTAGTTACCGATTTTGAGACAACTTATGTTTCTGTACGTTTAAATCGGTAAAAACTCGGACCTTGATGAAAAAGAACACAAATCGTAAAGAAAAGTTGCGAAATTGAGTCAAATGACAAGCAGCTGTTTACTTGAATATATTGTTTTAACGGCGCTAAGACTTTATAATAAATAGGTGCTTGTCTTGCTAATAAAAAGTGAATATGTATTTGCACTTTAAGAAAATGTTATATGTTATAATGATGTGTATAAATGGTTGCGGAAATAATCAACGATTATGAATGTTAATAATTTTACACTTAGTGCTGTGCTGCAAAAACTTAGCAAATATATGCAACCCGGTACTTTTTCATAGCATAAACATATACTGTTTTGCTAAAATTTTAAACTTTTATGTAAATAGGCATTATTTATAAATGGCATTACCTTTGAAACTTAAACTTTTTTAAGAATAACAAAATATTTCAATTAGAAAAAATTCGACTTATATGAAAGTAACTATTTTTAAATGTATATTTCGAGTACTTATAACTTAATAACACACAACATTACTGAGATAAGATAAATCATTAGAATTCTCACTTGCCGCAAAGCCAGTGAGAAAAGTGACACATTGTTACCGATTCATTTTACGTACAGAAACACTTTTTTAAAAAGCTCCATTAAAATGAAATCGGAACATGTGATAGCATATCGATTTGGAACGAACGAATCGAACAGAAATCGATTCAGATACGATCAGAAACATTGCAGGTGAGAGTGACATCAGAGTGACGTCAAATCGTTAATATGAATCGATAACTACGATCGCTACGAGTTACAGGAACGAGCTTCATGTGTATCAGATATGTGTTTGAGAGAACGTTATCATTGCCAACGACGGTACTGCCGGTAATCTATAATTTTATGTTTGATAGAGTCCATGGATTCACTTAAGGATATAACATCAGATACAAAATTAAAATCACCGCAAGCGCTTCTAAGAGGTTCATTTTGCAAATAATTAGTTCTACAAAAGTTCATGTGGAGTAACTCAAAAGATCTTCTAGGACGAAGAGGAATATTAAAATATATTTTACTCAATAAATATGGACTGTTAACATATCCATGTAAAAGTTTTATAATCCAACAAACATTTTTCATAATTCTCCGATATTTTAAAGAAGGAAGATTTAAGAGTTGTAACCAATACTCATAAGGCGGTAAGTGGAAATCAGTATTACAATAAAGATAGCTTAAGCAAAACAAAAACAAAAGTATAGCAGTGAGAGGACTGCCGACCGAAGCGAAAACCTATATATAAAATATAAATGGAAGACGTTGTCCTGCCACGGACCGCCTTACTGCTATACATGGTGTAAGAAAACCAGGTGTTAGTGAGTTTTGAACACCATGAATTTCTTTGCTTCTGTCTAAAAATTGTGAGCGAAAGAGCGGACCTGTTGATAGTTGTCAAATTGTGTTATTTGTTTGCGTTGCTAGATGATGTGCTATAGTTTTTATTGTGCTAACTAAGTATAAATAAATATTAAATGTAATTAATTGTGCCGTGTTGTGTTGATAAAAAGTTATTGCAGTTGTCTTTGCCGATTTGCCAAGTTTGTCATTGAATGTTTTGGCCATTTTATCAGAAACGTACGCTGGAAGGTGCCGCCGACATGAAGCTTTGGCCAGCATGCAAATTGTTTTCCATTCACTTGGTTTTTTTTTTCATAACGCACAGCGTCTCATATATTTTTTATTGTTTTCCATATCACTTTATTCTCACTTTAATCTCAACACGAATTAAACCAAATTTGTTTTCATTGCAATTCACCATCAGCTGTTTTTTACAAGAACGGGGAAACATAATTTTATCATTTTGAGAGAAGTGTCAAACTCACTAACACCTCTATTTCTTACATCATGCTGCTATATAAGAATTTTCATGCTAATAGGGGGTTTCAGACTATGCTCCATGTAGGATGGATTTGACAGGTCGGACGGACATGAAGGATGTGCGAAAGCTCATACTGCAGCCCGTCCTACATGTAGGATGAAATCAAAAAGTTTTAAAAGTTCCGCTCTGATCTTGTTCTTCTCTGTGCGTCCTTGTTTGTAGATTTCCTTGGTAATTGTTGTTGGCGTCGTTAGCCGGAAATTTTTTGTAGGTGTTGTGAATTCTAATCGTGTAGCTACAGTTGGCATATGAAATTAGAATTATTTTTGTTAAGAGCTCATAACAATTTATTAAATTTTTTTTATATTACTGAAACTATTTCTTTTAAGCAAAAGTGTTACCATATCAAAAATACATATAATTAAAGTAATTTATTTAAATTATTTCATTATTGATTAATATAAAAAATTAAAGCTTATTTATATCAATTTATATCATAACACTAACACAATATACATGTTCACCATATCTATATTGCGCTGTGTATTAAAAGTAGAATATTCTAAAATTAAGAAATATCTATAGCTTATAAATTTTATATATCCATATAAGAAATTAATCTAAACAGTTTTAAAAAATAGAATGCCTAGGATAAGCAGACATTAGTTATTCAATTACTACTGAAAATATTAATTATTTTGCAGGTTTAATACGTAATTGTTATTATATAAATATACATAAATATTCTTTAAATTTCCTCAATGAGCTAAATTGTTCATATATATGAACTATATATAGTAAATATGTAAATATATACATATATATTAGGGCGGGTCAATTTGGTGAAAATAAAAAGCCACTGACAAATACAACAAGTATGAAAATTGTCAAACTTTGTTTGACGATATGTAATAAAATAAGAGCATGCATGTAATTATTTGAATGTTCAACGTATTCCTTTATCACAACTTAAAGATTAAAATGTTAAAACACTCAATCCATACATTATTTTTCTTGTTTGCAAACGAAGTTCCAGCAAAAAAAAGAAGAAAAAGAAGGAGATGGATCCATTTTTAAATCTCACCATGAATAGCAGCTGTTTGAGTAAAAGCAAATTTTTCAAAAATGTTGACAAATACAACAACTGAAGAAATTTCCAAACTTTAAAGGCATATATATATAAATATAAACCGAATTAATAATAAGTTTTGGTTACAAACATCTTATTGCAACCTAACTTAAGTATTTATATACTAACAAACAGATTATATGCATTAATTTCAGGAGTTGCCAAGTGATTTCTTTGTGAGCTTGCGGCTGAATGACGAATTCCTTGGAAAAATACGATGATGCAAACGAATGATTTACCCTCTACCAAAATCGTTCAACGCGCCTAAAGAAGTTTTCACTTCAAAAAAAATTGTTTCTGCACTGATTCAATGTCGTCTATGTAACAACCGTATCTTGGGCACCAAACAACTGAAGCGTATTCTAAGATAGGCCGCACTAGGGAAGTGAATAAGGTTTTCGTTATGAATGGATCATTAAACTCTTTTGCCCAACGTTTAATAAATCCTTAAGTACTATTTGCTCTATTTATTATTTTATTTACATGAATATTAAAGCGTAGTTTAGGATCCATTGTAACTCCAAGATCATTGAAAATATCTAAGGATTCCAATGGATAACCACAAATTTTGAAGGTACATTTAATTGGTGGTTTGCGCGAGAAAGACATATGCTTGCATTTCTTCATGTTGAGGTTCATACGGTTCGTTTTGCACCAGTTATGAAGGTGATCAATGTCGGCTTGCAAAAATACAGAGTCATTATCATTTTTAAAAGAAAGGAAGAGTGTTCACGCCACTGGTGTATGCCCGGCGCTGGCGTGTCGTTCTCTCATCATTTAAACTCCTTTCATATTTTCTTTTAGGCAGCGCTTCTCGCTGCCTTGTTTAAAACTTTGTTTAGTTTTAAGGGTCACTAATAAAACAACTTTAGTACCATTCGCTTCGAATTCTCTCCGTGTTATTTTTTTCAAACCGAGTTTCCCCAGTTTTCTATCAAACATTTAGTTTCCCCCACCCTGATACATTCTCGATTTTATATGGTCCATCGCGAGCCGGATTTTTAATAATAAAAACAATTAAAAAAAAACGCGAGTATTTGTCCAAAACAACATATAAACATAAAAGTTTATAAATACTTTAAAGCCGCGAGTGGTGTTAAAAAACTAAAGCATAAGTGCTTTTTTAATAATAAACATTTTAAAGCAAAAAAAAAATTAAAAGTTTAGTGGGTACTACAACATCATCATCAACATCAACAGCTGCATCAACAAAAGCATCAGCTGCAACCATCTACAGCGGCATCAGCTGGAGCATCAATAAGAATAAAATTGAATAAACTCTTTTTAACAAAGATCCAGGTAAGTTTTTTTTATTCCAATAAAATCAATAAAATTTTCTTTATATCAAAGAGAAAAAGTGACGTTTTCGCATAAAATTTGCCTCATTCGCGAGGTGTGGTTCGATTTGGTAATAATTCTTATAATTATGTTGACTTTATATGATTTTAATACAAATTCTAAATGTTTGATAGTTTAAATCATACTTGATTTTAAATACAAATTCTAGTTGTTTGATAGTTTAAAATCGTTTATTGAGCTTAAGGTCAAAGTTAGAACAATTAATTGTTCTAACGAATCTTTCCAAAGAAACAACAACAACAACAAAGTTTTTTCAATATGAAAAGGAAAAAATCACTACCTGATCTGATTGCAATTTCTACCTGGCTAAGGGCGTCATCAGAAATCTTTGTGATACCCGTGCAAGCGCGCACTAACGCACTGCACCACCGGGGTGATAAGATTTGCAGTGTCAATTTCTGTTTTTTCTCAATTTCATAATTTCACATTTGTTGTTGTATTTCTGTTTTACTTTAGTCTCTATGCTTATGTTATTATATGATGAATTTCATTTAAAAATCGAGATAAAACTGAAATTTTGAACCCGACCACCTCAGATATCGATGAAATTTTGTTCATAGCTAAATTTGATCAATACAAACAAACTCTCATTTTTAGAAATGACTGTTTTGCGATTTTTTTGGGCGTGGCACAGTGGGAAAGTTTTCGGAAAAACGCGAAAATGGTCAAAAAGAGCTACATTTAAACTAGAATAACTCAGAATCGGCTGAACAGATTTCCATGATCTTGGTATCATTAAAAAGATATTTTAACAGGCTTTATGACACGTTTTATGACAAAAAAAAAAATTACACTGTAAAAAATTTATAAAAAAAAAGAAAATTTTAACTAACGAAAAATCCAAAAAGATCAAGGGTTTTTTTACAGTGTATTACTTTTTTAGAAAAGTTTATCCTTCACCTATACCATATCAAAAAATAAAAATGGGTTCTTTTTTAGTTTTTTTTATATAATTTTTTAAGTAGTGTCACTTCTAGTAATTGCCCTTATATTTTATATTTACAGGTAAAATAACACAGTACAACACATGATTTGCCAACTCAATTCTGAGAACTGTATGTGAAATTAGACCCAAAAAGAAGAATTTCTGCATCATTCGTTTTGTCTTCTTACCTGCCAAAATATTTGTAATATCGATTTGAAGTTAGTACTATCGTATTGGGGAATTTATCACGTTTTAGGCCCTGTTGTTTGACATAGCTCGACAACCACTAGCCCGATTTAGTTGAAATAAATTTTAAAAAATTAAAAATTACAATTTCCTTAATCTGTTCATATATTGTTTTCCTATAAAAGCCACAGTTTCCAAGTTAAAAATAAGCGCATGAAGAAAAAAAATTTTTTTTTTTTAAATTCATACAAAACGGAAATAAGTTTCAAGTCTAGTTACTTTTTCGCAAAGTCACATAACCTATGAGCAAAATGAGACAAAGATCATGAAAATCGATGCACGAGTTTCGCTTTTATTCGCAATTGAGTAAAGGTATGAATTTCAAAAATCAGTTATAGCCACCACCCTTAAAATAAAAAAATTTTGAATTGCTCAGTAAACAAAATTTTTCGATCTTTTTTCTGTATTTTTCGGACGATATGACCACAAACGTAACAAAATTCATCCAAATTTGGGCACTTGTTGTTTTCCATATTGATATATTTCATGTTTTGTTGTTATTCACTTTTAAAAACTGGAGAAAAATCACTTTCACTATTCGCGTTCGTCGGCACTGCCTGAATGACAAAAATCGATCAATGCACACCTATAAATACTACGTATTTTTCAATATTTTACGGCCAGGTACTTATAAATGGGCGCATATTTTAAGGGTGGCTGGCTATATACCTGATTCATTACTTGTACGTTTCAAAGTGTGCAAAACTTTCCAAATAATCAGCACCCTTAAATGTGGGTTTATTTATTATTTTGTTTATTCCTTTTTTTTTTAATTCTCAGAATCATAAAAAAGGTGTCAATGTTTTCTCCAAATATTGTTGTGCATAAAACGTGAAAAATTCCCCTATACGATAGTTACTAACTTCAAATCGATATTAAAAATATTTTGGCAGGTAAGAAGACAAAACGAATGATGCAGAAATTCTTCTTTTTGGGTCTAATTTTACATACAGTTCTCAGAATTGAGTTGGCAATCAATGAACTGAAAAATGTTGTACTGTGTAAATAAACATTGTCCCAGGAAAATTATGAATATGTTTTAACCCCAAAAAGTTATTGCTTGCCTTAAAAATTGCTATATAAATGCACCTGATGAACGTACCGAAATTCATAATTATAAACAGTTTCGAGAAGCCAAGATATCCCATTACAATTTTTACGCGTATATTTTAAAAATTTGAGTGAATATGAATTCAAACAATAAGTACAGATGCATAAAAATATCTAATAAGTGTTGCGCTTCGCTTCGTAAAATAAGTGAAAACGAGGCTGCAAATATAATTGAATATTTTCCAGCTGTCGCCAGCATTCATTGTAGCCGTATTTGCGAAACTTGCCGGAATACACTGAGAAAAGCGCGCAGTCGTAATGAATCCAACGTTTAGCAGAATGAAGTCTCAAATTATTTACCAACAACGCCCAGCGATGAAATTAGGGAAGAATTGAATGAACTTCCAACTTGTACCAGCCGTAATGCAACATCGAAAGCAACGAACTCATTGAAAATATAAATGATCATATTATTCCTCATCTACCAAACCAAATGTCGCCTCTTAAGAGGAAATATATCAAACGAGATGCATACAGAAATAGAAAATCACTGCAAATTTTGGAAAATGTAGCAGATTCACTTGGAGCTGATCCATTGTCTGATTTGTCAGCGCAACTTGAAAACGTCAAAGCCATTTACGAAGAAATTTTGCAAAACATCAAATATCAAATAGAGAACAGCTTAAATCTTTTGGAAAAGCAAAAACTTTTATCTCTCTTACCAATCAATATGAGTCACGCAGAAATTAAAGATCGTTTTGGGGATGATATACCTCACGATTGTATCAAAAAAAGTAAAGATATCCAAAGGAATAAAACGAAGTTTGCAGATATCAATCTTTTAAAAATGAGCACACGTAGTTTACCAACCGAAACTCTAAGCACAGTCAAGTTATTTTATGAAGATGATGAAATTAGCCGAATGATGCCAGGATCGCAAGATTCAATTACTGTTAAACAAGGAAACTTACGTGAAAAAGTTCAAAAAAGACTGATGTTATTTTCACTACGCGAATCTTACTACGAATTTAAAAAAAAAACATCCCTTGGCCAAAGTGGGTTTTACAAAATTTACAATGTTAAGGCCAAAAAATTGTATGAAACTTGGAGTTGGAAACCAGCAAAATATCTGTGTATGCACATTGCATCAGAATATGAAATTGATGTTTGAAAAAAGTGGCTTAAAATCAATTTGTATTGAAAGAGAATGCACATTTACCGACTACAAAGATGTTCTCAAATTCGTTGTTTGTGATGGTGACATAGAAAAAAAGCGAGTGTTGCGTTTCAATGTGTGGTCACTGCTTTAAAAATTTAAATAATCTAAAAACGCATATGCTAAAACATTTTGAAAATAACCAAACTGAAGAAATAATATACAAAAAGTGGAATACAACGATTAGATGTGTTCTGGAAACGTTAACCACCAACCTAGAATCATTTGTCAGCGATTTTACTAAACACATCAAAGTTCTGATTCCGCATCATTTCATAGCAAAGCGACAATCTGAATTTATCAGCAATAAAAGAGCGGCGCTGTTATCAGGAGAAATTTTAATTCAAATGGACTTTGCTGAAAATTATGCATTTCTTGTACAAGATGCCGTGCAAGGATACCATTGGAATAATGATCAGGCTACAATACATCCGTTCGTTATTTATTACAAAGGTAATTATTTTAATATTTTGGTATTAGTAAACACATCCATCCACACTCATCAAAATATTTAATATTTTTTATTTATTTGTTTTTTTCCTTTGTTTGTTTATTTTCAGATAACGATAAATTAACTCATAAAAGCTTCGCCATAATATCTGATTGCAATACCCATGATAGTATAGCAGTTCATCTATATATTTAAAAAATGATACAGTTCGTGAAGGCCAATATAACCAACAATATTAATAAAATCATTTACGTATCAGATGGTACAGGAGCACAATATAAAAATAAATATATCTTCATTAATTTATGCCATCACAAATCTGATTTTGGTATTGACGCTGAATGGCACTTTTATGCTACCAGTCACGGAAAATCTGCATGTGATGGAATCGGAGGAACATTGAAGAGAGGTGCTCGAAATTATACTATTGCAAATAAAAATGAAATCCAGACAACGAGGCAACTCTATCACTGGGCATCAGAAACATATAAGACTACCATACAAGTTGCTTACGCAGATGCTGACGAATACAACAACGTTAAAGAAAAGCTATTTTCAAGATCTAAAGAAGCTCAAACTATAACAGGAACTCAAGGCTTTCATTCATTCATTCCGATAAATGAAACTTTTGTACATGTGCGCAGATATTCTGACTGTGCCAAATTTGAGCAGCGCAAAATTTCTTACAAATAATTAACTTAAAAAAAATGTAAATAAAATGAAACACAAATAAATAAAAACATGGCAAATAATATAAACAGTTGTTGATGGTTTTTGATTTGTAAACATTTAAAAAATGTTATAATTGTTGAACTATTTTGTAAATGTGTAAGAATGTGACCTGATATTTTCGCTGTTATTCGAATTATTTCGAAAACTTTCGGTACGTATTACTAGAAGTGACACTACTTAAAAAATTGGGGTTAAAACATATTCATAATTTTCCTAGGACTATGTTTATTTATTTAACCTGTAAATATAAAATATAAGGGCAATTACTAGAAGTGACACTACTTAAAAAATTATATAAAAAAAACTAAAAAAGAACCCATTTTTATTTTTTGATATGGTATAGGTGAAAGATAAACCTTTCTAAAAAAGTAATACACTGTAAAAAAACCCTTGATCTCTTTGGATTTTTCGTTAGTTAAAATTTTCTTTTTTTTATAAATTTTTTACAGTGTAATTTTTTTTGTGTCATAAAACGTGTCATAAAGCCTGTTAAAATATCTTTTTAATGATACCAAGATCATGGAAAACGGTTTAGCCGATTCTGAGTTATTGTAGTTTAAATGGAGCTCTTTTTGACCATTTTCGCGTTTTTTCGAAAACTTTCCCACTGTGCCACGCCCAAAAAATCGCAAAACAGTCATTTCTAAAAATGAGAGTTTGTTTGTATTAATCAAATTTAGCTATGAACACAATTTCATCGATATCTGAGGGGGTCGGGTTCAATGCATCTCGATTTTTACATGAAATTCATCATATGTAGTCCAACAGCATGCTGGAAGTCTCCACTAACAAAGCATGTTTACTGAAGTTGTTTTTAGATTTTTGCTGATTTTGTTTTCAGCTGTTTCCGTTTGGTCGAGCTCTACCATTTGATTAAAGTTTTTTCCTAAATGACCTCTATATTTATTATGTTGACTTTATATGATTTAAATGCAAATTCTAAATGTTTCATAGTTTAAATCACACTTGATTTTAAATACAAATTCTAGTTGTTTGATAGTTTAAAATCGTTTATTGAGCTTAAGGTCAAAGTTAGAACAATTAATTGTTCTAACGAATCTTTCCAAAGAAACCACAACAACAAAGTTTTTTCGGCGTCATCAGAAATCTTCTTCAGGCGTCATCAGAATTCTTATAATTATTATAAAATTTATTAATTCCTAATTTTGCATGACAGTTTTTTATTAATATTTAAAGTCTTGTATATTTATGCTTTACCAGACAAAATTTTGGCGGTAAAACGAAATATATATATGTATATATAGAACTTTATATAAAAAGTTTCTTGAACGTGTCACTTGCAGTGAATTGTTTTTTTCTATTATCGGCAAAGAGTTTAATAGTTTCTGCTCTCGTTCGATTTGTAACACAAGTCGGAAAAAAATAAATATATCATTACACTGGGCTGTGCAGATATTTTTGGAGCTCAAACTAGCAAAAAATTTTCGTAATCAAGAGTCAAGCAGCATTTCTGCACTCTTGTATAAAGTTTTTTGCATTTTGCTTTGTGCGGTATACGCACTGATCGAAGCCGAAACCGCGTCTTGTGCTGATAAAAAGCTACCTCAACCTTGTGCCTGTTATAATTAATTCTCTCACGCCCTCATTTCCTTTGTGTGCGTTCGAAGCTGAGACTGCATCTCGTGCCAATTGCGCATGGTGAACAGCTCTTCAGCCGGCTGCATATAATAGCAGTGAAAGCGTATATAAGCCGCACAGTGGGACTAAGTCGTCTAGTCTATTTTCGTAAGAAAATTGCACTGTGGGCCAAGCACATTATTTTGCAAGTTAAAAATTGTTTAGCTTGCGAAAAATTAAAAATAAATATATAAATATTATAAAATCAAAAAAAATTTTATTTATTTTTGTTTTTTTTTTAAATAATTTCATTGGCGCTATTTTATGAAAAAAATATATTTTGTATAATATTATTATATAGAAAAATTTTTTCCTGGGATTTTACAAAGTTTTCAAACTTATTTTTATTTTTAAAAACAAAATTTATTGCCGTGCTGTTTAGTTGGTTTTTTTTGTGATTTTTTGATATCACAAGTTTTCTTAATATTGGAGAAAAAAAGATATATTTTTTTTGGTGGCTGTTATTCAAAAATAAAATTAAATTTTAACAAGAAATAAAAATAAAATATCGCAGTTAAAAATATTTATTAGACTGTCTGATGCTCTCGTCGAGTTCGAAACGGACTTTAATGCCGTCGAAGCTCATGACGTTTTCTCCCTGGAAGCTCAAAGTGAAGAGCTGAAAGCCGAGTGGAGAAAAGTTAAAGCTGCTTATGATGCCTGTTTGGAAAAGATGTCCAATGACGAGGATTCAGACCTCGAATCAATAAAAAAAATATCGCAGCTGCTACCATTCATATATACGGGTAGCAGGGAAAATTTCTGAGCTTTCTCAGAATAAGCCCTCGAAGCAAACACTTGCTTCAGAGCCGGCGGCGGCAATGGGCCTGTGCGGCCATGCGATACTGAGGTTTTCAGTGGTGATTACCTCTCATGGCCGTCCTTCAGGGACATGTTTAAGGCCATTTACATTATGAACTCGCGGCTAACTGCAGTGGAAAAACTTTTCCACTTAAACAATAAAACACGTGATGAAGCAAAGGAGATTGTTCGAAAATCTCCGTTAACCAATGATGGTTTCGCACAAGCTTGGCAAGATTTGTCTGACCGATACGAAAATAAACGTATCATGGTCAACAGCCAGCTTAAGATTTTATTTAATCAACCCCATGTGCCAAAAGAATGTGGCACAGAACTTAAAAAGCTTCAACGAGATATCAATGGTTGCATTTTTGCTCTAAAAATGCACAACATTGATATTAATAATTGGGATGCAATCATTGTGTACCTTTGCTCAACAAGATTGCCAGAGGTTACGCTCTCCCTATGGGAGCAGTCCATTGTGAACAAAAACGAAATTCCAAAATGGACAGACCTCGATTCTTTCCTCACAAATCGGTTTCAAACTCTTGAAACCGTGTCTGATATTCGCAGCTCTACCGGCGCAATACCCAGACAAATTTCGACCTCTACCTCCTCCAACTCAAAACAAAACCAGAGCAATTCATCTGGTAAAAAGGTAAATATTTACCAAATTAAAATTACTTCGGCAAATTGTAAGCTGTGCACTTCAGAACAGCATGCACTTCGCTTTTGTCCCCAGTTTTTGAGAATAGATGTTAGTTAGGCTATCAATGGTGAGAAAACACAAGTTTTGTCTAAATATTTTAGCTCATTCTCATGAAGTGAAAGAGCGCAAGAGTCAATTTACGTGTGTGATGTGCAAACAACGTCATAACACGCTCTTGCATCGAGACTCAGCTCCACCCCAATCTCCTGCTACGAGCACTGACTCAAGTAGGTCGAGCTCTCGATCCAACCCCCCGGGCTCTAACACACAATCTCATTCCACTTTAATACAGTCCACTAGCAATGACTTTCAATCATGCTTCGCTACCAGTACCAAACACGTATTGCTTGGTACAGCAATGGTGACCTTATGTCACCTAGGATCGTCGTACACAACTAGAGCTCTTATCGACTCTGGCTCTGAAGGTACGTTCATATCCGAAAGATTGCAGAAGCTATTGAAGTTGCCGACAAGAGCCGTAAGCGCTCAAGTTTCGGGGCTTAACAACGCAGTTTCAGCGGAAATGACCAAAGCTTGCGAAATAATTCTCAGCTCGCCTAGAAATAGGCAATTCCAAATAGAAGCTACAGCATTTGTGCTGTCACGCTAAACTGGGAATCTGCTGTCTCTGCTCCATTGATCCTTCTTTGTGTAAGAGTTTGCCAGATTTACAATTGGCAGGCCCACATTTCTTCAGAAGCGACCAAATCGATGTACTAATCGGTGGCAATTTGTACCCTGCTATCATTCTTGATGGCATTCGAAGAAACATTCTTGGTTCCCTTTTGGCACAAGAAACAGTGTTTGGCTGGATATTCACAGGTCCTATGCCTCGTAATGAAATAACCAGTTTTACAACGGTTTTAAGCCATTACAGTGAAGTTGCACGTTTTTGGGAGTTGGAGGAACTGCCTAAAAAAACAGTTTTTATCCCAAACTGATAAGTTTTGTGAGGGAAAACTATGAGAAAACCACTAAACGCGATAACAATCGTCGATATATGGTGACCTTACCATTTAAATGTGGATTCCCGGATGATATTATTCTTGGATTTTCTCGAGGCATCACTTTCAAGCAATGGGCTAGAAGTGAAGCTCGATTGCACAAAAATCCAGAATTTAAGACGCAGTATGACGAAGTGGTAAATGACTACCTCAAATTGGGTCATATGGAAAAAGTTTCAGCCCCAAAATTCGAAAGATCACCTTCGCATTATTATTTATCGCATCATGCGGTAATAAAGCCAGAGAGTACTACAACAAAGGTTCGGGTAGTATTCAATGCGTCAAGTCCCACTTCAAATGGGGTCAGCTTGAATGATGTCCTCCATGCAGGCCCAGTTCTTCAAGCTGATTTGACGCGTCTGTTATTGAAATGGCGGTTTTTCAAGTACGTGTTCAATGGTGATATCCAGCAGATGTACCGCCAGATTCTCGTGGACCCAAAACATTCTGCTTTCCAACGAATTCTGTTTCGAAGTTCCCCTGATGATATGATTCAGGGTTATTAGCTTAAAACAGTTACTTTTAGCTTAAACTGTGCTCCATACTTAGCCATTAGAACCATGCTGCAATTAGCACATGATGTTCAGCAGCAATACCCTCTCGCTGCCCAAATTTTGCGACATTTTACGTATGTCGACGATGCTCTTGCAGGAGCTCACAATGTTACAAGTGCAATCACAGCTAGGAATGAGCTTATCGCTGCTTTAGACTCTGCAGGTTTCACTATGCGCAAATGGACGTCAAATGCTTCAAGTATTTTGGCAAACCTACCTACAGAGCATCTTCTCCATGAAGACTTTTTAAAGTTAGAAGAAGCAAGCTGCGCAAAAGCGTTGGGAATTCGTTGAAATGCATCTTCAGATCTGTTCTATTTTTCTGCCAAGCGTCTTGAGATTAAATGGTCATACACAAAACGTGAAGTATTATCTATGATAGCCCAGCTATTCGATCCTGCAGGCTGGCTGGCATCTATAGTGGTGACAGCAAAAATTCTAATGCAGCGCATCTGGTTGGATGAAATAGATTGGGATGAAAATCTCCCATTGCACAGTTTTCAATCGTGGCAAAATTTTTTGCTTGGTTATGAAAACATAAATAATATTCGCATACCACGGTTTGTTGGGTTTTCATCTGAATCCTACGTGGAGTTTCACGCCTTTTGCGATGCGTCTGAAAAAGCATACACACCGTCGATTTACATTCGTGTAAAGCAAAATTATTGTATTGTCAGTCATCTGCTTTATGCGAAAAGTAAAGTTGCTCCAGTCAAGACGATCTCGCTACCTCGTCTTGAGTTATGTGGTGCAGCCCTTCTCGCAGATATGGTAGATTCTTTATTATCGCATCTTGAAATAGAAAGGCATCGCTTGTATTGTTGGACTGATTCTACAATAGTCTTGCCTGGCTTTGTAAGCCCCCATGTTCCTGGACAACCTTCGTAGCCAATAGATTTTCAAAAGTGGCAGAGAAGGTAGGAATTCACAATTGGTTTCATGTAGATACACATGAAAACCCTGCAGACTTAGCAACGCGTGGAGCTACGCCACAAGAGCTAGTTGACAACGCTCTTTGGTGGCATGGACCTTCTTGGCTCACAATCGAACGGTCAGCGTGGCCAAGCATGGCTCCAACCCCAGCTCTAGAAACTTCGCTTGAGCGCAAAGCTGTAAAAGTACACTTTGCATATTTTTCGAAATATGAAGATATTCTGGAGCGCTTTTCTTCCCTATCGCGCGGACTGAGAGTACTAGCATACGTGTTTCGCTTTCTGCATCGCACCCATCCTAAACGTAGTGCGTCCTTTTCAAAAAAATCAGCATGTCTTGAAACGGCTGAAATAAAATTCGTGAAAACACGATTGGCAGTTCTATGTCAAAAAATAGCTTTTCCCAACGAATATCACTGTTTGGAAACTAACCAAATAATTGGAGCCAAGAGTCCCATTCTTGCTTTAAATCCCTTTCTAAACAACGACAATTTAATGCGTGTTGGTGGACGGCTCGCTTCGTCACCAATATTATCATATGATGAAAGGCACCCAATTATATTACCATATAATTGCCACTTTTCACGCCTTTTAATCCGTTTCGTCCATGAGATTTCGCTTCATGGAGGGAATCAATTAGTGCTTCGACTTATTCGAATGCAATATTGGATCCCACGAGCTAAAACTCTTATAAAATCAACTCTGCATAACTGAAAAACATGTGTTGTACACATGAAACGCCAAAGAACGCAAATAATGGCTGCGCTGCCAGCTGAGCGAACTGTCATGTCACGGCCATTTGCTGCGACTGGCATTGACTTCGCTGGCCCATTCGACATAAAAAGCTACATCGGTAGATCTTGTCGAATCAGTAAGGGCTACAATTGTTTATTTGTGTGCTTTTCTACTAAGGCAATTAATCTGGAGGCCACGAGCGATTTATCAACCGCTACTTTTCTAGCAGCTTTCTCTCGATTTGCTTCTAGGCGTGGCTGCCCAGCAAATGTGTACTCTGACAATGGTACAAACTTTGTCGGAGCCTCAAATGTCTTAATAAAGGATTTTAAAACCTTTCTAAGTGCGTCACATCATGCCATACTAGCGCAATATAGTCATCAAGAAATCGAATGGCATTTTATTCCAGCCGGTGCTCCCCATATGAGAGGACTTTAGGAAGCTGGAGTCAAAAGCTTTAAGACCCATTTTAAAAAAATGGCCGAATGTCTTAAGTATACTTTCGTGGAATTTACTACGCTACTGAATCGAATCGAATCGTGTCTAAATTCGAGGCCACTTTCCGCCATGTCCGAAAATCCTTCTGATTTTCAATTTTGACTCCAGGTCATTTCTTGGTTGGCGGCCCACTGCTCTCGCCAGTGCAGCCAGAAATATCTGATCAGCCGCTCTCTCTTGTAAATCGATGACAAAAGGTGAAGGCAATGCATCAACATTTTTGCCACCGATGGAAATATGAGTACCTGAAAGAGATGCATCGGCGTGCAAAGTGGAAAATTTCTCAATTAGACTTCAATGTCAACGATTTAGTCGTTGTCAAAGAAGATAATTTACCCGCGAATGAATGGCGATTAGGTCGAATTTTAAAAACATACGTCGGTAGCGACAATAAAGTCCGCGTAGCTGATGTTCGCACCGAGAGAGGTTGCATTACACGGCCGATCGTGAAGCTAATCGCGATACCAGCGAATTAGCTGCGTCACCATCTCTTTTTATCTTAATCGTTTCTTTTCCTTTCTTTTTTCTTTTCTTCTTGTTTCCGTCTCGTTTCAGGATGTCTTCCACCAACCTTGAGTCCAGACGGACTCTGAAATGGCCATAAGTGAGCCTGACACTGTGCGAGAGACTGCGCCAGTCCCAGAAGCCAGCGTACTACAGCCACAATCCCCAGTGCGGAGCGTGCTGTCCCGCGTGGTCCCCGCAGAAACGCGCAGCGCCACGATCCCAAAGTGTCGCTTGTGCTCTATGGAGCACAATCTGGTGTCGTGCCGGCGGTTCATAGCTGTGAACTTGGAGGAGCGGTTGAGAACAGTACTGCTCTACTTTAACTGTTCCAACTGCCTTTCAGCTGTTCATATGCGCAAGAACTGTCGGAGCGATATCAGATGCCGTCATTGCGGTGAAGATCACCACAGCATGCTGCATTCGCACGTTCGGGTCCGATCAAGTCGAGCACACTCCCGAAGACCGCGTGGAAGACGCGCAAAGCAGCCAAAACGACAGCCTGCATCCGCAGCTGCCCGAGAAATGACGAGGGTTGGGGTGGAACCGAAGAGTTCGTCTTGGAAGGGTCCGCAGTCGACGTTCCAATTAGCGTCGTCGTCGAGGGACGACGTCCCGAAGCGGTCCCCTTCTAAGAAGAGACCGCAGTCGATTCTACCGTTTGCGTCATCGTCGAGGGACAAATTCCCGAAGCGGTTTCCCCCTACAAGACCCGTAACGACGAGCCTTCAACGGCAAGTTTCTCTACTACCAACCGCCATCATCAATACTTGGGCCAATGGACCCTGCCTCTCGCAAACCCGGATCGCCCGAGAATAGGCCGTAAAGTGGCAACTTCCGACGTCGGTAGTCGACGGCAGAGAAGTCTGCACTCTGTCACTTCGTGGTCGGTTCACATCGGCTGTCCACATTGAAACCACCGCGATGATAGAACGGCATCTCGAGGTCGTCACCCCGTCTAAGGACATAGACGAGAGGATCAGTCAGAGCTATCCAAACATAAATCTGGCTGATCCTCAGTTCTACAAGAGATCACCGGTTCGGATCCTGCTGGGCACCGATGTTTACTCCCGGGTCATGCAACCTGGCATTTTACCGGCTGGTTTTAGCATGCCGTTGGCCCAAAACTCCATTTTTGGTTGGGTCTTATGAGGACAGGGTGCCTGGTAACGTCTGCGAGGCGGGCGGCATGTTCACGCCACTGATGGATGCCCGGCGCTAGCGTGTCGTTCTCTCATCATTTAAACTCCTTTCATATTTTCTTTTAAGCAGCGCTTCTCTCTGCCTTGTTTAAGACTTTGTTTAGTTTTAAGGGTCACTTATAAAACAACTTTAGTACCATTCGCTTCGAATTCTTTCCGTGTTATTTTTTTCAAAACGAGTTTCCCCAATTTTCTTTAAAACATTTAGTTTCCCCCACCAGGATATATTCTCGATTTTACAAAGAGTTTGAAGTCGTCAGCAAACATTAAGATGCTATGCACTATGAAATATGGCAAATCGTTAATATAGGGTTTTCCAATAAGAGGTGTTATTTTTATATTCAAAGAAAAATGGCATTTGTTGAGATAAATGATTGGATGTTTATTTTAATGTAAAGAGGAAAGTATGCCATTAGTAATGGAAAACAATATCATCCAAATGGCCGAAAGGACTATGCTTACACATGTAGTATACCTATACATATTATTTAAATATTTAATTTACAATTAATGTATTTCATTATAAAACAAGCTATAAATACTTTTCTCAAAATAAGTAATAATATAAAAACCTCTACTGTAAGAATATTCGAGAACATGCACAATAATATTCAAATTAAGTTAAAGTAATACACCTCTACGGTATACTAAGATATTATTCAAACAATAAGAACATATGTTCATACTAAGCACTACTATCCATCTCATTCGCACACATGTTCCCATATGGCTGAATACAAAACATATGATATTATATTATACTTTTTACTCCTACACAAATATGTTAACATATGATTATGTTTACTTTTTCTATTAATATAAGTCTACTCACTCACACATATTAAAATATTAATACTAAATTACAAATATGTATTACGATATTTTACTATTACTTTTACACTAATTAAAGAACATATGATTCTATTTACATTCTAAACTACACAAACAATTGTTAACTAGCTTTAAGACAAAATACCGTTATGCTTACTATAAAAGGATGAACACATTTTAAAATAAATCAAATTAGTTTTGAGCTTCTAACAAGCTGCCTACTAATTCATTTTTAAATAAGTCTTGAGCTTTAATAGCTGCCGACTTCAACTTTTTAGCCTCTGCACTTTTTATAGTGAACGGCTGTAAATGTAATAAAAACAAAAATAGCGCCAGTGGCGAACTTCGCCGGCAACCAATTAGGCAGGACCTTAAAATATTAATAGTAAATCCGCGAGTCCTTTTTTTTTAATAATCGCGAACCTTACATGGCGATGCTATGTCGCGAATAAAATTATGTGGCGATCCTGTCGCCAAAATATTATTACATGGCGATCCAAAAACATATTTACTACACACAACTTCCTTTTCATGAAATTTTCCATCACCAAATCGCAAAGTGGCTGCTGTATGCCCTCAATAGCTTCACGAATTCTATCTTTGAGGTCTTGAATCGACGCTGGGTCGTTGGCGTAGACCTTATCTTTCACGTGGCCCCAAAGGAAGAAGTCGCAAGGTGTTAAATCACAAGATCTTGGTGGCGAATTGTGATCACCTCTTCGAGAGATAACACGGTCCGGAAATTTTTCCCGTAAAAGATCGAAACCATCGTTGCTTGTATGGCATGTAGCGCGGTCAAGCAACGATGTTAAAAGTAAACGTTGTCCAGATCAATACCATCCGATTCCGGCCATAAAAAATTATTAATCATCTCTCGATAGCGCAATCCATTCACCGTAGCTGTTGCTCCAGCCTCATTTTTGAAAAAGTAAGGTCCAATGACCACGCCGGACCATAAATCGTACTAAACAGTTGATCGTTGAGGATGGAGAGGCTTTTCACCAATAAATCTTGGGTTTTCCGAGCCTCAGATGCGATAATTTTGCTTATTGACGTATCCACCGAGGTGGAAATGGTCCTTATCAGTCAAGATGATTTTTCGATGAAATTCCGGATCATTTTCACGCATTTCAAGGACCCAATCAGCAAAGACACGACGTTGTTAATGATCGGCCGGCTTGAGTTCTTGTGTTAACTGAACTTTATAAGCTTTAAGGCCCAAGTCTTTAAGCAAAATGCGGTGTAATGATGTTTGTGGAATGCCCAATTCCAAAGAACGACGAGGAATGGACAAACCTGGGTTTTCTTCAACACTTTGGGCTACAGCAGCAATATTCTCAGTTGTTCTTGAGAGACGTGCACGGGTTTTATTCTTTACATCGCTTACTTGTCCCAACAGCTCAAAGTTGTCCACCAATTTCTGAATTGCGGTCCGACAAGGTGCTTCTCGACTACCATAAAATGTTTTAGTTTTACGAACCGTTTCTGCCAAGTTTTCACCATTTTCATAGTGAATTTTAATAATTTCAATGCGTTGTTGAAGCGTGTATCGTTCCATTTTTATTAATGGCGTAGTTTCTACTTGTCAAATGTCAAAAAATTACTGCTTCAAAAGTGACGACTACCGAAATAGCGGGCTATTCACAATAACACCTCTTATTGGAAAACCCTTTGTAAAGTAGAAACAGAAGGGGCCCCAAGATGACTTCGTTGACGTACTCCAGAAGTAACAGGAAACTCATGTGATTTATTGAGCTTAAAAAGAACTGATTGTGTTCTATTGTTGAAATAAGATCCAATCCATTTTACCAACTATTATATCCATTTTAACTTTTAATTGGAAGTTTTCAATCTATATTTCATTCTATATACTTTATTCAACTAACTTCATAAATATATATGCTGACTTCATGTCAAATACAACGTTGCCAGAATGTATTGAAAATATAAAGAAGTGTGATATAACAATCTCCCACGCTTAATTGAAATTAATGTAATTGACTGAATGTAAATGATTTTTAAAAAATTTAGAAATAATTAAATTATTGAATTGATTTTTAAATTTAATTAATATTACTCTGAAACGTAGTCCTCTAAATACGTAGGCCTATTGCGTAAGCGTTCGGATCGGCGAATTACTTGCTCTTGACTTCATTGAGACTCATCAGGCGGTTCTTGGCTATACGGCAATTTGGCTTCTAGAAGTTCTGATTCCTGTTGGGTAACTGTTGGTTCGAAAAGGTGTTGACTATAATCGTTGGTAGTTTGCGTCGAAGTGTCCCTTTCAACGTCTGGGGAAAAACGTACCTTACGTGGTTGAACCTTGGTAGACTTCAATTGATCGATATGTCGTTTTAGTGTATAGCCATCATCGACTTGTATAAGATAATGAAGAACGGCGAATTTTCGTAGAACAGTACCAGTCTTCCGAACTATTTTATTGTTCTGCATGTGCAAAACTTGAACTCTTTCTCCCACGCTTATTTGACGCACCCTTGGAATATGTTTTGTTGGTTCGAGTTTTAAAGGTGGTTTTAAGGCATCAAGTTGTATTCGAATGCGTCTGTTGAAATAAAATTCTGCTGGACTTATTCCTGAATTAAGGGGGCTTGCGCGATACCTCTGCATAATATCGTTAACATTCTTGTATGGAGAACCTGGTTCTGCTGACATTGCTTTCAATTTACGCTTAAGCGTTTTACATTGCATTCTGCTAGCCCATTTCTACTCGGATGTCCTGGAGCAATTAATTTTTAAAAAATTTCGTTTCTGTTGCAGTATGTTTTGAATTGATCGCTAGTAAAGATAGTCGCATTGTCGGATACCATTATTGAAGGGAACCCATGTGTAGCAAATGTGTGAGAGAAGATTTATTGAAGTTTGCGTTGTAGGAGCGTCTCGTATTATTCGCACTTCTGCCCATCTGGATTTTGCATCGACGACAATTAGGAAAAAATTACCTTAGAAGGGGCCTGCATAGTAGTTGTGTATTCTTTCCCCGTTTCCGGTTGGTTCCTCCCAGTGGTGAAGTGGAGCCTTTGCAGGTTTGGATTGCACTTGAACACATGCTTCACATGATCGAACCATTCTCTCAATGTCGCGATCGATCCCTTTCCAAAAAAATATCTTCTAGCAAGTTGTTTCATTCTTGTAATTCCAGGGTGAGTATGATGAAGTTCTTGAAAATTTTGGGGTTGCAACTTTTTTGGAATTAAAACTCATTGACCCTTGAAAATTATGCCATTATTGAGTGTAAAAATAGCTACATTTTCATCGGAGTTGAGTAAATTTGATATAAGTTTAGCATGATCTATATCTTAAGCTGTTTCTGAAGCTAATACTTCAGCATTAACATATTCATTCATTATATTGTAAAAAATGATAAAAATCATAATTCATTTACCTCTTCATTTATTATTTTGTCTGTAGACGGTTTTACCCATGCCTGTGTTGCACGAGATAGACAATCGACATTAGTGAGCTCTGATCCCTTTTTGTAGATTATTTTGTAGTTGAAGCTAGATAGGAATTCATTGTAGCGCAGTAATCTGGCTGATGTTATTGCGGGCATCTTGTTGTGTTGATTAAAAATAACAATTTAATGGACGATTATCGGTTACAAGTTGAAATTTTCTGCTGTAGAGGTACATAAAAAAATTATTAATTGTAAATACAATTGCTAAGGCTTCACGATCTAACTGACTATAGTTTCTTTCTGCTGATGTTAACGATCTGGATGCAAATGCGACAGGATGTTCTATACCATTAACCATGTGTGAGAGTACTCCCGCAATTCCCGTAGGACTTGCATCGCATGCTACAATTGTTGGTAGTTCAGGATCAAAAGGCATTTATATCTTATCGCTGGAAACGATATTTTTCAGATTTATAAATGCTGATTCACAATTAGAAGACCAATAAATTTTGTGTTTTTTTTTAGAAGTTGACGTAATGGGAACGTGATTGTAGATAAGTTCGGTATGAATCTGGAGTAGTATGTTACCATACCCAAAAATCTTCTTACGTCATCTGCGGTCTCTGGACGTAGCATATTGTATATTGCTTGAATTTTTGCTGGTGCTTTTGAAATTTTATTGTATTGAACAACGTGACCCAGATATTCGATTTGTTTTTGAAAAAATTAGCATTTGCTTGTATTAAGGTGTAAATCATGTTCTTTTAGTCGCAGAGACATTCAATTAAATTAATTTTACATTCTTCTTCTGTTGCTCCATGTACGATAATATCATCGATATATTACATGGTGTTTTTCATACTGAATAATATTTGTTCGATAATACGATTAAATTCTGATGGTGCCTTTTTTATTCCAAACGAAAGCCTATTTACTCTATAAGTGACTCTATGGGTTGATATCGTTTGATATCTTACTCGAAGATGCAGATATGCTTTGTATAAGTCAAGACGACAGAAATATCTTGATCCTTTAAGGTTGTTAAAAATTTCATCAATGCGACATATCGGGTAGTTTGCAGATACGAGTTGCGGATTCACCCCAACTTTGTAATCGACGCAGAGTCGAACTCCACCGTCTGCTTTTGGGATAATTACAAGAGGCGATCCCCAGCCACTTCTCTCAATTTTTGAAATAATTCCAGACGCTTCCAAATCGTTAAGCTCCTTTTCGACAAGATTACGGAGAGCATATGGAACTTCTCGTTCTTTGTAAAAAACTGGTTTAGCATCTTTTCGAAGTTGAAGCGTGACTTCAAAGTTTGGCACACAGCCCACTTTTTGTATAAAAACTTCTTGCAAATGATACGTAATATCTGTAACAGAATCTAACTTCACCATTTTATTATCATAAATCTTGCTGACACATTGATTATCTACTTGTTGGAGGTTGATGTTTAAATGTCGGATCCAAATTCGTCCCAAAAGAGCGTCATATTCACTGGGTAACACGTAAATTTCTTCTATCGATCGGCGATTGTTATATCTAACCTCCACATTTATTTTACCATCAGGAATTATAATATTTTTTGTGTAGGATCGAAAAGCTACAGAAGAAGGTTGCAACGCTGTTTCAATGTTAAGTTGCTCGAATTCATTTCGTGGAATTAAGGTAAACCCTACGCCAGAGTCTACTTCGAATTTTTGAGGCTGTCCATTTATTTCAACGATTACTTATCGTGTTGATTGTTGAAAATATTCACAATTTGATTTATTCCATACACCTGGTGAATTGCGTCATCATAATCATCATTTTTGGAAATCGACTTATTTGAATAATTCATTAAAGTTTTTATGCATACTTGTTGTACGTGGCCTGTTTTACCACATGCTTTTCATTTGAGGTTGTCGGTTAGTGCGGCACTCTTTTGTTTTGTGCTTGTCTCTTCCGTCTTCCACACCTAAGGCCTTTTCCACATTGAAAAGTAATGCAACTACAACGCAACAGCTAAAAAAGTTTTAAAAATACTTCAATTTTAAACTGAACTGCAACATACGCTTTCAGATGAGCAAGTCACGTCGCAACGCAACATTGAAAAATTTACAACAACACAAACACTTATTTAATGGAAGCTTTTTTGGAAACAGATATAAAAAATTAATTGAGGATAAAAAATGATATTTCTCCACTTCCTGCACTTATTTCATACTTATTAACTGATAAATTATTTTCGTAGCACACAACACATATCGCAAACGTAAAAAATCGCCGATTTAAATTGCAGCAAGCCGTGTTGCATGGAACTGGTTGCGAATGTGTTGCCAACTTGTTGTACAAGTTGTTTCATGTGAAGGTTTCGGTATAAATACATTGGTTAGCAACTTTTGTTGCAGTTGCATTACTTTTCAATTTCTCTTTGTGAAAAATGACTTATGCATACATTTTCAATCTCAATTGGTTGTAATTTAATTTAGATTTTGAACGCATCGCTGGCCTTGATGATGAACGATTCCTTGATCTGCTGTTACGACGATGTGTACCGGTGGCTCTAGAGTACATTTTGTTAACATCTAAGTCAAACAAGGTCAAGTTCGCAACAATTTTTGTATACGGACATCGGCGGAGTCGTGTGACAAACAAGGTCTCATACCCAATATAACACCACTCCAATAAGTATATATATAATATATATCGTTCTGTCTTCCTGAAGCCGGTGGGATCCTGGCTTGACAGGGTGGTTACTCAACAAACTAGGTCAACTTCACCATACCAATTTTCATAAAACAAAGAAAACCAGATGCGAACGCACGCATCAAGACAAACTAGGTCTTATCGTAGATGTTTATACACCAAAATTATATATTTCAGGCTAGGTCCATTTATCCATTTAGATTGCTATATTAATGTGTTTACAAATATCACCAGATGCATCAGATATATGTTTGAGACAACTTAAACATAATCAACGACTGTACAGGTTATCTATAATTGTATGTTTGATTGAGTCCATGGATTCACTTAAGGATATAACATCAGATACAAAATTAAAATCACCGCAAGCGCTTCTAAGAGGTTCATTTCGCAAATAATTAGTTCTACAAAAGTTCATGTGGAGTAACTCAAAAGATCTTCTAGGACGAAGAGGAATATTAAAATATATTTTACTCAATAAATACGGACTGTTTACATAACCATGTAAAAGTTTTATAGTCCAACAAGCTTTTATCATAATTCTCCGATTTAGGAAGTTTTAAGAGTTTCATAAGGTGGTAAGTGAAAATCAGTATTACAATAAAGATAGCTTAAGCAAAACAAAAAAAATTGTTTCTGCACTGGTTCAATGTCGTTGTTTTGTTTGCTTGGTTCCCGTACTTTCCGTACGGAGAAGGGGATCCAAGAAGGGGTTTTAGCGCAACGAAAAATCAAACACTTCCTCTTGAGCTGACTGTTAGCTCCACTCTGCCTCGAGTCTTCGCACTGACCGCCGCTTATTACCTTCGCTCACACACACATACATCACATTTACCCTCGCCATGTACCAACATATGCTTGTGCATAGTACAACGCTGTCGTTGCCTGCGACGCCGCTGATGGCTTGAGCGTACGCCGTAGAAACTGTTTGTTCAGCATTTAGGGTAGGTAAATGCACTGTCGTTCTTGAAGGTCTCGCAGTTTAAGTCATTGCGCTTGGCGACATATGATATGTTTAGGCAAATGCACTATTTCAAGGTCTCGCACTTGAAAACATATCAAAACCATTGCGCTTCATGATGTACGATATCCATAAGTCATTGCGCTTTGCGACATATGATATGTTTAGGCAAATGCACCATTTGCAGGTTTCGCACTTGAAAACATATCAAAGTCACCGCACTTAATGACGTATGGATAGTGTGTGTGTGGTCGGGATTTGTAGTGGTTGCGACTTCAGGTCACAACATCCCTTCCCCCTTGAAAAAAAATGCTTATCTAGAAGAGATAATCATTTTCTGTAGGATGAAGCTCACGGTCAATGCAAAGGAACGGGGTTTTGTTTTGCATTTAGTTTATTAAAATTTATGAATTTATAAATGAAATATATATAATGTAAATATTTTTTTTTGTTTTAGTTTTTATACATATTATAATTATATCATTTTATGTATTACAATGTGTTGCAAATTATAATAGATCTTATATTATTATTAACATCCACAATTAATATAACTGCACATGTAGTTTTTCAATATATACTAATATTTTAAAAAAAAATTTGTTTGTTTGTTTTTACTTTTATGTATATAATAATGATAAAGTAAATAATAATAAAACATATATGTTTTTTTTTACAATTTTAATTATCTGCACAAGTTAGTACATATCCCGAACTTCGTGGTTCAGTTTGTGCATTTATATCAATTTTTGTTTTTAGGTTTTTTGTGCTTTTTTTATAGATGAGGAATATAATTATGAAAATTACAATAAAATAAATTATTCCATAATGATGGATATCATGTACATTTAGTTTGTCAAAATTAATATTTTCCGATCGTTTTTGTTGCACAATTTTTTCAGATAGCGTTAGTAATTCCTGTTGTTCTGGGTTACGTATCATTAAAACGTTTGGCGATAATTTTTCAGTATTGATGGAATAATTTTGTTGGACAAGGTGGGAAATATTAATTGGCGGGAGGTAAAAACTGTTTATTGTACTTGTCTTCATGAAGGTATTTTTTATTGTTATTTCATTAGATTTTATATAACAGTCACCGTCGGTTTCTAATATACCTGAATAAAGTAAGGAATGCGGGGTGACCTTATTGGGGAATATTTCATTTATAGTGTATTTATTTACTGTTGAGAATAGCCATTTGTTTGGCTGTTCCAAAAGTATCCAAATGGTGGATGTATTAGTGCTTCTTATGTTACATGTTTGTGGAATGTTATTAGTTTCACTTAAGAGTTGCACTTCACAGGGTTGATTTGGGGATCTTGTCGAATAAATAGGATGTTTAGCGTGACAAATGTATATTTCTGGATTTAACTGGGAACATTTTTCTAGTTCGCTAGCTGATAGCTCATAATAACTTTCTCTTCCGTAGTCTATAACTATATATGTCATGGTTGGCTGTATAAAAATCAGTTTTTTCTCATGAATTGTGGGCAATGGTATTGCTTTGAAAAGTTGATACTGTGAATTGTAAATTAATGGAATGCTAAGCTCATATATTACTTTATTGTTTATTATTTTTGCGTTAAGAGTGCTTACCCTGTAGACAGAAAGTGCATCATTATTTGTATCTGTCGGCAATTTCAAATCTGAGGGGATTTCTTTCCTAATAATTGCTAATATTGAATTTAGCTGTTCTAAAGACAAAATGGACGGATGGGGTTCATTGTGCTTATGTTGTACTAACAGATTTGTCAGTTCGTTAATGGCGTTTGCAATACGCATCATTATCAAGACTGTTAATGAAGTTAAGGCTTCCATTTCTAGTTGTCCCTCGACGTTATATATACCGCGCATCATGAACTCGGAATGTTTTTGTAATTTTTCTATTCTTTTTTCTAAGTTAATAAATTGTTTTTCTGTTGCTATTTTAGATCTATTTAGAATATTGTAAGTGGTCTCAATAATATATGTTTGGTTTTTGATAAGTGATAATATGTGATTGTCATTGTTTTGTAGTTTCTCTATTTGTTTGTCGTATTTGTCCGCATCTTCTTCGTCTAGTGTCCCAAATAGCGTCTTTTGCACCATTCCAATAGCCGAAAATAATGCTCTTTTTTCTCGAATGCTAGGTATTAAAATATTTAATTTCCTGTCTAGGTCTGTTTGTGAATGAACTATTTCTGTTACTGTACCGTTGCAAATGATTGAGAAATTTTTGTCCTTTTTTAATTTTACGCAAAGTTCTTGAATATTGTTTGTAAAGATTTTTATTGTGTTAATTGCCTGCATTAGTCCAGTTACATCGTGGTATGCGATTATCTTCCAATGACTTGAAAATAGCTGAACTTTTCCCACCTCTTCAAAGTATATGCCAGGATTTTGTCGTATTTCCGTTATCCTGATTGTTCCAGAAGCTAATGCCATAATCGCCAAAAGTGTAGTCGTAATCATGGTGGTCTGAAAATTATAGTTTGACTTATTTAATTTTGCGTAGTGTTGTTTGGGTATTTTTTTTTTTGTATGTGTGCTTGAATGTGTGTTTAATCGTGAAAAAGTTTTAAATGATTGTTATGTATAAGCTTCGTCTTATTTCCTATTTTGATAACGCTATTTTCATCGGATAATATTTTTACAATTTCAAATGGTCCTTCCCATAATGCTGAAAGTTTATTTTTACGCGTATGGTTTAATTTCAGAACTTTGTCTCCCACATTGAATTGTGTTGGTTTTGCCGATGTGTCATAGTACCTTTTTGCACTTAATTTTTTTCGTTTGATGTTTTCTCTAGCTATTTGGAAACTATGTTGTAACCGTGCCTTCAGTTCGTTCGAATAATCGTCATAATTGTAGCACGTTTTTGGATTTTGCTCCAGTATATTTGGTATGTACACTGGGTAACCGTACAAAAGTTCATGCGGAGTGAAATTTGTGCTGCTATGGTGTGTTGTATTGTATACAAACATTGCATAAGGAATCCATGTATTCCATGTCATTGGATCTTTGTTAACATAATGTCGTAAATATTCAGCCAGTGTACGGTGACTACGTTCTAGAGCACCATTGGTTTGTGGGTGGTAAGGAGTAGTATTAATTTTTTTTATTTTAAAAATTTTACATATTTCCATAAACAATGTACTCAAGAAGTTCGTTCCTTGGTCCGTTAATAGAGAATTTGGTATACCATGTCTACATACGATATTTTCAACAAAGACTCTTGCTACCGTTGAAGCTTCAGCATTAGTTATTGCATATGCTTCTGAATATTTTGTTAAATCATCCTGAAATGTAAGTAAATATTTGTGTCCCTCATGACTTAAAGGGAGTGGACCTACTATATCAAGAGCGATTCGCTCAAATGGAGCGGAGCTTGTTGTAGTTATTTTCAATGGTATATGTGGATGTCTTCTGCTTTTATTCAATTGACATGATGGGCATTTGTTAATGTAGTTTTTGATGTCTGATGTCATTGTTGGCCATTTGTATTTAGATTTTATTCTTTTTAAAATTCGGGTGAGCCCTTGGTGTCCCCCTACTGGTGAGTCGTGATACTGTATTAATGTGTTTTTGATATGCTCTGGGTCTGATAAAAAAATTCTGTCGTCATAGTATAGATAAATATTAATGGTTTGCTTGTCAAATACTTCTTCTATTAACATTTTAATTTCTTTTTTAAACGTTGAGCTAATAATTGGTATCGAAAATCCTATTTTATTTATTTTGTTCTGTATACAAATCTTATTTATGTTTTCGAATGTTGTTTTAGCTAGAATTTGATCCTTTTTGCACCTTAAAGGTACAGGTAAGGTTGTATAATAATGTTTTGTTTTTTCTGTTAAAAATGTTGCTATCTGTCCTATATTTGGTTTTACGTAATCTGCTACTAGTTTTTCTAGCGTATCTTCTTCTGGTGTTTTTTGTAAGGGTAGTATTATTACTTTAACTGGTAGTTTATTGTCAGACCATATTGTTCTCTGCACTTCTGTTAATTTAAAACTTGACATCAGTGTAATATCCTCGCTGTCTTGGATTCTGTCCGTGTTATCATTATCATACCTCGCATTTTTGTTCTGCGATCTCGTAGTTACCATAACTTGCATATGTTCCTTCTTATCGGTTGTTTCATTAATTCGGCTAAGTGCGTCTGCTATGACATTGTATTTTCCTGGTTTATAGGATATCTCATAATCATATTCCTCTAGCAGTATTCGCCACCGTGCGAGTCTTGATGTCGGATCCTTAAGGTTCATAAGCCATACCAGTGGTCGGTGATCCGTTATAATATGGAATTTTCTTCCATATATGTATGGTCTAAATTGCTTAACTGCATATACAACAGCTAATAATTCCTTTTCAGTTGTGCTATATTTGGTTTCAGCTGGGTTAAGTGTACGACTGTTAAAGCTTATTGGTTTATCTTCTCCAATTTTGCCTTGGGAAAGTACGGCCCCCAAAGCGAAATCGCTTGCGTCAGTTGTTATTAGAAATTCTTTCGTAAAGTCGGGGTATGATAGTATTGGTGCGGTAGTCAGTTTTTGTTTTAGTGTCCTAAATGCTTCATCACAATGAGCGTCCCATTTGAACTCTGTGTTTTTTTTTAATAACTTTATTAAAGGGTTAGTTATATTCGCAAAATTAGAAATGTCGGTAATACCCAGCTAAACCTAGAAATGATTTTATGTCTTTTGATTTTATAGGTGTCGGGAATGTTTTAACCGACTTAATTTTTTCTGAATCTGGTTTAATTCCCTCTTTTGTGATTACGTGTCCTAAATACATTAGTTCTCTTTTTATAAAGTGGCATTTTTCTGGCTGTATTTTTAAGTTGTGTGATCTTAGCCTTTCAAATATTTTAATAAATTTTTTGTTGTGTTCTTGCAAGTCATATCCGTATATTACTATATCGTCGACGTAGACAAAGCAATCTATGCCCTGCAGCCCCATTAATACGTTGTTCATGGTACGCTGAAAAGTAGCTGGTGCATTTTTGAGTCCAAATGGCATACGATTGTATTCGTAGTGGCCATAGGGAGTGCTAAATGCTGTCTTTTGTTGGTCGCGTTCATCGACTTTTATTTGATGGAAACCACTAGCCAAGTCCAATGTACTGATATACTTTGCCTTTCCAAGTTGGTCTAAGATGTCCGTAATATTTGGTAGAGGATATGCGTCTCCTACCGTTATGTTATTGAGTTTTCGGAAATCGACTACCACTCTCCAACGCTTGTTACCTGTACTATCGTTTTTTTTTGGCACAAGTAAAAGTGGTGAGTTCCATGGACTATTGCTAGGTTTGATTATGTTTTCTTGTAACATATCGTTTACCTGACGATGGATCTCCTGTCTTTGGGATTCCGGTAGCCTGTATGGTCTAACGTACGTTGGAATTTCTGTTGTAGTATTTATCCTATGTTTGGCTGCACTCGTACAACTTAAAAAATCCCCCTCTAAATAAAAAATATCATGGTATTCCCTGCATATTTTTTTTATTGTTTCTATTTCTTCTCTATTACCATGCTCTAAACTTAGCTTTGATTCTAAAGTTTCTAATCTTCTTTTTACTGGATCTTTTGTACTGTCCATTTTTAAAATATTGAAGTCTTCTAACTTATCCCATTCTATTTTTACGTCGTGACGTTTCAATGTAACTGGGTTTTCATTGATATTGAGCAGTAATATTTGAACAGTATTATTAATTGACTCACATGAACTTGATGCTAGGTAAACACCTGGCACTATCTCCTTTTTTCTGACAACGATCTCGCCGTTGTATGGTAGAGATATTGTAGTCACCGTTTCGCTTCTTGGTTTAAGGGTTATTCCTTCTTGTTTATTGATAGCAAAAGGCTGATTTTTTGAGATTTTTACTGGGTAAGCTACTTGTTGCTCGGAAGCTGTGAAATTGCATGAGTTCTTAGTTCGGTTAAGGCTTTCAGCCCCGTGTCTTTCGCTCTCATGTCTATTTTCACCAAGTGCTTCTGGTCCATTGGTTTGGGAATTGTTGCTATAAGTTTTTTTATAATTTGATACGGTTTTATCATTTGGATTAATATCGATTGTTAGCTCCTTACTACAGTAATCTATTTGACTTCGGTATTTCCGTAAAAAGTCGTTTCCAATTATACCATCATATTTTAATTTGGCTTCCCCATGCAAAATGTGAAATGTGTGTTTAATTTCTAAATCCTCATTTAAACAAATTGTACCGTATAATGAACCGAGGATAGGGAGTGAATCACCCGTGATGGTTTTAATCTGAATACTTTGGTGCCTACATGTTTCATGTGATATTTTTTGTTGCTTTATTAAACTAATTTCGGTTCCCGTGTCTAATAGAAATGTGCTATTTTCTTTTGATGATGGATAGAAAGGTAGTCGGATTGTAGGTTCTTTATTATTTTCGCAGAGAGATATTTTTACTTTATGAATTTGTGCATTTTTGTATTTTTGTTTTACTGGTTTCCGACTATCGTATTCACTCGGGAACACACGTCGGCCTCCGTTTCCCGAGTATTGTCGTTTCCATGTTTTATATGGTAATTTATATTCTGATTTGTTTTAGCCTTGAAAGGATTTACGTGAGCTCCACGCTCCCTTTCGTTTAAATTATTTTGCCTAGGTAAGTAACTATTCGCGTTTCGTTCGCGAGGAGGGCGTTCCTCCTCGCGCTGCCGAATTCTACATTCCCTGTACGTGTGATTTTGCTTTCTACAATAACTACATACTATTCGTTGAACTTCCCTTTTTATTTCTCGTGGGACGAAATTTGGTATGCTAGATTGCCCTCTTAGAAAACATGACTCAGAAACATGTCCTGTTTTGTTACATATTGAACACTGGGGTCGTGTGTTTTGTCGGTTTCTCGTAAAAGGTGCCGACTGATCTAGTCTGCCTGACTGATCGCTTGCGTAGTTTACAGCTAGCTTCAAGTCATCAAAACTCCTAGCCTTCACCAGGATTTTTAGGTCGTGGTTGTTTAAGCCATCTTCAAATGCGTTTAGCGCCATTCGTTTATTCATATTCATGAGATAAATTCGCACGCTAGCATCTGTGATGCTTGTGTACGTTGCTGAATTTAATTTATTTAGCAAGGTTAACATTCTTTGACCGTATTCCATGGTTGTTTCCCTATTCAGCTGTTTTGCTTTTGTAATTTCACTTTGAGCAGAGCTTACTGATCTTTCCTCCTTAAAATGACATTCTAGTTCCCTAGTCAAGTCGGACCATTTTGTAAACGATTGGTATTGTATTAATTCGAACGCAGGTCCTTGTAATTTTGTTTTCACAATTTCGAGAAAAATTTTTGTGTCAGCTTCTGTTTTTGCTGACGAGAACAAAATGTTCCCGCATGCTATAAATTTATTCAGATCCTCCGGCCGACCATTGAATTCCGGGATTAGGCTGAAGGCATCGTGAAAACTTATTTTTACCTCTGCGCCGTGGGACGGGGAAGGGTTGTTATCTAATGGCATATTGTGGAAGGGGAGATTCGCGAACAACGCGGCAGTTGCAAATCGTTTTCGTGTTAAAATTTTGGCGCAAAAATTTTAACTAGGAATGTTTTATGTTTTAATTTCCTTCTTTTTTTTTTTAACAAAAGGAATCACTGGCTATTTTCTTTATCAATTGTATATAGGAGAAATATGATCTTATATAATGATTATACAAAAAATTATCAGATATATAACACAAATGTTTTAATGAAATGAAAAACAATATGAATGATTTTTTTTTCTATATAATGTAATAGTTAATGAGAAATTTATAACTCACTGACGTTTTATGTCGTTTTCGTTTTATTTAACGATCTTTTTAATTATTCTAATTATTGTTTTACTACATCGTCTTTTCCACATTTGTGGAAATCTGCTATAGTTACGCCGGTGTCAAAAAAAAATACAGCTTGTGAACCGAAGGATTTCAGGCCTATAAGCATCCTGTCTTCATTATCCAAAGTATGTGAATCTATCATGGCTAACCAAATATCATCATTCTTAAGTGAAAATAATCTTTTGTCTCCATTCCAATCTGGTTTTCGCGCAGGTCACAGTTGCTCTACTGCTACGGTTAAAGTAATGGATGATATAAGGTCTTATTATGATGATGGTAGAGTAACTCTATTGTGTCTGCTTGATTTTTCAAAAGCATTTGACACTGTAAGTCATGAACTCCTTTGTCAAAAATTAAAATATTTCTTTGGTTTCTGCGACAGTGCCACTCATTTGTTAAGTAGCTATTTGACAAATAGAGTGCAAAGAGTGAAGGTCGGTACTAATTTTTCATACTATGAAGCTGTTTGCTGTGGTGTGCCTCAGGGATCGGTTCTTGGCCCGCTGCTCTTCTCCATGTTCGTGAATGACATTTTTCACTGCTGCACATATTCGTCCATGCATGCTTATGCTGATGACGTTCAGATTTACTTGTCTGGTAGAACAAACCTCATGGAAGATTTAGTATGTAAACTGAATGAAGATCTTGACAGTATAAACCAATGGGCTATGAAAAATAGTCTTCACCTTAATGTACTTAAGTCGTATGTGTTGCCTGTCTCTAAAGAAAAAATAAGCCCTGACTCCATTCCAGACGTTATATTGGGTGATAAAATCATAAAAATAGTTAATAGTGTTGTAAGTCTTGGATTTAATATCAATGCCTCCCTTACTTGCACAGATCATATCAACAGTGTAGTCCGCAAAATCTATTATATCTTGCGTAACCTTAGGATGTCGTATGAGTATACACCGATTGATCTAAGACGTAAACTTGTAATTCAGCTCGTTGTCCCCGTCATAACATATTCTGAACTTGTATACAGCAAGTTAGATTCGCGGTCTCAACTTAAATTGCAGATCGCGTTTAATCATGCCACACGCTATGTCTACGGCTTGCGTAAATTTGATCATTTAGCTCAATTAAAAAACTGTATACTTGGATACGATATTATAACCTACTCTAATGCCAGGAATTGCATCTTTTTACACAAACTCATACACCACAAAACTCCTTTCTACTTATTTGAAAAACTGCAATTTAGTCGGTCAATTAGAAGCCAAGTGCTAATTATACCTAATTTTAACTTTCTAAACTCCACAAGACTATTCTTTATTAATGCCGCTAGATTATGGAATTCATTGCCTAGTAGCTTAAAATCCATAGCGTCAAAAACATCCTTCAAACATGCTATTTTGAAGCACTTTTCATCACATAATACTTAACAAAATATCAGATCTTTAGCTCTATATGACTTTCTCTCTCTCTCTCTTGTTTGCTCTTTCTTAATTTAAGTTTTATCTGTCTTATGAATTTACATTTGTTTAACATAAAAATTTTTTGATAACACTTTTAATTGTATAACAATAAATTTAAATTACCTTAGATTTAAGTTTAAATGTTTTATAATAAGTTGAATTCAAATTATGTCTTTGAGCTCTGTACTTATAGTACCTAGTTCTTAATGTACTAATATAAATAAATAAATAAATAATAATAATAATAATAATAATAATAATCTGACGCTTATTTATTCTATCTTATTCTTCTTAATGCACCTTCGTGAAGAATTGATGTTTGTTACTTTTTATTAAATCTGCTGCTTCTTATTGTTCTTGATGACTATCCCTTCGTGAAGAATTGAGGTTTGTTGCTTTTTATTAAATCTGCTGCTTCTTGTTGACTATGTTATTACACTTTCGTGAAGAATTGACGTTTGTTGTTTTTTTTATTAAATCTGCTGCTTCTTGTCGTTTTTGAAGATCATGTTACTGCACTTTCGTGGAGAATTGACGTTTGTTTATTTTATATTTTTTTTTTAATCTGCTGCTTCTTATTGTTCTTGATGATTATGTTGCCTTTATAAAAATGAGTTGCTGTTTGTATATATATTGTACATATATTTTTTTTTTAAGATTTTGTTTTCTCTTTAACACTGTTTCCTCTTTCTTTTTTTTTATATATATATATATATATATGTTTATCTAGATTTCACCAATCTTTTAGTGTTCTTAAAAATTTTTCAATTCAATTAGGGATGAGGGATCCCACCGCTGCCACCATTTGTTTTGTTTGCTTGGTTCCCGTACTTTCCGTACGGAGAAGGAGATCCAAGAAGGGGTTTTAGCGCAACGAAAAATCAAACACTTCCTCTTGAGCTGACTGTTAGCTCCACTCTGCCTCGAGTCTTCGCACTGACCGCCGCTTATTACCTTCGCTCACACACACATACATCACATTTACCCTCGCCATGTACCAACATATGCTTGTGCATAGTACAACGCTGTCGTTGCCTGCGACGCCGCTGATGGCTTGAGCGTACGCCGTAGAAACTGTTTGTTCAGCATTTAGGGTAGGTAAATGCACTGTCGTTCTTGAAGGTCTCGCAGTTTAAGTCATTGCGCTTGGCGACATATGATATGTTTAGGCAAATGCACTATTTCAAGGTCTCGCACTTGAAAACATATCAAAACCATTGCGCTTCATGATGTACGATATCCATAAGTCATTGCGCTTTGCGACATATGATATGTTTAGGCAAATGCACCATATGCAGGTTTCGCACTTGAAAACATATCAAAGTCACCGCACTTAATGACGTATGGATAGTGTGTGTGTGGTCGGGATTTGTAGTGGTTGCGACTTCAGGTCACAACATCGTATATGTAACAACCGTATCGTGGACACCAAACAACTGAAGCGTATTCTAAAATAGGCCGCACTAGGGAAGTGAATAAGGTTTTCGTTATGAATTGATCATTAAACTCTTTTGCCCAATGTTTAATAAATCCTAAAGTACTATTTGCTCTATTACTTTATTTACATGAATATTAAAGCGTAGTTTAGGATCCATTGTAACTATAAAATCATTGAAAATATCTAAGGATTCCAATGGATAACCACAAATTTTGAAGGTACATTTAATTGGTGGTTTGCGCGGGAAAGATATATGCTTGCATTTCTTCATGTTGAGGTTCATACGGTTCGTTTTGCACCAGTTATGAAGATGATCAATGTCGGCTTGCAAAAATACAACGTCATTATCATTTTTAAAAGAAAGAAAGAGTTTGACGTCGTCAGCAAACATTAAGATGCTAGAATGCATTATGACAGTTGGCAAATCGTTTAGAAAAAGTAGAAACAATAGGGGCCTAAGATGAGGTACTCCTAAAGTAACAGGAAACTCATGTGATTTCTAGAGCTTAAAAAGAACATATTGTGTTCTATTGCTTAAGTAAGATGCAATCCACTTTACCAACGGTATAGGAAATCCAACAAGATGTAATTTTAAGATCAATAGTTTGTGATTTACAACGTCAAAAGCTTTGCTAAAATCCGTGTAAATAACATCAGTCTGCATGCCTTTTCCAAAATTTTTCTATAGTTTTTGATGTAAATTCGAGAAAGTTAGTAACAATGGCAGAACAAATAGCAGGATTTTAATGATGAAGTAAATAGTAAAGAGATTGGAGTTAATGATTCTTCACAGCAGTATTTTAATATACATGAAAATATGTTATCAGGACCACTTTTATATGATGATTTAATATTTTTTAAATATGATAAGACTGTGTTTGTATCAGTTATTGGGAAATAAATATCCCCAGATTGAATATTGACAGGATAACTTAAATAATCATAGGACGATGATAAATAAGTCGTCTTGAAAAAGTCAGCGAAAAGATTGCAAATACTATTATAATTATCGGACTCAACAGAATTATACTTCATAAAAGAAGGATAGAAATCAATCTTACATTTTGTTCCAGAAGAATTTAGCATCAGATTTGATGTTTAATTTCACTTTTGTTAAGTAGATATTATAGGATTGTTTGCATAACTGTTGGCAACTGTATTTAATTGAGGTATAGCATCCAAAATCACATGTTATGTGTTTTTTGATATTTTTTATAGTATTTAGTTTTCAAGTTCCTCATTTTTATAGTATAGTATAGTATAGTATAGTATAGTATAGTATAGTATAGTATAGTATAGTATACTATAGTATAGTATAATATAGTATAGTATAGTATAGTATAGTATAGTATAGTATAGTATAGTATAGTATAGTATAGTATAGTATAGTATAGTATAGTATAGTATAGTATAGTATAGTATAGTATAGTATAGTATAGTATAGTATAGTATAGTATAGTATAGTATAGTATAGTATAGTATAGTATAGTATAGTATAGTATAGTATAGTATAGTATAGTATAGTATAGTATAGTATAGTATAGTATAGTATAGTATAGTTTGGAATTCTAAACACAAAATTTTCTCTTCGAATTGAATATCGTAAGTACAAAATATATTTAAAAAAATACGCATTGCTCAACTCAATTCTTGTAACTTGTAATTTAATTTTTTGACCCTTAACAAGTACCTCATCGTATTTTCTGACTTCATTATATGAATATTATCTTAATGCAAATAAAAGTTTTTTGGATGATTTAATGATTTAGTTTTAATATAAGAACTAGTATTCCCCGGCAGGCGTTGTCTTGCCACAGACCGCCTAATTGCCATATACGAAAATGTCAAGAAATGCCAAATATATTCAAAGTTTTCAGTACAGCCACCGCAAGTAACCATATGAACTAAATTACCAAATTTTAATCTAATACGATCAAAACCGTTCGAAATATAGAATTTTTTTTGATTTGTAAGCGATAAAAGAGGGTGAGGCAAAATTATTTCCCATAAACCATCTCGTACTCGAAACTAATTCACTTCACGTCAGCTTCACTCCACGCTGACCCTCCAAAAAGTGTGTGTAACTAAAGTGGAACATGCCCATTTTTAGTGCACTTGCCGAAAGTAACCATATGATCTGAATTACAAAATTTTTGTCTAATACGACCCAAACCGTAGAAATAAAACAGTTTCTTTGGTTTTTCGGCGGTAAAAGGGGGCGTGGAAGCCAGTTTTTATGACAATTTGTGTGACAGTAACCATACAAACTAAAACAAAATTTTAGCTCAATCGACCCAGCAGTCAATTCTAATGATTTCTCAAAGTGGGCGTGGCTATATAGCGAGACCGCCCATTTTTAATACAGTTACCGAAAATAACCATACAAAGTTAAGTTCCAAATTTTAGTCTTATACGGCAAAAACTGCTTGAAATATACCCTTTCACTGATTTGTGAGCTGAAAAAGGGGGGTGTGGAGACCAATTTTTAGTACAGCTGCTAACAGTAACCATATAAACTAAATTGCCAAATTTAAGTCTTATACGACCAAAACCGTCTGAAAGAGCGTATTATCTTATATTTGTGGGCAGAAAAGTGAGCGTGGAAACCCATTTTTAGTACAGTTGCCGACAGTAACAATACAAATTAAACTACTAAAGCCTTGTGCTTAGCCTTATAAAGGGTTTTTTATGGAGTGACACAAGTTTAAATCATAATAAAACATAGTTATATATTTTTAATATCAATGAAACTGATATGGGATAGAAAATTTTATGACATTAATGTTTAAATATGATTTCGGCCATTTGGGTGACACGGCTGGCGCGTACAAGGCGCATTCTGGAACACCAATTTTCACAAACTTTTCGCAGCATTTGCGGCCGTATCTGGCCTATAACTCTTCGAAAGTTGATTTCCAAGTGTTCAATTGTTTGTGGTTTATCGACGTAGACAAATGACTTTACATAACCCCAAAGAAAATAATCCAATGGGGTTAAACAACACGATCTTGGGGGCCAACTAATTGGGCCATTTCGTAAAATTATTTCTTCGTCAAAAGTTTCCTTGAGAAATCAATTGTAGGGCCCGCTGTGTGGCATGTGGCTCCGTCCTGTTGGAACCACATATCAGCAAGATTAATGCCAGCTAATTGAGGTACGAAAAAACTTCGAATCATGTTCCTATACCGTTCACCATTGACAGTAATATTCTGACCATCATCGTTTTTGAAGATATATGGGCCAATGAATCGGCCAGCCCATAAAGCGCACCAAACAGTAATTTTCTGTGGATGTAATGGTGTTTCAACAAAAGCTATTAGATTCTCCTCACTCCAAACACGACCATTCTGTTTATTTACGTACCCATTCAACCAAAAATGGGCTTCATCGGAAAATAAAATTTTCCATGGACTTTCAAAATCAATATTAATTTGTGCTTCAGCCCATTCGCCGAATTGGTTGATTAGGATCATCTTCAATGCTTTCCTGTACAGCGGCTACAGACTCTTCAGTGCGCACTGTTCGGCGTCTCACGGGATGCACGTTATCAGTAACAGTAAATGTGGTCTGAAAACGATCTATTGTTCTTCGAATTAGCAGCTCTGAAGGACGATTATGTACGCCATAAAATGGACGAAGTGCACGATAAGTTTGACGAACAGAACCATTATTTTGATTAAAAATTTTCACAATTTGTACGCGTTGCTCTGGTATAAGTCGATCCATAATGAAATGTCAAAGCAAACTAAACAAAAAGCAACTATCAGTGATGCCAACTCGAAGTTGTATCACTCTATAAAAAACATCTTTTATTATTTGAATCAACGTTAGAAAATCATACACTACAGAATTGTTAAAGGATTGTCTAAAAGTTATACGAGAAGAAAGTAATTGAACTGTAAATGCAGTGCTGTGAAGGGTTTTTGAGAACAAATGCTCTGCTTCACAGGTTGGAGTGATGTTGACTTCGTCGTAGGAGTTAGTAAGAACTAAATCTAGCCACCGTCCATTCTGGTTAGGGATGGGAGCTACTTGCAAGCAATCGTTACTATAAAAGGTGTAAGTAAATTAAAGTCGACCGAATTAGTAAGATTAATTGGAAGGAGGTGTTTGTCATTCTCATCAAAGAAATATTGGGACGGTTAAAGTCTCCCACTATAATTATTTTATCTTCTTCGTCGAATACTACGTTCAGACATCTCGTATTTAAATTTGAAAATACTATCGTAGTATTTTGAATAACTACGTTGTGTTCAGACACCTAGTACGGATTTTTATGTTGTTATGTAAACAGATGTTTCCACACTAAGAAGTTCTGCACTCATCTTTTGGATATTTGTGCACTCCGCGTAGTCCACTTATATTTTTTCTCCAAATGTCAATTACCCGCTCGGTTTCTCCGCTGGCAAGATAAATTCTTGCCCTCTTCGACATTTTTCAGAATTTTAATTTGAAATTTTACTGTTTTTTAAGAATCTTATTTTTCTGATTGGCATTCACAACAGATATTCAAAGTGTCATTTGCAATTTTTGGCTCTGTTCGATTTGCTGTGGCTGTGTTTAATATTAATACTAGCAAGAATACAATGTTCCGAACATAGTATTCATACTACAACAATACTAGATTACTCTGTTGATGTTTTTATGGTATCCTTGTAGACATCTAGTATTCGTACAAATACTAGAAAGATTACTAAATATCTGAACGTAGTATAAGGTGGCTGTAATTGAAGTTATAGTTTCACATATGTATGAACCTTCTTTTGAGTTGGGAGGAATAAATATTGCACCAATATAGGTATAACGATTTAGATCTAGTGTAGTGCACTTCAATCTAAATATTGCTATAACACTAACTTAAACACACTTATTCCATGCACTTGTTATTTATAAACATTTAACACATAAAGATCTAGTCTACAAACTAACATTTCTATAAACGTAGCCTAAGCTCATTTATTTAGCAAACAAACAAAACAAACACATAACTATTGTTTACATTCTTATTCATTTGCACTTTATGTTTACATAACTACACTACATAACTACATTACAATGACTACATGAACTAATATTCTACTTAGTTACAATTATATTAAATAAGATATATATTTAATTTTGTATTTATTTTAAGTTAAAAAATACAGTTACTTGGCTTTATAAGCCGAAGAAAATCTGAAAATAAAATCACTAAAGTTTTGAGCTTTAAACCAACAGCTCCTTTTATTTTTCTAAGCGCCTGAATGCACTTTCGAGTGACGGCGCAAAGAAATCTTTTTTTTAAATCAGGCCAGTAGCGCTCTTAAGCGCTGGCAATAAAAATAAAACGCGTACAAATTAAATAACCGCGTAAACTTTTAATTCGCGTAAAACGCGTAAGCCGCGTATAAATAAAAGTCGCGCGTCCAACATTACATGGCGATCCTGCAACACGGACCAAGGAATCTATGAGAAAAAAAAACGCATTGGTGTCGTGAACGCACCAAAAGCCCAACCATCGCATATTTATATTGAGGAGTACAATCAGCAATCAGATGCGTAAGGAGCAGCCGATGCAGCAAAAAAAACAATACCATCAAAAATAACAACAACGAAATCAAACATTAACACATTAACGATGCGTAGAAGCAGCCGAAGCAGCAAAAACAACAAAAATAAACAACATTTTATTAAATTTTTTTAATATAATTTATAATAGTTGAATCGAATTAATAAAAGTTTTAAGCATGAATATAAAATCATTATAAAAAAAGAATATATATAAAACACAATAACATTTAATCCATTTTTTTAGTTCACATTATTTTGGAGCTACATTTTAAATGCAAACTTTTTTAAGCAGTTCTATCAAGTCGAAACAAAACAAAAAAATATCACAAAAACACACACATACATACATTTTTCTTTTACATATTGCTTTGCGTGCAATATACTTGTTGTATTTTTTTTATAAATTCAATTTTTCACACGCACATATTTTTTCGCTTTTATTTTGTTTTTTTTGTTTGGCCGACAATTCTAAATGTTTTTTCTCGCCAACAATAAATAAACACATTTTTTTTCTTCGATTATCTTTTTTTGTAGCTACTGTTTTAGTTTTTGCAGCTACATAAACACACACAATATGCACACATGAATTTATTTTTTTACACAACCCCGTAAAAACAATGCACATATATTTTACCAATGCATTGTTCAATATACGTTAAACAAATTATTATGAAATAACAAAAAAAAATCTATACAAAGTAATAGAAATTCAACGCCCTTTCACATGCTTACACTAAGTTCTTGTCTATTTACGCACACGCGACCGGTTTTAATTTCATTCAAGAACTAAAACGTCATTTAGTTCTTCGTTTTCTTTTGTTTACTTTCTTATAGTAACACTTTTTCTATGATGGTACTACCACAGGGTGTTCCATACGAATTAAAATTTAAATAACTTAATCTATTACAAAAAAAATTGTATATGGAAATAATTGAAAGAAACATTTTGATATTAGAAAAATTTATATTAAACTTTAAGAAAAGTAAAAACAGAAAATACAGCAGTGAATACGTAAAAAGTAAGTTGAATTTTTTTTCAAAATATAAAAGTTGAAATAGAGAATATTGAAGACAATGAAGATTGTCGAATTTTAAAAGTAAAATTCAACAATATTTATTATAAAGTTGTGAATATAATAAATAATTTAATTATAAAAGTAAATAGAAAAAGTTTAAAAGAAATTTGTAATATAGATTTAGATTTATCAAACATTTGGAAGGAAGAGAAAATTTCGCCTAAAATGTCAAATTTCGACATTAATGTGGTAGGTAAAAACCTACAAGTTTTTAAAGGAGACTATAATGGATTAGAGGATTTTATTGTACAAACAGAATTATTGCATGATTTAGTGAAGGATGATGATAAGGAAATTTTTGTTAAATATATTTATAATTTTAAATATATAATTTTATAATTTTTAACGCAGTATACTTGGACGTTCAAACCGGCCTTCTACTTTTGCGGAATTAAAAACTTTATTGGAAAAATCGTACCCAAATCCGAAAAATTTGCAACAAATATTAAATGAATTTAGTTCACTAAAACAAAATAATATGCCAATAGCAGCTTTCAGAGAAAAATTGGTAGAACTTTCTGAACAGCTAAGTGCGTATGAAATAAAAAGTCTAGAAAATCCGAGTAAGGACGCGAAAGATGCGGTATACAAAATAAATGAGAGTATGGCACTCAATATTTTCACAAAAGGTGTCGATACAGAATATAGAAATATATTACTAGCAAATCCACCGAAAACTTTTGGTGAGGCTGTTCAGAGGTGTATGACAGTAGAAGAAAATTTAAAGACTAATGGAAACAATATTTTCCAAATTAGAAACAATTTTAGAGAACAGACATATAACAATAATTTTAATAATAATCAGAGAAATTATCAAAATAGCTATTCAAACAGCAATTACAGATATAATAACAATAGCAACAATTTTAGAATCAATAGTAATAATTCAAATCAAGGCTTTAACAGAAACAGAAACTTTCCAAACAATAATAACTTTCAAAATAACAATAGTTTTCGGTACAACAATAGCACAAACAGAAATTTTAGCAGGAATAGTAATAATAATTTTCATTACAATGTGCAGGGAAACGGCGATGGCCGGGTAGCAGGAGCTGTTACCCGCAGAGGCCAAAATTAATTTTACAACTATCAAAAAACTTATCTAATTTCATAATTTTAAAATGTAAAAATTCAAATAGAACTTTAAATTCCTTATAGATACGGGAGCTGATATTTCCGTTTGCAAAGTTGAAAATGCTAGCAATTTAAACACAAGATATATTACAAAGATAACAGGCATAACGAACGAAACTATAGAATGTATTGGTACATCAAATTTAAAATTTTATATTGAAAATGAGGAAATTGAACATAATTTTCAAATAGTTGAAAATGATTTTCCTATAGCAACAGATGGAATAATAGGCCGAGACATGATGAGGAGGTATATGTCAAAAATAGATTACGAAACATGTACAGTTACATTTATAATTAATGAAAAAGAAATAATATTACCAATAATTTTAAAGGATTTTTATAATGTTACGGTACCCGCACGAACAGAAGCGGTAGTACCGATCGATATCAAAGTTAAAGAAGATAGCATAATTCTTAATGAAGAAATTAGTGAGGGAGTATTTTTAGGAAATAGTATTATACCCGCGAACGGAGTAGCGCACGTCAAGTTGATGAATACAACCAATGAAGAGATAAAAATAAAAAGTTTTAATGTGAAAACTAAACCATTAAATAATTACAACATTTTTCAATGCAAGGAAAATAAACATTTTAATAAAAATAGGCTGAACAAACTTTTAACCAATTTGGATATTGGATGCAATGGATCAGAAGTCAGAAAATCGATAATAGATATCATCGAAGAATATCAAGATATTTTTCATCTCCCTGGAGAACATTTAAGCGTCAATAATTTTTATAAACAACAAATACAAACAACAGATTCGACCCCTGTTTACATCAAAAATTACCGACTGCCACAAACACAAATGACTGAAATAAATGAACAGGTTGACCAACTGTTACAGGACATCATAGAACACTCAATTAGTCCGTACAATTCCCCACTACTCGTGGTCCCAAAAAAATCAGCGGACGACACAAAAAAATGGAGACTAGTCGTCGATTTTAAAAAGCTTAATGAAAAAATCGTGAGTGATAAATTTCCCCTGACCAAAATACTTTTCGACATTGGACATGACCAGCTCGTTCCACCAGATAGACTTAGACGAAGACTCGCGACCACTTACCTCATTTTCAACAGGAAACGGACATTTTCAATTTACCCGCTTACCATTCGGACTTAAAATTTCGTCTAATAGCTTTCAACGTATGTTGACAATAGCATTGACCGGGTTAGACGCAGAAGCTTTTTTGTACGTGGATGATATAATTGTATTTGAGTGCAGCCTACAGCACCATAACGAAAGTTTGGCAAAAGTATTTAATCGGATGAGAAAATTTAACCTGAAGTTAAATCCAGATAAATGTTCATTTTTGAAACCTGAAGTTGTTTATCTTGGGCATTTGATAACAAACGAAGGCATAAGAACAGACCCAGCAAAGAATAAAGCAATACGAAACTACCCAGTACCAACAAACTTGGATGAAGTAAGGAGATTTGTGGCCTTTGCCAATTATTATAGGCGTTTTATACCGAAATTTGCTGATATAGCCAAAAATTTAAATGCATTGCTAAAGAAAAATACAAAATTTGAATGGAATGACGCGTGTCATCAAGCATTCGAAACTTTAAAATCAAAATTACTTAATCCACCAATTCTTCAATACCCTAATTTCGATAAACCATTCGTTCTAACTACTGACGCCTCAAATTATGCCTTAGGTGCAGTATTGTCGCAAGGTGAGATCGGATCGGATTTACCAATTTCTTACGCAAGCAAATCACTCGGAAAGCACGATTTAAACAAACCAATTTTAGAAAAAGAATTATTGGCCATACACTGGGCGATAAATTTTTTCAGGCCTTATCTTTATGGTCGCAAATTTTCAGTTGTCACAGACCACAGACCATTGGTGTCTCTCTTTTCGCATAAAAACCCATCTAAAATGACACGTATTAGGTTAGACCTATGCGACTATGATTTCGAAATTAAATACAAAACAGAGAAAGCTAATACCAATGCAGATGCATTGTCTAGAATCATTATAAATAGCGATTCGCTTAAAGCGATGATTCCAACCGTTTTAGAAAACGAAAATACAAAAATACTAGCCATAACGAGAAGTATGGATAAAAATAAGCATGCAAAAAACTCAACCAGTAACAATTTAGAACGTATTCCAGGCAGGAAGATTGACCACCTTTTTGTGTGGGAATGCACTTCACTATCGGATGTAAACAAAATAAGAAAACTAAAATTTATAACAGAAAAAGATTTTAAGGGTACTCAGATAGACATAGAAGACAATCAGGTTTTTGTACGATGCAGTGACAATCCGATGTTCACACAGATGACTTTGGAGAAACTGATTTCGAAGATGCAAAAACTAGGGATTGAAGAATTAGCATTGAATATTAATGATGAAATATTTAGAAACATGGCCACGGAAAATTTTAAAAGAATTTATAATAATTTAAATGTTGGTAAAAATAAAGTAAAAATACTCATTTATAGAGAACCAAAAAGAATAATAGAGATAGAAAACCAGAAAAGAATAATTGATGAGTACCATAATTCGACCCATGGAGGTCATATGGGAATTAGAAAAACGATTTTAAAAATAAAGCAGAGGTATATATGGAAAAACATGAGTAGAATGATTAAAAATTTTATAAATAATTGCGAAACATGCAAAATTAACAAACAAACCAGACATACAAAAGAACAACTAACGGTGACAGACACACCAGGAACTAGTTTTGAAGTAGTTTCAATAGATACTGTAGGTCCTCTACGATTAACAAATAACTACCGGTACATACTCACCATGCAGTGCGAATTAACAAAATATGTTATAGCATGTCCTATGGAGACGAAAAACGCCAAAACAGTAGCCAAAACTTTAATAGAAAACTTAATTTTGATTTATGGGCATTTTAAAACAATAAAGTCGGATAGGGGTACAGAGTTTACCAATGAGTTGTTGTCGCAAATATGCAGTCAATTGAACATAAAACAGGTATTTAGCACACCGTATCATCACGAAACTCTTGGTTCTATAGAGAGGAACCACAGAGTGCTAAACGAATTTTTACTTAATTTTTGCAAAGATGATGAATGGGACCATTGGATCCCATACTTCACATTTGCGTACAATACGACACCTCATATCGATACGAACTATAGTCCATTTGAACTTATTTTTGGCAAATTGGCAAACCTACCAAATAAACAATTAGAAACATTTAAAACTTACAATACTGAAAATTATGCGCAAGAACTAAAATTTAGATTAGCATATTCTTTAAAAAAAGCATATGAATTGATAAACATAGCTAAAGAGAAGCGAAAGAAAGATAATGAAATTTCAAACCCACTTAATATAAATATTGGTGATAAAATAATTGTAAAAAGAATGAATAGAAGAAAGTATCAATCACCATATCATGGTCCATACACGGTAATTAAGAAAAATGGAGTAAATACAATAATAGATATAAATGGAAAATTGAAAGAATACCACAATAATTTATTGAAAAAATGGATTTAATTGAAATTAAATTTTGTATTAAATATATTAAAATTTGTTAACATGTCGGAATTAATATATAAACACAAATAGTTGAATTGTATAATTACCAATTATAAATATATTTTATTTGAATTGTATAATTACTAGTTAAAAAAATAAATTGAAATTTATTGAAATATAAACACTAATATAATAAAGTAATAAATTAAATTTATTAAAACATTTGAATTGTATAAATTAAACAAAAAAAAAAAAAAAAAAAAAACATTTGCATTGTATAATTTTAAAAATTATTTTTTTAAATCAAATAATTTTATCTTAAGGATGGGGGTGTAGTGCACTTCAATCTAAATATTGCTATAACACTAACTTAAACACACTTATTCCATGCACTTGTTATTTATAAACATTTAACACATAAAGATCTAGTCTACAAACTAACATTTCTATAAACGTAGCCTAAGCTCATTTATTTAGCAAACAAACAAAACAAACACATAACTATTGTTTACATTCTTATTCACTTGCACTTTATGTTTACATAACTACACTACATAACTACATTACAATGACTACATGAACTAATATTCTACTTAGTTACAATTATATTAAATAAGATATATATTTAATTTTGTATTTATTTTAAGTTAAAAAATACAGTTACTTGGCTTTATAAGCCGAAGAAAATCTGAAAATAAAATCACTAAAGTTTTGAGCTTTAAACCAACAGCTCCTTTTATTTTTCTAAGCGCCTGAATGCACTTTCGAGTGACGGCGCAAAGAAATCTTTTTTTTTAAATCAGGCCAGTAGCGCTCTTAAGCGCTGGCAATAAAAATAAAACGCGTACAAATTAAATAACCGCGTAAACTTTTAATTCGCGTAAAACGCGTAAGCCGCGTATAAATAAAAGTCGCGCGTCCAACATTACACTAGTATTATTCTTATTATTCGGAGTTCAAAGCAATTATGGGAGGATGTTGCAATTATCTCACTAGACAAGGCATTGTGTGTGGCGATCAAAACTCCTCCACCACGAGAAAGACCTGTTTTTGTATAATCTCTATCATTACTAAATTCTCTCTATCATTATGAAATTTTTAATCATTCTACACATGTTTTTCCATGTATACCTCTGCTTTATTTTTAAAATCGTTTTTCTAATTCCCAAATGACCTCCATGGGTCGAATTATGGTATTCTTCAATTATTCTTTTCTGGTTTTTTATCTCTATTATTCTTTTTGGTTCTCTATAAATGAGTATTTTTACTTTGTTTCCACTAATATTTAAATTATTATAAATTCTTTTAAAATTTTACATGGCCTATGGTTTTAAATATATCATCATTAATATTCAATGCTAGTTCTTCAATCTCTAGTTTATGCATCTTCGAAATCAGTTTCTCCAAAGTCATCTGTATGAACATCGGATTGTCACTGCATCGTACAATAACGTATGGGCAATGAAATGTGAACAACCACAAACCTACACAAAAATAAATATCCAGATGATTTTCAACAATTTTTACATTTTATTTAGAAACGTTGTTATTTACTTAAAATATACGTATACTTAAAATAACTATACTCACGTATAGTTCCAATCAATTCCTCTAAATAATCTATCCCTTTCCTTTCAGGTCAAAGACCAAACCTTGTTTGTATAAGGCGCATGCCTTGGTTCTTTGATCTTTTTTATAAAAAAAAAAAAGAAAAAAAAATGCGTCTGCGTTGGTTATAGTTTTGCCTGTTTTGTATTTAATCTCGAAATCTGATCTGTGACAACTGAAAATCTGCGACCATAAAGATATGGCCTGAAAAAATGTATCGCCCAATGTATGGCCAATAATTCTTTTTCCGATCCGATCTCACCTTGCGACAATACTGCATACCTAAGGCATAATTTGAGGCGTCAGTAGTTAGCACGAACGGTTTATCGAAATCAGTGTATTGAAATATTGTGGGATTAAGTAGTTTAGACTTTAAAGTTTCGAATGCTTGATGACATGCGTCATTCCATTCAAATTGTGTATTTTTCTTCAGCAATGCATTTAAAGTTTTGGTATAAAACGCCTATAATAATTGGCAAGGGCCACAAATCTCCTTATTTTATCTGAGTTTGTTGGGACTGGGTAGTTTCTAATTACTTTATTTTTAGCTGGGTCCGTTCTTATACCTTTGTTTGTTATCAAATGCCCAAGATAAACAACTTCAGTCTTCAAAAATTAACATTTATCTGGATTTAATTTTAAGTTAAATTTTCTCATCCTATTAAAAACTTTTGCCAAACTTTCATTATGGTGCTGTAGAGTGCACCCAAATACAATTATATCGTCTACGTACAAGAAAGCTTCAGCGTCTAACAAGGTCAATGCTATTGTCAACATACGTTGAAAGCTATTGGACGAAATTTTGAGTCCGAATGGTAAGCGGGTAAATTGAAAATGTTTCCTGTTGAAAATGAGGTAAGTCGCCACGAGTCTTCGTCTAGGTCTATCTGGTGGAACGAGCTGGTCATGTCCAATGTCGAAAAGTACTTAGCTCTTCCTAGTCTGTCAAGTAAGTCTTCAATTTTGGTCAGGGGAAATTTATCACTCACGATTTTTTCATTTAGTTTTCTAAAATCGACGACAAGTTTACATTTTTTTTTCGTCTGCTGATTATTTTTGGACCACGAGTAGTAGGGAATTGTACGGACTAATTGAGTGTTCGATGATGTTGTCTTGTAAAAGTTGGTCAAACTGTTCATTTATTTCAGTCATATGTGTTTGTGGTAGTCCGTAATTTTTAATGTTGTTTATAAAAATTATTTACGCTTTAATGTTCTCCAGGGAGATGAAAAATATCTTGGTATTCTGCGATGATTTCTATTATCGATTTTCTGACTTCTGATCCATTGCATCCAATATCTAAATTGGTTAAAAATTTGTTCAGCCTATTTTTATTAAATTGTTTATTTTCTTGTTGATGTTGTTGTTATGGCCGTTTCTTCCGTATTTTAAGCTGCTGCTCCAGATCCCTTTGTAGCTCTTCCTCTACGCCCTGCAATCATGTCCTGTAGGTGGTCATAAACTCCTCTGCGTGTCGTTTAATTGAATTTGTTTTTTTCCATGATTTCGGTGCTTTTACGTCACCACCACCTGGCAAGTACTCTTGCTGGTTTTGATGTTTTACCGTCGTCAAAATTTCTTCTTGCGTCCGAATTAATTTCAGGTCCATCGTATTTGGCAGGATCGCCATGTGATGTCGTACGCGTGTAAAATTTTAAAATACACAGTTTACGTTTTTCATGCGATTTACGCGGTGTTACAAAAAGGATACGCGTTTTAGCTTATAAAATACCTTTCGCGTTTTTTTTTACTTGCCAGCGCTTATGAACGCTGTTGGTCTGATTAAAAAAAAATATTTCTTTTGCGCCGTCACCCGAAAGTGCATTCAGGCGCTAAGAAATACAAATAAGGAGCAATGTTAGAAGCTCAAAACTTAATAACTTCATTTTAAGATTTTGTTCGGCTTATAAAGCTAAATAACAGTATTATTTTAGACTTAAAATAAATACAAAATTAAATATATATCGAACTTAATATAATCTTAAATAAGTAGAACAACATTAGTTTATGTAGTCATTAGTGTAGTTATGTAAACATAAAGTGCACTGCCCTTATTGTTGTACGAGCGAATAAGAATGTAAATAATAGTTAGGTGTTTGTTTTGTTTGTTTGCTAACACAAATATTGTAGTGTGCTCTCATTATACACACTGCCGACCCTAAGTTTCGTTGTTATAAACAGCAACATATTGAGTGACTAATAAGTTAGCACTGCATTATCGGCGTGTGCTGCACTCAGTGCATGCGAATATTTTCATTACTCACTCAATATTGTTGACCGTGTCAAATTATCATTCGTCAAACCAAAAATATGTAATTTGAATCCTTTCGATGATTCAAATTCAATATGCAAGAACGAAACGCAACATAGGTTATAAGTATATTAACTAATTAGAGAAGTATGATTAAGACTACTAAGTAAGTTTTGTAAAAATGTTATAAAAAACCGAGATGGCCAACAATAAATCAGACTTTAATTAACTACACAAGCTGGCAGATCTCTGCCTTGTTTAGCTTATTTTAAACGTCTCTGTTTGCCTTGGACATAGTTCAAGTCGGCAAACACTGCAGTCTATAGCGAAGGCAAACTCTGCCGCTATAACATAATAAAACGATCCTAAATAAAATATAACATGGCGATCCTGCCACTCCGACTTGGAGTCCTGTAAAATACATTTTTTGGTGCATCGAAATTTTATTGATGGACGAGTACATTCCGCAGCCGACAACAATAGCACCGAAAATACCTGTTCCAGTCTATGTGCCACTACGCATCGGTCCAAAGGCACTGACGATAGAGGAGTACCGAAAACGCCAACTCCAACGAACCGAAGAAAAGCTGACAGCATACCCAAAAGTGGACATACCGAAAATACAAAAAAAGCGCGGTGGCTTAAAATTTAAACTTCGCAAACGCTTGGCACACCTTTTGGCCATCACTCAAAAACAACAGCAACCAAGCTGGGACATCTCAACTGCGATATGGGCAGAAATTGACAAGCAGCTTAACACAAAAAAATAAAATAAATATGCGTTCCTTTCGTGGGTACTATTTTGGCAACATCAGGAGCGGTAGTCAGCTCGCAAACAGAAGACGCAGAGATGGTGCAAGAAGAGATCGTGATGATGAACGCTAACAACAACAACAACAGCAGTAACAGTAACAAAACCGACACAATTAACATTTTTATAGTTATATTACATTACATAGCTGTGTTTTTTAAAAAATACTTAAAAAAACAATTAAGCAAAAAATTAAACATCAACACAACAGTACAATGTAAATTCATCCTAATAATCATGCAAAAAAAAAATATTTTGTAAAATACACCACAAATGGAAAAAATAATTAAAGAGGTAGAAAGAATTTATAAAAATATAAGAAAAAGTTATGCTAGAGGCTACACAAGAGCCACATTAATATCAAAACAGCAACAGCTAGGAGATTTAAAAGAACCATTTGACTTATTAGCAAGTCAAAACAAAGATAGCAAAAAATTAGTAGCTTTAAAATTAGAGTTCAGTAACATTAATTTAAATTCCCAAAAATTAATTTTAGAACAACTTAAAACAGCTGAAGACCATAATGAATTAGAAGAAGAAGAAGAAGAAGAAGAAAAATCTGATACAGAACAAACACCAATAACGGCATCCTTTAGTTTAGAAACTGCCTCAAAGGCATTACCCACTTTTTCAGGTTATTTTAGGGATTTAGATAGTTTCATTATAACAGCCGAACTCATAAAAAAAACATTAAGCAATGATTGTAAAATGGACTCCTTACAATATGTTTACCATGCAAAATTAACGGCTAATGTACGCACCTCATTAGGTAGCTGGTCACAACCAACAAACTTTGAAACTCTAAAACAACAATTAAAAAGCAGATACAAAGACAACACAACAATAGCACAACTACGGACAAAACTTAGCAAAGAAAAACAACAACATACAAAGAAAAACTACTCGATATAATAGAAGGACTAAACAGACTAGGAATCGAAAGTTTAGGAACTCAAGCCACATAACTCGAGAAAAACGTCATAATAAAATGCAATAACAAAATTGCACTCGACGCATTTAAGAAAGGTCTAAATGAAAACTTGAAACCAACCATTTTCGCTGCGCGACCAAAAGATTTATTGGAAGCCGCAGAATTAGCACTCGAACTAGAAAATGAGTCAATGACTTAGCCAAATGCAATCATGCACTTTCAGCGGTCATTCAATCAGCCTCGAAACAATGCTAATACCCGCTATAATTCAAGACAAAATCCACACACACAACGTAATTTTACTACCTTCAACTCAAACAATAGGTACAATGAACCAACAAGATACAACAACAATTTTAATAGACACCAAAATCAAAACAATTACAATTACAGAAATATGAACCACAACAACAACTTCACCAGAAACAACAATAATTATGCTAACCAAGACCGAAACAGCAACCGAAATAGGAACCACAACAACAGATACACAAACAGCAATCGAAATAGGAACCACAATAACAGATACACAAACAACATACAAACCGAAACATACACATAGTAAACAGTGAGGGAAACGGGCAGGGCTCGGAAAACACAGTTTTTTCGGACAGCCAAAATTAAAGTTTTTTGAAATTTCGGATACAAATTCTAACTTTACAAAAATAAAATACAAGAATAACATTATGACATTTCTGATTGATACAGGTGCTGATATTTCTTTATGCAAAATCAGTAAAAAAGTAGATGACGATTTTTATAACCCAGACGAAAAATGAAAGTTAACTGGTATTACAAACGAAGAAATTTTTTCATTAGGTAGCATAAATCTAAAACTTAATTTTGGGGAGGAATCTTAAGAACATGAGTTTCAATTGGTAAATTCAGAATTTCCAATCGCCACCGATGGTATTTAGGCAGAGATTTTCTGAATAAGTTTCTTTGCAAAATTGACTATGAAACATTCGTTATTTCAATTTTAATTAATGAGTCACATATAATATTACCAATGCACTTGAAATTACATAACACACTAATAATAAAAGTGCCACCAAGAACAGAAATTATTCAACCGATCAGATTACAGCTAACCGAAGATAAGGTGATTTTTAATAAAGAGATACAAGAAGGTATTTTTCTCAGTAATTCAATAGCTCCGAAAAACGGCATGACACACATTAAAATTTTAAATACAACAAATGACGAAGTAATATTAAATGGTATTGAGTTGGAAACTGATTCTTTAGACAAATACGACATTTTAAATTATAATAGCAAAAAACATACACACTCACAAAAACGTTTAAGTAAGATCTTGGAAACATTAGACATATGTAGTGTACTACTTCATTTCTGTAACTAATTTTGATGTCACTGTAACGGCTGGACCTATTATTGGCTTTACGCCGTACTTTTTAAAAAGGAAAGAAAGGAAGGAAGAAAGTCTTTTAGATTTTTAGACTTAGCACAAGACTGACTCTTTATTCAATTTTCCAGATCTATATAAATTAAAAATACCAGTATTTTTCTTCTATACTGCAGCCAAAACTCCTCCCCATATTTTCACATACATTGAAATTAAAAGTAGCCAAAACCAATTAATTAACATATTGAGCAATTTCTTTACATTTATAAGTTCTTTGTTTTCTTTTATTCTTACACTTCAAATAATTACTATTGCTGCGCTTGCAATTTCAATGCAGCAACATTGTTTGCGTCAGTCGCGATGTAATATGAATCATTTGACCCAGTGCAGAAATGAAGATAAACAAAACGAAAATTAGTTTGTTGTCATCGACTCAAATATTTACTGTACCGTGGGCTGACTGTGCTATGACACTACACCCTTACTCTTCAGCGAAAAATTATTGCTTGAAAGAATTTTTAAAGATTGGAGAGGTGTTTGGAGCAGTTTACATACGTATGTAGTTTACAAAAATGTTCTTATTACCTATATTATTACTAAAGAAAAATAGATAACATATTTAGTTATAAATTTATTTTTTTCTTATATATACCTATTTAATAAATAAGTCTCTATTTTTTTAAATATATATTTCATATGTAGATGTAAGTTGTTTTTCAAGAACTTATTATTTTTATTAATTTATTAGGGGATAACTTGATTAAATTAAATTTATCTTCTTAGTTACTTCTTATGTATTTCTTTAAAATATTGTTGTGCAACAACTTATTTTTAACGTTAACCTCTACTAGTGAATTTACGCCTAATCTATCAATTATCTTATATGGTCCATGATATGGGCTTTGTAGTTTCTTTTTATTTTCTAAACCTATAAAAACTAAATCACCTATTTCTAATGAAGCTTCATTCTTATTTCTATCATACTCTTTCTTTCTCTTGAGTTTAACTGTTTTAATCATATTTCTAGCTCTCTTAACGGATGTCTTTAACCTTATTTTTAATTCATTACTATAATCTTCTAAATTATATATTTTATCATGTTCATTTAAAATATCACTCGGAAGTGATGGTAATTTTCCAAATATAAGTTCATATGGAGAATATGATGTATCTACATGTGGTGTGGTATTGTACGCAAACGTGTTGTACGGAACCCATTTATCCCATTCTTGGTCATCCACAAATGATAATAACTATTCGTTCAGAACCCTATGATTTTTTTCTAGAGCTCCTATGGTCTGATGATGGTACGGAGTTGAGAAAATTTGTCGCGTGTCGAGTAATTTACATATGTTTGCCATTAACTCATTTTTAATTTCTGTGCCGCAGTCAGATCTAAGCATCTTAAAACATCCGTATTTAAGTATGAACTGTTCTACTAGAGTTTTTGCAATAGTCTTTGCTTCTTTTGTCTCAATAGGATGTGCTACCATAAATTTTGTAAGGTCGCATTGGATAGTTAAAATGTATCGATTTCCATTAGAAAATGTTAATGGGCCTACTGTGTCTATAGATATATTTTCAAAACTTGTTGTCGGTGTATTCGTAACTATTAAACCTTCTTTAATATGCCTGTTTATTTTATTTTTGTGACATTTTTCGCAGTTGTTTATGTAATCTTTAACCATTTTTCTCATATTCTTCGAGATGTATCGTTGCTTCAATTTTAAAATTGTCTTTCTGATTCCTAAATGTCCTCCTGTTCGAGTGTTATGATATTCATCTATCAATTTGTATTGTTGCAGTGTACTTTCTATATGTCGTGGAGCTTTGTAAATTAATATCTTTATAGGCGAGGATTTATTCATTTTCAAGTTGTTGTACTTTTCTTTGAATGCATTCATTTTAATATTTTCAAATATATAATCTTTGTCACAAAGGGCTAGCTCCTTTATCTGTGATCTATTTAATAAACAATGTAGTTTCTCCAACGTCGAATCTAGTTTCGAAGGGTCATCGCTACATGTTATGTGCACTTCATTATTATTTATATTCATAGTAACGTTACTCTTTTCTTTAATCACAAATTTTAATTTCATTGCCATTCTTACGTCATTAAAAGATGTGCATTCCCAAATGTAGAGGTGATCAGTCTCTTTATGAGATGTGCTATTCCTGTTAACACGTTCTTTGGTATCTATACTCATTTCACTCGCTTGATTGCCATTTCTTTCCTCATTTTCATTATTGCTCCTTTTACGTAATTGTTTTCTTTTGCTCCTTGTTATTGCTAATAATTCTTTTTCACTGCTCATTGGAATCATATTTTTTAAAATTTCGCTGTCATATTTTATTCTGGATAATGCATCGGCGTTAGTGTTCATTTTGCCTTGTTTGTATGTAATTTCAAAATCATAATCAGACAAATCTAATCTGATTCTGGTCATTTTGGACGATGGTTCCTATGTGAAAATAGAGAGACTAGTGGTCTGTGGTCAGTCACTACTATAAATTTTCTTCCATATAGGTAGGGTTTGAAAAAGTTTATGCTCCAGTGTATTGCTAGGAGTTCTTTCTCTATGACCGGCTTGTTTATATCATGCTTTTGTAATGACTTACTAGCGTATGATATTGGCAGATCATGTCCAATCTCTCCTTGCGAGAGAACAGCTCCTAATGCAAAATCGGATGCGTCAGTAGTTACGATAAACTGCTTCTCAAAATTTGGGTATTGTAGGATTGGTGAATCAACAATTTTGTTTTAAGCTACAGAATGCTTTTTCGCACTCCTCTGACCAGATGAAGGGTGTCCCTTTTTTGAGTAGGGAATTTAAACATTTTGCTACGGCTGCAAAGTCCGGTATGAAACGTCTTTAATAGTTACAAAAAGCCACGAACCTTCGTACGTCGTCTGCATTTTTTGGTGTTGGGTATTTTAAAACAGACTCACATTTAGCTGGATCCGTTTTAATACCTTTGTCTGTTATTAAATGGCCGAGGTATGTTACTTCCGGTCTGAGAAATTGGCATTTGCCCGCGTTTAGCTTTAAATTGTATTTTTGCAGGCGCTCAAAAACTTTAACCAGATTTTGGTTATGATGCTTAAGTGAACATTGTAAGGACCCCTTTTGACGACGGTCAAAACCGGCCCTCACAATGAGGCTTTCACTATACGCGGCCCACGCAACCGGCCCTCACCATGAACGGCCCCACTGAAATCGGCCTTGCAACAAACGGCCCACCGCAACCGGCCCTTAACATAAGCGGCGGCAAGAGAACCGGCCGTTTAACAAGCAACAGTAGACAACAGCTATAACAACAACAACAACATTAATATCAACATCAACTACAGCGCCTACTACATAAGTCAACAGCTACGGCACGAGCTAGTAATAACGACAACAACAACAACAACATCAACATCAACCACAGCGTCTTCTACTCAAGACAACAGCTACGGCACGAGCCAGTAGCCACAACAACAACAAGTTACAGCACAAGTCGTCATAATCTACATGGCAACCGGCGATAACGAAGAGACGCCCCAATACAGGCAAACACACCAAACAACTACAACAAGCCCTGCCGCATCACGCCATGCACGGTATTTGATTTTATATATAAGAAAATATTCAAAGTTTAGCTGCTACGTAGGTACAGCTTAAACAAAACATACATCAAGTTATTTTTATTATTTCTAACACTAAGATGCTAAAAACTAACATTTGTAAATCATCTTCTTTATCTTAAACTAAATATACATTATAATATACAGAAATTATCAACACATATTATAAGCTAAAATATAGCATTAAAGTATTTAACACTTAAGTAACGAATTAACATACTCACCCTGTATTACAAACTCTAAGTATATAAGCGAAACAGAAGGTTTCCCCTTAAAATAGCAACACACACACTAACATAGATAATAAGCGAAAACATGAATTATTATTTTTATTTAGTTGCTCGCTCGGGCAACGGAAACATGTATTGCTATCTCAATAAGAATACATATGTATTTGTAACACGACGCTGGTGCCGGCCACTAGTTAGTCATTTTTGAATTCTGAAATAAAAGATTCTGGTGAGAGACATCAAGCGGAGCAGACGTCTTTTTAATTAGCGCTGGACATAGTGAAGTATTTGTTTAACTATACAGGAAACAGGTCGGACGGACAACCAACACCAAGACGGTAAGGTATCCCATCATTCCCAATCCTAATCCTGACCATTGCGCTGACCAGAACATCGAATTTGAAGGTTGCGTCCTGCAAACCTCTGCGATTTCTGTCACGCACACATCCAGCTCCCTACGAAGCCACTCCGTAAGATATCCCAACTTGACCTTCGTGTTGTAACAGAACTTCGAATTTGAAGGTTGCGTCCTGCAAACCTCTGCGAACTCTGTCACACACATAAACCCACCATATCCAAATCCTAGCCCGTGCGCTGAAACAAAGCTTCGAATTTGAAGGTTGCGTCCTGCAAACCTCTGCGAACTTTGTTTCACACACACACACACACACACCTAAACCTAACCCTAGCCCGTGCGCTGGAACAAAGCTTCGATTTTGAAGGTTGCGTCCTGCAAATCTCTGCGAACTTTGTTTCACACACACCTCCTCAATCCTAATCCTACCCATTGCGCTGACCAGAACTTCGAACTTGAAGGTTGCGTCCTGCGAATCTCTGCGAATTCTGGCACGCACCATCCCATCTCTATACGAGAATACCTCCCTCGAATCCCTGTGCAAACTGCACTCTCGCCAACCCCACCACCGAACTCCTCTCCTTTGACCAAATCGGACGAGGACAATTCAACGTGACCGGACCGACCACAAACATCGTCGCCAGTCACCAAGGGAACCTACGATCCGCGCGCCAGCTCCCTACGAAGCCACTCCGTAAGATATCCCAACTTGACCTTCGTGTTGTAACAGAACTTCGAATTTGAAGGTTGCGTCCTGCAAACCTCTGCGAACTCTGTCACACACATAAACCCACCATATCCAAATCCTAGCCCGTGCGCTGAAACAAAGCTTCGAATTTGAAGGTTGCGTCCTGCAAACCTCTGCGAACTTTGTTTCACACACACACACACACACACCTAAACCTAACCCTAGCCCGTGCGCTGGAACAAAGCTTCGATTTTGAAGGTTGCGTCCTGCAAATCTCTGCGAACTTTGTTTCACACACACCTCCTCAATCCTAATCCTACCCATTGCGCTGACCAAAACTTCGAACTTGAAGGTTGCGTCCTGCGAATCTCTGCGAATTCTGGCACGCACCATCCCATCTCTATACGAGAATACCTCCCTCGAATCCCTGTGCAAACTGCACTCTCGCCAACCCCACCACCGAACTCCTCTCCTTTGACCAAATCGGACGAGGACAATTCAACGTGACCGGACCGACCACAAACATCGTCGCCAGTCACCAAGGGAACCTACGATCCGCGCGCCGAATAGTGCTCCCTTAAAAAAGGAGTGCGAGCGGACCATCACCAAAACCTCCAACCCTAATTCTTGGAAAGAACCCCGGACAGCCGCTGAGCATTACCCTGGCTGGAAAGCGTTGTAGCGCCGGAGGTTCGTTACAAGTGGCGCCCGAGCAGGGACTCTGCAAGAAAACACTACGCAAGCAGAGTCCAAGAATACAACCCAGGACCACCAGTCTTCACACAAAACGAAGGCCACAAACGTGATCCTCATCAACCGTCTCAAGACGGACACACAAATACGCTTCTGAGAAAGACGCAGCGAACTCAACGCTCCAAAACTTCATCAGAAATATTTCGTCGAACTCGTGTGACACACCCGAGTATAACCAACTGCAACAAAGAAAAGTTATCATCGTACAACGTACATAATCAACTTTAACCAAAAATTAAAATAAAAGATAGCGGGATGCTACACATCATCACCAAAAATTTTTTTAATCAACTTTAACTAAAATAAAAGATAGCGGGATGCTACAACTCATTAAAAGAATTTAAATCAACTTTAAACACTAAAACTAAAATAAAAGATAGCGGGATGCTACAAATCATCATTTAACATTCGTAAAATCATCTTTAACCAAACGAAACCTACTTAGAAAATCGGTACGCTACCCTCATCATACTGGCACGCCGAACACGAGGTTCAAACAAAACGAGAACCATCTCAACACACCAGAGCAACTTCTTCTACAATACGCAAACGCATTCATCGAACTCATTGGGTAAACGAGCACAACCAACTCCAAACCAACAGCAGCTTTAAGGCTCACTCTCGGTCGTCAACTCATTTGACCAACACCACGATTCATCACACAAACTCATCGAACTTGTTTGACGCAAACAGCACATAGAATCGTCATAGACAGCGTCACACCGAAACCGGCTTACTAAATTGCTGAAGCGCAATCATCATTACGCAAGTAAACTGTCTCACCGCCATAATATGATCCGTACGTCCTGGATTCACCATCTTCGAAAGGACGAACTCAACTCTTACAACAAGGAGTTCAACCTGGATGACACCGGTACCGTCGAAGAGCAACGCAAGAAATTTGCGGCATTCGTGCACGAAGGCGCGTACCCAGACGGAGTTGTAAGCCGGCTCCAAGAACTTGAAGCCAAGCATACACGAGCCACATCTCCCGGGATCGGGATAACAGTCGACACTCCAGCAGACGCCAAACGATCGAGGACACCTGCACCTGAGCAACTCACCATCCATATGGCACCTCAGTCTGAAGGTCCGATCTACCGATCAGCTCAACCTGCTGTTATCGACCAGGTAAGGAAGTGGGCGCTCAAGTTCGATGGCAACCAAGACCCCATCGGATTTGTTGAGCAGATAGAAGAACTGGCCGAAGTGTATGGCATCCAGTTAAAATTCATACCCCGCACTATGCCTGAACTGTTAAGAGGCAAAGCGGCAATTTGGTACCGCAACAACAAAAGACCATGGGACGAATGGTCACAGTTCAAGACAGACTTTCTGCGATTTTTCTTGCCACCACGGTACGTAGAACAATTGGAGGACGATGTGCGACGACGATTTCAACGGCCACAGGAGAAATTTAAAGACTACCTCCTAGCCGTCCAAAACATGATGCGCCATCTTGACTATACGCCAGGTCAAGAGTTGGAACGAGTGTATCGAGGCATGCGTACTGAGTACCAACTCTACATACGCCGCAGAGATTTTTCGTCACTAGAGCAACTCACCAACCTAGCCGAAGAATACGAAGACATCAGTAATAGGCGCACTCAACAACCGGCAAGTGCTCAATCGTCAGCAAACCAACGACAGCCATATTTGTACCCAGCCCAACCACGAGAAGAGCAGTACCAGCCACCGAGGCAACAGCAGGACACCAGGGTTAGCGCACTCGCCTGTCGCCAGTGTGCACAAGAGGGTCATTCTTCTGACCGATGCACTAACCGCAGAGTCATGTTCTGTTGGGACTGCGGCAAGCGAAATATCCGCACCATTCAATGCTGTCGACGAAATTCGGGAAACGCTTACGGATCACGCCCACAGTAGGGGCAGGCGTGATCAACTCTCCCAACAGCCCCACTCAGACAAATCGCAGTAATCAAAAACCGCCTACGAGCCCAACAACGTCACAACCAACCCAAGCTCCAGTCCTCTTCACGACCATAAGAACGTTGCCAACACCAAAACCACAACCGATGTCATACGGAAATTATTGTCCACCTCTGAAACGGCCATCGGAACCTACTCCGAAAGCAGCCCCAGCTGTCATTGACGTAGAAACCCCAAAACGAGTCGCAGGAAACCGCATAACCCCCCTACAGTTTCGAATGCAAATGTTCGAAGAATTACGGCAGCAGCTCCAACTAAAGTACCAGCAGGAAGCTAAAGAAGTAGCCCACAGCGAGCCACGAAAAGAGCCGGTACCACCAAAACAGCCGACCATTACACAATCGACCGCTCGAAGAGCTAAGAAATCTGCTACACCGACCTCACGACAAAAACGAGCGCCGGAAAGTTGCGATTATCCACAACTTCTCCCATCTCTCACGAAGTGGCAGATGCCGCCCTGTACCTGCTGCCTACCTAAGCCACAACAATCCGAACCCACTTCGAAGCCACCGGCACCCCGAATCGAGCCTGAAGTTCCGCCACTCGACGCAAAAGCTCCCATGGACGCTTTCCACACACGAACGACGGATTCGGGAAAAGCTCGACAACAAGACATTTTGAAAAACCAACAGGAAAACGAACAGATGCTATACAGCAAACCGCAAACAATTCAAACAACTCTCGCTGCATCGGAACCAGCGGCCACGGTGATGCCCACCACGCCTAGCACCAACGAGCCGACAACTATTGTAGCACCATCGCAACAGCCAACAAGCAAAGTTGTAACAACGCCAGAAGGTAAGGAGCTAGATGAACCAAAGACGCAGCCAACGCCAACTCTTCAGCAACCAGAAGGGTCAGACAAGCAAAGCGTAGAAGATGATCCGCAAAACGAAGAGACGTCACTAAATACGGACGTAGCAGTTACTGAAGATACGCCACCAGTGTCAAACCAGCTGCCCAAAATTGAAGAAGCAGCAGCCGAACCGGCCATCGCCAAAACCATTGAATCTGCGACCACTTCAACTACTAGTGATCAGTCTACAGAGTCCAGCAGCGCAGAAAGCAAAACCTTCGATACAAATTCTACTGCAAGTCCCACACACGCGGTGCAAAAATCTATAGAAGCAGCTACCAAGGCTATAGATACAGCAGAGGCCACAGAATCAACGATCTCAACCACATCTTCAAAAGATAAACAGCAGAACGATGATGACATCATAGGCCGGCCGATACTTCAGACAGAGCTTCACACGCCACCCACTGGCCAACCATCGCAACACACACGCCCGCCAGAAATCCAAGCGTGCGTAATTCGAAGTGATGACGAATCACTTGCACCAAATACACAGGATAACCTTGAAGGTCCACTAGCACCAGACAAGCAGAAAACACATGAACAATCAACGCCGTTCAAGCAATCGGACCAGAAAGAGCTGTCACCTAACTCACACAACCACGAAGGGCCACCAGCTCCAGATATGCAGGCCAAACGCATACAGCGAACCGCAATATCTTTGCAGCCCCATTCGAAGGAACCGCCAGACCCTGAAGGGCCACCAGCGCCTGACAAGCACAGAGATCATGAAGGACCGCTAGCTCCAGATAAGCAGGCCAAACACATACGGCCAACAGCACCATTTTTTAAAAGGCCACCAGCGCCACGCAACAATAATATCAAAATACCTACAAATCTACTTCCGATGTTCATGATCTTACTACTAGCTCTACCGCTCCCGCATGCAGTTTTCATGCCGGACGTCTCATATGTCACGGGAAAATGTTGGAAAACACAGCCACCTGACCCAGACGACGACTGGTCAACTGCAAAAACAGGATCCGTCACTTCCTCAACTAAAACAGTGAGTCAACAACGTCCTAAAGCAAAGACTTACGCACAACACGGGATATGGGACCCAGGAATCCCACCGCAGAGCAGTACACATCAGCGAAATAATTATGTTCTTTTCAGACAACGAATCCCGCTACATTTCCTCATAAGTATACATGTTTTAAGTACCGCGGCCCTAATCCGCGTCAACAACTGGAAGCCACCGCGGCCCTAATCCGCGTCAACAACTGGAAGCTACCGCGGCCCTAATCCGCGTCAACAACTGGAAGTCACCGCGGCCCTAATCCGCATCAACAACTGGAAGTTACCGCGGCCCTAACCCGCGTCAACAACTGGAAGCTACCGCGGCCCTAATCCGCGTCAACAACTGGAAGCCACCGCGGCCCTAACCCGCGTCAACAACTGGAAGCCACCGCGGCCCTAATCCGCGTCAACAACTGGAAGCTGCCGCGGCCCTAATCCGCGTCAACAACTGGAAGCCACCGCGGCCCTAATCCGCGTCAACAACTGGAAGCTACCGCGGCCCTAATCCGCGTCAACAACTGGAAGCTACCGCGGCCCTAACCCGCGTCAACAACTGGAAACAATCGCGGCCCTAACCGCGTCAAAACAACTGGAAGCCCGCAACCCAACTGCGTCATCAATTGGTTTACACAACAACGACTGCACCCAAGCTGCATCGCTACACAGACCCTGCATCATCAAGTGCCACCGCAGCACCGCCTGCGACATCAAAAGGGACCCGCAGCACCATCTGCGATACCAACTAGGACCTGCAGCACGTATCTGCACTAAAAACTACCCCAACTACTCGTAATGACAGCTACGTGCATCTGCAACCAGGTCACCATAGAGCACCATTACTCGTAATGACAGCTACGTGCATCTGCAACCAGGTCACCATAGAGCATCATACATAAGCAACGAAGTAACATCAAACACGCAAGGCAAGTTACTACAAACGACGCAAACCCCATCATCATGGCCACGCACAGTGCCATCAAGATGTCACAGCACAGCAGGAAGTGTGACGTCACGATTCATCACACTAGGCCATCACACCACATTTCCCTGCCGTCAACAAGATATGGTTACAATCATGCCAACCGCATAGCCACCAAAAGAGAAAATCTTCAAGTGGCACAAGTCAAGAGTTTGCCACTCTTCAACTGGCCATCAAGTGCCCAGAAGCAACGACAGCCACCGCCCACCTCCAAATGCCGTAAATCACGATCGCCACACCAAAATGCGACCGTCACCAAAATTCATCAACTAAAAAGATGACGCAACAAACAATGCCCACTACACAGCAAACGCCAAACTCAAATTGGTCACAAAAGTTCAGCAAAGGTCAACCGCTACAGACGACCTCACAGTTAAAATATGGTCAGCAGGTGACAATTACCCATCAAACCGTCAATCAGCGTCAAACACAACAGCATCGTTGGAAACACCCCATCTTTTATTTCATACAACGAGAAAAAAACTGCATACTGGCAACACCCCAGCGAAACAGACTCAGAGCTTTGAATGAAAAATTCAAATCAAATACAGTCATTGTGATCTGAGCCGTTTCAAGTGCAGCAACGCAATTAGCCACCAGAAAGCAATAAACAGTAAACTTTCACAGTGAAATTTAAAACGAAGAGTTCAACAACGTGTTTTGGAAAACCAACCAGCAGCGATCTCACCAAACTGTTTTTATTAAAACACCTGACGTGAAGTGAAATCACTTGCAGCCAAATGGACCACCAACACGAGCAAGATTCGACCAAGCAGGCGAACACAGGAGAAGGACGAAGCAAACGCGCCCCTCGGTTCGACGCAACGTCACCGAAGCCGCGACATCATAAACGCAGGCACCATTGCAGCAAAAAGCACTCAAGGCAGCCAACCAAACCGGCCATAATACACTGCGGAAACATTCAGGTGAGCCAACGCACCCCACATGTCCACGCCAGACCCATTGGTAAGGCTCCAGAGTCACTACTAGAAGCCTCTATCAGGCCAACTGGGCAAAAGCACCCAACCATAACGGCCAACGCAGCTTGCGAGCAAGCGCACCCACAGCAGCCAGGACAATCGCCGACAACTGTCGCAGTGGCCATCGAGTTATCTAGCGACGACGACGATAAAGAAGATCGAAATCATCTCTTCACATACCCACCAGGTCCGGGAGGTATCACGATCAGCATAAACGACTATGCCTGCCTCGCCACCAACGAGTACCTCAATGACAAAATCATTGACTTCTACATGCAGTGGATTCAGCGAGTCCTGCTGCCCAAAGACCAACAAGAGGACTACTTCTTCTTCAGTCCACACTTTTTCGAAGGCCTCACACGCCCCAAGCCACAAGCAGGCGATACAGCATTGTCGCTCGCCCAACGACGCTACGTAGGAGTACGGTCTTGGACACGACGACACGACATCCTGACCAAACGGTACATCGTAGTACCCATTAATCAAGGCCAGCATTGGTTCGTGGTCATCATCTGCGCGATAGCTACCACGGCACAGACGTCATGCGTTACCACACAACCGGCACCACAGCAATCAGCACCGCCAGCGATGCTACTTTTCGATTCTCTTGCGCACACCGACCGTTCACACGTGTTTGCGCCCATTCGCAATTATCTCACCCAAGAGATGCGCGCGAAACATCCGGAGCAAAGGCACTTATCATTTAACGCAGAAAACCTGCCAGGTCATAGGATGATAGTGCCCCAACAACAAAATTTGACTGACTGCGGCCTCTACACATTACAGTTTGTAGAAAACTTCGTGAAGGACGCCCCCCACATTCCGCACAATCACATCGAGCGCGCCACATGGTTCGCCACCGAACTCGTCAACAACAAAAGGAGGAGAATCAGTGAACTTGTGCAGGAATTGGCCAGCCAGCAGCTACCACAAATCCCACTACCAAGTCCACCAACAGACACCAACGCGACCACAGCCCAGCAGGAATTCTGGACGTCGCCACAACTCCACTACACCTCGCCAGGCGCCACAAATATGCCGTCACCCATGGACGACGACATAGCCGCCTTTGAGGTAGTACCCATGCAGCTAGACGCAGACACAGATTCTGCGCCAACAGACGTCGAGACAGCAGCCAGCCTCTGGCCATCTTATAAACTCGACGACAAATACACGGTATCATCATTTATGCCAAACCCAGACATTCAGCAAACAATCAGCATCCTGGAGCAATTATGCGTCAACCCGCGCGAACAGCCAGACGACGAAATACACCGCCTACAGCCAACATATTACGCCGGCTGGGATCTAGAACCGGCCCCATACTTCGTCGAGCCAGCGGCCCAACTATTCAACGACGATTCAGGTCGCTACCACGACACGGACGACGAAAGCCGCCCTGGATCCTGCATTGGTTGGCTCATCCAGCCTGAAGAGCCCGCTCTCACAACAGGAGACCCATCGCAGGTCGAACACGCGACCGTGGCCACATTTAGCACCCCAGAGCCCACCGACATACAAGATGTCGGAAAAGTACCAACACTCCAAATCGAAAGCCACCACGGAATCAACCCAGCTTGGCCAGCCAAACTGCAACAGCGAATTCGCAACGCTCAAGCACGGCATAAGCCTGGGACCAGGAAGGTCATCAGCACGCTCATCGAGAACGTCCGCTATCGGATCCGTTTAGGACGATCCGGTAGAGCAATAGCGCTTTCTCCCCGGGACTAACAGGGGGGTGTAAGGACCCCTTTTGACGACGGTCAAAACCGGCCCTCACAATGAGGCTTTCACTATACGCGGCCCACGCAACCGGCCCTCACCATGAACGGCCCCACTGAAATCGGCCTTGCAACAAACGGCCCACCGCAACCGGCCCTTAACATAAGCGGCGGCAAGAGAACCGGCCGTTTAACAAGCAACAGTAGACAACAGCTATAACAACAACAACAACATTAATATCAACATCAACTACAGCGCCTACTACATAAGTCAACAGCTACGGCACGAGCTAGTAATAACGACAACAACAACAACAACATCAACATCAACCACAGCGTCTTCTACTCAAGACAACAGCTACGGCACGAGCCAGTAGCCACAACAACAACAAGTTACAGCACAAGTCGTCATAATCTACATGGCAACCGGCGATAACGAAGAGACGCCCCAATACAGGCAAACACACCAAACAACTACAACAAGCCCTGCCGCATCACGCCATGCACGGTATTTGATTTTATATATAAGAAAATATTCAAAGTTTAGCTGCTACGTAGGTACAGCTTAAACAAAACATACATCAAGTTATTTTTATTATTTCTAACACTAAGATGCTAAAAACTAACATTTGTAAATCATCTTCTTTATCTTAAACTAAATATACATTATAATATACAGAAATTATCAACACATATTATAAGCTAAAATATAGCATTAAAGTATTTAACACTTAAGTAACGAATTAACATACTCACCCTGTATTACAAACTCTAAGTATATAAGCGAAACAGAAGGTTTCCCCTTAAAATAGCAACACACACACTAACATAGATAATAAGCGAAAACATGAATTATTATTTTTATTTAGTTGCTCGCTCGGGCAACGGAAACATGTATTGCTATCTCAATAAGAATACATATGTATTTGTAACACGACGCTGGTGCCGGCCACTAGTTAGTCATTTTTGAATTCTGAAATAAAAGATTCTGGTGAGAGACATCAAGCGGAGCAGACGTCTTTTTAATTAGCGCTGGACATAGTGAAGTATTTGTTTAACTATACAGGAAACAGGTCGGACTGACCCATCATTCCCAATCCTAATCCTGACCATTGCGCTGACCAGAACATCGAATTTGAAGGTTGCGTCCTGCAAACCTCTGCGATTTCTGTCACGCACACATCCAGCTCCCTACGAAGCCACTCCGTAAGATATCCCAACTTGACCTTCGTGTTGTAACAGAACTTCGAATTTGAAGGTTGCGTCCTGCAAACCTCTGCGAACTCTGTCACACACATAAACCCACCATATCCAAATCCTAGCCCGTGCGCTGAAACAAAGCTTCGAATTTGAAGGTTGCGTCCTGCAAACCTCTGCGAACTTTGTTTCACACACACACACACACACACCTAAACCTAACCCTAGCCCGTGCGCTGGAACAAAGCTTCGATTTTGAAGGTTGCGTCCTGCAAATCTCTGCGAACTTTGTTTCACACACACCTCCTCAATCCTAATCTTACCCATTGCGCTGACCAGAACTTCGAACTTGAAGGTTGCGTTCTGCGAATCTCTGCGAATTCTGGCACGCACCATCCCATCTCTATACGAGAATACCTCCCTCGAATCCCTGTGCAAACTGCACTCTCGCCAACCCCACCACCGAACTCCTCTCCTTTGACCAAATCGGACGAGGACAATTCAACGTGACCGGACCGACCACAAACATCGTCGCCAGTCACCAAGGGAACCAGAGCCCACACCTACGATCCGCGCGCCGAATAGTGCTCCCTTAAAAAAGGAGTGCGAGCGGACCATCACCAAAACCTCCAACCCTAATTCTTGGAAAGAACCCCGGACAGCCGCTGAGCATTACCCTGGCTGGAAAGCGTTGTAGCGCCGGAGGTTCGTTACAACATCCAAATACTATTATGTCATCGACATAAAGGAAAGCTTCTGAATTCAAACCGCTCAAAGCTATTGTAAGCATTCTTTGGAAGCTGTTTGAAGAGATCTTTAAACCGAATGGTAGACGTTTAAAATGGTAATGTCCGTCTTGTGTAGAAAATGCTGTTAATGGTCGTGAATTTTTGTCGAGTGGTATTTGATAAAAAGAGCTTGTCATGTCTAATGTTGAGAAGTACTTGGCTCTTCCTAACATGTCTAGGACGTCCTCTAATCTTGTCAGTGGAAATTTGTCATTAACTAATTTTTCGTTCAATTTCCTGAAATCTACAACCAAGCGCCATTTTTTTTTTTGTCATCATTGCTTTTCTTTGGAACTAGTAGCAATGGTGCATTGTGTCAATTATGTCATTGTTTATTAAATGTTCTACTTGTTTGTTTATTTCCTTATATTGTGAATGAGGAAGTCGATAATTTTTTATATAGACTGGTGTTGTGTCTGACAAGTTTAATTTTTGTGTATAAAAATTATTAGTCGTAAGATTTTCTCCTTCAAGATGGAAAATAGATTGATGTCTTCTAAATATGTCTCTTAATTCGGTCTCGGTACTGTTGTCTAATTTCAATTCTGTCATTAACTTCTTAAAACGTTGTTCGTTTATTCCTTCATTGTGTTCGTTTTTTGTAGTCAATATTGTGTATTCTGTTAGTTTTTCTGTTTTTGGCTTAACCTCATTCAAAATACTTCTTTATCGTTTACGTTGATAACCTTGATGTGGCAGATACCTTTGGGAGATGCTAAGGAGTTAGATAAAAACACGCCTTCTACATACGAGTTCTTGATTCAAAATGACTTCCGTTATTTCAAGGTTTATTGGAAGGATCATTTCCGTTCTGGGTGGTATTGTGTAATATTCATGCTTTGGTAGTCTTGTTGCTATAGGTACTACGTAATCCGTTTCGGCTATAGGAATCGTAATAGTGAATGTTTCATAGTCTATCTTGCATGCGTATTTTACAAAGAAATCTCTACCTAGAATTCCGTCTGTAGTGATGGGAAAATCGTTATCCACTACGTGAAAATCATTGTTTGCACGGTTATCTCCTAGGCATAATGTTAATTTTGTAGCGCCTAAAGAGAATATTTCATCTTTAGTTATGCCTGTTAGTTTGCATTTTTTATCGAAATTTGTTTCAAAATTTGCGTTCATTTCTTTGCATATCGAAATGTCTGCTCCCGTGTCTAATAGAAATGTTAGAGCACGATTTGTTTGTGCGCATTTTAGTGTTACGTAATTGGTGAGATTCTCTGATATTAGGCAAATTTTCTTTTTATTTATTGTTGGCCTTCCGGAGGTGCTTGGAAATCTTCCTCCGGGCCGTCCATGTTTCTCTGGTGGTTTATTACACGCATATAGTGTCGGTTACTTCCTTGATTGGAGTTCCTCTGATTGTTATTTCTATTGTTATTAGCATATCTTCTTCTATTGTTGTTGTTATATGACGAATGCCTTTTGTTGTAATTATTGTTGTCATGTACAAAATTTCTGTTATTGTTGTAGTCAGTGTGATTATTTCGTTGATTTGTGTTATACATGAAAGTGTTATTGCCTCTAGTGTTATTATATCTATTTATATTCTGAGGGTTGTTTCTGTTATTATAGTTGTTGAACTGTCGAGTTTGTTGTCTGTTGTGGTGTACACGGTAGCTAAAAATGTGAGAGCTATTGTTTTGGGTGTCTCGTTCGATTTCCTGTGCAATATCCACGGCTGTGTTGAAATCCTTAGGCTGAGCTGCAAACAATGTGGTTTTCAAACGATTCTCTAAACCGTTTTTGAAAATTCTCAGAGCATATTTTTCATTCATTTTTCCTACTACCGCCTTTTGCTCACTTGTTGCAGTGTTGCCTAGTTCATACATTTGTAACCTATTAAGTTCCGATACTAAATTTAAAATCTTGTCTTTGAAATTTATTACTGTGTTATTCTTTTGAGTTGTTAATGCTAATTGTGTGCACCTGAGCGATTGTAAAATTGCTCTTGTATCTTTCTTGTAACCGTTTCTTAAGTTCTTCGAGTGTTGTTACATCAGGGCCTAAAGCTGTTCGAGCTGCCGCATTAAGCTTTACACTAGTCACAAATTCTATTAGGCTTATTCTTGCGTCAGCTGTGTAAGATCTGTGTAATAATTCTATGATTTTCAAAAATGGTTCCAGTTCTTTATATTGTCCGTTGAATATTGGTATGGCCTTAAGGGCTGTTTCTAGATTGAAAGCTGACATGTTGTTTGAGTTACTATTTTCCTCTTCTATTTCTGTCCCTGAACTTTCACTTCCTTGTCTTGGCTTCAAAAACTGGTCTATTGTATTCACTATCTTATCAAATGTTTCTGTCTCACTTTTGCTAGTCGTATTTTTTACTAGTGTTTCTCTAAGTGCTGCTAAATGCTTTTTAGTTTTCTCTATAAATGTCAATGAATATTTTCTATTTGGAGCCTTACGCAAGTTTGCTAAAAGTTGTTGAACTGTATCTAATTCCATTTAAGTTTGATATTATTTCACAAACATTTGTTGCAGATATATTTAGAGTTGTGTTTTTCAAACATATTTTTACCAATTTTTTTTTTACAAATTTCACATCTGAAACATCTATAATGAAAACTATCCTTTTCATATGCTAGATATCTTACCATACCTATATCTATAATCTTTTCTTTGCAATTGGCACAATATTTTTTAAATAGAATGCCGAAACACCCTTGGTAAAAACAATTTGTTGCTGATTTTGACATAGTAATATTTTATCATAATTTTACAATTACTATACTCAATATCTTAATGTTTTCTATCAAATTCTTCATTTCTATTCATTCAATTGTTTTTTTATTTTAAGCTGAATTGTTTATATTGCGCAACATCTGTTTGCGTACATAGTTCTTATAATATCTATTTATTAAATACAATATCGTTATAATCATAAAAATAACACTAATGACTCCTACTATATTTAAACATCCACTTTCACCGCTGTAGCTGCTGCTGCTGTTATTATTGTTATTGTTGATCACCTCTTTGGTGCCGAACCAACCCATTTTGGTGTTTGTTGCTCGGACCGTAGTTGAGTTTTTCCAACGCTATTTGTTGTAGTAAACGCTGCTTTTGGGCCAGATCGTTAACCAGTGGTAGGATGTTGTAAATTTCTGCTACCCGTTGACGTGCGATTACTCGCTTACCACCTCTAACTCTTTTTCGTGTTTTGTCGATTGTTTCCTGTGTGGTGTTATTTCCCTTCCGCCGTTGTTGTCGTTCTTTGTATTTTTCAATGCTTATAGGTTGTGGTCCCGCTGTCTTAGGTGTTGGAATATACACAGCTGTTTCGCGTTGTTCTGCCAATGCTTGTGGCACGTATTCTTCTTCGAATTTCCTTGCGTTTGGTGCTGCTCTCTCAAATAGCGCGTTGAAATCGTCCTCTGACATTGATGTTGTAGGCGTGAAAAAATCACAGGATCAAAAAGCTGAATCGTTAGGGCCTTGTTGAGCAGGTTGAAATTTTGGCTCGATCAGATGTTGCAGGATCAAAAATGTGCAGGGTCGGTTTGCAGGATCGCCATGTGGTGTACTACTTCATTTCTGTAACTAATTTTGATGCCACTGTAACGGCTGGACCTATTAATGGCTTTACGCCGTACTTTTTAAAAAGGAAAGAAAGGAAGGAAGAAAGTCTTTTAGTTTTTTAGACTTAGCACAAGACTGACACTTTATTCAATTTTCCAGATCTATATAAATTAAAAACACCAGTATTTTTCTTCTATACTGCAGCCAAAACTCCTCACCATATTTTCACATACATTGAAATTAAAAGTAGCCAAAACCAATTAATTAACATATTGAGCAATTTCTGTACATTTATAAGTTCTTTGTTTTCTTTTATTCTTACACTTCAAATAATTACTATTGCTGCGCTTGCAATTTCAATGCAGCAACATTGTTTGCGTCAGTCGCGATGTAATATGAATCATTTGACCCAGTGCAGAAATGAAGATAAACAAAACGAAAATTAGTTTGTTGTCATCGACTCAAATATTTACTGTACCGTGGGCTGGCTGTGCTATGTCACTACACATACAATGTAATGACACAAAAATTAAAGGCGAACTACATATTATTTTCAAAAAATACGTATTCCATCTAGATAACGAACCTCTAACAACTAATAATTTTTATAAACAACACATCACGACAACAGACAACATACCAGTATACATCAAAAACTACAGACTGCCACACATTCAAACAGACATGATAAATGAACAAGTTCAGAAAATGCTAAAGAACGATATTATCGAACCATCGCTCATTCCATACAATGCTCCACTCCTTCTGGTACCAAAAAAGAACACGGAGGACAAAAAGAAATGGAGACTTGTGGTAGACTTTAGAAAGTTAAATGACAAAATTGTCAATGACAAGTTCCCTTAAACGAGACTAGAAGATGTTCTAGACAAGTTAGGTAGAGCAAAATGGTTCTCAACTCTTGATATGACCAGTTCATTCCATCAAATTGAACTAGAAAACAAATCACGACCTTTGACAGCCTTCTCTACATCGAACGGACACTTTTAATTCAAACGACTACCGTTCGGACTAAAAATCTCTTCAAATAGTTTCCAACGCATGCTCACTATTGCACTTGCAGATTTAGAATCAAATGCTTTTCTTTACGTGGATGACATCATTATCTATGGATGTAGTATAAATCACCACAACCAAAATTTAACGAAAATATTGGAAAGACTTCAAAGACACAATTTAAAATTGAATGCGGCCAAATGTTGTTTTTTGCGTCCCGAAGTGGTATACTTGGGACACCTGATTACTTGTGATGGTATCAAAACTGGCCCAGCCAAATATGACACTATCAAGCATTACCCTATCCCGAAAAATGCGGACGAAGTTAGAAGATTTGTTGCATTTTGCAACTATTAAAGAAAAGTTATTAAAAATTTTGCAGATTATTGCAAAAAGTTTAAATGCATTATTGAAGGAGTCTTGTAAATTTGTTTGGTCTGAAGAATGTCAAATTGCTTTCGATACACTGAAAGAAAAATTAATAACTCCACCTTTATTACAATACCCAGATTTTGACAAGCCGTTCATTCTAACGACTGATGCTTCAAATTATGCTTTGGGCGCAGTATTATCGCAAGGCGAAATAGGTAAAGATTTACCAATATCTTATGCCAGCAAATCTTTGCAAAATCATGACTTGAATAAACCAGTTATTGAGAAGGAATTATTAGCTATTCATTGGGGAATATACTTTTTCAAGCCATACCTTTACGGCAGAAAATTTACAGTTACTACAGACCACTAATCTCGTTATTCACTCACAAAAACCCTTCCTCAAAAATGCCGCGGATTCGACTAGAGCTTTGTGACTATGACTATGACATAATATACAAAAAAGGTAGCATGAACACTAACGCAGACGTATTCTCAAGAATCCAACTGGACTCTGACACTTTAAAAGAAATTATATCACAAGAAAACGATGAAAAAATAAAAAGAACGTTAATTATTACAAGAGGCATGGCAAATAAAGAAGCCATTAAAAATAATGAGGCAAATGATAATAGCAATGAAAAAATCTTTGTAGATGGTGACAATACCCAGAAGTCTGATCAACTTCTGATATAGGATTGTACATCCATTAGTGACGTCAAGAATATGAAGAACTTAAAGTTTTATATGGCCAATAATAATGAAAGTAAAGTACATATTGAAAATAATATAGTGCACGTAGCGATTAGCGATAATCCATCGAAACCAGTTTCGTTTTCGGAGAAGCTAAGATCTAAACATAATAATTTAAAAATGCATGCGGGATACAGCGATAATTCAACGAATCTAGATTCGATTTTGAAGAAGCTGATATCTAAAATGAAAAATGAGAATATTGAAGAACTAGCGCTAGCCAACAATGATAAAATATTCAAATTGTATACAAATAAAGAATTTAAAGAAGCTTATACAGAGATACAACCAAATATCCAAAAAGGAAAAAAATCCTCAAAGTCCACAATTAAAAATACTAATTTATAACCCAACAAAAAGGGTACAAGATGACCTTACGAAATTCAAACTAATCAACGATTACCATAACACAGGCCACCTAGGTCTCAGAAAAACATTAATAAAACTAAAACAAAGATATGTTTGGAAAACCATGGGTAAGATGGTAAAGAACTTTGTGTCACACTGTGATATATGTGCAAAAAGTAAACAAAGACTTCACACAAAAGAACCACTCACGCTAACAGACACTTAGCAATAGTTTTCAGACATTGTCAATTGACACTGTAGGACCATTACGAATTTCAAACGAGTACCGCTACATACTGACAATACAATGCGAACTGAAAAAATTTGTAATTACACACCCAATGTCGACTGTAATAATATTTTTTGCGATATCGCAGGATCGCCATGTACGCGCCTTTTTATTTTTAAAATAATAAAAAAGGACTCGCGTTCTATAAAAATAAGTTGTAGGACCTTGCCTATTGGTTGCCGGCGAAGTTCGCCACTGGCGCTATTTTAAATATCCTTTTTTACCGTTCACTAAAAAAAGTGCAGAGGCTAAAAGGGTTTAAGTCGGCAGCTATTAAAGCTCAAGACTTATTAAAATGAAAATAGTTGGCAGCTGTTAGAGCTCAAAACTAGATTGATTTATTTTCAAATATGTTCATCCTTTTATGGTAAGCATAACGGTATTTTGTCTTAAAACTAGTTGACAATTGTTTGTGTAGTTTAGAATGTAAATAGAACCATATGTTCTTTAATTGGTGTAAAAGTAATAGTAGAATATCGTAATACATATTTGTAATTCAGTATTAATAGTTTAATATGTGTGAGTGTAGGAGTAAAAAGTATAATATAATATCATATGTTTTGTATTCAGCCACATGGGTACATGTGTGCGAATGAGATAGGTAGTAGTGCTTAGTATGAACATATGTTCTTACCGTAGAGGCGTATTACTTTAACTTAGTTTGAATATTATTGTGCAAATTCGAAAATTCGAAAATTCTTACAGTAGAGGTTTTTATATTATTACTTATTTTAAGAAAAGCTTGTTTTATAATGGAATACATTAATGTAAATTAAAAAGTTAAATAATATGTATAGGTATACTACACGACAAAGGATGCAGACACTGTTGGAAGAACATTGGTTGAGCAAGTAATTCTAAAAGATGGCCACTTTCAAGTGTTGAAATCAGACAACGGCTTTGAAGATCGGTAAGCTTTTGAAGATCGAACAAATATTTTCGACACCATACTATCACCAGACAATAGGCTCTCTCGAAAGAAACCACAGGGTGCTAAACGAATTTTTATTGACAACAGCTACTGACCACGAGTGGGACAAGTGGATCCCATACTTCACATTTACGTACAACACGACCCCACACATAGACACAGGATACACACCACATGAATTGGTGTACGGAAAACTAGCGTCATTACCAAACGACATTTACAATTCACAAACAAGGTTTCATGATTTCGAAAGTTACTTGAGCGACATGCATACTAGGTTGAATTTTGCTCTAAATAAGGCAAAAGAAATGCTCATTAGAGCTAAACAAAAGCGTACTAATAAGAATTTGGACTACACAAATACACTAAGAGCAGAAATAGGAGATTTAGTTTTACTTAAAATAGAAGATAGGAATAAACAACAATTACCGTATAAGGGCCCATTTAGAATATTAGATAGATTAGGAGTTAATACTGTAATAGATTATAATGGAGTACATAAGAAAGTACACAATAACCAACTAAAACCATATAAGGCAATAATTTAATACTTTAGCAAGATATTTAGTCAAATACATTGAAACCAAAAAATATTATATTACACTATATCATATATAGTTTTATTATATTTAAATACTATTTTATATGTAGTATATCGAGAATAGATGACGTGTTTAAGAAAAATTATTGTAACCCCTAATTTTTCTCTTAAGGATGAGGGTGTAGTGTGCTCTCATTATACACACTGCCGACCCTAAGTTTCGTTGTTATTAACAGCAACATATTGAGTGACTAATAAGTTAGCACTGCATTATCGGCGTGTGCTGCACTCAGTGCATGCGAATATTTTCATTACTCACTCAATATTGTTGACCGTGCCAAATTATCATTCGTCAAACCAAAAATATGTAATTTGAATCCTTTCGATGATTCAAATTCAATATGCAAGAACGAAACGCAACATAGGTTATAAGTATATTAACTAATTAGAGAAGTATGATTAAGACTACTAAGTAAGTTTTGTAAAAATGTTATAAAAGAGCGGAGATGGCCAACAATAAATCAGACTTTAATTAACTACACAAGCTGGCAGATCTCTGCCTTGTTCAGCTTATTTTAAACGTCTCTGTTTGCCTTGGACATAGTTCAAGTCGGCAAACACTGCAGTCTATAGCGAAGGCAAACTCTGCCGCTATAACAAAATAAAACAATCCTAAATAAAATATAACAATATGTTTAGGCTTCGTTTATAGAAATGTTTAGTTTGTAGAATAGATCATTATGTGTTAAATGTTTATACATAATAAGTGCATGAAATAAATGTGTTTTAGCTGCTGTTATAGCAATGTTTAGATTGGAGTGCACTACAAAGCGTTGGGATGCTGTAAGTTCAAAATCTTTTATTAAGTTGCAGCATTTAAAATTATATGCATTAATTCAGTTAATATTCTCTGATGAAAAAAAAAAATGAATTTATTTATTTATTTGGCCAAGCAAGGCAATATGCTTATTATAACAGGTTTTTTTTCCTCACTCCCTTCCTTGTTTTGGTATACAAGGACATGCAAATCGAAGTGAGCGTAGTCCGCCCACGTGAATGACATGAAATCAAGAACACGTCTAAAAGAAAAGGAGAGAAGAAAATAAAAGAAAAAACAGAAGGTACTTACAACTACTGTGTTATCTTATAATTAATAGGGAACAGTTAAAGAGGCATGGATGGTGATTGGTGACGGAGGGTGGAAAGAGGTGATTGGATACAAACAGAAAAATTTTGCATAGTAAAATCATTGTGATGCATAGCTGATTTCATATTTCATGTTAGCAGCAACATGAAAATCATAATTTTATGTAAAATCATTGTTGAATCATGAAAAAACAGGCATTATCTAGTTTTGCAGAGTAGAATCATTATGATTTCATATATAATCATTATGAAATCCAGTAAAAACATTATTGCATCATGTAAAAAGTTAATCAACACGATTTCATGTAGAATTATTATGATATCATTTAGAATCATTATGAAATTTAGTAAAATCATTATTGCATCATGTAAAAAAATTGTTGCGTGCTGAAGAAGTTTCGTTTCCTGGCAAATTTTTTGCACCTTAGAATTTTTATCGCGAGGAGTAGTGTCGTTGCAAATAGCAGTAGTTAATAGCTGAAAAAGTGAATAGAAGTGAAATGATAGTTTAAGTAGATGGATCCATAAACTTCGACACAGGTGAAAAAGGTAATGTGGTATGTGACTCATGTTACTATAACAAAATTTGATATTATTTATTGTATTATTGTATTTAATGTATTACTTTTAGAAGCTTCAATTGACTAGGAAAGTTTAAAGTACTTATCTAAAGAAGATATACATTAAGCTATACCACCCATTGGACTTCGTACATGTTATCGAGAAAAATTATTTAGCTAGAGAAAAATTGAGTCGTATAAGTCGCTATTGTCGTATAAGTCGTATTTTTTATATTTTTAAATAAAAAAAAAATATATAAAACCAACTTAAAGTTATTTTTATTTCAAAATGAGGTTAGGATTCAGATGGATTCCATAATGCTTGAAAATGATTTCATAATAATTCAACATAACCATCCTAATGATTTTATATGATTTCATAATAATGCAACATGACCATCCTTTTTTTTTTAAAAAAAAAGATCAAAGAACCAAGGCATGCGCCTTATACAAACAAGGTTTGGTCTTTGACCTGAAAGGAAAGGGATAGATTATTTAGAGGAATTGATTGGAACTATACGTGAATTATTGATTAGGGGAAACAACTGCGAAAGACAATTTGAATTGCTTTTTAACCGAGGCTAGTGTTATGCCTTAACCTCGTCAAGCATTTCAAGCCCTTAGTTGTTCCATTCCTTCACATTTTCCACAATTTAGTTGTGGATTTTTAGTTTTCCATAATTCTTAAATGTAGGACAAAGAAAGAACAAAGAAAGTGAAAAGAACCATGCCCGAGCCCGGATTCGAACCAGGGACCTTTGGGTTGAGAGTCTAGCGCACTCTCCACTAGACTACAAAGGCCGACAATCCTAATGATTTTAATTGATTTCATAATGATTCAGCATGACCATTCTAATGATTTTACATGATTTCATAATGATTCAACATGAAAATTTGTTGCGATAGATTCTATTCTATCACTATGCACTTTAAAGCTTGGGTTCCATACCGTGCAACAATAATCTAGAATTGGACGCACTAGTATGCAATATAGAGTTTGAGTTACCCAGACGTTCTTGAATTCGTTTGCATGTCTTTTAATGAATCCGAGAAGCTTGTTTTCCCTGGATGTGATATGATTGAGGTGAAGATTAAAGCGCAGCCTAAAATCTAGGACAACCCCAAGATCTGCAATGTGATTGATAATTTTTAGTTCAACCTCATTTAGCTCAAAACTATTATAAAGCATTTCTTTTTTACGAGAACAACTTATAACATAGCATTTATTTTCATTAAGAGAAATCTTCTTTTGATTACACCAATATTCCAGGGACACAAGTTTATTCTGTAAGAAAACTTTATCCACATCAGATTTAATAACATAGTACATTTTTAAGTCGTCTGCGTATAAGAGATGTGGGATATCATACAAAACTTCAGATATATCTACAATAAATATGTAAAAGAGGAGAAAACCAAGGTGACTTCCTTGAGGTACGCTTGATGAGACAATAATCTTATTAGATAGAGTACCCAAAAATTTAACAAGTTAGGATCTTCCACTAAGATAGGATATAAGCCATTTCAACAAAGAACCTGATATACCGAATTTTTCTAATTTTTTAGTTAAGATAACATGATCAACTCGATTTACTAAAATCGGTATATATGGCATCTATCTGATGACCTTTTTCCATATTGTTAACAACATCTGATACCATTATTGTGAGGTTTGTAGTGGTTGATCGTCTATAAGGAATTTAAGTGTGGATTAACTATTTCAGTGAGCTTAGAACATATTATTTTTTCAAAAAGCTTAGGAATAGTTGACAATAAGGCAATACCTCTGTAGTTTCCGATCGCTCTCTTATCGCTATTCTTATAAATTGGTGTAAGATGAGATGACTTCCAAAAAAATGGAAAAACACCTGTTTGCAAAGACTTATTAAAAATAATATGTAATATGTAATCAGAACTCTCATATGGCGCAGGATTAAGGATTAAGGTACGATATGAGAGTTCTGGATTAAGGATTGATCAGGAGCAGGATTTTGTATGAGAGTTCTGGACCAAGGAGCAGGAACAGGATTTTGTATGCCGGTTCTGGACCAAGGAGCAGGAGCAAGATTATGAATTGACGGAGCAGGATCAGGATTAAAGCAAGTGGTAAAAAGTGTAGGTGAATTTTGATGGGTGGTGAAAATGTGTAGCGGAATTTTAATTGGTGATGAGATCGTGTGGGAAATTTTGATGTATTGCACACAGGCGGACGTAAAAGTCAAATTTGTAGGAAATTTTTATGGAGTAGGAGCCAAACCTAGGAACTTTTATTTAACATAAAGGAAACCTAGAAGAAGAAGAAGTAAGAGCACAACACACTGTAGCTACTTCAGCACATAATTACTTAATAACTTTGTAAATATTTTACTTGTTTAATATTTTGTTCATAATTATCAATGTTTTTAATTTAATTCAATTTTTACTTATCAAAAAAATATTATTCGAAAGACAAAGCTTGAATGTAAAAAACAATATTTTATGAATTTATGTTAATAAAATCAAATTTCATATAAAATATAAAGCTATTCAACATCACCGGCTTTATTTGGCGATCCTGCGAACCTAAATTCAATATTTAAATCGGAATGACAAACAAAACCACCACAGGAATTGCAACGAATACAAATTCTTATAACGGATACAATTAAAACGGACACAAACTATAACTCAACAGCGCTGAGTCAACGTCATTATTCTATATCGTACTGCAGAATATCAAATATTGCAACAATTTTCAAAACAAGATTGCATCAGTCTACTTACATATGTATGCAAGAATCAAGATTTTACAATTGCAAGGCGCATAATTCTTAAAACTGGTTCTTCTTATTCAGCTAAGTGGTGTTATGGTTGATTTATTTATTTATTTTACGATTAATTTATTTATAATTTTTCTCATTCAATTTAATTTACATTTATCTTTGTAACTTTTGTAACTTTCCAGGGAAAATTCTTAATTATTATATAAATTTCACTTACTTTATTGACTATGCCACGGTGCCCCAAAAGACATCGAAGCTCATCTCGTGTTAATCCGATTGAGATAAACACAGATGCGAATAACCCGTCTTCGCCAAATTTTTCTTCATCCAACTCACTTAACGCACTACCAAACATTTTACCATGTCAATCAAACTCACCCCAAACACATCAACAAACTTTACAGCAACTAAATTTACCAAATTTAACTTCGCCAACTACCAATTTTACTGCCTTGCCTAGACACACAATCCATACCAATAATGCAACTACATCACAACAACAATCATCATTTATTGGAACAAATCAAATAAAACTACCACAATATTGGGAGTCATATCCTGAATCGTGGTTTGCGCAATGTGAAATTCAGTTTACTCTTCACATTTTTGACGACACCCTAAAATTCCAAAATATTATTACATCACTTACTCCAGAAATTTTTACCAAAGTTTTTGACATAATTCAATGTCCACCACCTCAAAATAAATACACATATTTGAAATCAAAACTTCTAGAAAGATGTTCTCTTACCGACGATTTAAGAGTAGAAGAACTAATTTCAGACACTCATATGGGTGACCGTAAACCTTCCGATTTTTATCGCGATTTATTACGTCTTAAAAGTTCCATTTCATACATTAATTGTGATTTACTATACAAGCTTTGGTTGAGAAAACTACCTCAACAGATACAAATCCACCTAATTTCATCGGCTCATATAAACATTGATGATAAATTATCTTTAGCAGACAAAATTTTTGAAATGATAAATAAAACGACAATTTCAACAGTAGAAGGAATTCCCAAACACTCAACTTTAGAAGACACTCTTCATAATCTTGTTCAACTTACCTCATCTCTATGCATAAGTTTCCAAAACTTTGCACATAAAAACACAAAAAGGAATGCAATATCAAGAGAGAGATTTCAAGAAAGATCACCATCAAATCCAATAACAGATCAAACCAACGCCACATTTTCAAATACTAGTCATTGTTGGTACCATTCAAAATTTGGTACTAATGCCTTTAAATGTACTCAACCTTGCTCTTATAATAAAATTGATAGTAAAAATAATTCTTTAAACTAATTTCTCCTATGATCGCGACGACGGATGATAGGTTACATTCTAAAACAGCAAGTCGTTTTTTTGTGTATGACAAGAAAAATAATTTAACATTCCTAATAGATACTGGAGCAACTGTGTCTATTATCCCAGCAACTAAATTCAAAACATTCAAACCCAATCCCAAATCTTTTCTTTCAGCAGCTAATGGTTCAAACATTTCAACATTTGGCACAAAACAACTTACAGTAGACATCGGTCTCAACAAAGACTTTGATTTCTCTTTCATTTTAACAGACATACCTAATCCAATAATAGGAATTAATTTTCTTGAAAAATTTGAACTTATTTTGGACATAAAAAACAGAAAAATTATTGATTCAACCACTAATATATCGGTCAATGTCTTACCAAATTTTAACGATATTTCACCCCTCAAAAGTCCAAAACCAACAAACAATTTCGAAAATCTTCTCAGCCAATTTCCTTCCTTAACTACTGAACCGGATTACAACAAAATTGTTAAGCATTGCACTGTTCATAGTATTGAAACAAAAGGAGTTCTCCCTTTTTCTAAACCACGACGTCTCGACCCAATAAAGCTTAAAGTTGCAAAATCAGAATTCGAAAACCTAGTTAAAGTTGGAATATGCCGGCCATCAAATTCTCCTATAGCATCACCATTACATTTAGTGGCCAAAAAAGAAGCAAATGACTGGAGGCCTTGTGGTGACTATAGGAGACTTAACTGCGTGACTGTCCCAGATCGGTATCCTCTTCCACATATCCACGATCTAAGTATTGAACTTCGAAACAAAACAATATTTTCCAAAATAGATCTGGTTCGAGCGTACCACCAGATCCCTGTAGCAGAAGAAGACATTCATAACACAGCAATTACCACACCATTTGGAATGTTCGAATTCGTGCGAATGCCATTCGGTCTTCGAAATAGTGCTCAAACATTCCAAAGATTCATAAACGAGGTTTTCTTTGGCCTTAATTTTGTTTTTGTATACGTTGATGACATACTTATAGCTAGTGAAAACCAAGAACAAAATTACGAGCATCTCAAAACAATATTTACACAACTCGACAATTACGGATTAAATATTAAACCTAGTAAGTGCCAATTTGGCGTTTCGTCCCTTGATTTTTTAAGTTATAAAATTTCGAAAGATGGCATTCAACCTTCAGAAGAGCGAGTTGAAGTCATTTCTAACTATGAAAAACCAACAACAATAACAAAATTACAAAAATTCATTGGAATGGTAAATTATTACCATAGATACATCCCAATGATCGCAAAATTTTTAGGCCCTCTACATGAAATTATAACCAGTGCTACTAAGACCAAAACAAAGGAACTTATTTGGTCGAAGGAAGCAGAAAGATCCTTCAACACAATCAAGAGCAAATTTACAGAAAATACTCTTTTAACTCATTTTGATGAAACTGCTCCACTTTCAATTGCAGTGGATGCATCAAATTTCGCAATTGGAGCAGTCTTACAACAAAATGTAAATCAAAATGACGAACCACTTGCATATCATTCTAAAAAATTAACTCCAACCGAAATTAAATATTCTACATTTGACAAAGAACTTTTAGCTATCTATTCAGCGATAAAACATTTTAGACATTTTTTGGAAGGACGTAAATTTATCGTATATTCAGATCATAAGCCTTTAACTTATGCTCTTAACTCAAAAACAGAGAGATCTCCTCGTCAAACTCGACATTTAGAGTATATAGCACAGTTCACAAGTGATATTCGATACATTAAAGGTAAAAACAATATCGTAGCTGACACGTTATCTCGATTACCTGAAATTGATGAAATTTTTGAACAAGATATAAATATTCAAACCATTTTTAATGAACAACTAAAAGATCGTGAACTTCAAAATCTAATTATTACACCAAATTCTAAATTTAACCTTAAACTCATAAACGTTCCACTTTTAAATCTTAAAATTTGGTGCGATATTTCAAATTCTAAATCACGTCCATATGTTCCAACCTCAATGAGAACAACTATCTTTAAGAAACTACACGGATTATCTCATCCTGGCACACGTCCAACAAGAAAGTTAATTGCAAATAAATATTTCTGGCCAAATATGAGAAAAGAAATTAATGAGTGGGTACAAAATTGTTTAGAATGCCAAAAAGCAAAAGTACATATCTATACAAAATCCCCTGTTCAAAAAATTAATATTCCAAATGGTAGATTCGAACATATTCACATGGATTTGGTGGGACCTCTCCCAGTATCACGTGGATATCGGTACCTATTAACGATCGTGGACAGATATACACGGTGGCCAGAAGCATTTCCTTTACAAGATATCTCAGCTCCAACTATAGCAAAAACTTTTGTACACAATTATGTCTCAAGATTTGGTGTTCCTTTAAAAATAACTGTGGATCAAGGAACTCAACTTACTTCGAAACTTTTCACAGAACTAACAAAATTACTCGGTTCTCATAAAATACACACTTCAGCTTATCACCCACAAGCAAACGGAATGGTTGAACGATTTCATAGACAACTTAAATCCTCAATCATTGCTTGTAAAAATACAATCAACTGGTCTGAACAATTACCTTCAATATTACTTGGCCTACGAACCGCTGTGAAAGAAGATTTAAAATGTTCTCCATCCGAATTAGTGTACGGTCAAACTCTTAGAGTTCCGGGTGAGCTTATTATTTCTCATGATCAGAAGACAACAACTGATGATACTCTAAGAGCTCTAAGAGAACATTTTTCAGAAGCAAGAAGCAAAATTGTACACCACACAAATTCATCTCAACAAAACGTTCCTAATAAACTCACAACATGTAAATTTGTATTTGTTAAAGTGTTAAGCAAAAATGCTCTAGAAGCACCTTTTGAAGGCCCATTTGAAGTAATTTCCCGAACGGACAAAACATTTAAAATTCAATGTGGTAATAAAACTCGATCTGTTTCAATTGATTTACTTAAACCAGCACACACAGACAACATACACGTTAAAACAATACAACCTACGGCGAAGAAACAGGTTACATTTAATATTAACTAAATTTTAGTTTTATTATTAAATAATTATCGGAAATATTTTAATTTTGATCGTTTCACTGGAAGGGGAGCTGTGTAGCTACTTCAGCACATAATTACTTAATAACTTTGTAAATATTTTACTTGTTTAATGTTTTGTTCATAATTATCAATGTTTTTAATTTAATTCAATTTTTACTTATCAAAAAAATATTATTCGAAAGACAAAGCTTGAATGTAAAAAACAATATTTTATGAATTTATGTTAATAAAATCAAATTTCATATAAAATATAAAGCTATTCAACATCACCGGCTTTAACACCCTATGAATATAATGTAACGAACAAATAATTTACACGTAACACACCCTGTTAATATAGGTAGGTAGAAAAAACCACCATAACAAAAAATAACAGAGCCAAATCATAAAATATGGTGAAAAGGAATACTGTGAGAGAAAGAACGGGGTGAAAACTTCAATTCCTTACATAGATTAGGTGAGGTAAGAAGTTTTTAAGGCCAATAAAAATTTCATGTTGTAGGAAAAAGTAGATTGAATAGTAGAGAGGTAGAATTGTATATGTAAACTGGTACTGAAATGGTCAGTGCAATAAATCACCCTGTAAATATAAAATAATAAAGTTGTTTAGTTGATTTTTGACCTCTTCTTTTATAATTAATGATATTTTACGGGCTCAAGGTCCAATCTTTTGGTTAAAAAATAAACGTTTCGTTTAAATTTTTTAAAATTTTTTATTTTCAATATTTCGCTCGCCGTCGGCTAGCATCATCAGGAACTGTAACAAATTTTTTAACAATAATTAACAAACAATTTGCATGTAATAACTACTTTTTAAAAACTCACAATTTTTCAAAAATTTTTTAAATAAACGAGTTACATTTAACATTGAAAACATTAAACATTAATTCACAATTTTAGAATTTTTAAAAAACGGAAATAAGTTAAAAAACAATTAGCACTAAAAACCACGTCTACATGTTTTCTCGTCAGCTTGTCAAGTGAATTTCTCTATGTACTTTCTGTATATATGTGCGCAATTGTCAGTGTCAGTCTTGTAGTTGAGTCTCTTTTTTTGTGGAACGTTAATGATGTGGAGCATTTCTAAAGTGTATCGTCTCCAGTAGTTTGTCTCTTGCTCCAAAATTTGTACATTGTCAAAGTTCGATGAATGTTTGTGTTCAGCACAGTGGGCCGAAAGTGCTGTTTTCTGTTCCGATTGTCTCCGTGTTTTTTGGTCTGATTTATGTGAAGCAATTCTTGTCCTTAGTTTATTTTTTGTAGTCCCAACATATACCCGATCACATACGTTGGACCCGTCACCGTTACAAGAAATTTTGTAAACAACGTTGGATTTGTCCATCTTGTCAATTTTCGTTTTGGTCTTACTGTAAAGTTGTTGTACTGTGTTGTTCGATTTCAGCGCGATATTTACGTTGTCTTTGTCATACAAATTGGATTTTGTAAATCTTTCAGATAAACCGGGAATATAAGTCGAGGATTTGTAAGTTTTAGCGTTTGTTTCGTTTTTGTCTTTTATGTTTCTTCCGATTTTATATTTGTGTATTAACTCTTCGATTGTCTTTTTAGGAAACTCATTTTTTTGTAGTATTTTTCGACCCATTTGCTCTTCTATTGGTTCACCATCATATGGACTCTGTAAACACTTGACAAAAATTCTAAAAAACATAACAAAGAACTCGACATACAACATAAGCAACGCTCTGGAATTTAAAAAGAAGATCGGCGACGCACACATTTATGATGATGAGGTCATAATATCATTTGACGTAATTTCCCTGTTCCCAAGTATACCAATAGACCTAGCAATAAACTTGATCTGTAGAAAATGGCCAGACATCAGTAGACACACAAAAATCACAAAAACAAAATTTATGGACATGCTTATCTTTTGCATTAAGGACAATAACTTCTTCAAGCTACAGGACAACATTTATAAACAACAAAAAGGCATGCCCATGGGATCACCAGCATCACCTGTAATTGCCGACATCGTCATGGAAGAACTTTTGGACACAGCACTTTTCTTCGCAATAATCAGAAAAGACCAAATAGAAATTACTCTAAACGCGCTTAACAATTTTCACAAAAGCATAAAATTTACCATGGAAATTGAAAATGACGGAAAACTAACATATTTAGACACATTGATATTAAGACTAGATAACAAATTAAAATTTGACTGGTTTCAGAAACCTATGGCATCTGGACGCTTAATTAATTTTTATTCTAAACACCCCAAACGGGTAGTAATAAATACAGCTACAAACTTCATTAAAAACGTTTTAGACATCAGCGACAAAACTTTCCATACAAAAAACATAAATAAAATTCGAAAAATACTACAAAAAAATGAGTTTCCTAAAAAGACAATCGAAGAGTTAATACACAAATATAAAATCGGAAGAAACATAAAAGACAAAAACGAAACAAACGCTAAAACTTACAAATCCTCGACTTATATTCCCGGTTTATCTGAAAGATTTACAAAATCCAATTTGTATGACAAAGACAACGTAAATATCGCGCTGAAATCGAACAACACAGTACAACAACTTTACAGTAAGACCAAAACGAAAATTGACAAGATGGACAAATCCAACGTTGTTTACAAAATTTCTTGTAACGGTGACGGGTCCAACGTATGTGATCGGGTATATGTTGGGACTACAAAAAATAAACTAAGGACAAGAATTGCTTCACATAAATCAGACCAAAAAACACGGAGACAATCGGAACAGAAAACAGCACTTTCGGCCCACTGTGCTGAACACAAACATTCATCGAACTTTGACAATGTACAAATTTTGGAGCAAGAGACAAACTACTGGAGACGATACACTTTAGAAATGCTCCACATCATTAACGTTCCACAAAAAAAGAGACTCAACTATAAGACTGACACTGACAATTGCGCACATATATACAGAAAGTACATAGAGAAATTCACTTGACAAGCTGACGAGAAAACATGTAGACGTGGTTTTTAGTGCTAATTGTTTTTTAACTTATTTCCGTTTTTTAAAAATTCTAAAATTGTGAATTAATGTTTAATGTTTTCAATGTTAAATGTAACTCGTTTATTTAAAAAATTTTTGAAAAATTGTGAGTTTTTAAAAAGTAGTTATTACATGCAAATTGTTTGTTAATTATTGTTAAAAAATTTGTTACAGTTCCTGATGATGCTAGCCGACGGCGAGCGAAATATTGAAAATAAAAAATTTTAAAAAATTTAAACGAAACGTTTATTTTTTAACCAAAAGATTGGACCTTGAGCCCGTAAAATATCATTAATTATAAAATAATAAATTTTAAAAAGCAGTAGCTAAGTAGCTATAATCTTTAAGCAAAGTCACAATCCTTAACGAGAAACTAAACATGAAAAGTATCTTCTGTTTAAGATCCTTTTACATTTTCTATAGACAAACGAAAAAGGTTTTTTCATACTCACATCTATTTCATCATAAAGCGCAATATATGTACACATTTTCTTTCATCCCTTATTTTAGAAAAGTATAAAAAGATTAGGCATCAGAACCACAAAGCAAATAAATATCTATCAGAAACAGGTCGATCTTTCTCTTGCATTGAATGAAGTATTTTAAAGAATAAAACTGTTATGTGTATGTCACCACAGGTGGTCTATGAGGAATGGCAGATAGGAAGAATGCTGAACATGTTATCTTTTGAGGTTACTTTTATAAAAGAGGTTAATAAAATATTGCAATATTTTATTTCCACATTTTTGAAATCAAAATAACACACAGTAATATCCACAATTATTGCAAAAATGTCCCTTTACTTGTGTAGAAAATTTTTGTACTATTCATATTTTTTATACACTTTATTATTTATATACACTGAAAATCTTCTGAAAAAATGAATGAAGAAATCTTATTGTTGTTGTTTCTGTTTGCAGGTTTTTTTGCTATTAACAAAATGTTATAATTTCTTTGATAAAAAAATGCTTTCTTAATGCTTATTATCAAATCAATAAATTTTATTTTGGTTTTTTAATTAGACTTTGAAAATAAGAATTTTAAACATAAATGACCACAATTTATAGTATTAACATGTTGATATCTAAAATAATTATAGCTAATCTTTTTCCCTAAACATTGTATTAATTGCTTTGATGGCTGCAAGTTTCTAAAGCTATCAAAATATTCAATTTCATTATGATTTTTCCAGTATGCTACCCAATGTGTGCCAGGTACCTTTGAAGTATCTAGATTGACTATTCCACATTATTTTTTAAATGGTTTACTTGGAAGAGCGTCACACATAAACACTCCTCTAAAATGTGGAATATCTTTAGCATATTTCCTTAGACCTACATCAGAAAGAGCTCTTTTAGGTAGCTTCATTAAAAATTTTGCTTATAAGGTTTTAAATAAAGTCCAAATCCTTTTTTATATGGTTTTAGGAACATGCCTTTCCCCATTGCAATAGTTTCCATTTTACTGTTATGACGTTTTGCCTCAGCCAGCTGCTCCTTTCCATTTTTAACTGCATTTATTGCTTTTGTAATGCTAGATACTCCACCAGTTAGACAGCCAAGTGCACCAAGTGCAGCAAATATAGGTGCAAGTGGGAGAAAACCTCCAGATTTAGGTAGTGGTATTACTCGAGGTGTTTTTATTAGAGATTTTTTTCCTTTGAATATATTATTCACAACTTTTCGAGAAATTTTAACAGCATCATCCAAGTTTTTAGTTTTCTTTATTTTTATTTTAGCACTTTTCAATGCATGTTCAAACAGTTGATGATCATTTATTTGAAATCTCTTAGTTTTACTAGCGTCACCCATTTTTTGTTCACCCATTTTTTGTTCACCAAATTTTGTTTTCGCTTTCATTGCGTTAGTAACAAGCCAAGCGTTTGTTTTTCCAGCAAGACTACTATCAGTCGCATTAACTCTTTGCCAAGACTTTTCAGCTAAGATTTTGTCGGCAGTATGTCTTTTTTCCAAATCTTTATTGTTTGAGTATGTTATATCGTGTTTTCTACAAGCTGCATCTAAAGGGTTTATTCCATGGTCTCCTCTAGCTAAACCCAGTAGATTGTATAAAAATAAATAAATAAATAAAAATATCGTAAGATAATAATACAATATTAGAAGAAAACTTTTCAAATAAACGAAAAATTTTCGAACATGAAACTTACAGTTACCTTATTGTGATCTATTCTTTAAAATTTTACATGATTTTAATTGTGAGCTATTTAGATCAAGTAAGTTTGATTGAAATCGCTACATTTCCTCTTCAGTAGCCTTGAGTGATTCAGCTGTGACCAACCCACTGTTTAAGTCTTATATGATTTGACACCTGTTTGAATAAACTTCTAAGAAGTGTATTCTCTCATTGGCTTTTATTATACGACGATTAAAGCAGTTAGTATTTTAGATCAAGCCTAAAACTCTAGCAGGGTCCGTGTGTCTGTTGCAGTTGCTTCTTATTTGTTTCACTCTTCATTTGGGGTCGAAGAGTTTGCCGAAGTACACCTAGAATTGAAACGAGTTTTTCTGTTTCGCTAGAAGCTAGTGTTTAACTGAAAGAGTGGCTATTTGCACAACCAAATGTTCAATTATTTATGGCCTTGACCGAAATCGATCAATTATTTTAGATTTAATTAATTTGACATAAATTAAACTTATTTGGTCTGGCTCTACCAAAGATTTTGATAATTAATTGTGATATATTCGTTCTACACTTTTTTAATCTATTCTTTCTACTCTTTCGGCCACCAAAACGATTCCGTCCTCTAAATACAATCAACAAAATATTATAAAAATGTTGGAATTCATTATCCTAATTTCTTAATCAATAAAACCGTATATTAAGTCAGAAAGACCAAAAATGCATTAATTGGATTACGTTATTTTATTTATTGATTTTTTTTTAAATAAACTGGCCATTTCAGTCCTTGGAAGGACTTTGACCTAGCTTCTATTGATCAATTGTGTTGTTATTGTAATATATTACAATAACAACATTATTGTAATATTTCAAGTTTTTGTAATATTTTTTTCATTGCCTGTAAGCAAAGTTTTTGCTGGTTAGTTTTATTTAAACATTTGTCGCTCAATATTTGGCCTTCCAAAAATTTACAGAACTCTTCAAAATAGTTTATTCATATTGAATTTCTTTATAAATTAGCTACGAAAATATTTTGCAAAAGGAGACTACAATTTGTAGCGTTTGTGGCGGAACCATCAGTTCCCCTTGTATACCCTTTATTAATTATTCATGCACTTGACGACATTTAATCATACATCGATATTAGATTCATTAGAAGATCAATTTTGTTGACCCATGAATGTGGAGCCAGCAAATTCCTTAGTTAGTCAGCGTGGCCACTATTCATAGCTGGTATTCAGTGCATGGTTTTGTGAGTCAATGTAATTACACCACCATCATCGATGATGGCGTATTTTCTGACAGTCTGTCCTTATGGTGAACGTCAATCATTCAATCGCCACTTTGTGCTGAGTTTTCGTTGTGACGAATTCCAGCAAGCAATCAGTTTCGGCTAGCTTAATTTGTTGTACAACAACAAACAACGCTTTCTTGTTTAGCGGCGAGCGTCGTCTGTGTGTTGGCTTAGCTAACGAACACATAGGCGAGATCTCTATCAGCGTTGAGCTGGTTTTCATGCGTCAGCATTTTCTATTGGATAGTTGGATTCGTTTGGTTCGTTTTGTTGCTGGCGCTGAATGCAAGTTGCGCGAGGCGATGTTAAAAAAGTTGTGTTTATGATGGAACGTATTTATGTAATAATATTTTTATCTTGGTACAGCGAGTGCTTAACATTTTGTGATGGCATGTGACAGTGTTACCAACTCCCAAAAATATTTATCCATAAAGCTTTGGTCAAAAACCCCCAAAATCGTTACAATTACTTAGAAATCCCCTCAAAACAAAAAAAGATCAATTAACATTTTGTTATAATCTTTAATTATATATGATTTAATATTTACAAAAAAAATCCGGTTTTTATTCAAAACAAGGTAAACGCGATTTTAAATTTTCGTTGTTAAAATCAAACACTTGAGTTGTCAAACCATACAAAATCACCTTGTCTGTCTCTTTCACTCATTCACAAGTTTTACAGCTTTAGCAAAATATTTAGACGTCACGTTCACCTTGTTTTTTTCCACCATGGTAACGAGCCGGGAATGAAAACATAAAAAATTGAGGAGTAAATGCATAGCCAAATCGGAATAAATTCAAAAACTTTGCAGTAAATTTGAGTATTCAATGCTAAAGACTATCAAAAAGTCCCTAAAAAACCCTAAAAATATAAAACCCGTTAAAAAATCCCATTCCACTTTTCCCCCCTAAATTTAGGGGAAAAACCCCTAAGTTGGTCTATGCTGCCATAAGTTTAACTGTTTAGTTTATTAATATCGTTAGTACTGATCAGTTCTTAAGCACCGCGGAAATAATGTCATTTGAAATCAGTTTTATATTTTTATTGTTTAATAAATAGTGATAGTTTAGCATTAAAAGAACAATGTGCGTTGTATTAAAGATTGGTGACACCGAGTCGTTTGTGACAATTAGTGTGAAATTAGTGACAATTTTTCAAAGAATCTTAATTAATATTTCAAGAAGAATATTTGGTGACATTCGTAAAAAGTATATTTTTTACAAAAATATTTAAAATAAAATATGGAGGACAATAAAGCAGTTGGCGATGTCCTTTCCGCGAGTGAAGAAGAGGAGGCAGTTGGTGGTGCGGTCGCTACCACCCTCGTAGCGGAAGCTACGTGTAAACACTTGCCGGTTTGTGAACATTTTCGCGCTCTCATTGTTTACACCCGCACGTCGGTGCAGACGCCACGATTCTGGCATGACGTACCGGACTTCTGGTTCCGTACCGGACTTCTGGTTCCGTACCGGATTAGAGGCACAATTTGCTAAATTCAAAATTTAGAATGACAGTGAGCGGATTTACATGGTAGTGGGCGCCCTCGAAAAGGGGGTGCTTAAACAGGCTAGCTGACCGGTACGCCCACATAAAAGCTAGACTATCGGCAATCCTTTGTGTAAACGAACAGGAAAAATGACGGTAGCTTTTGTCAGATTGCGAGTTGGGCGACCGCCGCCATTCGCAGCTACTGAACGAAATGCAGTACCTCGGCGGTAAAAACCTCCATGAGAAAATGTTGGAGAATTTGTGGCTAGCTCGCCTACCGTCGCAGATTCAAGAGTTCTTACAGGCCGTCACTGTAGAGATGCCGCAGCGTGTGGCCCTAGCGGATAAAATAATGGAAACCGGTGCATATTACCCACGTCAAGTGGCGATAACTTCGACAGCATCGGTATCGAACCCGGCACATCTAAACTTAGAGAAACGCCTCAACCGTTTAGAAGACGCGCGCCAATCCCACCGCCATCCCAACGAGAGGGCCAATCCCAGCAAAAATAGCCGCTACAATTTTAGCAGCCGTGACAAGACATCAAAAAATGTTAGTGTTCCGCCAGCGGAAGTCATCTCCAATGAAAATTACGATTATCTTTTCGTCCCTACGACGAGAATTATGGGGACAGCAACGCGCTTGGTGCCATCCCCACCTCGCCAAAATAATACACGTTTCAGTGCTCATTCGTCGAGTCGTCAAAGCTGTGCTTCTAAAAAAAAGACGCATCCATAGTACTAGTACCATCGCGTCCACGTTAAAATGGCAGTACATTGTTGCGAACCGTGCACATCTTTTAAAAAAAAAACTAATTAGAATGCCACCGAAGGCACACGACAGTGGTGGTGATAACGTTGTCATCTGTACATCACCGACACTGCAACGAGCAGATGGTTTTTGGTCGATACCGGAGCCAACGTGTCGGTCATCCCGCCAAGCGGTTCCGAGCGTTATAATGGGCGTCAAGAGGATTGCACTGGCTTTAGGATTGAGCAAAAAATGTTCGTTGAATTTTATAATTGCTACAGTTAAGCACTGCTCATTGGAGCAGATTTCCTTCAGCGGCACGGGTTACTCATCGATATGAAACGCAATCGGCTCATTGAGCATTATCCCGCACTGCAATCTTCAACAGTTTCTGCCGACAGGGGTAAGTCAGCCTTATTTAATATAAACGACCCATATGTCAATATTCTAGCACAGTATGCTGACATAGCTGTTATTCGACAGAATTTTGTGGCACCTAAGTCAGACGTCACGCACCAAATTGTGACTAGAGGACCTCCGACGCACGTGCGTTCTTAGCGTTTGACGCCCGACAAACTGCAGGCGGCTAAAGCAGAATTCAAGTTTCTGTTAGATAATGGTATCTGCGAGCCTTTGGACAGCAATTGGGCAAGTCCGCTTCACATGGTGAAGAAAAAATATGGTTCCTGGCGTCCGTGTGGGGTCTATAGGGCGCTGAATGACAGGACCGTACCCGATCGTCACCTCATTCCCTATGTTCAAGACTTTACGCACATGTTGCACGGAAAACCCATTTTTTCCACTAATGATTTGCAAAGGGACTACCACCAGATACCGGTGGAAGCAGCAGACGTTCCAAAAACGACAATAACGGCGTCTTCGGATTATTTCAGTTCAAATACATGACATTTGGGCTTCGGAACACGGCGCAGACCTTTCAGAGACACATTAATAAAGTTTTGTGCTCTGAGTCTGACAACGAATTTTTCTATATTGATGACATTTGCGTCGCGTCCGAAAACAAAAATCAACACGAAATGTATCTTGGTAGGGTTTTTCAGCTCCTACGAGAGAATGGTCTCGCAATTAATACGTCGAAGTGCGACCTCGGCAAAACCGAGATAAAATTTTTGGGTCACACCGTTAGCAAAGACGGAATTTTGACAACGGCGGACAAGGTCCGAGTAATTTTAGAATACTCTCGACCAAGATTGTCGAGTATGTTGAACTATTATCGGCGTGTTATTCCCGGTGCAGCAGCGTTGCAAGCAACAGTGCAGAGCTTGGTAGTAGGCAACAGAGAGAACGATAAGACGATATTTGTCTGGTTGCCAGTCACGTCATCTGCTTTTGAGAAGTGCCAAAAAAACTTTCGAACTGCACGCTTTTACACCACCCCGCACCTGACTCGGAATTGTCCCTTACTGTGGATGCGTTAGATTATGCTGTTGGGGCATTTTTACAGCAACATTTGAGCGAGCTCAACATATTGCCCAACAGGTGTCAATGGGCCCGAGTGACGTAACCAAGCTGGGTTGTCTACATTGAAATCGCCTGATACAACGATCTCACTGTCAGGAAACAATCCCAAAATATGCGTAATCGAATCAGAGAGAGAGAGTCCAGTTTGTTCAAAGTGGGCTCTCTCCCTAGATTCGGGCTTCTATAAATAAAACAAAAATGCAGCAAGTGAGAGCGAAGCCCGAACCTAACCCACATTGAGCTAAACTCTGAATCGGGCACGTTCAGACTCCTCTCACAAAGGTACGCTACATCCGTTCTTATAAAAAGGGCTATGCCTCTATGTAAAGAAAATAATGGCAGTAAGCTGTACCCAGGTATATGAAAATCCAGTGGATCTGCATCCTCGGCCCCCTGGGTCTCGGCCCCCAGTGCCATTATTTGAGGCTTATGTAGAGTACAATGAACATATACTGAAAAAAAATTCGCCCTCAGTCCACGAATATTGCAAAAATCTTTGCGAAAATGACCTGACATTTCCGCACCATACAATAATCAAACAAATAAGGGCATACAAGGTTATAAGTTACGGCTGCATAAGTTACATGAGCAATATAAAAAGTACTGAAGCAAGTGTTATGCCTTTACTTCAGCACAATTCAGACCACTGTGCAACCCTACTTACAATCGTAACTAATTTGAAAGGATGGGGGAGTTGACGGAACCGAAAAAACAACAATTACTTACACCACGAGGAGCATAGAAAAGCCCCTCGCATGGTCAGACAAAAAAAAAAACACGAATGTTGTCAACGGTGTTGATGCTATTGCTGGCGGCTGGCTCTCTGCAAAACTGGTTTTGCTGTTGTATTGTTGGTTGGAGCTGCTGACTGTTTATGTCTTTTGATTATATTTGTTTTTGTTTTTATAGTTATTTATTTTTGCACAGCTGTTGGTTTATAACGTTATATTTTTAATTAAATTGTTTAAAATAAAAACACATAACATTTAATTTGTACACTTCGCGGTGTATATTTAGACACGAAACACGACAAAACATTTAAGAAACAAGACAAACAACTAGCTTTAAAAAAATTAAAGTTATGACGAGGACGGGCGGACGCACTTCTATGCCCATCGAGATCACGAACGTAACTCTAATAATGGTTTTAAAATACGAAAATATACTACCTTATGTAACAAAAACTACTTTGGAATAAAAAAGAGCTAAATATTTAGATAGAGTATGTTTTTGTGAAATAAAAATGTGAGTTTTATTAAAATTCTTCATTTTATGTTAACTTTATATGATTTAAATACAAATTCTAAATGTTTGATAGTTTAAATCAAACTTGATTTTAAATACAAATTCTAGTTGTTTGATAGTTTAAAATCGTTTATTGAGCTTAAGGTCAAAGTTAGAACAATTAATTGTTCTAACGAATCTTTCCAAAAAAACAACAATAACAACAAAGTTTTTTTCAATATGAAAAGGACAATTACTTGTTCTAACTTTGACCTTAAGCTCAATAAACGATTTTAAACTATCAAACAACTAGAATTTGTATTTAAAATCAAGTATGATTTAAACTATCAAACATTTAAAATTTGTATTTAAATCATATAAAGTCAATATAATAAATATAGAGGTCATTTAGGAAAAAAACTTTAATCAAATGGTAGAGCTCGACCAAACGGAAACAGCTGAAAACAAAATCAGTAAAATTCTAAAAAAAACAATTTCACTAAACATGCTTTGTTAGTGCAGACTTTGTTGGACTACATATAATAACATAAGCATGGAGACTAAAGTAAAACAGAAATACAACAAATGTGAAATTATGAAATTGAGAAAAACTGAGAAATTGACACTTCAAATCTCATCGCCCTGGTGGTGCAGTGCGTTAGTGCACGCTTGCACGGGTACCACAAAGATTTCTGATGACGCCCTTAGCCAGGGAGAAATTGCATTCAGATCAGGTAGTGATTTTTTCCTTTTCATATTGAAAAAACATTGTTGTTGTTGTTGTTTCTTTGGAAAGATTCGTTAGAACAATTAATTGTTCTAACTTTGACCTTAAGCTCAATAAACGATTTTAAACTATCAAACAACTAGAATTTGTATTTAAAATCAAGTATGATTTAAACTATCAAACATTTAGAATTTGTATTTAAATCATATAAAGTCAACATCTATCTATCTATATATATAAAATAGGATGTGTGTATGTATGTAACGTATGGACTCCAAAACGGCTGGGCCGATTTTGATGAAATTTTCAGGTAATGTTCATCTTGGTACGGTGGGTAACATAGGCTATATTTGGACCCGATAGGGTGGGGTGGACTTATATCGAAAATTTGAATTTATGGACCAATTTAACTGAAATTCAGAATGTATGTTTGTTTGATCATAAGAAAATAATTTGTGTATAAATGGACCCGATAGGAGGCGCTGGGGTGGACTTATTTCGAAAATTCGATGGCGTGAAAAATATATAAATACTTTTAATTTTATTTTATAACGAGGGGAGTAGCGAAGCACACCGGGTTCAGCTAGTAATAAATATAGAGGTCATTTAGGAAAAAAACTTTAATTCTTCATTTTATGCAAGATAAAAAGAGCTTTAGATAAAGCATGTTTTTGTGAAATAAAAACGTGAGATTTTTAAAATTCTTTGTTTTATGCAAGACATTTAAAGTTTACTTTTCTTATAGATTTTGAACAACAATATATAAAACTACTGAATATTGAAATAAATAAAAAGAAGCAACTAGAACAGATGGCAACTTTGGTAGAGTTGATGGCGGTGATGTATAAATAGCCTCCTGCTTTGAAATGTCATATGATTGGCAGCCATACAATTCAAAAGAATGAATTCCAAAATCTGCACAGTCATATACTAGTTTAAACAGTGAGTTGATCACAGCTTAATCACTCAAAGACTACTGAAGAGGAAAATGTAGTGATTTCCGAAACAGACTGTCTAGTCAGCTAAGTCATTGACTCTATACAGAGTTGTTGTTGTTGTTGTTGCCTTCTTAAAAACTTACTTGATCTAAAGCTCGCAATTTAACTCATATATAAAACTGATTTCTTAAATATACAAATTGAAATGACCATATATGAGGTACAATAAATATTAAAACCTTTTATTGTATACTACAACAAAAAAATTTACACGCATCAAAAATTTAAAACGCGAATATCTCAGAATGCAGTTTTAACAGAAGTGTCCTTATTTATTTATTCAATCAACTATTAATATTTATTGTTATACAGTTATTGTCAGTACATAATTTAATCGTAGGTTATAAAATTAATTCAGCATGATATCGTTTTTAAATGCTACTCTATTTTGGGTGATTTCAATCGAGCTGCAGATAATGTTGAACGTTTTGGTCATATTGTAAACCGGGTCACATTTGCCATAGTTAGTTCTTCTGTAGGGTATATAGAACAATTGCCTTTGCTTAAAATTTCTTTCAGGTGGGTAAAATTTGAAAAGAGAAAGAAGTGGTGCACAATCAATATGGTTCATCACTACATCCCGAGCAAATAAGGCGAGAAAATATTTTATCCGGAAGTTCAAAGACTTTAGTCCAAGAAGAGCACATCGCGCTTCATAGGAAGGCATAAAATCCCAGTGGAGCTTGCGAATTGCTAACGTAGTGAAACGCCTTTGAATATTTTCAATTCTTTTAATATGTATAGAATATTGAGGGTCCCAGATAACACAATTATACTCTAAAATCGATCTTACAATTAAAAAGAAAATGGTCCTCACGGTAAAAGGATCGGAGAACTCTTTAGTATTGCGCGATAAAAATCCCATCATCGCATTAGCTTTTGATATAATAGCATCAAAATGTTTGACAAAGCTTAACTTTCGCTCAAATAAAACCCCTTAGTCTTTCTTCAAGTCGACTCTCTCGATGAATACCGTATTAATACCATAAGAACCTTCGAAAAGTTGATTCTTCATAGAAAAAGACATTACATATACAGACACATTAAGATGCAATTTATTGGTCTCGCACCAAAATTGGAGACTATCCATGTCACGTTGAAGCAATAGGGAGTCTTCGTGAGAGTCCACACATCTCAAGATCTTTACATCATCAGCATACATCAGGCACTCAGAAAAGCGAACATAATTCGGAAGATCGTTGATAAACAGAACAAACAAAAGAGGACCTAGGTGGCAACCTTGGGGTACCCCAGAATAATTGTCAATGTATTTAGATAAATTATTACCAATTTGAACATATTGTTGACGACCAACAAGGTAGCTCTCTAACCATAGAAGTAGCGAGGAATGGAATCCGAGGCTACTTAGCTTATTAATCAAAATAGAGTGTTGAACTCTATCTCTCTATGGACAGAAAGTGTATAAAAAGAGTTAGATTAGTAGAGGTAGATTTACCTGACAAATCCATGCTGCATCTCAGATAATCTAGTTTTAATAGAGTTATAAATTTTATTTTTTGCCAAAGATTCGAAAATTTTAGGAATAAGTGGTAATTTAGCTATCGGTCGATAATTTTAAATATTTTGCCTTGATCCCGATTTAAAAATTGGAGTAATTGCCGATATCTTCCAGATGTCTAAAAATTTCCCTTCACGGGTTGACGTATTGAAAATATGAGTCAACGGCTTACACAAGGCAAAAGCACAGTTTTTAAGAAATATGGGCGGAAAATTATCTGGCCCACAACCCTTTTTAACATCAAGACTTACTTAAGCCTCAAAGACATCATACTCCGAAAAGGAGATGCAGCCAAGATCCGTAATTGGTACATCGACGGGCGTAACACGATCATGATTGTTAGAAGCATTATCACAAGCATAATTTGATTGAAAAAAGAAAGAATATAACTCACTAATATCTTGGAGGTTATCCGAACATTTATCAAGATAAAACATATTTTTAGGAAGGCCCCAGGTATTTTTTTTATTATTCAAAAAAGTCCAAAATGATTTGGGATTACTTTTTATAATTGATTTTAAAGCAAGGTAAGAACTTCTATACAAAAACTTTTTAAGACTCTCATAATTTGTGTGTATTACTTCAAACTTCTCAATTGCCAATAAAATTAAAGGAAGTGCTAATGTTGTGAGTAGTTTCTTACGAGACCCAAATTGTAAGGACAAAATTTGTAACACAAATTTTACCTACATGATTTAATGCAAAAATTGTAAATTTTCTTTTAGCATTAAACCGGTTCGATACCAGAGAACCCAATCGCAGAAACACCATGACCGCAAGAACACCTGCTGGAACTTCACCCTGACCGAAAGGTCGGCCACCAAAACACCTGTTACAAAGAACCATGAGCCGTCTAATCAGGTTTGTGTGAAGCCCCAGATATGTCTAGACATATTGATAAAACTCATTTCATACACCCAGGGTTGGTTGACACCTTCGCCAAACGACCCAAGGCCTTAGGCCAGGAATAAGTTAGTAATAATAAATGGATTTATAAAACAAACATTGTCGTAAAAATAACTAAAACGAAATCAATTGGTTATAAACAGTTGAATTAAACATTTGCAGGAAACCTAATTATTGCTAATAAAAATTGGTCAAAATAAGGACCAAAAGAAAATTCAAAAGTATATTTTTATTATTTAAAACATAATGGTCAGGTCGTGTTATAAGGCCGGATAGGGTTAAGACAATAGCCATGGTTGAGAAAATGTGCTAAAACCGCTAAACTAGACACCATAAATCTTTACTTTGGCAAAAACAGCCAATACAATATCTTATGACCAAGCATATCCTAGATAAATCTAGTTTCTTAAACTAGAACGATTTCTGAATGAAATCAATACATTTCATTCATAAATCGTCATAAAACAAGGTCTGACAAACTCCTGAAATCGAGTAAGGTTAAAATAAAAGACGTGGTATAAAAATCACTATATCAAAGTACCATAGTACCTAAAAGGGTTAAACATGTAACAAGGGACCGACAAGGGTTAACGCTAGAAATAACCAGCAAAATATCACTTTCACATACATATACCCAATATTGATAAGTTTCTCTCATTCACATATAGAATAGCATCAGGCGAGAAAGTAACAAAACATACGTGGGTTCCATGATGAGAAAATACACCATTTACTCAGAGCGACAGCGGCGAACAAATTCACCATTTACTCAGAACAAGAACCTCAGTAAAACGCACAGCAGCCATTTTACCACTCATACATGGACACCAGTGTGCGAGCGACCACGTCGAGCGAATACACCATTTACTCAGAATGGCAACAGTGAGCGAATTCACCAAATTCTCAGCACGATGACAATAAGCGAGTACACCATTAACTCAGAGCGAGAGTAGCCACGGATCGCCCAGCTAACATTTTACCACTCACACATAGACACCAGTGAGCGAATTCACCAATTTCTCAGCATGACAACGACGAGCGAAGTCACCATTTACTCAGAGCAGGGGTATAAACAAATCGCCCGGCCAACATTTTAACACTCACACATAGACACCAGTGAGCGACAACAGTGAGCGATATCACCAATTTCTCAGCGTGACAACGACGAGCGTACCCACCATTTACTCAAAGCAAGAATAGTAACCGATGGGCCAACCGATATTTCATCACTCACACAGGGACCCCGAAAGGGGGCCTACCCACTGGGGCCTACCCACTGGTAATATTTGAGTGGTTGACCATTGTAGTACAATGGTTGCTCACGAAAATACGCAACGGGTTAGCACGAGGGCATGGTGATCTACGTCATACCTGAAACATAAAGAAGTAATACGAGGTAGCAAATAGAGTCAGTAGTGTAACAATGGGAGTTCTGGCACAGATTTCCCGGTTCGAGTCTTTGCTAATTTGGAGGGCGCGGCCTAAGAGTATGCAATGAAAAATTGTTATAAAAATACGTTGCTTAAAAGGTTTGTGTCTCGGGGTTCTGAGCATTGTAGCTTGTGACGGCCTAAGAGTATGCAATAAAAAATTGTTATAAAAATACGTTGCTTAAAAGTTTTGTGTGTTGTGGGTTTCTGAGAAGATAAAAACTGTAGTAGGCACTTTGAAGTAATGTGATTCATCACGCATTGCTTGCTGAGTTGCATTTATCTTGAACTTGAGAATACAATGGAATGGGGGTGTTGAACCCTCTAAAAGAGACCCCTTGGGTACGACGTTGATCTTTAGAAAAATGTTATTGTATAGTTGTAGATCTGAATGAAGCTTTAATTTTTGTCTATATTGGGAAAAAACATAGCATATTTTTAGGTGTAGGTGGAATAAAGCATAGTAAGAAACAGCTTTTTCATATTAAAAAAAAACCATAGTAGGACACAGCTTTTTATTTATGTCATATGGAAATTGAATAGAGAAAAAAAAAATCTGCTTTTGGGGATGAGTAGGTTGAATAGTCATAGGAGTATGTGAATGTGATTTCGAGGGGGAGGGTTTCAGCTTGGGATATAAAACATATAAAAATGTATTTTGGTATGTGTGCGAATATAAAAAGTCGACTGATGACCAAAGATGGAATGGGGGTTGGACCCTCCAAAAGAGACCCCTTGTCTACGACGTTGATCTTTAGAAAAATGTTATTGTATAGTTGTAGATCTGAATGAAGCTTTAATTTGTGTCTATATTGGGAAAAAACATAGCATATTTTTAGGTGTAGGTGGAATAAAGCATAGTAAGAAACAGCTTTTTTATATTGAAAAAGAAAAAAACCTTAGTAGGACGCAGCTTTTTATTTATGTCATATGGAAATTGAATAGAGAAAAAAAATCTGCTTTTTGTAGTAGGCACTTTGAAGTAATGTGATTCATCACGCATTGCTTGCTGAGTTGAATTTATCTTGAACTTGAGAATACAAACCATGTTCTTGACCTTACTCAACTATGTCGATATGAATAAAAATCAAAATAAAAACAAAAAAGGGTTGATTTATACATGAATCTTTTAATATATAGATACATTCATATTACATTATAAGTAAAATATAGCTAATTTAATATTTAAATTATTCTTCTGATTTCGCTGGTTAGAGGTGAGTATTCAATTAAACGATCGTGGATTACTAGACAATAGGCTGATGTTTTATCTGGAATCGGTTTGTTTGCTTCGGTATCAAATTCAATTCGTATATCAATAGGTCCAGTTTTAACTGCTTCATTTTGATAGGTAACATCAACAACAAGAAGCGGTGCAATAGCCTTATATCGAACAACATCTAGCAATGGTTGAGGTTCACGCATATAATAGCTTTGTTGAAATTTTGCATACATATCATATGGAACAGCATACTGTCCCATTTCAAAGCGGCTATTCAAATCGTCATAGGGATATGCATCAGAGTTTAAATATGCTTTTAAATTGGATATATTGCAATGATCGAACGTATTTCCCTCCTCTTTACTTCTTTCTCTTTGCAGACCGATTATAAGAAATCTAGGTCGTTCATTTTGTGGAGCTAGTTTTACATTCCATAAAACCTTTGTACTTTTTGGAAGCATTGGATTTACATGACAGTCCCAACTTCGAAAAGGCATTAAAATAGGATTTTTGTTGTTAATTATCTTATACATTTCCAATTTTGCATAGTCCGATAGCTGTATGTGAGGCATTTTCCATATTATATCTAATATTGTAAATTTTAATTGATCTGTCGCATTGGTAGGATGAAATGATCTATCGTTAGATGAGGATCGCTGAAGGATAAGCTCATGCTTAGAGTTTAATATTATTTTAGTGTAATCTTCGGCAAAGCCCATCAACATTTTCAGAGGTATACAGCAACTGAAATGAGTTTTTTCCAACGCAAAATTCTCTTCCAAGCACCAACCAGCGTTTTTTAATGTATTGCTTTCAGCTATATTCAATGATGCAAAATTTTTCATGGTGGATGAAATTCCGAGACTGCGCGTACGATCAACTTCAAAACCATTAATTTCATATCGAATTTCATCAAACAGATATGAAACAAAGTTATTTTTAAATTTCACTCCTGTTGTTGCTACATCTTTTCCCCCCTCATGTTTTACTATAAAGCCATGGATGTAAATCATACTCTCACTTGGTAAGACAAAGAGGTCCTGATTCTGAATTGGTATACGAATCTCATCATTATTATTAAAAGATTTCAAATATGGTGAGTAACTATGGTATTCCTTTTTTATAATGCTCTCATCATATATTGGTTTTTGAAGGACATTTAATATATCATTCATGCTTGTAGATTAAGTCTCAAGGATTTTAAATATTCTATATTAGCTGCAGTCAACAGCTTCTTTTTTGTATGTCCCGGGTTGAGTGTAGAAGAAGGAGTAACTGGAAATTCTTTTTGAATTACGTTTTTATTGTTCTTAGTGTAAATAATCATTTTTATTCTGGCTTAAAGTGAAGTCTTATGGAAATTTTTTCTCCACGAAAATTTATAAGGTCTCCGTCTTGATTTAAGACTCTTATCGTTATGTTGTTTATTTGTTGACAGTTGATGGGTAAGTAAATGATATTTCGAGGTTTCTCATTTATTTTATATCCTGGTGAGACATCCAGAGGAAATTCATGAATTGTATGAACTGATGTGTTATTAATATATGATCCGGTTGTCAAGTTACATTCAATTCGTATTGTGTTTATGTTTGTAATATTTAAAGGTAAATCAGATTCAAAATGCTTAGTAGTTTTATCAGGCTGACCTTTAGGCATATATTCAGTTTTTTCTATTTCTTGTAATAGGTCTAAAGATATCACTTTGACAAACTCATCATACGGTAGCTCATTAACTATCAACTTTCTTTTACTGAATCCCAACAGCTGTCCTATACTGTTTGGTTTCGAAAAATCTATATCCATGGAGGATACAATTTCAGTTTTAAGAGTGTTGTTGTTTGATTCAATTTCCAGGAAAATTGATCCATCAATGGTTCTTACCGCTGTTTCCAAGAAAAACCCAATATCCTCAAATTCATATGAACCAACTGGTATTGTAATTGTATGTGGCCCGATATGAAATAAATTGTTGTAGACATCTACATTAGGTATTGAATTAAATGCTACAAAGTCTACAAGTCCGCAAACATATTTTGTGGCCAATTCAATTGGTGGAAAACATTTTCCAATAAGAATTGGTGTGGTTCCGCTTAAAGAGATTGTTATGGACATGACAAGTTTTCGTAATGAACTGATGATCGATATCCATTTAATATAATTTAAGTACTAAATAACAATGCAAATTATTTTATAATTTTAGATCTTTATTTATAAACTTCTTCAGGAGTAATACATTTTTTTCAGCACACATAAAATGTTTCTTATGATAGCTACAAACATTTATTGCTTGACCATTTTGATACAGAGTTTTTAAATTTGGACAGTTTAGATCATCTAGGTTATGATAAATAATTTCATCTTTAAACTAATTTTTAATCCACTTAATTTTATCTAAACCTTTAACATAACAAATAAAATTTTCATCCTTAATATATGCTTTATAATATGCTATAATATTTGCCAAAGTTGAATTGCCTTCTTCCCATTAAAGCCCATGATGATTATTATAAAGCCAATTATATGAAACTTTTTCTCTTGATGTCAGCATAGAATATTGAAGAGGCGGTTTCATTATAAATGTTTGAACTTGTGAGTCATCATCCGCTAAAATACTCAACTCTTTTACACTAAATTCATTATTGATGTAGAAACCTTGAACATCTATAACTAAAATTCTATCCGCAGACATTGTCAAGTGTTATGTAGATCTCTATGTCGACTGAAGAAAACTTGATAAAATTTGAACTTTTATATTATAATAAAAGTTTATTATATTCAAAGCGTCATCCCATAATACATCAATAAAGGAGCATCCACATGTATCAGGACCACGAGTTGTTTCATCCCTTGACCATACACAATTGTTATAATGGTTACCAAATTTAGACGTTTTTATCTTATATAGTGCATATTCATCTAGTCGAACTTTTAATTTTTGTAGAATAATCTTGTGCTCAGGCCATAAAAGTATTTCTTCCCTTAAGAAATCATTTAAAAATTTAGCACGAAACTCATTATTCGTTGTTTGATAATTAAGACCTCTTATCATGATGACTACAAATTTATAACTGATTGATAAAATTTTAGTATATTTCCATTTCAAAATCGTGTTTGTAATCTTGAATGTTGATTAATGTCATATCAGAACGGAAAGTAGTGTCATCCTCAGTAACCACCTCAATTTCACCGTTACTTAAAAATCTCTCGTATTCAACTTGACGATATTCAAAACACGAAATATTTAATCGACGTTTCAAGTAATTGCTATCATATGTACAGCGAATTCGCAATTTTATATTATCTTTGTATTGTAGTTGAAAATGCCTGTAAAATGGTTGTGAACTTTCAATAATTCCGGCAATATTTTGCTCCTTTTTAACTAAGTCTTGCCTAAATGCTTCAATGGCCTCATCAGCTGTAAACGATTGATCTATAGGCAGCTGGCGCTCTTCCTCTCCAGCCGACTGAGGTTCTACTGCTGTTGCTGACTCGGCGTTTACATTTAAATCTTTACTAAACTTTAAAAGTTTAAAATTAAGTTGTATGCTTACAGTATCATTATTAGGTAATTTTACAGCAAACTCGGTATTTTTAAATTCATTTTCACTCAAATCAATTGGTACTGTTGCTGAAAATACGTGTACAATACAAAAATATGTGAGTAATATGATGAAATTATTTTTCATTTTGTTTTTTCTTTTTCTCTAACAGATGTGTTCTTTTGTTGACGGTATATTTTTAAATGACGTGATAAGAGTTGGCGCTCATATTTATAGTCTAATCTAATAATCCTCGTCTTCAAATGAGCGGTCAAGTGAGCTGCCACCACCACCACCAACTAATTTGTTAGTTTCACTCTCGTCATTCAAATTTTTCTTTTGGGTGTGGGTTTTTGTATAGTTTTTATGAGACGGACGGACTGCAGCCTTACCGAGTATTCTATCCATACCTCCAAAAAATCCATCTATTTCACGGGAAATGCAAGATGATTTGAATGAGTATACATTTGTATCTTTATAACCACCTTCATAAACTGTACCAACTAACGATATCATACCACCAGTAACCTCAATTTTTATATGCTGATTGTGACTAAATTCAAATGTTGGTATGTTTGTGGGCATTTGCTGGCCTCTATTAAGAGAAAAAATTTGTGTTCTAACCCCTCCTTCTGCGGCTAGAAACACCTGCAACATAGTATCCAAAACTATAGCATTTATTATTTGTAAAGTTTTCCACTGTGCATGACAAGTGCAGTATTTATCATGACTTCTTAAAACTTGCCCCCAATACATATTTTACTGAAGAATGTAATACAACTAAATCGCTCTTATCATACCATCTTCTATTTATATCTTGCACACGACTCTATAAAATTAGAATCATGTAGTTAAACATATTTACTATTCTTTCTAACTTCTCCTGACATACCATAGTATTTCATCACATCCTGTAATATTTCATATGTGTGTGTGTGTGTGTGTGTATATATATAAACACATATATACTTACAAAAATATATACATACATACATACATTCATCATAAAAAGTTATGATTTTATATACGCATTTAACCGCAACTGATAAGAAATTACCAAATAACCGGATGTTAATAATGACAACTAATCAACTAATCAACAACTAATTTTAAAATCAGTTTAAAAGTATCTATCACAGCGTAAAGTTTAAAGAATAAAATGATGAAAGCCAGTTTACAAAATATTTTTAAAAAGTCTAGTATTAATTACTTACCTATAAAGGATATGGAAGTAAACTTCCCATATGAAATCAACAGAATCGAGAGAATAGATACAAAATATGGTGAAAGTATCAGATGTCTTGTAAATAGAGAATTTTACATTTATTTACCGAAAAGATTTCTGATTATTACTAAGGATCAGATGGACTACTTAAATGATACTCCACACAATCTACTGAAAACCAAAGATATGCATGGCATATTTTCCTTAATAGTTAAAAAGAAGAAGAAGGAAAATATAAATTTCGGTTTCTACAACAACAACAACAACTTATATGAAAGCTCTGGAGAAGATGAAGATGACTCATGTGTTGTTGCAGAAAAAAAAACGTATTTTAAAGAATCAACTTAAAAATTTTATAAAATAAAATTTCAATAAAAAGACAATCAAATTTTCATTATTAAAAAAAATAAAATGTTTTTCTTTATTTAGTTTTTCAGTTCGTTTTAGTTCATCTTTATTTATCCAAGAATTATGTTGATTTGAAAATCCTAACCATTTAACGTAAGCTTGATGGCCCTTACTTTTTATAACTTTTTCAATCAGATATGTATGGGGAAAATGTGTCTTCATTACTTCATGCTCGTAGAATCCTCCAATAATAGGGTTTCCTTTATAGTCGTCCAATAAATAAGTTACAGGATTTGTGTTCTGTATAGTACGAATTTTAAAAATTTCAGTTGTCCAATTTGGAGTATATCCTTTTGCAAAAATATGCTTATATTTGCTTATGCGAACGTGGTCTCCAACCTTAAATTTGCCATATTTGAATATTTTTGGATGGTTATAAGCATGCTTTAGTATAGATCGTTCATTTCTAGAGTTAACAGACTTTGCCGTCATTCCAATGGTTCTATGCTTTTTGCTATTGTATTGATTTATTAAATCCTTACATATATTTATCCATTGATAATTTCCTTGCAAGCTAAACTGTTTCCACATCATTCCTTTTATAGTTCTATTAAATCGTTCTACAATAGATGCTTTCATAATGCTATATGTAGAATAGTGATTGATATTATGTTTTTTCAACAGGTTTTGAAAGGTTTTATTATAAAACTCTTTGCCATTATCTGTTTGCAAGTTTTTTGGTATTCTCTTTTGAGAAAAAATTGATTTCATTGCATTGGTAATATCTTCGCTAAATTTAGATTTTACGGGAACAGCCCAAGCAAACTTTGAAAATGTATCAATTACCGTCAAAATGAACCGGTAACCTTTGTTGTATTTTGAATAAGCCCCCATTTCAACAAGATCTGCTTGCCAAAGATCGTCTATTCCCTTGGTTACCACATGTCGGCGTATGAAATTTCTGCGTGCTTGCTTATGAAGCTCCTGCACTAGTGCTTGTTGGTCCATTTCTGACGTCTTCAGCGGTTGTTATTCGTTTAAGAGTTAACACCTCTCCGTCTCTAGCTGCTACCTTAGCCCACACTCGTTTTAGAGCTTCTGTGGGCGAATTCTTTTCAACGCGATTTATTTTCTCATCCAAAAACTCGTAATGATCTGTTATTATTCTAAAAAGGCGTTGTTCGACTTCATCAATTTTATGTGTTAACATCGATTTTATCACCTCTAACGATTTATTTAAGAGTGCTTCCAAGTCTACAAGTTTTTCTGTAAGCGATATGTTTTGTTGTTGTATTAATTCTTTGAGACGATCTTCCGTCTCCTTAATTCCCTCCACATATAATGTATTTAATTGTTTATTTATTTCTCCAATACAATTTTTTAAATAAATTTTATTCACAGCATCGGTTTCTAGTACGGGATTGGCAATATTTTTTATTCTACGCGAGTTGAAGTTGCAATGACGATCACTATCTAAATGAATCTTGGTATGTGGATTTTGATATCTTTCAGAGCTTCCCATATAATGTCCAAACTTATCGAGAGGCATTTTATGAATATAGATTATGGCGCATTTTCGAGTCTATTTATACAATAATTTTTGCTTCTCTCAATTCTTCAATAATTGAAACTATTTCATTATTATGATTCGAGTGGCCAGCTGTTGATGATGCGATCAAAAGACGTAATCTATCAACCAGTTCGTTGGGATCATCCCAATATACATAATTAAACTTTTTTGTATTCAAATTCATCAAACCATTGCCTTTATGAACTTTATCTTTAAATAGTTTCCTAATAATTGTTGTATATTTTTTTGAGCGATATAGGCATTAATTTGATTATAGGCATTATTATTTCGTTTATGCGCATTAGACATCTCTAATATTTGTTTGTATGTATTTAAATCTGTATCATTAAAATTGTTAGGATTCTTGTAAACTAATAGTTCATATAAGCCTGGTGTGAAGGCCCATTTTGAATTATCTATTGTTATATTTGTTGAATCGAAAGTAATTGGTTCATTACCCAGTCTCCATACATGATTTTTATCCTTGTGAGGGCCGTAGGTTTTATCGAATTTATTTAAATTAACTTTCGATAAATCGTATTGAATACTTTGATTTAGATTTAATGCGATGGTGGCATCATTATCATTTTCCATATCATCATCATCATAATTATCATCATTATTAGTATCATCATCATCATCATTATGAGTATCAAATGATTTAAATGCAGATAAACTTTTTTCGATTTTACTGCCATCAAAGCCTGGAGAAAATGTATTATAATCATGCGTGCTCTTTTTATATGGTGTGCTGGTAGCAACTTTATTATCCTTAAAAGAATTATCTGAATACGTTTCATTTTTAACTCTGCTTCTATTATTAGTTGCTTGAATTATTTCTTTTAAAGGTTTTGATATTGGTTTAAAAGTCTTTTCTAAAAGCTTATCACTTGCAACTTCTCCGAGCTGAAGACTTTTATATTTCTTTTTCAAAATATTTCTAGTTTTAATGAGATTATTAACTAGATGTGTTTTCTTATTCATATTGATTGATGGTCCGTATAGCAGTTTGCTGTTGAACAGTACAGATCAGTTTTATTATTCATTGGGTCGTCCTTATTGATAACTATAAAATCGTATTTTTCCTTCCAACACTTTGAACATAACTCATGAAATATCTTAAAAGACATATCAGAACCAACATGATCATTGTAAATGTGTCTGATATTCATTTCATCTTGTTTAAATATTATAATCATATTAGCATTATCACGAATCAAATGTTTTGGTATTCGTGTATAAGTTTGGCATAAGTAAAAACTATCGACATCTTTGTGGCGCCCCATACAGAAGTATGATCGCATATGATTTTGTTTCTCGCATGCTACATCATCGAATATAAATATTCAATTCGGTTGTACTTCATCTGGGGATATGATATCATCATTATTGGAAAATGTTGAAAAATTTATATCCTTAATGGGTTTAATTAGACGCTCCAAATATTGATATTTTGGTTGCTGTGCTGATTTTGAGTATAAGTAAATATTTTTAAATTTTAATCCATTAGGACTTTCAATAAGACTTATCATTTTTTCAAACATGCAATAACAATAGAGTTCAGCTACTACAGCTTTTTCGCACTTTCTCCGCATTAGATCATCTTAAGAACCAGCCCAAATAACATTAAAACATCTCAATACATCTCAATCATCACATTTGTTTTCCCACAATTTGAAGGTCCAACAATAAGACCGCGAATAGAGTTCGGTAGTAATGAACTGTGCCGTGTTCTATTTGATGAATTTAACTTTGAATCAATATTCTTCACGTCAAGTGTTTTATGTTGTTTTAAGAATCGCATATTGTAAACTACTAATTGTTTTCATATATAATCGGATCATTTTATTGATTTAAAATCACTTTACTTTCAACCTCGAATCTGCAAGTATAAATACCTATTGATTATGAGTATAATATATAAAAAGACAATCAGTCTGCGTCCGTCCTTCATTGGAGAAGGTTTTCTAAATAATTTAATCAATAAACTTCCTATTGAACTTCATTTGCCTGGCTATCAGTTTTGTGGGCCTGGAACAAAATTAAAGAAACGGTTAGCTAGAGGCGATCAAGGAATCAATCTCTTGGACGAAGCTTGCAGACAACACGATATAGTATACGCAAACAACAAAGATTTGGAAAAAAGACATATTGCTGATAGAATCTTGGCTGAAAAGGCTTGGCAAAGGGTTAACGCAAGTGATAGTAGTATTGCTGAAAAATCAAACGCTTGGCTCGTTACTAACGCAATGAAAGCAAAAACAAAATTTGGTATGGGTAACGTTAGCAGTAAAACTAAGAGATCTCCTCAAGTAAATGGACAGCGACTATTTAGACATGCCTTGAAAAGTGCTAAAATGAAAATTAAGAAAACTAAAAACTTGGATGATGCCGTTAAAATTTCAAGAAAAGTTGTAAACAATATTTTCAAGGGGAAAAAATCTCTAATAAAAACACCTCGAGTAATACCGCTACCTAAATCTGGAGGTTTTCTTCCGCTTGCACCTATATTCGCTGCCCTGGGTGCACTTGGCGGTCTAGCTGGTGGAGTATCTGGCGTTACAAAAGCAATCAATGCAGCTAAAGCCGGAAAAGAGCAGTTGAATGAAGCAAAACGACATAACAATAAAATGGAGTCTATTGCAATGGGTAAAGGCATGTTTCTAAAACCGTATAAAAAATGATTTGGACTTTATTTAAAACCTTATCAACAAAATTTTTAATGAAGCTACCCAAAAGAGCTCTTTCTGATGTAGATTTGAGAAAATATGCTAAAAACATTCCAAATTTTAGAGGAGTGTTTATGTGTGACACTCTTCCAAAGAAACCGCTTAAAAAAGAATGTGGAATAATCAATCTAGATACTTTAAATGGGCCTGGAACACATTGGGTAGCATACTGGAAAAACAAGAACCAAATTGAATACTTTGATAGCTTTGGAAATTTGCAGCCGCCAAAAGAAATAATTAAATATTTGGGTCGCAACATTAGCTATAATTATTTTAGCTATCAAAATTTTAACACAATTAACTGCGGGCATTTATGTTTAAAATTCTTATTTTCGATCGAACTTTTATAAATATTACCTATAAAATACAATAAAAAGTAAAATAAAACAAAAGAAATTGTGTAAATTAATTAGAATTGACCATATATTTTATGTTATATGACGTTAACGCAAAAAAAAAGAAGCCGTTTTTCTTTGTTTATAAAAAGATCTCATGGTGAAGCGGGGATGTGTGCTACGTCCTCTCCTGATGGGACATCGTAATGACCCCAAGGTAATGTTAGAAAACAATTTGACGTTAAATATCTCTTATTATCAAATGGGCTAAGCGTGATTTTTCTTTGAGATGTATTGTTTCTCGGACCTTATTGTGTTTTGCGTATGAGATTGCTCCACATTTTCTTCAAGACAATTTTTGTAATCCTCGAATGTAATTTCTTTGCTTATCACACCAGACTTGACTCCTTTTGCTTTTTTAGTTATTTGATGTTGAGCATCATCCCCTAGTACGCGTAAAGCATACATTTTAGCGCGTAGTGCAACAAACTCCAGCATAATTTGGCCATTATTTTCATCTTTCATAATGCCTAGTACTTTCTTGTTAACTTGAGGTAAATTATATGGATTGCTTGCAGAATAACCAGATGTGTCGAATCGGTGTAAATGTTGACTCATATCCATGTAAACATCATTAGTTCTTATTTCGTATATGAGCGAATCCGTATCTGTATAGCATAACTCGCAATTATCACCATATATGTATTTCATATATTTATAATGAAACTCATATACCAATGTTTTGGCTGTATCTAATATAATCATTCCAATATAAAGTGGTTTGTTGAATATTACTTCTGTTTTTAAAAGTTCAATAGCAACCAAATTATCATCAAATATTGAGCGACTGTGAAAATTTGGTTTTGATATTAAATCTTCAGCTCCATAACGTCCTTGCCAGCGTGTTACAAGTTTTATATCGCGTCGAAGTCGAACATTCTCCATTGTTTTTCCAAAAACTGCATTGCACATCAATTTAAACAAATTTTTTTCAAATTCATTTTTAGCGTTTTGTCTTAAACTGGTATTTAATTCAATATACGGTTTCATCCAATCAGTCTGAGAGAATTTCAAAGCACGATGAATTTTTGTAACTTTAATCCCTTCATTTAAATATATCTTTAAATTTCGATAATGAACAACATATTTAATTTTATTGTACAAAGTTGCCAACATTTTTGCGTCTTTGAAACCTGGTGGAGCTCTTTTTTCTGGGGCGTAAGGTAATTCTTTATGCTTATCATGTAAGCTAGTCGGATATTCCATATCAACTTCCAAAATATAGCCAAACTGCGAATCATCCGGAATATCAAAGTTTAAATTATTGACATCTTCGACCCACTGCAGATTACTGTATGGTAAGTATTGAGTCATAGCCCACGAATACATTGCATTGATGTCGTAATACATAAGATATGTCGAAGCTTGGTTAGGATCATAATCTGACATGTATTTGTTATTCGCTTTTGCATATCTTTTAGAACACTGCGTGAGGCCTCCGCGAATTCCGTTTTCAATAAACATGAGCATATCGACATCTTGCACGAGTTCAATTTCTACCTCCGTATATTTTAGCATTGCATCCCAAGCAAGTCCAGGTGCGGTGTAATAATGTGCTGGATCCAAATTGTAATTATTAATACAACCTTCTCTGAAATTTTCAAATACATCTGCAAGTAGCAACACATCAGTTTTCAAGTAAAGGTCGCTGTATTCGCCAAGAGTTTTTATATCAAATTTTGCCCAAACTGTTTGAGCATGTTCATAGTCTTCAGAATTAATGTGGCATTTTCCTAAGGAACTATAAAACTTTTCTTTTGCTGGCAATTGTTTGTCTTCTAGAGTTGACCAATCTGATATATATTCGTATGGGAACACTCCTTTCCTTTTAAGCAACTTTAACTTTTCATCACTTATGTTTGGAAACTGTGAATCAATAGTGTTTTTTCCCTAAGATATGATGCTAATTTATCAAGTGATGAGGCCATAAAACGGAATGAGTCAATAAACTTGAATTTTATACTGCAGCCATCTATATGTTTTATAATAGAAATATAACTTTCTGTGTTATTAGGTATTATTTTTAAGTGTCCCAGGATGCTATTTGCTATATCTTTTATCAACAAATGCGCATCATATCCGCTGAGATTGTGTATTACTATAGGAATTATTTTACCGTCTTTGTAATTAATATTGCATTGCTGATGTGCAGGTCCTCTGTATTTGCCCGTTATATGACAATGATCTTTCACTTTAACATCAGATTCGGCAAACTGTTTGTTACAAATATGGCAATTTGGTGTAGAAATAAAGCTCGCCACTTGTTCAGATGTGAGATCCTCCATAGGTTTTATATCGTCAACAATAGATTCCACAGTATTTGCTATTTGCTGAAGCTCCTTAGCAAACCATTCTGCACAGCTCAAACCTCTATAACTTTTATAATATGATAAGTTATCATCATAAGAACATTTTACAAAATACCCAACACTGTGAGCCTCATGTTGCAGATAATGCTCTCCATTTCCTTTTTTTATCGATGTTGGCTTCAAAATGCATTCAAAATCGGTATAAAGAACAAACGGAACTCGCTCTTTATATCGGAAATTTCCAAATTTAACACTTTTTTGAGATGGAAAAGTTACTTTGTACTCGTTATGTTTCCCGCATTCTTCAATATGAGTTTGCAATTTCTCATCAGAATAAAAGTAATGGAGGCATCTATCGCAAAGGTATTTGGTTCCATGTCGCAATGATAACTGAGTAGATACGAGTCGCGAAATATGTTTTATCCAAACATAGTGATATTGTATTGTCAGATTTTCTTCTTCTTCAACGTAAGAACTTTGTATTAGCAATAAATTTACATGTTTTTCACGTTTATTTTCCGTTAATCTAGTTGGTAGAACCTTGAATGTACATTTTTGTTTTTCCTTCGTGAGTTCATATACATTAATGCTTATACCATTTAAATTTTCAAATTTTTTAATGTCTGCCCTTTTAACAGGAAAGTTGATGCCTTTAAAGTTTAATACCGTAGAATAGTGCGGATATTTTGAAACGCGTTGCACATTTCTGTCAACAGGGAAGAGTGCGGACACAATAGCCCATGCAAAGCAAGAATTATCCTTATTTTTAACGTTAACGCAAGCTTTCTTCTTTAAAATGCATTGCGGCAGCTCTAAAAATGATGAAGCAATCATGGGCGTACATTTATTTACGTTAATTGTTAGATTAACAACGTCTTTTAGCGCCCAGCCGCTATCTCTTTCTTGGAAATCATCGAGGATTATGCTTTTGACGTTTTCTTCAAACCAATCACTTAGATTGGTGTCTTTTGAAATCACTGCATTTTTTGTGCGAACATTTTTTATCTCCTCAATTTCTTCCTCCCCACAAAACTTGATGAAGTTCGCATAAAAGACTGTGTTGACTTTTACAAACAATTCCTGTGTCATAAGCTCCTCTATTTTTTGCTTAAATGCTTCTTCACATTCTTTGAGGAAATTAATGGGGTCCTTATGCTTTAGGTTTATTATTGCTGTAGTTCTTAACCTGAAAAAGAAAAAGAGCGCTCTATCGTTCTGCAAAATTACTGAATATGTTAATTTAACATACCTTCCACCGAAAGCGGATTCCAGATCTTCACATTTGATGTTAATCGATGAATTTTCTCGATGCTTTAATTGAGTCCGATAACCCTGTACCAGACCGATGGCATATATAATCTTCTGCTTTTCGCCAAGGTTTTTAGCTCTCCTCAAATAGCAATTACGAAGAATATCCAATGCTTTAGAGCACTCATTGATTCCTTCGGGAATCAGCTCACTATTATTTCTTCCTGTCGCAAATGCTGACTTTGCATTCTTGATTATGGTGGCTACTTGTAGATCCATTTTAAATTTTATTTATTAATTAAGTTATACGTTTTAAAATGCACTGAATAATTTAAAACATAATCTGAGACTTTTATAGCTATTTTACGAGTTCATGTTATCGAAAGAGTTTTTTTTTTTTGTTCTGAGACGCAAACAAACAAACAAGACTTAACCGCAATTAGCAACTCGAATATCGTTGTGGTTGCATCGGAGCGGCAGTACAATAATCTAATTTTCATTTAAATTTTAAATCATTTAATTTTCCCTTTTAATGTGATGAATTACATCGCATTACTGAGAATTAGTCAGTTTAAAAGTTTTGTTTTTTATTTACATATATCAACATAGTTGCATTACTTATTCTCTGTTTCAGAACGCAACCATTGATGGCGAATGCTTTTTATCTTAACCTATTAAAAATATTCATGTATAAATTAACCCTTTTTTGTTTTATTTTTCGTAATATCGACATAGTTGAGTAAGGTCAAGAACATGGTTTGTATTCTCAAGTTCAAGATAAATTCAACTCAGCAAGAAATGCGTGATGAATCACATTACTTCAAAGTGCCTACTACAGTTTTTATCTTCTCAGAAACCCACAACACACAAAACTTTTAAGCAACGTATTTTTATAACAATTTTTCATTGCATACTCTTAGGCCGTCACAAGCTACAAAGCTCAGAACCCCGAGACACAAACCTTTTAAGCAACGTATTTTTATAACAATTTTTCATTGCATACTCTTAGGCCGCGCCCTCCAAATTAGCAAAGACTCGAACCGGGAAATCTGTGCCAGAACTCCCATTGTTACACTACTAGAGTCAATTGTACTACAATGGTCAACCACTCAAATATTACCAGTGGGTAGACCCCACCAGACATAAGAAGACTCGGAGTGAGCAACAACATAAGTTTGAGTATCAATCAAAAGTAGGAATGCATCCTAAAATTTACCAGTGGGTAGCCTTTCGACCAACGCATACATCTACACAATTAAGCGGCAGACATCACGCTCTTAGCAACAGACACCAGGCGAGCTCTTCACCACAGCATAAAATACACGCACAATACATACGCAAGCTCATGCTGAGATCATGCTCAGAGGCAGTATAGGTGAAATTTCAATATGGCGTCCAATTAAAAGAACGAACGAGAAGCTAACCACCAATACAAGCATAGAAATAGATGAACGATAAACCTAGCAGAGCAATTGATCACACCATTTACACAGTCAGCAACAACGGCTACCGCCTATAAAAGGCGAAGAGAGACAGAAATCTGGGCAGTTTGTGAACACCTCGAAGGTAGAGTAGTCGATTAAAAATGTATAATTTAACGCAGCCGAAAAGAAGTAAACTGAAGCAGGATAACCAAGCCGTTGAAAACATAAGAATACCGCAGTGACGTTGAAAATTCAACCAAATTCGCAGCATCATCCTGTTTGAACAACCAAAGGAGGTCAGCTACTACATGGAAGACATCGAAAAGGATACCGCAATAAATTTGCAGTGAAAATCAACTACCAACAAGAAGAAGTGTGTGTGACCCGGCAGCTAAGGCTCCGGTAAAGTGGAACATAACCTGGCAAAGTGCAGTGTCAGTGAAATTAGTGCAGTGAAAACCTAACCTAAATCCTTGTACTCACGGTCAGGACTTCTATCAGGGCTAATTGCGTAGTTTGTCTACTAGCCACTCTGATCTCCGGTCCCTGAGCAGCCAATCCCATAATTTCCTCAATCCTTGAATATACAGTGGGGCCTCCGGATTTTTTAGTTCGACACACTGTTCAAATTCATTGTACTCCTCTGTGCTAGTATTGCTACCTGCAGGATCAACTGCTGGAGAGCTTGACACATGTCGGGGTCACACGCTTTTAAAGGACATCGATAACGAAACAAACGAATAATTACCATCAACAATCAAACCACAGACAAGGATTCGGTGATCTCTAATTCATTTTTATTTCTTATATTTTCTATTATTATTATAATTAGTATTATTATTAAAACCCTGATTTATTGAATACCTATTACCGTGAATTTATCAGTGATTAAGTGCATTTTGAAGCCGTGCTAGTGCTAAAATATATTTTAAACAGTCAATTTAGGACGTTTTGCAAGTTCAAATTATTAGCATAAAACCAAAAGTGAATAATTTTAAAATTTGTAATTGTGCCGGTGACACAACTAGTTAAATACAGTTTGAAAATTTACTGTATCCTCGACATATAACGTAAATTTAAACCTTATTAAAATAAATTTCTTTCAACAATTACTTTCATAATTTAAACGTCAGTGAATTCAGACTAGCTTAAAGTAAAATATATTGGGCTTCTCCTAAATTTGCGCACGTACGGTTCATGCACCTAAGGATAGTTAAATAAGCGAACACATACCATAAACAATTATTTTACCCATAGCATATAATCTAAATATATATCCCTGTTATATTGTTTAACCAACGATAAACCATAGTGATATTTCCTATACCACATTTGTAATAAAAGGTGAAAACTACTGGCCTGACAATTCAAACTTTCGAATTTAATTTAAAATTGTACAAAGGCATTACCAGGTTGCAAAGGCATTACCTTACTAATGCAGGTTGAGTAATCATAAATATTTGAAATTAAATAAACATTCCAATTAATTGTTGTAAATAAATGCATATTTCAATCAATTATAACTTTGCGAAAGCGGCGAATAAATGTTTAATCATAAATTCAATTAGAATTGCTATTTATCCACATTATAAAGCCTGACAATAAAAATTATAACGTTTACTTAAATTGAAAAGCGTCTGATTTTGTGTCCCAAAATAGTAGAAGATTAAAAATTTTGGAACTACCCTGGGCAGCCGCTTTGCTGTCTCAGCTTCAAACGCCGCTAAGGTGTGTCTTTACAAAATATTACGAAAAAACATACCGTTACTGTCGAAAGAGTCATATAAAGGTTGGCCTCCAATTCCAGTGACCTGGGAACCTGGAAAATACTAAAAAAAACAACAACTGAACCCGATAAGAAAGGAAGTACGTCTAGAAATTTGCAGGATAAACATGTCATGGAAGGAGAAATCAAAATATGTGGTGGTCTCGAACAGAAAAAGTTTAATTTTAATGGACCTGATGGATTTAACTATTACTTTCCAGTTGCATTTATTCTCCATGTTAATCGGATCGTTCGTCTCTAAGGAAAGTTGTTAAAAATTTGTGCGCATTTTCTGCAATCACCTTTCTGTATACAACTTTCAATAAAAAAAAAACCATAAAACTTTTTGATTGTGAACAGTATTTAAGCGGTTAATCTCGCATATTGACCAGAAAATGAACGATCCACCTGATCGACATTAAACAATGGAACAGCTTCTGCTTCAAATAGATAAAAACAAGTATTAAAAATTAACTCTATCGGTCCGAAGTATTTAATAATGCCTAGAATTGAAAGTCCGCATAATTTAGCCAACGTGTCTCCGTTCCAAATTGTTATGTAAAATGGAGTTATGTAAAAAATTGAGAAACGGTAACATTCTAATCAAAACAAAAAACTATATGCAAGCAGCAAAGCTTCTCACTCTCATATCCCTAACCCATCAATCTGTGTTGATGTAACTGAACACTCCTCTCTAAATTTCTCAAAGGGAATAATCTACTTTAACGACTTAAGAGGGATTCCTGAAGATGCAATTTTAAGAGAGCTGAAACCACAAAACGTGTCAGAAATAAAGAAGATATTAAAAAAAACCAAAAGCGGGCTAACTGAAAATGGTTTAATTATAATAACTTTTGCCAATCCTACACTACCTAGCGAAGTACTAATTGGTTACGAAAGAGTAAGAATCCGCCCTAAATTCCCTCACCCATGAGATGTATGGGATGTCTTCAGTATGGTTACACGACGAAAGTATGCAACAACGAAAAAGTATGCTCGAATTGATCCAAAGAAAAACATATTGTTCCCGAACTTGATGAAAAATGCGAACGGCCTCCAACTTGCATATGCTGCATACAACAGTGTTTTGACAATAACAATCACAGTGCAACTGATAAAAAATGCCCCGTTTTTCTAGAAGAAAAATAAAAACAAGCAATAGTAACACTCGAAAAAGTAGACAGAAAGAAAGCAACAACAACATACAAAGATCGTCACCAGCATGGACCAACAACCTACTCCTCAATCACAAAGAAAGAAAATGAAATAACAACAATTAACAAAACATCAATAGATTTAACTAAAGAAGATAATTCCCCACTTCCAACATCTTCTATGAATATGCAGAGAGAGAGAGAATGAACTACGCTGATCTATTAAGCAATGAATACGAACTTTCAGAAAATAACACGATTGAAACCAAAAAAGATATACAAAAAATAAGGGTGCTACCAAGAAACTTATCAAGTAGAGCTAAACAAAACTTAAAGAGAATTATTAAAATTAATCAAAAATTAAGAACAACCAAGATGACATTGACTCTCCGGAATCAATATCATTTGACGTAGACTTGGAGTAATGCTATTTTTGTTTTCCTTTTTAGTTTCCTACCAAATTGTGTTGATGTTTTTTCTCCAAGTATAAGAAAGTTATCAATTATAAATTTGTAAACTTTATTCTCTTAAGTAATAAAGTAGTTCTCTTATATACACTAACTCGTTATATATCCCCTAATGCACTTCAAGTACTTTGTTACCATCCTATCTACTTCTACCAAAATGTAAAATGTCTTTAAAAATTTTGCAATGGAATATGAATGGATATTAAAATAATTATAACGAGTTGCTAATACTTATAAAACAATACAACCTTAAAATAATATCAATCCAAGAATCTCATACAAATAATCCATCCCCAAATATCCCAATTCCAAAAAATTTCTCGATGTACACCCGTAATTCCTCAAATTCTTATGGCGGAGTTGCCATCCTTATTCATAATTCTATTCAGCATAGTGAATTAACAATAAACAATGAATTTGACGCTATATCTATGGAAATACATTCCAAGATTAAATTTAATATATTTTCAGCATACATTTCCCCATCAACTAAATTTAATAGTTATAATTTGGAAAATGTTCTAAATTGTTCAAATGACTATTTCTTATTACTGGAGATTTCAATAGTTGGCACCGAAACTGGGGCTCTACTAATAATAATCGCAAAGGAAACATACTAGCTAATTTTATTAATCAATCCAACTTTGTAATCTTGAACGACAAGTCTCCAACCCATTTGTCAACTCATAGCACATTCTCACACATAGGCCTGACATTCTGCTCTGCTGATCTAAGCATACATTCCCAATGGAACATCCTGAGTGATTTATGCAGCAGTGACCATTTCCCAATTATTATTTCTATGTTCCCTTACCAACAACAACAAAAGTCGCTAAATAAACCAAAGTTCAAAACTGAACTTGCCAACTGGCAACTTTTTGAAGAAAAATTTAATTACTTCGAATCGCTAAGATGTTTATCTCCAAATGTCAATGTAGAAGCTTCCAACTTAAAAAATTACTCTACAATCTGCGAATGAATTCATCCCTCACACGCATCCACACGGTGTTTCGCGCTCAGTTCTCTGGTGGAACAACAGCCTTAATGAACTAAAAAAAGAAAAAAATAAACTTTGGTACAAATTTCGAAGGAACATTACTCAACAGAATCTATTATTGTACAAAAAAGGTAATGCGGTTTTATAACGCGAAATCAAACTAGCCAAAAGTCAGTCCATATAGGATTTTACCTCGGATATGAATCCCTCTACACCAACTACCAAAATATGGAACAATATCCGGCGACTCTGCGGATATAAAATATCGCACGGTATTCACTGTATACAGTCTTGTAACGATCCACTTAAAAACTTAACTGAGAAAAAGATATTGCTGAGGAATTTTGTACTTTCTGGTCAAGCAGCTCCGCCTTTCGAGCTTTCCTCCTGCCTTTCCAGAAAGAAAGCAGCGATATTATTAAGCACTCCAAACAGCAATTCATGTTCTAAAGCAATGGAAATGGAATATGAAATTAGTATCATAGAACTGAACTCAGCATTAAAAAAGTTTAAATGTAAAACACCAGGCAGCGACAGAACATCTTATCCGATGATTCGAAATTTTTCTCAAAGATTAAAAAAACGACTGCTTAATTTATACAACTTATTTTAATTTATTTATCTTTCGAACCAATATCCCCATAGTTTTAAATCAAACATTGTCAACCCAATTTTTAAACCAAAATCCGAAAAAAACTCATTAAATCTTATAGACCAATTTCTCTGAATCTATGTTTTTGTATTAATATTTTGTATAAGATAATTGCTAATAACTGATAGACGTCAAATGGGTTTCAAGACCGGCAAATCTGTAGCTGATACTCTCTTATATTTAGACTATCTAGCTGCAAACTGCCTGTCATCAAGAAGCCATTTAACAATTGTAACATTAGATTTTGGAAAAGCTTATGACAAAGTAGGTGTACAGTAGGACACAGTAATTGATCAACTACTTGAATGGAAAATTGGACCAAAGACAGTAAATTATATTTTAAACTTCATGACTAACCGAAGAATATCGGTTAGAGTAGAAAAGATGAATTCAAAGATTCAGCATCTCCAAAATGGCATACCTCAGGGCTCACCACTTTCGGTGATTCTTTTTCAAGATATATTACACTGGTGCAACCTTTCTGGTGTGAAGCTCTCATCAACAAAATGCAAATACATCCATATTTGTCGGAAGTGCAATTGCACACCCACAGTCAGATCCAATAATATTCGACTTATTAATTCCGAAGAGTTAAAAATATTAGGAGTCATAATAAATAAGAGATATAAATGGAACCCCATATAGACTACCTCAGTTCCTCCTTAATCAAACAGCTCAGTATCATCCAATGCTTGTCTATTTCAAAATTCAACTGCAATTATCTGTTACTGATAATGTTAGTAAAGACTTTAATCATACCAAAACTAAGCTACGTTTTGTTCCTTTTTGGTTACGCACCTAAATTTCAATTAAGAAAACTAAAAAGTATACTAAATGCATTCCTTAGATATGCACTAGGATCTGCTTCGGTCAATACCGATATATAACATGGTTTTCGAGGCAAACATCCCACCTCTTGAAAACCTGAGAGACATTATAACATCAGGACTCGCCAAATCTATTCTTGGCAACTACGAAAATCCGATAGGTAATATCATAAAGAATATCCCCAAAAGGAAAAAAAACACCAAAAATCCCCTCAAAAATTGGTAGAGTTCTACAACTTTGTTCTGAAATGAACCTCCCAACTAAGCTTTTCGTAGCAATAAAGACTCAGAATCCTCCATGGAAGCTTAATCTCAACTCAATAAATACCTCACTCTACGTCTTCACAATGCGAACACAAATACTACCCTGTTTCAAAAAATGTTCCAAGAAATGAGACAAGAAATGAAGAAATACACTTTTATATATACCGATGGATCTCTGACAAATGGCGAAGCCACATGCAGCATAACCAAATCCTCCGAATTTCTCACCTTCCCCACTACAGCTCAATTTTCTCAGCCGAAATGATAGCTATACATGAGGCTATCAATTTGGTCAAAAACGAGAAAGGCAAATATGCTATATGTTCGGACTCTCTATCAACTCTAGATGCCATTTTTAACACAAACAATAATGACCACTTTGTGTCAACTAAAAGAAATCTTTTGATATCTAAATACCCAAAAATTGTTTTGGTATGGATCCCCGGACAAACGCAAATTGCAGGTAATGAATTTTCAGATCAAACTGCATAACACGCACACCCAGTACCATTAATAACAACCAGCAATTTTAACACAAACAATTTTAATATGAAGAAACATATTAAAAAAGAGTTCATAAAAAAAACATGACGACATTACGAATTACACAAATAACTGGTACCAATATATTTACTTTCAAAAATTATCCGCTGTACAATTTTTCCCAACAAAGAAAAACCAAATTAAGAGACTGGACTTTATAAAATTTGAGCGCCTTAGACTTGGTCATACCAAATTAACACACGGACATTTAATGACCAACAGTCGCCCAACCAACTGCTCTTGCAACCCAAATACAAATATCACACTTTCCCACATCCTCTCAAAATGCCAAATTTTTATCCACCAAAGAAAACAACCCTTTGGTAACTCCAATCCAACCTCACATCTATCCGCTCCCTCCACCAAATCTATCCATTTAATCATTAAATTTTTAAAACTCACTAGCCTATACTGTAGCATATAAAAACTCGATATATGCACTTAATTCTATGTAAAATATTAAGCTTAAGGCTCTAGGCTATAGCTACACACACAATTAGTTTGTAAACAATTGTTATAAGCTAATTTTTTTAAATAAATCGGCTGATACTCTTTCTAATGAAGTTGTTGCTGTTGATGTTGTTGTTGCTGCCTCCACCTCTGCCGGTGCACTCACTGCTGTTATTGCTGCTAATGATGTAAGAGCTGCTCTCTCGTTATTAGAAGTAAATAATCTACCCGGTGCACATAAGTTGCATACAAACACTCATGTCAATGAACGTTTTGAAGGCCACGGCTCTGTAACAACTGGTGATACAGTTCGCTCTCATAATAGTGGGACATATGTTGAAGCTATAGATACAGTTTTACCAACTGATAATATTCTAAATTACAATGCAAATAATTTTACGAATTCTAATCAACGTTTTAATAGAAAAACTAATGCTATAATTGGCACTAATGACTACCAAGGTGAAAATATTGATGTCATAAGACGGCGCAAATGGTTCCATCTATCTAATTTTCGACCTACGACAACGTACGAAGCTATTCAGAACTATGTCGTATCTAAGGCTAGTATTGCTGCATCGGAAGTCGTATGCTATAGCCTAGCTAAAAGAGAGGTTCTAAATGCCAATCGTGTTTGTTTTAAATTAGGCATTCCTGCCATTCACGCACACACAGTCTTTAACTCGAATTTTTGGCCTGCTGGAGTTCGAGTAAAACCATTTAACAACATTCCAAAAAAACGTCAAGCGTCCGTCGGTACAGAACCAGCAATTTAAAATGCTTCTATACCGACGATCCCATACAATTATGCACCACTGCGTCCACATAAAACAGAAGTATACTATCATAATGTTGGTGGACTTCGCACTAAATCAACAGAATTTTCTCTAAATGTGATTGACTGTTCTTATGATGTCATTGCCCTAACGGAGACCTGGTTGCATCAGAATATTATAACATCTGAACTTTTTGATGACCAATTCGAAGTATTTAGACGCGACCGCAGCTCAACAACTGGCTTAACTCGTGGAGGTGGTGTATTAATTGCCATCCGTGCACATTTTAGATGTCAAGAAATATCATTACAACATGTGTCAGGTGATGTGGAGCAAATATGCGTACGTGTTGATTGTCCGGTTGCCGGCGACGTGGTTGCTGCACAATCCTTTTTAAGTATCTATATTTTTGTATCTTATATCCCACCATGCTCAAATAGTGAAATTTATACTAAGCATTTTATTAATATACTTAATGTAGTTGAACGACTTAAGGACAATGACTATCCATTAGTTCTCGGTGATTTCAACTTGGGCAATACTTTTTGGTCATACTCTAATGAAATTATGAGTATGATTCCAAGCTCTATGAGTAATATTGTTTAAATAGAATTTTTAGACTCCGTATTCTCATTGGGATTGTGTCAATTAAATTCGGTTAAAAATAGTTTAAATAAAATTTTGGACTTAGTTTTTTCTGATCGTGATCTTAATGCTAATTGTAACGAAGCTGATTTCCTTTTGTCAAATAACTCTTTGCATCATAAGGCACTTTTAATTCAGTTGGATACGGCAACCTTAAGTATACCTGCTCTAGAAGAGGATACTTTTGTATTTGCTTTTAATAAGGCAGACTATGTTGGCATGTCTAACTTCTTATCTAGTGTCGATTGGCGTACAGCTTTTGGGGAAAATATTTTAGTTAATTATGAATTTTTCATTAATATTATTAACGAAGCATTTGCGACTTTTGTTCCTATAAGGAAAATTAAGAAGAACACCAAGCCGGAATGGTTTAGTAGAGATATCTTCAAATTAAAAAACCGTATGAATAAATTATACAAAAAGAGTAAATTGAACATGTCCTTTCGTGAAAACTATCTTGTGGCTCGTAAACAGTATGAAACTCTGAAGATCTCCCTTTATAGAAGTAATGTCCGGGCGTTGTAATCGGATATTAAATGCAATCCTAGAGCTTTCTGGAAATTTTTTAATAAAAAGAGAAATACTAAGGGTCTTCCTAAAAATATGTATTTTAAAGATAAAACATCGAACAATATTGAGGATGCATGTAATATGTTTGCTGACTACTTCCAATCAAATTTTGTTTTAGATAATGTTCCTATACATCAAGATCGATCGCTATATAATGGAGAGCGAATCACTGATTTGGGCAGTTTAGTTCTTTCGGTAGATGTTTTTAACGAGTTGTTGTCACTCGATATTAATAAGGGTGCTGGCCCCGATAATATCCCACCAATCGGCCTTAAAAAATGTGCTGCTGCACTTGCTCAGCCTCTTTCACTAATTTTTAATTTGTCCCTTGAGAAAGGTATATTTTTGGATATTTGGAAGGTTTCAATTATAGTCCCTATTCATAAATCTGGATCAAGACAAGACATTGCAAACTATAGACCAATATCTAAGTTTCCATCAATTCCCAAATTGTTTGAAGCCTTGGTGAAAAAGCAGATCTATCAAGGCATTAAAAATTCGATATCTGAAAGCCAGCATGGTTTTGTCTCTGGAAAATCAACCTCTACAAACCTGGTTCTATTCACTCACTTAATAAAAAATGAATTGGAGAATGGTAAACAAATAGACGTTATTTTCACAGATTTCGCTAAAGCATTTGATAGAGTTCAGCACTCTATTCTAATTAATAAGCTCAGTCTAATGGGTTTTCATTCTTCACCCTTTCGTCTTGGCTTAGTGAGTACCTTTTAGGTCGTAGCCAAAATGTATGCATCGAAAAGACGATCTCAAAAGCAATAATTAATCATTCAGGTGTGCCACAGGGTAGCCACCTTGGGCCGTTGTTATTTATTCTTTTCATCAATGATCTTCCTAATTTTATACAGTACTCAGAATGCCTTATGTATGCTGATGATGTTAAGATTTTTAAATCTGTAAGCTCTCTCAGTGATCAATGGAGTTTACAAAGTGATTTAAATAGTCTGCACTCATGGTGTATGCTAAATAAACTGAATTTAAATTTGTCAAAATGCAACATAATGTCATTTTATATGGTAAGATCTCCAATGTTTTTTGATTACTCAATTTTATGCAACGCCTTGATTAGAGTAGATTCTAAATCTGATCTAGGTGTACTCTGTGATAAAAAGATGTCATTTTCAGGTCATTATGACAACATAATCAGCAGGGCTAATGCTATGATGGGATTCGTTAGACGCAACACTAGAGAGTTTGCTGACCCCGTATACCTTAAAGACTCTTTTCATTTCCATTATAAGATCAATACTTGAGTATGGGTGTGTAATATGGGACCCATTTTATGAGTCGCATAGTACAAGATTGGAAAAAGTCCAAAAACGTTTTACTCGTTTTGTTGTGAAAAAACTAAATTGGAATTTTATGCCAGAGTATAGCTCCCGATGTGCACTTATTGGGCTTAAATCATTGAGTTCTAGAAGAAAATATTTTCTTATAACTTTTGTTCGAGATCTTTTAATGAATAATATAAACTGTGCGCCAATCCTCGCCCGTCTCAATATTTATGCTCCGGAAAGACACTTTAGGCAAAGAGATTTTTTTTACATTCCGCACCATAGAACTAACTATGGCCGGAGTGATCCGATTTTTAACATGTGCACTGTCTATAACAGTGTAAGTGCTCGTATAGATTTCACTCAAAATAGAGAGGCATTTAAGCAAACTGTATTGAGTATTGTATAAATCCTTAATTTTATATTCTTATAATATTGGGGGTTGGAATTAGTTTTAAAGGTTTTCTAAGAGATGGCGTAACCATCAATAGATCGCATCGGGCACACCTGTGACTATATTCATTTCAAAGCACATTGTCTAAGCTTCATTTTTCAGTATGTGTCATTCCACTGAAGTGTAAACAACATATATTTTTTTCTCTGTGAACATGTCGACTTTTGTTCCAACAAAACGCAATTTGCGGGAAGGTTTACTTTTGTGCTTCCATTTGAAGAAAAAAGAGGTTGAAGCACAACGCACGCTTACTGAGGCTTACGGGGACTATGCTCCATCGATTTCTACTTGTGAGTACTGGTTCCGTCGGTTTAAAAGTGGTGATATTGATACGGAAGACAAAGAGCGTCCGGGCCAGTCGAAAAAGTTTGAAGATGAGGAATAGGAGGCTTTGCTCGATGAAGACCCGTGTCAAACCCTTCAAGAATTGTCAACGGTCGGCAAACGCTTGAAGGCCATGGGAATGATTCAAAAGCAAGGAAATTGGATGCCGTACCAGTTGAAGCCGAATGGAGACGTTGAACGGCGATTTTGCATGTGCGAACAACTGCTTCAACGGCATAAAAGGAAGAGTTTTTTGCATCGTATTGTCACTGGCGATGAAAAGTGGATCCATTACGATAATCCTAAGCGAAAAAAATCGTGGGGACCACCCGGCCATGCATCAACATCGAGGGCCAAGCCGAATATTCATGGCGCCAAGCTTATGCTGTGTATTTGGTGGGATCAGAAGGGTGTCGTGTACTATGAGCTGCTAAAACCTAACGAAACCATCACTGGGGAACGCTACCAACAACAATTGATGCAATTGAGCCGAGCATTAAAGGTTAAACGGCCGGAATATGCCAAAAGACACGACAAAGTGGTTTTTCAACATGACAACGCACGGCCACATGCTGCAAGAACCGTCAAGGAAACGTTGGAGGCGCTGAATTGGGATGTGCTACCCCACCCGCCTTATAGCCCAGACATAGCCCCTTCCGACTACCACCTATTCAGATCGATGACGCATGGCTTGGCTGAGCAGCGCTTCACTTCTTACGAGGATACCAAAAAATGGGTCGATTCGTGGATTGCCTCAAAAGACGAATCGTTCTTCCGGCGCGGAATCCATATGCTGCCAGAAAGATGGGAAAATGTTGTAGCTAACGATGGACAATACTTTGAATAATATACATTGTACCGTTGTTTCTAAATAAATGCTCAAAAACCGAAAAAAAAACCTTTAAAATTAATTCCAACCCCCAATAATTCCATTATAATTATTGTTTTAGTGTAATTTAAGATGCAATAAATAGACTGTTAAACATTTTTGTCGATAGTTTATAAATAAATAAATAAATAAATAAACTATTACTTTCATTATTTACGGAAGGAAGAACGGTTTCTGGCCCGCCACCACAGTCGAGAATGGGTAACATTGTCTGGTGCGCTGTGTCTTTGAACTGTTCTGTAGACCTCGACTTTTAGACAGAAAAAAATTAATGTAAACACTTACAAACAAATACTAGAAGCAACTTTTCCAAAATTTGGAAACATTTTTTGATCCATTTCATGGACATATCAGCAGGATAATGCTCCTACATACTCCGCAAGAGTGGTCAAAAGCTGGATAAGGTACCAAAATGTTAATATATTACAGTGGCCACCTGAAGTACCGGATCTCACTAAGCTTGAGTAGAGAGATAAGATTTGAACTATATGAAAATCTCTGTACCTATTCATGAAACGTACAGTGTATGTCTCGCGTCTTTGATCATAATCCTTTACATATCCATTCCATTTTTATAGTATTTTTATTTTTTTTTTTGTGTCTGAAGGAAGATATTTCTGCTTCTTGACTTATTGTAAGCTCGAAGAAATTTTGGGACTTGGATTTTCAATCCCGGTTATTCCGAGATTGTGCATAAAGATAGTAGATATAGCCAACACTTACCACAAATTTTATTATGCTTTACTTTACATATAAAACAAGAAATAAACCGCACAAATATTGCTTTTTATTTTTAAATACTTACCATTTTGACTTTGGCGAAATAATCTTATATGAGTTTCTGGAGATTCTTTTCTTTCTATGTGTTCTACTAAAGAAAGTTTTACCTCCTCTCGTCTTACAGAATTTTGATTGTTATATGGCTGTGTATTTAAAGAACAGAATTTTATATTCGTATGCTCACTTTCATATTTATTACTCATTTCCATCTGCAAGCCTTTGAGGTTAGAATCTAACTCTTTATATAGAGATATATTAGGATTTTCATATGACTTATAATTTTGCCGTTCCATTAATGTAACGTGTTCAACACTATGTGGACTTTTTATTTTAGCGTCTGACTTTAAGATATGGCCTGTCTCTTTATGATTACCATTTTGATTCGTAGCATTCTTTTTTATTTCTTCATTGAGTTTTGTCACTAGAACTGAAGTTGCTTGCTTAGTATTTTTGGAGAATATGTCAATATTTTCTTTAGCTACTGCTGCGAAACCCCAATTTCCATCATTTGCTTGAAGAGACATTTCTTTTAATGATTTTTCTCTATAAAAGTCGGATTTTTCATCGATAACTTCTGTATTTTTGTCTATTTCCGTAGGTAAATCATTTTCGAGATATTTTTTAAGATTTTTGTTACAACCATGATTATAGCAATCATTTTCAACATCGTTGTCATCACCTGAACTTTCACTGCTGCTATTTGTGGTATTTGAGTCAGTACTTGTTGAAGAATATGAACCAGTTGACGAAGTCTCATAATCATTTTCTTCATCATTCTCACTTGATGAACTTGATGATGATGATTCAGATAAAGTTTTACAATGTTTTTTTAATTTATCTTTTTCATTCGACGCATCTTCAAAACTTATTGGCAACAAAGTAGAGTTCTCCTTTTTGCATTTGAAATCAACCCAATATTTATCTGTAGTTTCCAAAGCTTTATTTACACCATCAATTGAAAATTTCGATGTTGTCGGATACGAATTCAAATTATCAATTCTTTTTCTTTTATTTTCACTATGCAAAAAGCTTTCCCGATGTCCAACTTTACGTGATTGATATATGTTGTCTAATTGAGGAGAATAGCTGAAAAAATAAATATTAAATCTGTGTATCAGTACTACAGTAACATTGTTCATTAAGCCTTTTAGTCACAATGTTCATATACCAGATATATACACTAGAGTGGTCCTTATTTAAAAAATTGTTTAGATTCCTGTTTTATTGTTCCTTTGCGTCACAACAACAATAACACATGTCGCTCAATGCATGAGAATTATAAAATAATTTTCTCACGAGCGACGTGGAGTGTCAAAAACAGGAATCGAATGAAAAGAGAAAACAAACAATTTTTTAATATTTCATTATTTTCTTTATAATTTTTAATAAAAATGCAACTTAAAAATGAATTTTAGGCATTAAATTTAGTTTTCATCATTTTTTTTTCATAGTACATAACCTCAACGTGACACGTGTTGATAAAGTCCAATTTTTTGAAATTTTTTTATGCGTTTTTAATATATAGGAAGAAAATAAAATGGTACTCAAGAAAAACAAACGAAATTTTTTTCTCTATACATATAACGACCAGTCTAATATACACGCACATTGCAGAATTTTTCTTTTTGACTAAAAGGGTTAATTTTGTTAATAAAATAAATAAGTTTAGCTTTCATTGGACTTACTTCTTTATTCTGTAAAACGAAAATGCACACCAACGACAAGCAAGACACGAAAAGCAATAGAATTTCGTATAGAAAAAAGTATTGCTTCACGTGTCTTGCTTGTCGTTGGTGTGCTGCTTCGTGATACAGAATAATGCAGTTAAGCTCAACATAAATAAAAATAATATATTCAAAAAAGTTTACTGCTCACTTATGCCTATATGACACTGCCTAGTTTTCGTCGTTTTCAGCAGCAACAGAAATGTTCACTATAAATTTTTTATTAATCTAAGTGGTTACGATATAAATTCAAACAAATGATTAGAGTCCTTCCGAATATTCAATTTCGCTTACGGCCAGTGATTTATCGTGTAAACGCAAAACATTTGCGCTTAATTTTATGCGTTCGTTACTATAATTTCCGATTTTATCATCTCTATTTAAATTAATATTAAAGTTTTATAGGTACTGAAACCAAAAAGTGGTAACTAAACTTCCGAACGAATTCAATGTGAGTGGAATTAAGAAAAATAAATATTTCTATTCTTATTATACTAAACAATTTAAAAAACAAAGATTCTTTGTGTTCAGGATAAGAGACCAGATCTGTTTTTTTTTATTGAAGAGTATCCCTGAATTCAGTTGAAATAAATGTCAATCTTATCTTTTAGTTTTGTTTTTGAGTTCGAGTTTTTTGGTTTGCTTTTGTGTTGGAAGAAAGAAATAAAATACATTTACCTATTGTCTTATAAACATAAAACTCTTTATTTGTTTTAAATTGGAAGAGGAAAGAAACTTTGCAGATCAATTTGTATTCGCACAAGAGATTCAAAGTTTACAGACTCCCTGGTTGACTCATCTGAAACAGACGAGTTGGATGCTCATATTAAATTTGGTGAGGAGATTGAAGTGATATTTAATTCTGCCATGGCTTTGTTGCATAGATCACAATCGGTAAAGGCGATGGCGAGCGAAGGCAGTGAAATTTAAGTTATCGCTATACCAGATGAGGTGAAGCTCGATCCACTGAAGATTCCGGAATTTGATGGCATATTGGGTAATTGGCTTGCGTTTAAAATTTTGGTACACCAACATAGCTTTGCGGAGGCATACAAATTGGGTCAGCTTCGTGCCGCAGTGCAAGGCAGTGCCGTCGCTTTGGTTGGTGGGTTATACAGTGGAGGCTACAATGAGGTATGGGAAGCACTGAAGAAGCGTTGACAATCCAAAACAATTGGCGGATAAACACGAATCTCGACCGCTGAACATGAAGCTGGCAGAACAAGAAACAGCATCATAGCTTTTGGCTATTGTTGATTCATTGCGCTCAACTCTTCGCGCACTACGAGTTATGAACTTGCGTGTGGAACATTGGTATGCATTTACTGTTTTTTTGTTGTGTAAATTCGAAGCTGACCACGACCACCGAAATACCAACATTGGATGCATTGCTCACATTTTTGGAGACTCGCTCGCAAAGCATTGCCAATTTAGTTGTCGCTGCACCATCGCTACAATCATCAAGCCGCCGTTCGAATCACCAAGTGGTGGGAGCTCGATTATTGAAATCAAATTTGGCTTTGACATCACCTGGAAGTGTGAACACTGTGGAGCTGGCATCACATAAGCCGGTGGCAATTGTTGTTGGCTCTCGCGGTTGCCGAACGTTTAAAAAATTAAAACAGTAAAATGTTTGTTTCAATTGTCATAGGCCTGGAAATTCAACAAGAAGTTGCACATCAGGGGGATGTCGGAATTGTAACCAGAAACACAATACATTGCAGTGTCGTTCTGGCCCGTCAACATCAGAACCGATAATCGACACAAATGGGTTACATGCAACGAAATCAAATGTAGCAAATAATTCCTCGCTACCAGTAGCTCAGACAAAAACATCAATTATTAAGCAGGCAGCACCGCCACGCAATTATACTTCACCAATTTGACTGACGGAGAAGTTAAGAGCATTTATGGTATTCAGCAATCAAATCATTCTTCTAGCTACTGCGTATGCATATGTTACTGATGGCTGTGGCTCTCGACATTGTTGTCGAATTCTATGTGATCCCGGTTCTCATGCAGGTTTCTTACTAAGCGTTTTTTTCAATCATAAAAATTGTTTGGCTTTTTTCAGAAGTCTTTGCGAGATTCCAGTTGATAGCTGTAGTGTCCACAAATTCTTAAAATATTTACTTGTTTTATTTTTTATACTTTACGTTTAATTCTGTTTATTATTTATAATCATAAAAAAAGTCAAAGACAAAGAATTGTATTAAAAAATTTTCAATATAAAATAAAAACTTCAAACTATAAAGAGAAAACTATATGTATATTAAAAATACTAAAAAGTCAAAGACAAAGAATTGTATTAAAAAAATTTTCAATTTAAAATAAAAACTTCAAACTATAAAGACAAAAACTATATGTACATATATTATTAAATAAAATTGTTACCAAAATAAAATACCACCATAATTGGCGATCCTGCAACGATCCTGCATTCAATCCTGGATTTTAATCAATAATCAACTAATTATCACACGGATAAAAGTGACAACACAATCAAACAATAAACAGTTGCTGCTGTTACAACAACCTATTTATTCTCCCATCCAAAATCGAATTTTAAAGCTACCACTTCCAATTCCACAACTTACGCTTCACCAACGAATGTAACTTCCAGCAACTAACAACTGTTTTCAACCCAACAACTACAGCAACCGCAACCACCGTAGCATTGGTAGTCACAGTCTCAACGCTGCCTAAATTACAACGCTGTCGGCACACAAAAGCATTTACACAGCAAATTTTTCTGGCCCAACAATAGGTGAACCCGCACACCCACGCCAAAATCATCATCAAATACCGCCGTTTGTCTACGGAAGCACCAACCACACAAGCCGCTACCAACTACAAAACAAGAACAACTTAACATCAACAACAAACTGCAAGATAAGTTTATGTAATATTATTTATTATTTATTACTATTTACATTATCATTGCAAATATTATTATCATTGCATATTACACATATATTAAATTTTATTATGCACTTTGCTCTTAACTAACAAATAATTAACAATTTAACTTTTAAATTTAAACTTAAATAATATTAATATTATTAATCAATATAAAGTATCTAAATTAACTTTTTTCCTAATCTTAAAAATCTTTTAAAACTTATAACTTATTAATCAAATCTTCTTAATCAATAAATTAGTTTGTTATTGATTAAAGTTTCCTACTTTACACTATTTCTAATTTCTAATTTCTGATTTTAACATTTCCGCTTCCGAAGAAAACACAAACATTTCTCCAACACCTCCATCTAATAATGTAAAACAACGCCACAACTTTTCAAAATCAAACCACACATATCCTTCATACACCTATTACTCAAAATCATATTAAATTACCAACATTCTGGGTTGAATGTCCCGATGCTTGGTTTTTACAAGCAGAAGTACGATTCGCGTTACACAAAATCACATAATGATGATTTAAAATTCCAATTAGTTCATATTTCACTTCCGCAACATTTTATTACCAAAATTTTAGATATTATTAATCCACCTCCAATGATTCACAAGTACCAATGCATTAAAAACGCATTGTGTGAAAGATTTTCTCTTAGCGAAGAGAAAAGATTGGAAGAACTTTTTCCAACACTCAATTGGGTGACCGTAAACCCTCGGAATTTTTCAACCAATCGTCGGTCGCGAACTACTTTATAAATTGTGGCAACGCAAATTACCACAACAACTACAAATTCATTTAACGTCTTGTCGATGATGAAAGAATAAAATTGGCAGACAAAATTTATGAAATTTCAAAATTCCACTTCAGCTTCGAGCATCAATCAAAATTCTATGGAAAAATGTATGCAGAACTTAGTAAAAATTACTACAACACTTTGTCAAAATTTAAATCAAATTACACTGGACATAGCAGAACTTAAAACAAGATCATGATCTCACGACCGAAACAATTCAAAATTTAGAAGATACTCCAGACGACGATATTCAAATTCACGTGATATGTTGTGATATGTTGGTACCATAGAAAATTTAATAAAAATGCAATAAAATGTATAAAACCATGCGCTTTTGTTAATAAAAATGAAAACAACAACACATTGAACCAAAATATAAACTAAAAAAGCCTTTTTGTTTTAGATAAATGCAATAATTTAGATTTTTTAATAGATACTGGTGCGGCAGTTTCAGTTGTACCATCTTCAAAATTCAAATCAAAAGATATTCTGACATCAATTTAGTAGCTGCTAATGGCTCATCAATAGAAAATTTCGATTCAAAACTTTTTAAAATTGACTTAGGTTTTCGTCGTGATTTCGAATTTCCATTTTTATTAGCTAATATTTCAACTCCTATTATTGGAGCAAATTTTTTAGAAAAGTTTGGAATCATAGTTGATATCAAAAATAAACAAATAATTGATTTAACCACTAAACTAAAAGTAAATGGAACTTCTGGCTTTTGCGATGTTTATTCTCTCAAATTACCTCTCCATGAAAACAAATTTTCCACCCTTAAAGAATTTTCTGCTCTCACCTCTGAACCAGACTACACCAAACCAGTGAAGCATAGTACGGTTCATAGGATAGAAACAAAAGGAATTTTTCCATTTACAAAACCACGTCGTTTAGATCCAATCAAAATTAAAATAGCTAAAACAGAATTTGAATAAGAACAAAATAAAATGATTGGCGACCATGTGGATATTATAGAATGCTCAATTGTATTACCCTACCCGATCGTTACCCTCTTCTACACATACATGATCTAAGCATCGAAACAAAACCATATTTTCGAAAATTTATGTTGTTCGTGCGTACCACCAGGTTCCAATGGCCGAAGAAGATGTTTATAAAACGGCAATAACCACTCCATTCGGAATGTTTGAATTTTTACGCATGCCATTCGGTTTGAGAAATAGTGCTCAAACTTGCCAACGTTTCATCAATGAAGTATTTTTTGGCTTAGATTTTGTGTTTACATACGTGGATGACATTTTAATTGCAAGTGAAAATGAGAATCAACATTTAGGACATTTAAAAATTATTTTTAGTCAACTACAACAGTATGGACTTAACATCAAACCCTCAAAATGTATTTTCGGTGTAACTTCACTAGATTTTCTTAGCTATGTTATTTCTTCTAAAGGAATACAACCCTCTAAAGAAAGAGTTAATTTAATTATAAATTTTGACAGACCAAGTTCTATAAATAAACTTCAAAAGTTTATTGGAATGGTTAATTATTACCATCGTTACATCCCCATGTTAGCTGCAGAACTAAGTTCCCTGCACGAAATGGTTAATTATGAATGGTTAATTATTACCATCGTTACATCCCGATGTTAGCTGCAGAGCTAAGTTCCCTGCACGAAATGCTAACATCTGCATCCAAATATAAAACTAAACAATTAACTTGGACTGAAGAATCAATATTTGCATTTGAGAAAGTTCGATCTCTCTTTGCCAAAAATACTCTTCTCACACATTTTAATAAGAATGCAAAATTATCTCTAACAGTGGTGCATCAAACGTCGATATTGGAGCTGTTCTACAACAACCCACAAGAGATAGTTGGGAATCTCTAGCATATTTTTCTCAAAAACTTAGTCTCACAGAAATAAAGTATTCACCCTTTGATAGATAACTTCTAGGAATTCACCGCGTTGTCAAACATGTAAGACATTTTTTAGAAGGAAGACAATTTATTATATACACTGATCACAAACCATTGACATTTATTAAAAATTCAAAAATTGATAGATCACATCGACAAACACGACATGTAGAATATATATGTCAATTTACAAACAACATACAATACATTTCTGAAAAACAAAACATAGTTGCAGAGACACACTTTCTCGCATTCCAGAAATTGACGCGATATTTTCACAAGATATCAATTTTCAAACAATACACAAAGAACAACAAACAGACGAATCTTGGCAACCTCCAAATTCTAAATACAATTTAAAGGAAGTTCCGATTCATATTTTAAATTTTAAAATATGGTGTGACATTTCTAGTCACTCTACACGACCTTTCGTTCCAACTTCCATGCTAAAAAGTATATTTGACAAATTTCATTCATTATCTCATCCTGGTGTTCTAGCCACTAGACGATTAAACCAATCAAAATACTTTTGGCCTAATATGCAAAAAGAAATAAATGATTGGTCATCAAGCTGTATTAACAGTCAAAAATCCAAAATTAATGTATACACAAAAACGCAATCCAAACGTAAATCAAAAAAATCGAAATTCCACCAGACAGGTGTGAACATATTCATATGGATCTAGTGTAGGGCTGCCATACGTCCCGATTTTCCCGGACATATCCCGGTTTTTAAATCAGTGTCCCTGTGTAAAAAATGTCCCGGTAAAAAATATTGAAGAAAAAATAGAAAGTGTATCAATAAAAACTGAACAAATTTTTTGCAAATGCGTGCAAATGAATGAAAATGGAACTATTTTTATTTACAAAATTCTAAATTCCAAGAGCGAAAATAAACTTGTTAAACATAGTAAAGTTTTTAATCGCTATTCCAGGGCACAAGGGAAATGAAGCGAGTATTTGCACTGGTCTTCTCGCAATTTAATCAGGAAAGAAACTATCAACATAACCACCTTGGAAATCATTATGCAATGCATTTTTAATTATTCTATGACGTGCACAAAATTTTATAAAAATATTAAAACGCAAAAGCATGTTCTTGATGAATCAAAAAAGTCTGCAAAATATGATCGGGCCAAACCTTTATTTTGAATAAGTCCAAACAATATTTTTTTACCTCATTGACTGAAATAATGTTTCTTTTTTTTTTGTTATAAGATTTATAAATTATGTCTGTATTGTACCTGTGAGTTATTTTTATTTATGTTTTGTTAATAAACGGCAATTTATAATATTAAAATTGCATATTTGTGTTTCAGTGGAATATAAAAAAATGAGCAAATTTGTCCCGGTCAAGTGCTGTAGACTTATGGCAGCCCTAATCTAGTGGGACCACTACCTGTACCAAACGATTTTCGATATATGTTAACAATTATAGATAGACATACATGTTGGCCACAATTATGCCCTCTAAAAAATTGGCTTTTGAATTACACATGAATCAATAAAATAAATAAAAATAAAAAATATTTTTGCACTAACTGTAGCAAATACTTTCGTTCAAAATTATGTTCCACGTTTTGGTGTTCCTCTTACTATTAATGTTCCTCTTACTTTCACTATTACTGAGAAGAAGCCATACTGAGCGAAGTAGTGAAGGGCTGGTCCACCAAGCTACAGTTTGAGGGAATTCACTTCCGTCCGGGCATGTTACTGGTCGACTGTTCGAATCCCTCAACAGCAGAATGGCTGCGAGCATCAGCACCAAAGCTCGAGCACTGGAAAGGGCTAGAACTGATGGCTTGCCTAGGGGAGGAGGTTCCAAAAGGGCATACTATTAGGATGTTCTTGCCAAGAAGCTCAAGTACGGAGATCAATAGATCGATGTGACTAATTGCCGCCCAGAACGATGGTCTCAATACAAAGTATTGGAAGATACTGAGCTCTAAGGATGAGGGAAGTGGGCACATGCTTACGTTCTCAATAGATAGGGAGTCACTTGAAACTATTAAGTCACGGGGCTCAACTATCAGCTTCCGCTTTGGAACCATTCCGGTGTTGGGCACAAAATCGCCCCCAACGACCAAACCGTCCATAGCAGCAACATCCACAGCTGTAGCGCCCACAGCTGCAACGTCGACAGTGGTAACAGAAGCTACGTCCACAGAAACTACGTCTGTAACTCCCAATGAAGGGAAAGACGCAACGCCACCAACACAAATAACTGGTGAAGTTGTCACGGAGAAGTTCGCCTCCGTCTCGGTCATTACCGCAACACCTTCAATCGGAGATCAGGCAGAGGGCATGAACCTCGCCGCTCTCTCGATTGATGGTAGTAAAAGCGAACCTTCAACTGAGGTAGGAGTAACGCTGCCTGAAGAAGATCGGGGCAGCAGCGCGGTGCTATGACGATCGGCACAGAAACCAGCACGAAATTTGCCCAGGTAAACCTCCACCATGCAAAAGCTGCTCCAGCAGTTATTGCTCGGAGGTTAACCACAGAACAACTGGGCTTTGTGCTGATCCAAGAACCCTGGTGCTACAGAGGAAAAGTCAGTGGCCTCTACTGCAGAGAGGGTCAGGTAACTTGGGACCACAGAACAAGCAATCCCAGAGCATGCATCCTAATGCAGAAAAATACTAATTATATTTGTCTTTCAGAATTTATGACGCGGGACCTAACAGTAATCGAGACTTACATCGAAACTGATGGCAAGTACCGCGCCATAGTGATCGCATCCGCATACTTTCCTGGGCACGATCTAAACATCCCCCCAGCGGAGATAAAATGGCTAGTGGAGCACTGCAGCAAAGAGCAACTCCCACTAATCATTGGCTGTGACGCCAACGCACACCATACAATTTGGGGAAGCACCGACGTCAACACCAGAGGTGAGTACCTTTTAGAATTTCTTTAAAGTAGTAACCTAGACTTTTTCAATGTGGGGGTAACACCTACTTTTGTCACTAGGGCTAGAGAAGAGGTCTTAGATCTCACCATAGGGAGCCCAGAGGTTGGGGATATTATTAGGGAATGGAGGGTATCAACGGAACCTTCAATGTCTGACCATAGAATAATAGAGTTTAGACTTAGGACAAAATGTCAAGAGATAGAACCCAAAAGAAACCCAAGAAATACCAGTTGGGACAACCACACCAGCACCCTTAAAGAAAACCTACAGAGCGTAAAAGTTAGGAGTAGAATTAGTAACATCCTAGAACTTAAATGCTATGTAGAGCAGGCAAACAATGCAGTATATAATGCCTACGAATCTAACTGTCCAACAGGGCACAAGGCAAGAACAAAACATACTCCTTGGTGGAGCGCCGAGCTGACCAGATTCCGAAAGAAGGTGCGATGCAGTTTTAATGCCGCAAAGCGCAACGGAGAATGGCACAACTACACGGCGACTCTGACGGAGTACAATAAAGAAATCAGAAAAGCCAAAAGACAAAGCTTTAGAACTTTCTGCGAAGACATTTCTTCCACGCCAGCCGCAGCCAGGATACACAAAGCAATGGCTAAAGGCAGAGTGGAGACAAGAATGTCACTTCTATTGCCAGACGGAAGCTATACGCTTAGAGAAGAGCAACGAGCCAGTCACCTTCTAGAAACTCATTTCCCGGTCAGCACTCCAGTAACTGAGTATGAGATAGCAGACAGGCAGATTACCCCAAATCAAGAAAAATGGAAACTCGCAACGAGCATTTGTACTAAGGCTCGTCTAGATTGGGCACTCAGAACCTTTCAACCATTCAAATCAGCAGGTGTAGACGGCATCTTTCCTGCACTTCTACAAAAAGGTGCAGAAACTATATTGCCTCACCTAGTCAAAATAACTAGAAGCAGCCTTGCGCTGGGCTATATCCCAAGGAAATGGAGAAGGGCGATAGTCACCTTCATACCAAAAGTAGGGAAAATAGACTACACGCTACCAAAGTCGTTTAGACCCATTAGCCTTACCTCATTTGTACTTAAAACAATGGAAAAGGTAATAGATAACTATATAAGAACTGAGATTCTGGAGAAGGCACCAATGCACCCCTGTCAACACGCGTATAGGGCGGGCAGGTCTACAGAATCTGCTCTATACCAGTTGGCCAGCAACATCCAGTCAGCTTTCAAAAACAAAGAAACCGTACTCTGTGCCTTTCTAGACATAGAGGGAGCCTTTGATAATACTTCTCACGAGGCTGTGAAGAAGTCTTTACACAAAAAAGGAGTAAATGATATGCTCAGTAGATGCATATGCCAAATGCTTAACACTATAACTGCAGAAACAAAAGTGGGCAACACCACTATAAGAATCAAAACAAAAAAAGGCTGCCCACAAGGCGGAGTCCTTTCTCCACTGCTGTGGAGTCTTGTTGTAGACGAATTATTATCGATGCTAACCGAGAATGGCATAAAATATCAGGGTTATGCAGACGACATCGCCTTAATAGCGAGAGGAAAGTTCGAAGATACACTCTGTAACCTGATACAGAGAGGACTGTCAGTAACAAAGGAATGGTGCAACACAGTGGGATTAACTATCAACCCAGCGAAAACTACCATAGTACCTTTTACTTACAAAAAAAGCCTGCCAAACCTCCGAATAATGAGAATGGATGGCACGGAAATTCCCTTCAAAGGAGAAGTAAAGTACCTAGGACTTACACTAGATTCAAAGCTTCTCTGGAGAAGACATGCAGAGGTAACTATAAATAATGCAACGCGCGCACTCATGGTATGTAGGAGCCTTGCGGGGAAAAGCTGGGGTTGTAACCCAACAATTCTCCGCTGGATATATACTATGATGGTGAGACCCATCCTCACCTATGGTGCAACAGCATGGGCTGAGAGAACCAAGCTAACCACAATGAGGAATATGCTATCAAAGGTGCAGAGACTGGTCTGTGTATGCATCACAGGGGCCATAAGGACCTGCCCTACAGCAGCACTTGAAGTAATTCTGGACCTAACACCCTTACACCTTGTCATAGAGGGAGTAGCCAAGCGAACTCTGTTGGGCATTGCAAAAGAGGGGACGGGTTAGGTAAAACTATCAGCAGTAGAGAGAAGGAGGTTATTGCAATGCACACTCCCTACATCAATCTATCAAGAGACGATTTAGTAAAAAGGTAAAACTTCGAAAAACACTTCAAAATTAAGCTTAGTACCAAGAAAGAGTGGGACAGCGAGATGATATCGCAAGTCAAGAAACCACACAGTATATCATGGTACACAGATGGGTCCCAGACATTGGAAGGTATAGGCGCAGGGGTGTACGGGCCAAGAACCAAGCACTTTGAACATATGGGGACAACACCCAGTATCTTCCAAGCAGAAATCCTAGCAATACAGCTGTGTGCACAATTCAATCTGGATCGTAAGTACAAAGGTCAGGATATAGTTGTGATGTCAGACAGCCAAGCAGCAATCAAAGCATTAGTTTCCTGTGAGTTATCATCGAGAATAACATGGCAAGAATAACACTGTTACTATACTTTGGGTCCCAGGACATAAAGGAATACAGGGTAACGAAGAAGCCGATGGTCCAGCGCGACAGGGTGCAGCCACAAAATTTATAGGACCAGAACCATTCTGCGGATTGGGCACACATTCTATAAAAGAAGAACTAAGAAGGGAGGAGAGGCATAAACGATCAAACCTTTGAAAAAGCCTCCCAAAGCTAAGACAATCCAAATTGCTCCTCAGAGATTTTAACACTCGAAGAGCAAAATTGTGCATAAGCTTAGGGAAACCGAATCTCAATATTCTAACGGGGTTCCTAACAGGACACTGTAAACTGAAATACCACCTGATGAAATTGGGAATAGAGACCGACAGTAACTGCCGTTTCTGTGAAGAAGCAGAGGAGACTCCAATACACCTACTCACAAACTGCGACGCCATGGCTCGCAGACGTAAACTAGCACTGGGGAACTATGAGCTGAGCCTAGAGCAGGTTTCATCCCTTGAACCTAAGGATATTCTCACATTCATTAGAGAAATAGGGCTGGATGAAATTCTGTAATCCGTAATCCGCAAACCCAGCGGAGCTTTGAGAAGGAGGTACAATAGATCTCATTTAGGTCGCAGTACGCATCTCCACCACACAACATTAACATTACTATCACTATTGATAAAGGTACTCAATTTACATCAAAATTATTCAGTGAATTAACAAAATTACTAGGTGCACACAAAATTCACACTTCGTCCCTTCATCCACCAACAAACGGGATTATAAAACGTTTTCATCGACAACTCAAGACGTCTATTGTATGTTCAGAAGATTCCGTACATTGGTCGGAATTTTTACCTTGCATACTTCTTGGCTTCTTGGAACCGCAATAAAAGAAGATTTAAATTGTTCTTCTGCAGACTTGGTTAACGGTCAAACTTTAAAGTTTCCAGGGGAATTGGTTGTTCCAAATAATGATAATATAAACATCCAAGGATCATACCCTTCAAAAATTAAGAGAACATTTTTCCCACATTTGTTCAAAAATTGTTCATCATAATAATGACAAAAGTTACGTTCCAAAATAGCTGAGTACTTGTAAAAATTAATCGTTTATCTGGACTTCAACAACCGTTTGAAGAACCTTTTAAAGTAATTTCTAAACACGAGAAAACATGTCCAATTGAATACGGTAACACAATAAAATCTGTCTCTATTGATCATCTTAAACCAACATACACTAATTCAAAAATAAGAATACACAATTCTACTTTTTCAAACAATTCTTTTAAAAAGCTTACTTTTAATATAATATAAGTTGTCAATTGCAGGGGAAGTATTTGTAATGTCCACAAATTTTTAAAATATTTACTTGTTTAATTTTTAATACTTTACGTTTAATTATGTTTATTCATAAAAAACATTCAAAGATAAAAAATTATATTAAAATTTTTTTTAATATATAATAAAAACTGCAAAGACAAAAACTATATGTACTTATACTATTAAATAACATTGTTACCAAAATAAAATACCACCATAATGGCGATGGCTCGTTAACATCAAGCTACACGTGTGGCCGAGCAACGGTTCAATTAACGAATTTCGATAACTCATTTGACATGGCAGTTGAGGTGCACATACTAAAAACAATCACGTCAGCAATTCTATCTGCAGGCATTAGCGAATCTTGCTGGGTACATCTGTGGTGCTCTGTTACGTCACCACATAGAGTAAATCTCTACATCCTATTTTACCTTTTGTTACATTAATACTTACCTTTTCGTTACATTGATACTTACCTTTAGTTGCATTAATACTTACCTCTCCTGACATTGATTTTTATCGTAACTTACATTTCACTTACCTTGATTTATCATTAGTAACGTATTATATCATTTTAGCAATTATTGAAAATACTTACACTTGTCTATAAAACACTTGTTATAAAAAAAACATTTTGAATTGTATTCAGTGATTATATTTTCAGAAATTTTCATTTTGAAAATTTCAGTTGTGAAAATTGTTCAAATAAAACAGTTGTAAAAATAATTTCAAATAAAAACTACAAAATAAAAAACTTTTTCTTTAAATAAAATATATATATAAAAGCTACAAGCCTTCGCACCAAACATCTACGATCATTGAAATTGGCTGATCCGACCTTCGGGTCTCCTGGACATATCGACATGTTGATTGGAGCTGATGTATGAGGTACCATTATTGATGAAGGCATAGTGTGAGGCGCACAACATGAACCATATGCACAGTCCACACGTTTTAGGTGTGTTGTTTTTGCGCGCATTTTGGGAGTAGGAAACAATTAATCTATCGTTGGCAGACCAGAGCCACGACGCTTGCGAACAGATTTTCATGGCTACTCATCACCGCAACCCTGATGGCCGTTACGTTGTGCAACTACCATTTCGTCCGGATGCTAATATTCTGGTCCTGACGGATGTTGTCATCGAACTCGGAGCTCCGAAACAATTATATAGCATTTATGCGTGAATACCTTGCATTAGGCCACATGGAGGAGGTCGTGCGTCAACACGACGATCTATCACAAGTGTACTACATTCCACATCATGCTGTCACCACCAAGTTTCGGGTGGTGTTCAATGATTCAGCGAAAACTACCACTGGAGTGTCGTTGAACGACACACAATTTGCAGGTCCAACAATTCAAGAGCTGCTAGTTAACATCATACTACGATTCCGTCGGTACGCGGTGGCTCTGTCTGCCGATGTGGAGATGTTCAGACAAGTTCATGTTGACAAAAGGCATCAACAGTGGCAACGAATATTATGGCGTGAGACACCGGAGAAGCCCTTGAAAACATATGAACTCACAACTGTTACATATGGCATGGCATGCAGTCCATTCAATGCGATTAGAGCAATGCAACAGTGTGGTCGGGATAATTCAAATACATTAGCAGATCCCAGTCGGGCAGCCGCTGCAAGGGAAAGCATTGCGAAAGATTTTTTTGTGGACGACTACCGGACAAGTGCCGAAACAATTAACAAGGCTGTTAAGTTGGCGATAGACGTTGACGCGGTGTTGCAACAAGGACGTTCCCATTTGAGAAAATAGCATTCGAATAGTGCACTAGCAATGGCATTGATTGACAGTACATTCAGTTCGAGTGATGATATTGACTTGAAATCACCCGAAACTACAGTGCTCGGCTTGCATGGGAGTCTCACAACAGATCAATTAGTCTACAAAATTAAATTGAATGATTCACAATCGAATACGAAACGTCAAATTATTAGCGAGATTGAGCGCGCCTCTATGATCCAAAACTAACATTCTGGCTCCAGTGGTTGTGGCAAAATGTTTATATAGACATTATGGCTGGAACAGTTGGACTGGGACGTCACTGTGCCGTCTCATCTATTAAAAGAATGGCTTCCATTTCGCAACAGTTTACATAAGATTGAAGACATTCATATCAATCGTTGGCTTGGCATGCGATCCGATACCCTCATACATCTACATGGTGTTTGCGACGCGAGCAGAAGAGCTTTCGCTGCCGTCATATATCTGCATAGTACGACATATGAAGTCGAGTCAATATCAACACTGGTCACTGCAAAAACTATGGTGGCAGCGATAACCAAAGGCAATAACCATTCCCAGACTTGAGTTGTGCGCAGCGCAACTACTGACAATGACCATGTGGCAAATCGAATAAGCTATATCCAGCAGCACACTGATGTTAAAAATTGGTTTCATATCCGCACTCAGTATAATCCAGCCGATTGTGCTAACAGAGGCATTACCGTGAACGTACTTCATAATAATCATTTATGGTGGCGTGGCCCTTCGACAATATTGCACAGTGAGGAGCAGGTGATCGAACCTGCATCGCTCAACAACCGAGAGATGGCAGCTGTGGCCGTCGAAGTGAAAATGATTCGAGCGAACGTTACTATACACGAACACCCATATACCTTGCAGACACTTCTCAAAAATGGAAAACATATTGAACTTTTTATTCGATACAGTGACATTGGTAAACTGCTTCGCACTATGGCATATATATTGCGTTGGCGCATGTTAAAAAGACATAGATGGGGGAAAATTGTCGTAGACAGAGATGAAATCGACGAGGCTCGACGATGGCACATTCGTGCTGAACAAGGTAAATATTTCTCTAATGAAATTCAATAGCTTCGCAGGCATCATAGCGTTCCTATCACAAGAAAGATCGTTTCATTGGCACCGTATTTAGATGACCAAGGCATTCTCAAAGTTAGAGGTCGTCTAAAGAATGCAAACCTTAGTACAGATCGAAAAAATCCAACCATCTTACCAAAAGACAGTGTCTTCACAAAACTCATAGTGCAACAGGCGCACACTACGACGCTCCGTGGTGGCATTCAATTGATCCAACAAACGCGTCGTCACACTTATTGGATTCTCCTTGGCCGCACTGTTGTTAAACAATGCATTCAAGCCTGCATAACTTGCCACTGGCATCAGCAGGTAATGTCACAGCAACAAATGGAGGCGCTGCCTCCACAGCGCGTGCCGTCGGTTATTGTGGAATATTTTTATTACGGATTAGGACTCAGCGCACCGGAAACTTACAAATACGTATGTAGCTATATTTGTTTGTATGACTACTATGGCAGTACACATTGACGTGGCGTACGATTGATCAGCGCGGGCATTTTTGAGCGTATTCATACGGTTTACTTCAAGTCGTGGCCAATGCTTACATCTATATAGTTACAACAACATCGCATTCGTTAGTGCGAATCGAATTATGCAGCAGGATTTGGCCGAATTGCGTGCCGTTTAAACACACCAACAATTGGCGAATGAAGGCACACGATGGGAGTACATCACACCAGGCGCTCCCCATCAAGGTGGCCTCTGGGAGGCAGCAGTAAAATCCGCTAAGAAACATTCACTCCGGGTCGTCGGCAATCAGTCAATGTACTTTGATCCGTTTTACACATTATTGACACACATCGAAATGTGTCCATTGCGTGACAGCATTGACTATCGAATCACTCTCAGCCCGGCTGATATTTTTATTTGTCGTTCTCTCATAGATGTGCCAGAACAACCCGTACAGGAAATACGCAGTAACCAACTCAAATATTATCAGCAGGTACAACAGATGCACCAGCACTTTTGGAAGCAATGGATATTTGGCGACTCTGCAGTCACGTAACAAATGGCAAATCCCTTCCGGCGACCTGAAGGTAAATAATATTATAGTAATTCGCCATGAGAATCTTCCACCCACTCAATGGCGACACGGCCGAGTCACTGACGTATACCCAGGCTCAGATGGTCTTATACGCAACGTCACAATCAAGCACAGTATGTGCCTTGGAACGTGCCCGTCCAGCCGGGCAGGAATGTTCAGGATAAGAGACCAGCCCTGTTTTTTCTTGTTGAGCAGTATCCCTGAATTCTGTTGAATAAATGTCAATTTTTCAAATTCGGCAACCATTTCTATGAAAATATACAGGCATTTTCCGCTTTCCACTTCTGAGTATTCGATATTTGGTGTTCTACATATCACTTTTTTCGTTTTGCATTTTATTTAATTTATTAATATAATTAATTGTATTTATGATTTATTTTAACTTCCAGTCAGAAGAGGTATGCAGAAAATGCCTGATAATATGTATTAAGTTATTGGGCTAGAAAGTTAACAAAAATTCACAAAATTTTAGAGTGGCAGCAAAAGTGATTTTTTTTTTTGTTATTTTGGGTGCTTTCATCGTGAAACATGTTGGTACATTTGATTTATTTTTTAAGTGGCTTAAAAACTACTTTGAATTATATTAAGGCGGCAACTACTCTGATTTTGATATGTTTTTATTGCAAATTTTTATAATAAGTCGGGGATTTGCCGAAGTAGCCCACAGTGGGTCGCTTCTCGTCCCCTAAGGATGCTACTGCTCGGAGCACTTATATGTTGGCATGCTCCTTGTATAAGCAACCTTTGCCACCTCAAGCATAACCTTGTAGGTCAGTTGACCAATCTCGGCTTTGCCAACAAATTGTCGTTCCAGAGTGGTCAATTTTATGCTTGCCAGCTCCGGACACTGGCACAAAATGTGTGCTGCTGTTTCCAGCTCCTCTAGGTATAACCCACACGTAATGTCCTCGATCAGATTCATCTTCCCGAGATGGTACATAAAGGGACCGTGTCCTGTGACCAGTGCAGTAAGCCAGCTTAAAGTCGTTCGATTGTATCGGATAACTTTTGCTGCCTCACTACGAAACCACTTCACGGCCGCCTTTGATTGCCTGCAATTAACAGCTTTTTCCCACCTTGTACGGTGTTCCGAGTCCGTTCATTGTTTAATAAGGCCTGCCACCATGTTGTCGCCTATGGCGATACGTGGTTCTGTTCCACAGAATTCTTCTGTTGATCCTTCTCTTGCTAAAGAATCAGCATTTTCATTCTGTTCTATGCCAGAGTATCCTCTCACCCACATAAGTGTGAGCTCATTTGTCTGTGAGCACCTATTGAGTTTTGTAAGACATTTTATGGCCAACCTGGAAGAGGTGTCTGTCCGTTGCATACACCTAACCACAGACTGATTGTCGAGAGCAATGACAATTTTCGTGCCATTGATCCGGCCGTCTATCAGGTGGTCCAGCACATGCACTACGCCAAGCATTTCCGTCTGGTATACAGACACAAACCTCCCTAATCTCAGTACACACGATAGGCTTAACTCTTCTGAGTAAACGCCTGCCCCGGCTCTGCCGTTCATCAAAGAGCCGTCTGTGAATATACTGATATCGTTACCAACGATTTCTTCACAAACGGCTCCATCTGTTATAAGAATTTTATTACATTTTTCTGTTATTCTTACTCTCTGCCTTCCGTCCATAGGCATACACGCCTCCCTGACATCTCTCTTTGTCCAGTCTTTTCTTAATGTTTTTCTGGCTGACTTTTGTCCACCAAATCACCGAAGCATACGTGATGACAGGTCTAACCATCATAGTGTAGACCCATTTCATAGCCTTTGGGTTTAGCCCCCATTTGAGACCACAAACGCGTCTTCACTAAAACAGAACCCTCTTGGCTCTTTGAATCCTATATTCTACATGCTCGTTCCATTTGCTATCGAGGGTTAATCCTAGAGATTTAACCTTCGTGGACATGCTGATTTCAGCTTCAAAAAGTCTGAGTGGTTCTCTCCTCAGGCCTACCCTATTTCTAGTAAAGAGAATATTGTCTGATTTGCCTGCGTTTACGGTAAGGCCTTGTTCTCGACACCACTCCTCCACCATTCGGAGTGCTCCCTTCATGATGTCAGAAATGGTATCAATGAACTTACCGCGGACCACCAATGCAATATCGTCTGCATACCCTATCGTATGTATGCCCGATTCATCCAGTCTAACCAGCAGTGAGTCCACAGTTATGTTCAACAGGGTTGGCGATAACACCCCGCCATGGGGGCATCCTCTACTAATTCTACCTCTAGTCTTGACTCTACCATTCTGCATGTTGACAGCCCTGTGCTTGAGCATATTGTCTACCCAATTTGCTATCATTGGGCTTACATTGCGCTCTGTCAGGGCTAGCCGTAGCCTTCCAAAGCATATTTTGTCGAAAGCACCCTCGATGTCCATAAATGTGACCATCGCAATGCCTCCTAAAAAAATAACTCCTTTTCAATCACTCTTACCAATTCGTGAAGAGCACTCTCCGTAGACCTACCTGCTCTATACGCATGTTGGCATCTACTCATAGGATTTTGCATCAGCGAAGTGCTCTCAAGACAGTCAGTCATTACTCTTTCCATCGTTTTCAAGAGGAAAGATGTTACGCTGATCGGTCTGAACGAATTCGCCTCCGCATAATCCTTTTTCCGGGCTTCGGATGAAAGACAACTTTCGCCTCTTTCCAGACTCTCGGAACGTACCCAGTCGCTAGGCAAGTAACGAATATACCCCACAGTTTAGGTGCAATGAGATCTTCCCCCCTTGCATCATAGCTGGAAATATACCGTCCATCCCAGATGTTTTGTACGGAGCAAATGAGCGTATACCACTCCTCACTCCGTCCATAGTGATCATGCTTTCGGCTTCCAGTCTGTCAACCCTGTGCAGCATTCCCTTCTTCAAGGGTCTCCACGGGTCATCAGACTTAAAACTTCTAGGAAAATGCACCTCCATCAGAACTTCCATCGACTCCTCTAGGTTCTCTGCCATGGTTCCATCCATTTTTCGGATCAGTCCTACAAGCTTACATGCTTCTGATATAGTTTCCATCCCAGAACAGATGTCTCTCCACGACTACCTTTTTTTTACGTTGTCGTATGAGGTTTTTCAGTTCCCTTTTCCGTGCCTTGTAGTTTGCCCATGTTTCTGGGGTTCCCCCCTCTCATGTGTTGATTGAAGGCCTTATTTAACCATGCTATTTCATCAAATATTATTAACTTCAGGCTTTCACTAATATGAATTTATGTATTTTTTTTTTCAAAAAAAAATAAAATAAAATATCTTTTTGATGCATAGAAATTTAAAATTTTTATGCTTTTAAATTCATCTTCAAAAGTGGAATATTAACTAGTATTCAATTGATTTATTCAATTTAATAATTTATTAGTAATTAAAAAAATAATTAAAATTTAACTAATTTAACAAGTAGTTGAAAATATATGCGGTTTTTAATTGATTTATTTTAAAGTAGTTAAAAAAATAGTTTAAATTCAACTAATTTAACAAGTAGTTGAAAACATATGCAGACGAAAGTCAATTGATTTATTTAGCGGACATCACCATACAAAATATGTTAGTTCGTTCTATGGAAAAAAGTCAGAATTTCAACTAGTTGTGGTTGAGAAAAAACTACTTTTTCAACTACTTTTAAGTTACTTGGTTTTCCTACAGGCTATGTATAAAAATGGATGTATGTATGTGGGTATATCACGTATAGACTCCAAAGCCGCTGAACCGATCTTTATGAAATTTTCAGGGAAACTGAAGCTCAAGATCTATATATAAAAAGCAAAACGATGTGTGTCTGTCTGTGTGATTCCTATAGACTCCAAAACTACTGATCCGATTGACCTGAAATTTTGGCAGTCTATTTGTTTCAGGTACTAGATGGTCGAAGAAAAAAGTTGTCACACCCCCTTTTTACCGCCCCCAAATCAATATGCCTATAGACTCCAAAACTACTGGACCGATTGACCTGAAATTTTGGCAGTCGATTTGTTTCAGGTACTAGAAGGTTGCAACAGCCCCCTTTTACCGCCCCCAAATCAAAAAAATGTTATATCAGTCGGTTTGGGTCGTATAAGACTAAAATTTTGTAATTTAGTTTGTACGGTTACTGTCGGCAACTGTACTGTATATGGGTTTCCACGCCCCCTTTTACCGCCCAAAAATCAATGAAAATGCTTTATTTCAGATGGTTTTGGTCGTATAAGACTTAAATTTGGTAATTTAGTTTGTATGGTTACTGTCGGTAACTGTACAAAAATTGTGTGTCCATGCCCTCTTTTACCGCCCACAAACCAATTAAAATGCTTTATTTTTTACGGTTTTGGTCGTATGCGACTAAAATTTGGTAATTTGGTTTGTGTGGTTATGGTCAGTAACTGTACGAAAAACTTGTTTCCATGCCCCTTTTTTCCACCCACAAATCAGTGAAAATGCTATATTGCAAGCAGTTTTGGCCGTATAAGACTAACATTTTATACTTAAGTTTGTATGGCTTCTTTCGGCATCTGTACTAAAAATGGGAGTTATCGTTAAATAGCCACACCCAATTTTTGAGAAATCATTAAAATTTACATTCGGGTCGATTGAAATAAAATTTTGGCTTAGTTTATATGGTTACTGTACGATAGGGTATGGAAATAATTTTGCCGCACCGCTTTTTACAGCTTACAAAACAACAAAAATGCTATATTCCGCACGGTTTTGATCGTATTAGACTAAAATTTGCTAATTTAGTTCATAAGGTTACTTTCGGCAGCTATACTGAAAATGGTGAATATATTTGGCATTTCTTGACATTTTCGTATAAGGCAGTAAGGCGGTCAGTGGCAGAACAACGTCTGCCGGGGATTACTAGTATATTATAAATAAGCAGCTAAAAATTTTTTAAAGTTAAGTAATATATTGCATATAAAATTATTAAAAGAAAAAAGTAAATTTTTTCACGTTTTTTAATTTGTCTAAGCTTTTAAATATGTAGCCTATGATTGCCCTCGCAAATTTTTTTTAATTTTCTTAAAAGATTTCTTAAACAAATTTTATAAAAATTGGATGCGGCCTACTGTATCCCTGCACACAAATGTCAATAAAAGCTTTTAACACAGCTGTTTCAACAGTGCGCGAGCGTAGTTAGTTTGAGCCGAACGATAGTGAAAACAAAATGTGAAAAACCCCGTTATTTTTAAAGATTGTGCTGAATTTACAAAAACAAAAAAAGTAAACAAATTAGAAACTAGATCGTGTAATTTAAAGCCGCAAACATGAAAATGGCAAATAGTTGTTTTGACTCTGTTGTGACTCACAACGCGGCTTCCCCAATACGTTATCTGTTTATAAATGGTCAAGTGCCTGCAATGAGAACTGATCTACCACAATTCGGGCGATCAGCTTTCATTGCATTGCAGCGCTTTAATTTAATTCAATGCCAAGGCCGGCACCTTCAAAACAGAAGCAATTAAAGTAAACATTGACGCCAGTTGGGCGATCAGCTTTCATAGCAAGCGCTATATTAAAGACAATAAAATAAAGCCAACAACTTACTTATGTGCCAAAAATGCTGACAAAGCATTTTCGGCAAGTCAACCAACGTAGAGGTAATATAATTTAAATTGTATTTTATTGTTGTAATTAGCATGCATACTTTTTGTCGTCATGCAATTAAAAACAGAGGTAAAATATTTAAAAAAATATTTTATTGTTGGATTCAGTGTTTTGGGAAATATGACCCAATTACACATGTTATACATGTTTGTATGTTTGTTCGGCCTAGGTTGCCATTATTAAATAAATATGTAGGAATGTAAGAATGAATAATAATGTTTACTTTAATAATGTCTGTATATTTTAAAGAATAATTAATTGGAACTAGAGTAAAATCTTGAGCCAGAAGAATTCAGGAAATGCAAGATTAACATTTCCTAATTGTTAAGAAATTACGTATAAAGAAATAATTGTAAACTAGATCAATAAAAACTAAGACTAATTATTGTGCAAGATTGCCTTCCGCATCTTGCACAAATGCTGAGTACACCTGATTATCATTAAAACCGAGGTGTTAAGCATAAGTAGTTTTAAGAGAATAAGTAGTTGATTTTACAACTGTGAAGAGAACGAATACTTAAAAATAAAAAGGTATACCGTCACAAGTGTGACCAGAAAAACCATACACATCCATTTCCATTACTGATCACCGAGAGAAGGACCAGGGGATTTTTCGAGCCTGAAAAGACATGAGTAAGTATAATTAAGGTAACATTCCGGCAACCTCACGGCTGCCTACTGACCGGCATAACTCACCATGCCTAGTATAATAAGGTGAGAAAGTATAACCAGGATTTGGGACGAGTTCCCAGTCTGACAAGTAGGGCCACGATTAGGACCTATGCGCATCCTCACGGGAGGACGCAACAAAATAGCGCAGCCGGTAGGATCCTTCTGTCCACGGGGACAGCAAGGATGTTAGGATCCTTATTGTTACAGGAACAATAAAGATATTTTTTTTGTTTGTTCAATTTTAAATTTTTTAGAGAAGTACAATTTTTGTTAGATCCTTCTGTTATAGGAACAGTACGGACATTGGTTCGTTTGTAGGGATTCAAAGTGATCGGTGGGACTTTGTTGTTACACGAACAAGAAGGATATTTTGGAATGAAAGTTTTTTTATGGAATTAAAATGTTTGATAGGATCCTTATCATGTTACAGGAACAATAAGGATATTTTTTTTTAAGTTTTTGTAAAATTTTAAACTTATGAAATTTTTTTTTTTGATAGGACATTTTGATAGGGCAAAATGATCTTTATCTCTGTGGCAGTAGGACTGACGTGGGTCCTGCTGAAAATATATTATTGATGGCGGATCCATCTTCCACCACCTCTCGGAAAGAGGATGGAAGGAATATTTTACTTTTAATATAAAGGTTTAAGTTTCGTTTGAACCCTTTTTAGGAATTCAATTTTTGGTAAAATTTCTTTTTAGATAACACATATTGTCAACAACAACTTTTTGGATCCACTAAGTGACAAGCATGGTACCAGTAGTACTTTTGAATACCATCCTGGCAAACCAAACCTGGAAGCAGATTTTATGGAAAAATAGAAAAGGAACAAATAACCGTGGAAGATTTGTCAACAGAGAAGAGAACCTGTCAACGTTAAGGAAGTCCAAAGCGGCATGAATTTTAAAATTTTTTATAAAATATAGAGAATAAAAAAAAAATGTTTTAAATATAGTTAAGAATATTTGTATTACAAAAGTCGTTAGTGCGTTTAAGGTGGGAGTTTCCGACCCTAACCTCAGAACGATTTTATTAACGACAACCGGTTTGGGCCTCGCAGCGTTAGAGAAAAGGGCATTAGAAATGGAGGTCATGTTAAAAGGAGGTGAGCTGGGGAGAACCGCACAAGGCCATAATAACTATGGGCAAGAGTACCAGGGCACACAGGGAATTAGGTTTCCCAGGGAAAGATGTCAGGAACAAAGAGGGCAGTATAACAGTTCACGAATAGCAGATTAGCTATAAGGTGCTCATTTTGCCAGGAGAGAGGGCATACCAGGGACGTGTGTATAACAAGGAGAAACACACCATATTGCGAAAAATCCCAGGAATATGGGCATGAAAATTGCTGGAAGAGTGCACCCTCATTCGCTCCAAGGGGACAGCAGAAAAATTTAAGACAATTTCCTAGTAGACAGCAAGAAAACAGGAACATATTTAACGATTAACTGAATTTTAGGGCAAATAATTTTGTTAATGAACTGCAAGTGAGACAGCAACAGGTACGCTGTAGGTGGTGTGACAAGGTGGGTCATATGCAGGATGAGTGTTATAGGAGGAACAACTGGGAAAATCGGCAGGGAAACTTTCAGGGGCCCAGCCAAGGCCAATGAGCTGGGAACCCCAAAATAAGAGCGAAATAAGGCCATTAAAGATAGTAACGGATAATTCTACATCTAGAAAGATATTGAATATCCGTACATCTAAGCCAGTGGAAAGTTCAGTAACAGATCATTCAGTAGTAACATAGAATTTGACATCCGAAAGGATTGTTAATTTCTGTACACCTCATTCGGGAAGGAATGTAGAAAGCATAAGCCCAGAATCGATGGTAACTGTTGAGTCGTTGCAGGCGACATCAAAAAAGGTTATAGAAACACTCGGGGAAATAAAAGAAAAATTTTATGTGGTATTCGAAAAATTAAATAAAAATGTGAGAAAGGAAAAAGTCAATGAGGTAGCAGGAAAATTAAATGGAAATATGATAAAAGAAAAATGCAACGTGCTATTGGAAAAATTAAATGGAAATATGAGAGAAGAAAAATTCAATGTGGTAGCAGAAAAGTTAAATGAAAATGTAAGAAAGGAAAAAGTCAATGAGGTAGCAGGAAAATTAAATGGAAATATGATAACAGAAAAATCAGATGTGGTATTCGAGAAATTAAATGAAAATATGGTAGAAGAAAAATTCAATGTGGAAGCGGGAAGATTAAATGAAAATGTAAGAGAAAAATTCAATGTGGGAGTAGGAAAATTAAATAAAAATATTACAGAAGAAAAAATCAATGTGGTAGTAGAAAATTTAAATGAAAATATATTAAATGGTTGCACGCACAAAGAAATTACAGTGCTGGGCACGGAAAAGGGGGAATTTTCGGATATTCACAAAGTGAATGATGTGTTCCTAGAAGTTCCTTGCGAGGATATAAAAAACGGAAAACTCATTCTACTTGTATATTCCGGAGCGGACACGAGTTTAGCTAAACAAAACACGTTAAGGAGTAGTTTGAAACGAAGAAATGAATTAAGTTCAAGTAATTATAGTGCAGAAGTCATAATAAATGCTACAAAAATCCCCAAGTTAGTGGATCATAAGCAAGAGATTGCACCAAGATTATTATTTAGGATTAGGTTATTTAGGAGCAAATTTGGTAGACGTCACAGATATTTACAGAGTATATAAGGCAATAAGGAAAAACAATTTTTTAGGGAAAATCTAATAACATAAAATAAAGAAAGTACGGGAAAGGGAAAAATAGTATAAGATTCATATTAGGAGTACTAAAAATATGAGAAAAAAACTAAATAAATATTATATTAAAAAAATTTAGTAAAGTTGTAAAGAAAAAAGTTACTATAAAACAGAATTTTAAATAAAAAAAAAAAATAAAAAAAAAGTTACATATAAATAAAGTTAGAAAAGTAGTGAATATGAAAGCATATTTGTGGCCATAATACGGCAATGAGAAATAAATGGAGTAGAGGAAACTACTAACTGAGGAAATAGTCAAGAAAAGGTTATATAAAAGGCATTTAAATGGAACAATTAGAGAGCCAAGGTATAGCAGGAGAAAAAAAAATAAGAAGCGGAGAAAATCTGAAGTAAAAGGCAAATTGTGTTGGCATCTTCAAAGTAAAAGACGTTGTTACAGAAATCCCTCGCAAGGATTAAATTCTAGTACAACGCATTCTACTTGTAGATCCCAAAATAGTGCCACTTTATTTAAAATAATTTTGTAAACTTTATTTTGGATTTAAAGTTTAATGTAAAGTAATGAAGAGGAAGATAGCAGGAAAATATAGCAGGAGGATAAGGGAACTGTGAAAGATAGTAGCAGAATAATCTGGAGTAACAAGCAATTGTCTTGGAATTTTCAAAGTGAATGACGTAGTTACGGAAATCCCTGGCGAGGATTTATCCTGGTCACGCAATCTAGTTGGAGACTCCAGGATAGTGCCAACCTATTTGAAAAGGTTAATAAAGAAATTTTGAGAGCATTCCATGAAGATGCGGTAAAACGTGATAAAAACAATTAGAAATTGAATTTTAAAATTGAAGTTGAAATATATAAAGAAAAAGAATAAAATAAATAAAACAACTTTATTTGAACGAAGTAAACGAAATTCTATTAATTGTTTAAAAAAAATTGAGGAGTAAAGTAAATAAAAAAGAAAAGGAAATTTGAGTGCATGATTGCGAAAACTAAGTTGTTTTTAAAGATAAAAAGAAAGTTTTTTTGGTGAAATAAGTTCACAAAAAATGAAATAAATTCAAAGAATAAAATAACAATCGCATCAAATTCGACATAAAAAATAAAAATTTGATAATCAAAATTTGAAGATAAATTAAAAGTCACACTATGCGAAAAGATTGAGCTTCGATATATATATATTAGAGTGGTCCTTATATGGCTTTTTTTTGGAATTTCCAAGATGGATTGTTTTAGATCGGCTCCAAATGTCAAAAAAAAATTTTCGAATTTTTTCAGATTTTTAAATTGACTCTCTAGTCACCCTGTACGTTGATCTTTCTGTATTCTGTTCAAATTACGATTACGGCCAAACGGATACAGCTAGATAGATAAAATTTGGTACACACAATATTTAGAGTCATAGTCTGACTGGGGGAAAAAATGGGCACAATCGAATAATGATTTCTCCTATCTCCCATATAAGCATTTTTAAACATTGTATGGGAGGTAGGCGTTAACAATAATCACTTAGGCTCATTGTTCGTTCCAAACAGCTTAATTATATTTAAGTTATCTGTACCAAATTTCATGCACCTAGCTTTATCCGTTTGACCGTAATCGTTATTTCAACATACTACAGAAAAACGGACGAACAGGGTGACTCAGGGCTCAACATATTCAATAAGCAGATGGTCAGGCAGAGAAACAAATATAAGAATACGGCTTAAGTGACGCTGATCCTTCCCTGCGTTACAAACTTATGGACAAATCGAAAACACCCTGAGCCCTCAGTCATCCTGTTGGTAACTAATTTTTTTAAATTGAAGTCAGGCTGTAGCGAATATTTAGTAAATGAATAGTGCACACAATTCAATCTTTAAAGAATTATTTCTTTTATTAGTATTAGTTCAAAGTATAACAGGAAGTCGATCATTCAAAATAAATATTGTTTCATGATCGTCTCTTTTTTGAAATCAGGAAATATTTTTCTGTATTCAGAGACAATTTGCAACACAAATATTTTTTGTTCTTCGTTTCGCGTCAAAATATCGTTGTATTCCGAAAACAAATGAACTCCTCTTTCTGCAACGTCATTTACTACCTTTAAATTTTTTATAATATTTAAGCCTCGTTGATAATTTTTATTCTGATCCCAAAGAGCTGGATCTATCTTCAAAAACTGGTCATCAATCTCGAATCTGAGAAACAAATTTCTGGATTGAGGGGTAATAAAATAATCCATCTGTTTTTCACATAAACTGCTAATATCGTCCCCACTTATTTGTATACGTTTTGGATAGCAACTATCAATATCTTCTAAGGGACTCAATTTTAATACCATTTTTCTCTTAACTTCGAGCGGCAATGATTCGTCGAAGAACGAAATTGCAGCACATTCTGGATTCAAATACCATAAGTGATTGCAGAACTTCAGGAGGGTAACTGTTGAAACCTCTTCGTCAATCAAACGATAATCATGCAGCTTTTTTAGAAAGCTGAGATCGAGATTTGGTGCTTTTGTAGTGACTGTACAAGTGAACCAAGCCTTGACATAGAGCATTACGATGAAGAGTGATGTACTACGAATTGCCTCGATTTCGTCACTAGTCATTTCAAACTCAGATCGAAAAATAAAAATTTTTAAGCAATATATTGCTTTTGCCATCCATCGGGCATGATGAAAAGCTCCGGGTTGGTGAAAATAAATATTCAAATAAAAATTTATTTGACAAAAAGGTGGAATACTGACTCATTTGTTTCTTTTTAAAATAAATATTATTTGGTTGAACTGAACCAAGAAAAATGAGAGTGAGATTAAGAAACTCTTTATAATCGGCTCTGGGTTGGAGATATTCTAATGAATCTTGTACAAATGATCTTAATTCTTCGATTCTCTCCAATGAAAGATGACGTAGAAATATTTCATCTTCTAATCCAGTTTGATACTTCGATTTATCAATATTTTTCCAAGAATTTCGGAACTTCAGGAAAAGTGGAACATTAGGTCCAGTCGTTGCAGGCATCTTCCTTTCAAATACACATCGAAGAACTAATTCAAAAATATGATGCCTGCAGGGCAAGAAGAGAATATTTGTTCCCAGCAGTCGCTCTAAAAGAACGGCAGCACCATTTTTTATGCCTAAATTTGATGCAGTCGTATCGCAGCAAAGAGCTTTGACAGAATCTTGAAGACCCCAACTGTAAAGTACTTCATAAACTGCATTCGCTTGACTAACTCCTTTGCCATTTTCTGCCACGGGTACCCCAAGAAGTTTCTCAGTCCTACCATTAGAAACGATGACCGGTAATCTATCAAGCATTTCCATTTTGAGCGAATCGTAAAAAAGTTTTCCATCCCAATGGAGAACAAGGGCCTTTAGTTCAATTTCCTTAAAAACTTTTTTGATTTGCGTTGCCTGTTCTTCGCGTATTTTCTGTCGTTGAATTTTAATGGATGACCTATTAAGAACAAGCGAATCCAGATCAACATCCAGTGCTTCTGCTATAGCACCAACAAGGTGAACAGCATCTCTGTCACTCACTTTACACTTATCAAGAGCTGCAATAACTTTAGGGTTACGGAAAATGTTAATGATTCCTCGAGTTTTTTTTGGAGCCGATGGTCCTGCTTCACTATCGTTTTCTGAAGTAACTTCTGAGAAACTTCTGATGCTTCTCTGACTGAATGGTGGAAAAGACGAGTCCTCACTAGATGCTAGTTCTATTAAATCATCTGGAACGGACATAAGAATTTTTATATCAATGAAATTTTCATTCATAACACAGTCTCAACTTAGAAAAAAAAAAATTTATTTTAAAATTTAATTTACTTAGTTTAGATTTAGTTTTGTTTCATAACATAGAAAATTATCTTACCTAATGTTTGATCGATTTCCTTATTGCTCTTTTTTATCCTTCGATCAATTAGCTCTTTTTTTTTTTGTTCTCTACACGATCGATTTGTTCATAATATCTCTCGATCTGAATAATAGAACCCACGGTACCATCTCTTCGCTGACTCATGAGAAAATCTTTGCTTCTTTTATCAATTGTTGTCGACTCTATAGCAGAATTGTCAGCAATATCAAATAAATTTTCAAGGTCAGCAGAAAACGTTTGTTCTTTCTCCAGATTATATGGTTTTCCTGCATTTTTATGTATGTTCGACCACTGTGAATGAAGGTCTAACAATTTGTCAATGCACCTTGCTTCATATTTAACAGGCAAACGAACTCTTTCCCAAAACACTTTCACTTGTTCTATGACAGACTTACAATTCACTCTTAATTTTTTCCGAGGATTTATAATCTTAATGTTATAAAACAACACTTGTAAAACTTGCCCGTTTGAAGGAAGTTGATCCCCATCAATCGAAGATTTAATATCGCCTATTAAAAATATGTTTTTAATCGTTTCTGAGCTTGATGCCATGATGTTATTTTACATAAATAGAAAGATTTAAAAACTCGAATGAATTAAAACAAAAAGCTAATTTTTATTAAGAAAAAAACGACTTGCCAACAGAGTGACGGTTGGACTTAAAATAAATGTTTTCCATGTTGACGTCACAGTCCCGTTATATTTTTTTATCAGCGTCACTTTCTAAGTCGGCTACGTCGTATTCGTATATTTGTTCCTCTGCCTGACCATCTGCTTATTGAATATGTTGAGCCCTGAGTCACCCTGTTCGTCCGTTTTTCTGTAGTATGTTGAAATAACGATTACGGTCAAACGGATAAAGCTAGGTGCATGAAATTTGGTAGAGATAACTTAAATATAATTAAGCTGTTTGGGACGAAAAATGAGCCTAAGTGATTATTGTTAACGCCTACCTCCCATACAATGTTTAAAAATGCTTATATGGGAGATAGGAGAAATCATTATTCGATTGTGCCCATTTTTTCCCCCAGTCAGACTATGACTCTAAATATTGTCTGTACCAAATTTTATCTATCTAGCTGTATCCGTTTGGCCGTAATCGTAATTTGAACAGAATACAGAAAGATCAACGTACAGGGTGACTAGAGAGTCAATTTAAAAATCTGAAAAAATTCGAAGAATTTTTTTTGACATTTGGAGCCGATCTAAAACAATCCATCATGATGTTGATTTTAAGGACCACTCTAATATATATATATATAATTGAAAACTATAGAATTATAACATTAAGATTAAAATGAATAACAAAGTAGCATTTTTAAAGAAAAAAAAAAACAGTTAAGGGTTTACAAAGAAGAATAAAATGTTTTTAAATATAAGTAAGTACATAATTGAAACATGTCGAAATATGGATGAACATATTTAAACAGAAACCGCTGAAAAATAAAAGAACTAAGCAAAACAAATAATGTTAAGATATGAATAAATTTATATAAAAGCAAACTGTTACAAAAGAATATTCAAAAAAGCTCATTATATATACATGAACATATAAAAACAAAAAACAAAAAAACAGTTAAAAGGATTTTTAAAATGTTTAGAAATTAAAAGGAGTAAAGTGAAATTAAACCCTTTGAAATAATACGTTGAGTTGATAACAAATAATATATGAAAAAATTATTATATATGAAGGTCACTGAAAAAAACAAATAAAACATGTATATATTTTAATAGTTGTTATATTTAGCGCAAAATTTAAAACAGTACAAAAAACATTACGGCGAAAAATTTAAATTTACATTTGATTGTAGACAACATTATTGAAAATGAAAAATATTGAAAATAATAAATAGGTAATCTATTGAGTAGACAGCAAAAGCTTTATAAACATAAGAAAAAAAAAATTTTTTTTATGTGAAGGTTACCAACAGTCTTGTATGCATCACCATAACAGGAACGCAACGAGCAGAGTTAAGACAGTGCAAAAGAACAACAGGAGTATTGGAAGAAATACAACATTGATGAAAAACTAATACAACAAGCAATTGTAATGGAGTTTTAACCAGAAATATGATGGGCAGCGAGAAGAAGCTACAATAAACAAGGAACGGCATTAGTTTAAAAATGTCAACAGTTCTGAGTCAACGTCAGAAAGACACAGTAAAATGGAATAGAAGTGCAGGTTTGCAGTACATTATATTAATTAAGTAAAGATGTTAGACGTATCGCAACAATTTGAAATTATGTTTTTTTTAACATTTTTCAAATATATGCTGGCAGTTTTTCTGTGGAGCATAGTGCGAAGGAATAATGGAAGCGACTTTATAAGCGAGTGGAATACAGTAAGGTCGATAAGGGGTCCAAGAGCCCACCGCACAACTATATCACACAACAATAGATCACATTTCTTTCAGCGAGAGAGACAGAAGAAAATAAAAACAAATTAAATTAGAACTTAAAATGTTGCATTCAACATAGATGGAACAACAACTTCAATTATAAGTCAAGATACATGATGTAAGACCACACCGTGGACACAGCAGAACAGACCAAAATGGCACTATTGTACGAAAGAAAAATTCTTGTACCAATTAAAGAAAGAAAACTCGCCGTGACATTTTTTCGGCACTTCGATGGACAACGGGGAGAAATAAAAACACCAGAAGAAACAAGAAGATGAACAAAAGTAATAGACATCACACACCAGGCAGGAGCAGGCCAACGAGGATCAGATTACGCCACAAGGGATGCATGCATACAAGACAGAAGTGACATTGGTTAAAACTGAAAATGTTAAACGAAGTAATTTGTCATTTTAAAAGTAGTAAAAAATTATTATAAACACAAGCAGAAATTTATACAATTAACATGCACATAACAAGTATAAAATATGCAATGAATCAAAGAAACTTTGTAGAATTAACAACTTAAGAATTAAGAACATAGTACAATATCTACTAAAGGGCTGCACAATTACATTTGAATCGCTGTACAAAACATTTGTGGGCATCGCAATTACTTTCATTCTCTCACTCTCATTTGCGGATAGCGTTGGCGTGAGCGAAAATTGTAGGTAGTGTGCGTAAGTGAAAAACCGGTTGAAAGCAAAGCAAATAATAAATTGTCTATCGCGTATTAGTAATGTACATAAAAATAACTTGCAAGAGAAGTACAAGTTGGCAAGTACTTGAAATACTTGATACCTAATTTCAGAAATTTAGAAGATGAATTTGCAGATGCACATTTAAATTTAAATGTATATTTTTTTTAAAACAAAAAACCATTCAGATAAAGATAACGAAAACACAAAAAAAACAAAAAATTAAACTTTATGTGTGGTAATAAATATTTATTAATTACACGGTGCTACAAAAAAAAACTCATGTACTTCTAAAGTGACATAGCTCAGGTTGTAGATCTGGTCGAGGACAACTCGACCTCATATTTAGAATTGTCAATACACCCCCAAAATTTCATTTTACCGTTAAAAAACCGATTTTTGGGTACTTGACGCACTTAACAGTCAACTACTCAGCCATTTTTTAACCGATTTTTTAATTAAAAATGGTTTTGAAAAAACTAAAGATGAGGCTTTCCAAATATATATATATCTTTAATACTTGGATAAAAAGTTTTTAAGTTATAATCGACCAAACTTTGTATTTTTACCTTTTTTTCAAAGTTTTTCAACTTTGACGATTATTTACTGCCAAAGTTTTCATAAAGAATACTATAAAGATAATAATTTTCTAAAAGAACAAATAATTGCAAATAAAATAAATGTTTATTTATAAAAATCGTATAAAAATTGACGAAGTAATTGAATTTTTTCATAAATAAGAAATTACGAAAAAATGAAGTAAAAGGCAGAAAATTTATTTTAATTTGAAATGATGCAGTACAACACTTTTAGTTACCTAAATACGTTTTTATTTTAACAACAGTTCTTAAAGACTTATTTCGTTACTTTCAGAAATGCTTACAGGACCTTTTCCGTTTGTAGGAAACATCTTCAGTTTCACGTTGAAGCGACCAGCAGTAATCAGCTAACATTCTTATTTGGCTTTTACCTTGAAAGCTATTTTCAATTGATAGCATCTCTTGATGAAATCGTTCACCCTGTTCGTCGCTCAATTGACCAAGATTCTTAGGAAAAAAGTTCAAATGAGAATGCAGAAAATGAATTTTAATGGACATTCTGCATCCCATTTCTCCGTACGCATTTAAGAATTCGTTGACAACGTCAACGTAATCGGCACTTTTGTTGTTACCCAAAAAATGTTCACATAAAGAAATAAAACTTCTCCATGCTCTCCTTTCAACTTCATTCAATTTTCCTGGAAAATTTGCATCTTGCATAATTTTCCGAATTTGCGGTCCTACGAATATACCTGTAAATTAATAAGTATATAATTGAGTGAAAATATTCATTTCCGAGTAGAAAAAGCAAGTACCTTCTTTGATTTTGGCGTCACTTAGCCTAGGAAACACCGTTTTCAAATATAAAAAAGCATCACATTCTGTGTTGAGTCGTTTTACAAACTGCTACATGTAACCCAATTTTAGATGCAAGGGCGGCAAAATGATTTTTTCAGCTTGCACGAGTGGAATGTTGAAAACATTATTTTCCCCAATCATGTACGATTTTCGCGATGGCCACTCACTGCGTTTGTAATGATCCTTCGCACGACTGTCCCACTCACAGAGGTAGCAGGGATTCTTCGTATAACCTCCTTGCAGTCCAAGTAGTATGGTGAGAACTTTCAAATCAGAGACAATAAGCCATTGATGTTTTGTGTAATCAATTACTCTCAGAATCGTTGACATAGTTGCGTACGTTTCTTTCATTTCATTAGCATATGCTATGGGAACGGATGGCAATTGATTCTCGTTGTGTAACAGTACCGCTTTTAAACCTACAAAATTTATAAATCAAAAGTATATTATACCATCATGAATGAGTCTATACTTACTTTTAGAAGATCCATCAATAAATAACCGCCAATCTTTTGGTTGGTGCTCGCAATCCAGGCAAGAGAAAAGCTCATTTATATCGGTGCAATATACGAGATGTTTCTCTACATCGTCCAGTCTAAAAAGTTGTTCGAAAGCAGTTCGGTCCTTAACCCTTCCTAAAGTTACTTTGAAGTCCTTTTCAACAATATTCCACTGTTTCAGTCGAGATGCCAATATCTCCGCTTGCCTCCATGACACTAAATGCCGTTCTGACGATGTAGATCCAGATGGCAGAAATAGTTCATCGTTTGCTATTCCATCTGAACTTCACAATTAGAAATTTTTTTTTATTTTCTGTTACAACTTACCTGAACATTCACTATTAGGTGCAGAACAGTATTTTGGGTTTTCTGTTTCAGCTTGCTCATCTTCTTCTCTTGAGACGGGCTTAGAAACTGTGGAGACATTAGCATATTGTATGCGGTCGCGCGTTTTATAATGATGACCTACGATGTTCGTTTGGCAGAAGTAGCAATTCTCCGGCTTGTGAATGATTTGTCGATGCCAAACCATTGGGATTGAAAACGGTAACCGACGCTTATCACTGTTTCCAGATTTCCATAGCTTTAGTGTTACAGAACAAACTGAACAAACATATTCTGGTTCATACCAGGAACTTTCAAAGTACACACGTTCAAAGAAATTGTTAAACGCTTCAACCACAGCTTTATTCTTTTTAAATTCAAACCGATGTTGCCGGTCAACAAATAAGCCACAAATATAACAAAATTTATTGCGGTTATCACACATTTGTTGGATTAATTTTGGCGAGCAAAGTGTTGACGAAGAGTAGGTTAAAATAAATAATAACAACTCTTATAAAAATTGCGAGTGCTTTATAAAGTCGAACAAACACTAAATCACAAAATAAACCGCGTATTTTTTATGAAAAAAAAAACAACAGATAAAACACTAAAATCATGATTTAACCACCAAAGTCGTTGAATGTAATTGTAAATTGTTATTTATAGTTTTGGGTTTCGTCAAAATATTTAATTAGCAAAAACCAAAACCGTTGACAAATTTTTTGTAATTTATTCTTTTAAAAAAAATGCAATAACTCCGTCAATTTTCCTAAGATTTCTATAAATAAACACTCATTTAATTTGTAATAAACTGCACTTTCAGAAGATTATTACGTTTATAGTATTCTTTATGAAAACTTTGGCAGTAAATAATCGTCAAAGTTGAAAAACTTTGAAAAAAAAGTAAAAATACAAAGTTTGGTCGATTTTAACTTAAAAACTTTTTATCCAAGTATTAAAGATATATATATTTGGAAAGCCTCATCTTTTCAAAATCGTTTAGAATTTATAAATCGGTTAAAAAATGGCTGAGTAGTTGACTGTTAAGTGCGTCAAGTACCTAAAAATCGGTTTTTTAACGGTAAAATGACATTTTGGGGGTGTATTGACAATTCTAAATATGAGGTCGTGTTGTCCTCGAGGAGTTCCATTCACTGCTAAATTCCAGAGTAGAGGCGATAGAACCCCTCCCCGAGGGGTTATCATCAGTCAATATGAGATAAGATACATATTGACTGATATACATTATTTGAAAATCTTTAAAGCTAATTCTTTAAAACGTTCTTCAAATCTTTTTTTTTTTTTAATTCGATTGGCTATTATGATAATAGTGCAATTTGTATGTGTATAAAATGAAATGCTACAGACAGTTAACTTACATACGGATAAATATTAAATAGTTACATGTATTTGTTATTTTATTTTCCCTATTATACAGGAAAGAGATTGGTCTAATTATAAGATTGAAAGCGTTAATAATTATAAAAATTTTTCAATAAAATACAATGCTATGCAGCAATATGTCAGTACAAATAAAAAGCGGCGAGTTTTGTCCTCCATGTTACCAGAAAAAATTAAAAGAAAACAAGGAATTTAATTTAGGAACTAATTTAATTTAATTTAACCCCTGTTATGTCCAGGGAGAGTTTTCAAAAAGTAGGACAAAGGTGACCCATCGGGGGTCTGCTCGAGATTCTCCATAACAATTCCAACTGGAGAGTGATAATTAGTGTTTGACCAAGGAATGTTCGACTGTAAGGAGTAGATTTCCCTTAAGATGTCGTTCTCAGAGTGAGACATTTCATTAATGAATTTTTTCATAAGGGAAGGTGCGTAGTTTGAAATTGGAGATACATTGGCCTCTTTATAAACTGTAGCATTTGAAAATCTCTTATTTCTCGACTCAAAGCTCATACCAATACATAGTCTTAGAACTTTCCTTTCAAATTTTTCCATATCCCTGAGGACTGTGGGTGAGATAGAAAACCAGCAGGGGAACGCATAGAGTAGGACCGGTCTAATAAGTGTTTTGTAGAGAAGCAGTTTAGTTTTCCTTTGCAGGCTTGTGCTATATAGTAACGGCATAAGAATATTTGAGACTTTTCTAACCTTTTCTAGATTATTTTTAGCATGTTTATTGAATTTAAGTAAGATGTTAAAGTTTACACCCAGATACCTGATGTCGTTCTTAAAGGGGATAGAAATGTCATTGATACGTAAGGAAAGATTACGGCTCTCTTTTACCACTCCTTCTCTTCCCTTACCGCTAGCGTTCCTGAAGCAGATGCATTCTGATTTACGGTTATTAATTTTTATTCCCCATCTCTTATAGAAAGAATTGATTCTGTCTAAATGTATTTCAAGCTTCACTAGCGCCGTTTCTGGGAAATTATCTTTGGCGTAGGCAAAAGTGTCGTCAGCAAACAAAATACCAGTAGATGAGGGGATATCATCAATTAAACTAACATGTGGGAAATCAAACATAAAAATATTAAATAATTTTGGGCCTAATGCCGATCCTTGAGCAACCCCACTCATAGAATCGCAGATATTAGAGCGAGTTTCTTGGATTTGGATGAAGAATTTCCTTTCCGTTAAAAAGCTGTCCAATAGGTGGAAGATCTGAACCGGAAAATTTAAACAAATAACCTTAGAGAGCAAGCCCTCTCTCCACACATTGTCGAATGCCTTCTCTACGTCTAGAGAACAAGCAACCGTACACTTTTTTTCCCTTAACCCAACCGTTATATCATTAGGGACCTTCAGCAGCGCATGGACAGTAGAGTTTAATTACTCAACCGGAATTAGCTCCGGAGACTCCAACCTCCCCATCAGGACCCTCTCAAAAACTTTACCCACGTTAGAGAGAAGTGAAATAGGACGAAAATTGTTCAAGGAATAATCATTAGGTTTTTTCAACAATGGCAAAACTCTGGCTTTTTTCCAAAGCAGCGGAAAATAACCATTGTTAATGCAATTGTTGAACACAACAGTCAGGAATTTAATTGCGTATATAGAAATCTTTTTTAAAGCAAAATTGGAGATCAAGTCAGGACCACTCGACTTCTTAGCCTTCATGTTAGAAATTATTTCAGAAATTTCTGTCTGTGAGGTAAACAAACCTGTTGCAGGGGGTGAAACTGCCGAGAAATCATTGCCAAATATAAAAATGTGCTGAGGCTTGCGAGATCTAACTTCCTGCACTCTATTTTTAACTTCGTTTACCAGGTTGGGCTCAAAGTCTGAAACTCTCTCCTGAAAGATTGATTTAAAATGGTTTTCAAATTCGGAGACGATTCCCTGTTCCTCGGTAATGACACCACCATTCACTTCCACTCTCCCACAACAGAACTTTTTCTTTTTGCCTATAATTCTAAAAACCTCTTTAAAAGCATGTGGACCAGGAACAATTCCTTCTAGCCTTTTTCTAAACTGACCATTAACCCAAATTCTGACCTTATCAGCAATAATCTTTTTTAAAAGAGCTATCATGCCTGATAACGCCTTGTACTCCCTGTTCACTCTATTATAAGTGCTGTGGAAAATATTTTTTAATCGCTTTTGTCAAACGTGCTTTACCTTGTACAAGCTTTCAATTTCCGTGGGAAGATTTTTATACTTCTTGAAAGATAAAGGAACCCTCTCTGCATGACTATCCAAGGTGTTCAACAATATATTATTGAAGGAGTCAATATTTGGGTCAATATCGTTGTTCGTAAGGTTGCACGAATGGGATGGAAAAACTTCTAAAAGCTTAACGTCAAGGTCCTCCCTAAACTGGTCCCAATCTGTTCTTTTAAAAGATTTTGAAGCATCAGTAACTACTGAAGGGAGTTCAACTGTTTCCAAAAAAATTTCAAGAAGCACAGGGAAATGGTCTGTAAAGGTTGGAAGAGTTTTCACAGAAAAATTATTATCAAGCAAATTAATCAAATGAGAAGATATTAAAAAATGGTCAAGGAATGAAGACGATCTAGGAAAGGTTGGAGTCCCCGAAGTAATGTTCGTCAGAGAAGGAAAAGTGCCTCGTTGCCAACTCTCAAAGGTCTTACCGTTAAAGTTATACATACTATCCCCCCCCATCTTGGGCTTCTGGCATTTAAATCGCCACCAATGATTGCTCCATCAAAAAGTAAAGCCTTACTCTCAATTTTGTTCAGGTCATCCAGCAACGAATCAGCTCTGCTATTTGTCGGGACGTACACAGAACCAATAAGTAGATTCTTAATGAACCCACTTATCCTTACCTTAATCGATAAAAACAAACCAACGATATTTAAATCAGGAAAGTTAACTGTTTCGTATTTAATGTTATTTTTGATCACGATTGCCACCCCCTGCTGGAGATCATTTCTTAAAACTCTAAAACCATCCATATGAACCCTATGTCTATTGTTCAAGTGAGTCTCCTGGAGAAAAGCCACACTACAGCGCTTGCATAAAGAATTTTTTGAACTTCAATTCTTCTGCTGCATTCTATAAGCGATGAAGTATTAAAAGTGATAAGATTTGCTGGCATTAAGAATCGTTTAAAATTATTTGATTTAGTAAGTCTAAATACGCCATTCTCTTTTCTTGCACCGTAGCACAGTTATGAATGTTATTCATAAAACATTGGATTTTCCCCAGGAGACTCTGAACATTAACTCCAAACAAGTCGTTGGATAAATCAAAAGTTTGCTTAAAACATTATCATTATTTCTATGAGGCTTTTGTGAATTATGTGGGGGACCATCCGGCCCCTTAAAGTGGCTCGCAAAGGAAACTGTTAAAGGAGGTGGAGTTTTTGGAGTCAAAAATACTTCACTAGCCCTCGATTTTTGAGCATCTCTCAGTTTCTGAATATTTTTTTTTCTATTCAGAGCGTAAACTTTGTACCTTTCGCAGCCACGATAATTAGCCGTATGGTCCCCCCCCGCAATTCACGCAGAAAGGTTTAAGACCCGCTTCCTTCGAGGTGACGCACTCGCCAGGAAGATGTTCATTCTTGCATTTGACACATTTATAGTCACTCGCACAGTTCTTTGCGATGTGACCGAACTGTTGGCACCTTCTACACTGAACCGTGCCAGAATTACCTTTGGGTTTCTCCCAAAGAACGCAGGTATTAAATAAAACTTTAATTTTTGAAATTTCAGAATGTGATCTTCCTGACGAGAGCCTCACCATGAACAAATCGTATTTTCGGTTATCCCTCCTGGAACGTACTGTAGACAGGTTGGTAACCTTTTCTACTCCTCCCGGAAAAACCGAAAGAATCTCCTCAAGCACCTCCTCCTCCTCATAGTCGGATGTGAAGCCTCTTAGAATCAAATTGAGACTCATGTCCTCCTTTGAAGTAAAGGAATAGGCATGGATCCCAGGACTTTCGCGAAGTCGCTCGAGCAGAGCCCCATGAGTCGCCTTATCCTCCAAAAATATTTTGCATTTTTGCCCTACATTAACTACTTTAAATGCTACATTTTTGTTACGTAGCTCTTTGACCAGCTGCCGAACGTCAATATTTTTGATAAAAATCGGAGGACAAAACTTACCCCTCTTTATTTGACTTGCCCTGATGTTTGGGTTGATGTTTCCAACGCCGTCAGTCACTTCCCTCTTTTCAGCGTCTGTTGATGGCTTGCTTTGAGTAGCAGGACCCACACTTGTCAGAATCTTTTCACCTCTTTCCTTGAAAATTACCTCATTGAAGATCGAGAATCTATTGGATTTTTTTGCTGGTGCCTGCAAGTCTTCTGTTGACCCACTCCTGGACACCGCACATCTAGAACGTTTTGACACTTCCTGCCAGTCATTATGGATTGCATCCACTACATCCATATCCACTGTGGCCTTGAAATTGCCAGCAGCAAGTTGAGTCATGGAACCAGAGGCAGCAAACTCCACCAGTTGCTGCGCTGCTTCTGTTTTCCTCGGGCTTAAAATAGACAGGTTGCCCGGCATCATTATTTCAGCCAAACATTAGCCCAACACTGCTGAACCAACGAGTGAAGCGCCCTCCTGCGCTTTACGGCGAGACTCCCGCTCTAACACGATCCCGTAAACCCTCACTCAGCAGTGAATACCACAGCATCTATCCGTTAACCAAGGTGCCACTAGCAACACCGGAATATAGTCACCGCCAATTATGCAACCAACTCGTAGCAGCAGTAGCAGTTCGCTTAAAACGATCCAAAAACAGTTTGAGGTTAAGAACGCCCACAGCTGAACAAATGCAGCCCAGCTAATCCAGCCAAACCTCGCCCATCAACGGAGCAGCAAATCCGAGCCTCTTCTTAATGTGAACTTTACCTTCCGTTTCGTAGTTAGTAACAATATTATTGACTTAAATCAATATCAGAACGTTTTAGCTTTTTAGCATAGAAAAAATTTTTAGCAGCAATAAAAAAGATGTCTGCACAATCCAAAGTCTCAAAGCGTCGAGGTGGATTTTCATCAGCTAATTCACAGTAGGGGCTTTCGCATGGTCCAAAACATTGGACCAACAGGGCAGATTGTACAACATGTAGTACCATGCGTAGGCTAAAACGATAGTCGAAATTTTTGGTGTTTTTCTGCCGATTGTACAATATTGTACAACTTTGTAAAATTACTGCTCAATTGTTAGGGCATCTAAAAGTTGCTTGCAATTAGAGCTTGCAATTAATGATGTTGCTTTACAAGTTGGATCGTTCGAACGCTCAATCAAATAGTCCCATTAGTTTTCCATCTAACTTATCGTACAACATGTCGTCCAATATGGAAAGCCCCTAAGAACATGTCAAATTTTTTCTTACCAGAGTTGCAAAATTAACAAGCATTAAGCTACAAGAAACTGCCCCCCTTTCCCCCCCCCCGCTTCCGACGCCAATGAACACGAAACGGTATCAATTGTTAAAGTGTTGCAGGAGAAGGGAAATGATTCCACAGAGATAAAAGCAATATTAAATGCTACTAGTTTGAAACAAAAAGAATGCACGGCATTTAGTAAACCAGAAGCCGTTGTTATTTACATGGATTTGAGACTGTATTGCCGCAAATATAAGCATTTGAGATCCACATTGTTAAACAAAAATTATTGTGGTTTTCCTCCTTACGAAGAACTGACAGAAGAAAAACTGGCATGCGTACCAGCCCATATGTCTGTTGATGGCTTTAGCGCAAAATTTTATTTCAATCCGTTTTGGACCATACAGCTCATAAAATTATAGATTACTAGCTGAAACCCGGCGCGTTGCTGCCACTCTCCCTTGTCAAACGCCCATAAAATGTTATCGTTAAACAGCATGTCTAAATTGAGGTAGAATACTGAATTCCGAGACTGCGCGACCTATATTTACAAAGCTATTCGATATAACAAATTTGGGTTGTGTAGGAAGTGCCACGCCCTCTTGATCACCGCTCATGAAATGTAATCAATTAAACTGCATGTATACTTGGAGGTCGAATACCGAATTCCAAAACTGTACGACATATAACTCCAAAACTATTCGATGGCACAAAGTTGGGTTGTATGGGAAGTGCCACTCCCCTTTGCTCTACGCCCATAAAAAGTAAGTAATGAAAGTGCATGTATAAATTAAGGTCGAATACGGAATTCTTAAGCTGTCAACCTATAACTTCAAAGCAATTCGATATTGCAAATTTGGGTTGTAAGAGAGATGTCACGCCTCCCTGTCCAACGCCCATAAAATAAAATCATTGAAACTGCATGTGTAAATTGAGGTCAAAAACTTAATTCCAAAGCTGTGCGGCCTATAACTTCAAAGCTATTCGATATCGCAAAGTTGGGTTGCATGGGAGGTGCCCCTCCCCTTGTCCAACTCCCATAAAATTTCATCACTGAAACGGTACGTCTAAATGGTGGTGGAATACCGAATTTCTAAGCTGTGCGACCCATAACTCTAAAGCTATTCGATAACACAAATTTTGTATATATTTGTGGGAGGTAAAAGGAGGTGTGGCATTTCTTCTTAAACCATATCGTGGTATTTAAGTGGGCGTATTTATATTACGACCACGCCCATTTTTTGTACAGTTACTGACAGTAACCATCTGAACAAAATTACTTAATCTTCGTTTTTTACGATCGAAACCGTCTGATATACCATGCCCCCTCGTCCAAACGTTACCAAACGTTGTTCTGCCACAAACCGCCTTACTGCCATATACAAAAAATGTCAAATAAATTTACTATTTTCAGTATAGCTGCCGAAAGTAGCCATATGAACTAAATAACCAATTTTTAGTTTAATACGATCAAAACAGTGCAAAATATAGCATTTTTGTTGTTTTGCAAGCGGTAAAAAGGGGTGCGGCAAAATTATTTCCCTTAAACCATCTCGTAATCGAAACAAATCGACTGCCCAAATTTCAGCTCAATTAAAGTTAAGCCTGGCGCACTTTACTTCACTCGACGCTAACTCACCGAAAAGTGAGTTTAACTAAAGTGGGACAGGCCTATTTTTAGTGCACTTGCCGAGAGTAACCATATGAACTCAATTACAAAATTTTTTTCTAATACGACCCAAACCGTTAAAATAAAACGTTTTCATTGGTTTGTGGGCGGTAAAAGGGGGGGGCGTGGAAACCAATTTTTAGCACAGTTGCTGACAGTAACCGTACAAACCAAGCCAACATTTTAGCTCAATCGACCCATTCGTCAATTTTAATGATTTCTCAAAAAGTGGGTGTGGCTATTTAGCGATGACGCCCATTTTTAGTACAGTTGGCGAAAGTAACCATACAAACTTAGGTATCACATGTTAGTCTCATACGGCCAAAACTGCTTGAAATATAGCATTTTCACTAATTTGTGGGCGCAAAAAGGGGGGCGTGAAAACCAATTTTTCGTATAGTTACTGTCAGTATCTACACAAACCAAAGTACCAAATTTAAGTCTTATACGACCAAAACCATCTGAAATAAACAATTTTCATTTATTTGTGGGCGGTAAAAGGGGGCGTGGAAACCCATTTTTAGAACAGTTGTCGACAGTAACTGTACATACTAAATTACAAAATTTTAGCCTTTTACGACCCAAACCGACTGAAATATAACATTTTTATTGATTTGGGGGCGGTAAAAGGGGGTGTGGCAAATTTTTTCCTCAACCATCTAGTACCTGTAACAAATCGACTGCCAAAATTTCAGGTCAATCGGTTCAATAGTTTTGGAGTCAATAGACATCACACAGCCAGACACACATCGTTTTGCTTTTATATATATAGATATATTGTTTTGTGGGCGGTAAAAGTGGGCGTGAAAACATTTATGTATAGTGTTCGCCTCTTGGAGCACCTACACAGCAAGTTTCACTGTAAAAATGTGTAGAACTCCGGAATTGCCATGATTTCGAAAAAGTGGGCGTATTTATGTTACGACCAAGCCCATTTTTTGTAAAGTTACCGAAATTAACCATCTAAACAAAATTACCAAATCTTTGTTTTTTACGATTGAAACCGTCTGATATATATACTTTTTTGGTTTGTGATCGATAGCGCAAATTTGGCTTGTATGGGAGGTACCACGCCCCCTCGTCCAATTATTACCAAACCTCACAGGAACACTCTCAAGATGTGGCTTCAGTTTCGCTGAAAATTTCATAAAGGTTCAGCGGTTTTGGAGTCTATACGTGATATAGCCACATACCCACATACATACATCCATTTTTATACATGTATATATAGATATTCCAAATTTTGAAGAATTTGTTTCGGAGATAATTGCAACATGAATCTTTATTCAAAATGGGGCTGCGAGGGGTCCGGACAAAGTAAATATAAGCAAAAACTGGGTAAAAGATACATTATGTTATCTAAACCAAAATGTTTATCAGTTTTATTTAATTTTAGACAGTGACTACAGTGATTCGGACATGTTTATTATATCTATGGTGCCATTACGGTTAAATGAAGATAACGCACTTTGTTCAAACACAAACAATCATGCTACTATTTGGAAGAACATTACTCAATCGTCAACTGAATACTGTAGGCCTTTGAAATTTTTTTTCCTAAAAGAAACCCATAATCTTATTAAGGAAACGATAAAGGAAAAGCAAGAGCAGTTGCAAATTCTTAATGAAACGCAATGCAGGACTTTTAATGGGTCACAAGTTACAGTTCGACACAGACTGATGCTTACCATGATTGATGGAAAAGCACAAGCAATATCAGGTAAAAGGACAATTTCTGGTTTTCATTAATTTATTGAAATATTATTTACAGGAAACAAATCAACTTAATCATGTGTAATATGTCATTCGAGTCAAAAAATGTTTTCTTAAAATCAAACTGATTTTGATAACATAGAAAAAATGTATGAACTTGGTTTGTCACCGCTTCATGCAAGGATTAGGTTCATGAAACACTGCTTAAAAATTGCTTATGACCTTGAATTCTATAAAAAAGTTAGTTCCTCGAATGATTTCCAAGCCAAAAGCTTTAAGGACAAACAAAAAATTAAAAATGATCTGATGTTTGAAGAAAAACTAAGAATTAAAAATGAATTTAAAATAAAAACAGATTGGCTCATTGATTTCCCTGAACCAAATTTTGGTAATTCAAATGATGGCAATACTGCTCGTCGCTTTTTCAAGGATATTGCTACAACCTCTCGTGTAACCAAAATTAACGAAGATTTCTTGCATCACTTAAACAATATATTAACTGCAATCAATTGTCGGCAGCATATCGGTCATTCCATGTCAAATCGGACGCTTTTCGAAACTCACATTTCTGTATAAATTTGGTATTTTGCACGTGAATAGTACTTTAAAAAAGAAAAATATTTGCATATTTTTTTTTGTAATTTTCAATTTTTTTTGCAGTTATTTTTTTGCAGTGAAAAATTATAAAGAAAAACAAAAATAGTCATTCGGACATGTACACAAACAACTATATCTTCTAAACAGTTAGTCCTACAAGAAAATGTTGAAGACATATTTTAAAGATCTTGAATTGGAAATGTTAAAACAATTTTACATAATTTAGTATTAATATAGGTATACATCATCAAACATTTTTTAGCAAATTTAAAAAATAGAGTGTCTGCCGAGGAATTGTATATTTTAACGAATTGATAAAAGTTTTCAATGTGTCTGACTTTACTTATCGTAGCTGCGCCAGAAAAAAAAGTTATGTGATTTTTGTAAAATTTATTATTGCATATTTTATTCACACTATCTTTTGCACACATTTCTGCATTTGCAGTTTTTTATACCTCTTATGATTTAGAAGTGATAAAAACAGTTATTGCTCGCAGTACTAGAAATGCTCTGAAAAAAATTGTTTTTTGCTCTCCTGAAAAGTTACTGAAATACTTATAACTGTTTTTGTTGGCGCAGCGACGATATGTACCTAGCTTAGCAAAAAATACTAAAAATTCCATTTTTAATTAAAAATTAAAGTATTTTGTACTTAAAAATTGTGTAGTCAGTTTTTGAATATTTCGTTAAAAATAGTAAACATTAATTCTCTAACATCAAATTTTGAGAATGCATTAAGAATGAATGCCTCAATAGGATATTATTTTCAAAGTGCCAAAAAAATAGTGGTGCTGACTATGAAAAATGTGAATGAAATTTTTAGTGGTCAAAAAATTTAAAATTTTTTACGAAAGTGTTTGTAAAAAAGACACCTTAATAAAGACCAATTCAAGATCTTTAAGATGTGTCTTTAACATTTTCTTGTAGGACTAACGGTTTAGAAGATATAGTTGTTTGTGTACATGTCCGAATGACAATTTTTGTTTTTCTTTATAATTTTTCACTGTGTATAACTGCAAATTACAAAAATTTAAAATTACAAAAAAATATGTAAATATTTTTCTTTTTTAAAGTTCTATCGACTTGAAAAATTTGAAAAAAATCGGAATCGTCAACATTAGTTTTTGGACAAAAGCGTCCGATTTGACATGGAATGACCGATATAGATCCAGAAAAAATTGAAAAATATGCAGAGCAGACCCTAGAAATTCACAATTTTTTATATGATAGCTGGAAACCATTATCTCCAACTCTGCATAAGGTTTAAGCTCAAGGAGAAAAAATTATAAAGTTTCATTTTTTTCCAATAGGGGAGTTATCGGAGGAAGCACAAGAAGCAAATAATAAGGAATATAAATATATGCAGCTTTATCACACGCGAAAAACGAGCAGACAGACCCAAAACAAAGATTTAATGACAATGCTTATGGTGTCATCTGATCCATTTATTAGGTATTTAAAAAAAAAAGACAATAGAACATTGGGGATCCTTACCCCAGTCATATTTAATCGACCATTTTCGAACCTGCTCGATTAGAGCAACCTGTAACGTAGTCACTTGTCTCGGTGAAAATGTCCATTCTGCGCTGCAGCTCTGAAAGTCGCTCGGTGGCGGGATCTCTAGCGTGGTCGGTGGTGGTGGGGTAGGCGATGCATCCCGACGGAGCTTGTTTTGTAGCTCCACCATACGCTGGGTCACCTCCTGCGCATGCGAATCGTTTGCGCATTTCTTCAACGGTACTGGATTTGTCAAGATCGAACTCCGCGGCGTACTTATCGAGTTCTTCCCGTTTTAAGGAGTATGCCCACGTGACACTAAGTGGTTTACTCATTTTTTCTTTCACTTATTCGGGCTGTTCACTATTCACAAAATTTTTCTTTTCTTAAAAACTTTTATTGTTATCGTCCACCAGCCTACACAAATTTTCTTGCGTGCACTATTTTTGAACTCTTCACTTTCGTTCTTTCCAGTTTTTTTTTTTTTTTTGTTGAGCCTTCTTTTATCGTCTAGGAACTATTTTATCAAAAAATTGTAGCACAATATAAATAGCACTGTTTATTATTGTTTAAGCTCTATTCACTGTTATTTATCATTTTATTTGTATTCACTGTTTATTGTTGTTTCATTTTTGTTCATTGTTTATCATTATTTAATTTGTATGCACTGTCGACTATTGTTCGCGTCTTATTCGTCATTTTATTACGAATTCTTTGTACATATTCTTTTCTTGCTGTACTCGAATTTGCGTTCTTTTCACTCACGTACTCGGTTTTCGCGTTCTGTTTTTTTTTCTCGGCTTTTATTCTCTCGTTAATTCACGCACTATGTCCCTGCTCGGGCGCCATTGTAACGAACCTGTTTCTTCTCTAGCCGAGAGTATATCTCGCCGGCTCCAGAATTCGTTGCCAAAAATTTATTTTTACTGGACTGAGTGGTGAATTTACGTTTAAATAATAAGACAGCTGTTACCTCTTTTAACTACCTTTATTAGTTACACAAAAGTCCTCAATTGCCGTTGTTTCTGCCCTGCTCTTTTGGCTCTCTTACGCGTTCACCTCGTGAACACGAGGTGAACCCTCCGTCGGCCTACTTGAGTTTCCCTATACCTGCCAGTTACACTACCAACCTGAAGTAAAACTTTTGTCGGCGTGTCTGCATTCCACTAGCCTACCGAGCTACGCTACCAAGCTACGCTACCAACCTGAAGTAAGACTTCTGTCGGCCTACTGATGCACTACTTCTACTATTACTACAGGACAACTTACCCCGGCCGTGGCTTGAACAGAACTCCATTAAACACTGTCTCGCCTTATACTTTTCCTAAGTGCAAGTTCTTTTCTCGCTTTCTGATTGGCTGGCACTAGAGCTGATCTGGTGCTTTTCGATTTCTATGTTAATAACAGCTGACCGTGTACTTTTAGTTTCTATGTTTGTCAGATGTCTCTCCTTTCATCTACTTAATCTAATACTATAAGCGGCAGCAGAGATAATAAGGAGCTAACTTTATGTAGTACAATTCTTATTATAAAAATATTCAAATCGTTAATTAAATACTAATAAATATTTCACTTTATTTATATTACTAATAAATGAAAAGATGATAAACACATAAACTATTCAATATGTTGGAAATAATGATGAACTTAAATATTACAATTTACTTTCATGTCTGAAATAAAATGTTGTTGACTGAATTCATTACAGTAGTAAACATAAAAATTATTTGAAAGTATTTTAAATACAAAATGAAACAGGGGTGACTCACGATGTATGATCCCAGTAGAATAATTGTCAAGGCCTCTTATCAGAAGCAATGACATAATTGCTTTCAAGCAAGCACTCTACACGTTTTTTAATTGCTGCATTAGCATGCATTCTGAAGAAGCAGTCGAACGAATTTGTCGCTTTGGGAAGATTGATTCTGAAACTCATTCTAAAATGAGAAAAAGGAAGTGAGAAGAGAAGGAGTCGAACAGATTTGTCGCTTTGTGTATCAATTATTTCCTGCTAATTGTAGCATAACTGGAATGATTGAACACGTGTTCAATAGAAATCATTTTTTGAACATTGTAGTTTGTGCCTCAGTCATTGTCGAAATTTTAAAGTGAGCGCAACAATAATTGTTTTGGAAAAGTTTGTTTCAGTTTTAAAGTTTTAAGAAATTAAATAAATAAAAATAATGAACAAAAGGGGAATAAGTGCTATAAATAAAAAAAATATTAAGAGAAAAAACATACTTAAAAATAAATTAAAACGAGAAAATAGATTAAAACAAGATTTGGCACATAATAAACCAACTACTTTCCCCTCTTTATAGTGACTATAAATGTATATATATTTTTAGTTAAACGTAGTAAACAAAATATGTGAGAGAGGTGGCATATCAAAAAACATTCACAACTTGATTGGTACTGGTATTTTCTTAAATTTCAATTAATATAGAATCCAAAAAAATAAGAGCCGTTAAAGTCATTCCATGGCATTAACAATATTTTTTATAGTAAGTTTTATACAGTAATATTATTAACATTTCTGAATGTTTCCTTGTAATTTTAGAAGCATGTGAAGAAAGATATTTACGTCATCGAAATCAAAAATGGCTTCAAAACTGCAAAAAATAAGGTGCACAAAACATCATGCTTGGCCAAAAAAAATTTTTAAGTTGTTATTATATATCTTTAATTTTTCTTATTTAATTATTATTAATAATAATTCAATAAAATTGAATTTTTAATTAGCATAGAATTGAAGTATCAATTTTTTTTAAAATAATGAGTTCATGCATTCACTTATAAAATAATTTGTGTTGTTACTTAAAATTATTGTTACTAATAATTTATTGAGCTTTAGGTCAAAGTAAGAACAATTAATTGTTCTAACGAATCTTTCCAAAGAAAAAACAACAACAACAACTTTTTTTTCAATATGAAACTCTGTGGTGCAGTGCGCTAGTGCGCGCTTGCAGGGCGGTATAACAAAGATTTCTGATGAAGCCTTTAGCAGGGCCGAAATTGCAATAAAATCAGCTAGGGATTTTTTCCTTTTCATATTGAAAAAAAGTTGTTGTTTCTTTGGAAAGATTCGTTAGAACAATTAATTGTTCTTACTTTGACATAAAGCTCAATAAACGATTTTAAACTTTCAAACAACTATAATTTGTATTTAAAATCAAGTATGATTTAAACTATCAAACATTTACAATTTGTATTTAAATCATATAAAATCAACATAATAAATAACAAGGTCATTTAGAAAAAACTTTAATGTTTTCTTATATGTACAAAATGGTATTTTTGTTTCCTTTTAATAAAAAAAATTATTTGTTAAAAACTTAAATTTTCAAATCAATAACCAGTTTTGGTCGAATATTATAAAATGGCGAATATTCGGTTTCGGCAGCAATTCCGGTTTTGGTCGGACACTACAAATGAATATTGTAAATTTTAAGAGATTTTTCATCATCCAGCAGCTTGAAATAACGAAAAAGTCAAAGTTAGTACCTTACTAACGTGACAAAATTAAAATTAATATAAAATTTAAGTAGGAATTGACATCGTGAAAAAATTTGCGTGGCATATACATAGCTTGCATTGCGTAGTTATTATAAAACAGGTCTTAGTTCGAAATTCGTCATAAAGGTGACAGAGCAGAAATAATTGCGACAACGTATTTATAAAATGCCTGAACAGTGTTAAAAATAAAGATATTTTGGAACACTTTCTTCAAGAAAATGTGGCTCGATACACACTTAACTCCATTTTTAAACGATACGAAAATAGTAAACCCGCTGAAGGTATAAAGAAGAACTGTCGTCAAAAAAATTAAATGAAATCCAGCGCAAGAAATTAAAAAAACCAGCAGTTAACAAAATTGGTTGTTTCAGATCGGAAATTAGGCAGAAAATTTGCTATTTCCAAGGAAACAGATGGCTAAAACTTGCGAACTTTTGGCGTTAAGTACCACAAAAAATTGGCAGTTCCACGATGCAGTGAGAAGCAGCTTGAGAAAATAAAAAAAGACACAGTTTCGATAGTATCGTAAGTATAGACAGTAGATAAGCTATGACAGTTCTAAATCAAAAACGCGTGTATTTTCTTATGGGCCTCAAAATTCACAAAATTGTGCCCGACTGCGCAGTCGGCGTAGTATGATCGGTCAAGTTGGCCGATAGTAGGGTGGCTGAAGCGTGTTGTTGTTGTTGCAAATTGGAGATAAGCATACAAGATGTACGGATGGAGGGATAGCAAGGGGGTATGATCGGTCAAGCTAGCTGAAGTAGAACGGTTGAAGCGTGCTGCTGCTATAAATTGTAGATAAGCACACACTATGGACGGACGGATGGATTGATAGCCAGATGGGCTATGACATATGTTCTAGAAGCTTCTAGAACCTTCTAGAAGTAATTGAAATTGGAGATAAGCATGCAAGATGGACGGACAGATGGATTGATAGCCAGATGGGCTATGACATATGTTCTAGAACCTTCTAGAACATTCTAGAAGTAATTGAAATTGGAGATAAGCATGCAAGATGGACGGACAGATGGATTGATAGCCAGATGGGCTATGACATATGTTCTAGAAGCATCTAGAACCTTCTAGAACATTCTAGAACATTCTAGAAGTAATTGAAATTGGAGATAAGCATGCAAGATGGACGGACAGATGGATTGATAGCCAGGTGGGCTATGACATATGTTCTAGAAGCTTCTAGAATGTTCTAGAATGTTCTAGAAGTAATTGAAATTGGAGATAAGCATGCAAGATGGACGGACAGATGGATTGATAGCCAGATGGGCTATGTTATATGTTTTAGAAGCTTCTAGAATGTTCTAGAATGTTCTAGAAGTAATTGAAATTGGAGATAAGCAAGCATAGAAGACGAATGGACAGACAGTCAGTCAGATAGTTTGATGGATGGACGGACGGACGGATAGCTAGCTAGATGGAGGTATGATTGATTAAACTAGCTGAAGTGGGAGATAAGCAAGCATAGAAGACGAATGGGCAGACAGTCAGACAGATAGTCAGATGGATGGATGGACGGACGGATAGCTAGCTAGATGGAGGTATGATTGATCGAGCTGACTGAAGTATGATGAGTGATGTTGTTGTTGTTGTTGGTATAAATCAAATTTTAAGTTTAAGGTGATAAGCCCAAGCTTCATAGCAAGCAGAATGTTTATAGATTTAAGTCGCTACATAAACTTAGGTGTTGTTGTTGTTGTTGGTATAAATCAACATTTCAAGTTTAAGGTGATAAGCAAAGACCCAAAACCGCAAGCTGAAGATAGGGATTGAAAGCGATATCATAGCCATGACCATACGCAATAATGCTGATATAAATAAAACAAAACGAGCTGATTTATATATGAATCATTATTGTTCTTTTATTGATTTGTTATATTTAAAGTTTGATAATTACATGTATAAAAGCAATAATTACATGCATAAAATGTAATTGACTTAACCATTCAGCTTCGAGTATAATTTTGCTCTATTTTCTTCTTCTGTTTCTGCATCTTTTTACTCCTTTACCAATCTTATTTTTAGCGTCTTTTTGCTCCTTTGCCCATTTTACCAACTTTTTCTGCCAACGCAGTAGTAGCAATAAATTAATTTACGGTACCCACTCAATCTATTCATATTATTTTGCTGATGCCTTTATTCAAAATACCTTCAGCAATAAAGATCAGATGATGACTGGTTACCTTTTTATAATTCACACACATTTAAATAATTCTTCTGATTTCGTTGGTTAGAGGTGAGTATTCAATTAAACGATCATGGATTACTAGACAATAGGCCGATGTTTTATCTGGAATCGGTTTGTTTGCTTCGGTATCAAATTCGATTCGTATATCAATAGGTCCAGTTTTAACTGCTTCATTTTGATGTGTTACATCAACAATAATTAGTGGGGCAATAGCCTTGAATTCAGCGACATTTAGCAATGGTTGAGGTTCTCGCATATAATAACTTTGTTAAAATTTCATATACATATCATATAGAACAGCATACTGCCCCATTTCAAAGCGACTATTCAAATCATCATAGGGATATGAATCAGAGTTTAGATATACTTTTAAATTAGCGATATTACAATGATCGAATGTATTTCCTTCATCTTTACCTTTTTCCTTTTGTAGGCCAATGATAAGAAATCTAGGTTTTTCATTTTGTGGAGCTAGTTTTACATTCCATAAAACCTTTGTACTTTTTGGAAGCATTAGATTTACATGACAGTCCCAACTTCGAAATGACATTAATATACGGTTTTTGTTGTTTATTATCTTGTACATTTCCAATTTTGCAAAGTCTGATAATTGTATGTGGGGCATTTTCCATATTATATCCAATATTGTGAATTTTAATTGATCTGCAGCATTAGTAGGATGAAATGATCTCTCATTAGATGAAGATCGTTGAAGGATAAGCTCATGCTTCGAGTTTAATATTATTTTAGTATATTCTTCGGCAAAACCCATCAACATTTTCAGAGGTATACAGCAACTGAAATGGGTTTTTTCTAATGCAAAATTCTCTTCCAAGCACCAACCGGCGTTTTTTAATGCATTGCTTTCAGCTGTATTCAAAGATGTAAAGTTTTTCATGGTGGATGAAATTCCAAGATTGCGTGTACGATCAACTTCAAAACCATTAATTTCATATCGAATTTCATCAAACAAATATGATCCATTGATTATATTTTATGATAAATAAATAAATAAATAAATAAATAAATAAAAAGAAATTCTCAACGAAAATGCTGATGTCAAGGTTTTCAGACCTGCAAACCTCCTCAACAAAAATTACAATCGAGTTTGCCCGTTTGAATACATTACTTGTCGCAATGAACGAAGACCTGGAGTCACTTAAGCAAAGATGCAGTATCAAAACAGTCAGAAAACAACTACTACTTCAGCTCTAACTAGAACTGTTGTCAATTAACAGAATGCTCCTCCGATTGGGCACTTAATGTCCCGATCTGATATTCTTGCAAGCCAAGAGGAATCAGATATTTCTACTACACAAGCAAATTCTATTTTAGTGCGGCCAACGACACCTCAAGCACTAGTTAGTTACTCCTGTCACACAGTCTATCTCTATTAATTCGATGCCTGTCATCTCGCCAACATTTATACCGCTACATCCACCGCTGGATATCGCCAATTCTATAAACATTGACCATTCCGCTCCTTCATCATCAACTGCATTGAATTTCAACCAGCAAACCAATTTGCAGTCAACGTCACCTCAATAAATTGAAGCTCCTGTCACTCAGCCGAAGACAATTAACTCGAGGCAATCACCTCGGAAACACTTTCACCACCACCTCCGCTAGACGAAGCAACTATAATCAACACAGACCACAGCTTTTTCATCACCAACTGGATTGTACCACAATCAGCAAACCATTCCTCAAGTTAACTGCGCAGTACCACGAGCTGATAACGCTATTCCTGATAACGTATAACAACGACTTAAAAAACCTAAACTTAATTAAAATTAATTCCTTCAACAAAGCTGTGATAACAAATAACTCTGATGACTGGATAACATATAAGCTAGCTAGAAATAATTACAAGCAACAAATTAACAATGCAAAAAATAAATATGTGCAATGTAAAGTAGCTTCTAAAAGTGGTGATCAAAAAGGTCTCTGGCGTGCGATCAAAAGCTTAGTTTTAGGCGATGATCGTAAATATATTTATAGTTTAAATGTAAATGGTGCAATAGAAAAGGACCCGAGTGCAATAGCTAATTATTTAAATGAATTTTTTGTTGAAAGTGTCGTTGAATTAAATAGATCAATTGTAAATGTGCCGTATTTGTCAAACATTCGTCCAATTGAAAGCAATTTTCGTTTTGAAACAATAACATTTAGAGACTTAAAAGAAGTTCTTAAACGAATGAATAAAAAAAAAAGATTTATTGGGTCTCAGTTCAAAAATATTGCTGGAAAATTTTGAAATTGTGGGAGATGATATTTTCCATATAATAAATAAATCTATGATTGAAGGTGTGTTCCCGTCAAGTTTAAAAACGTCGATAGTAATTCCTGTACATAAAGTTCAGAACCCAAAAGCTGCAGTGGATTTCAGACCAATAAATATGTTGACAATTTTAGAAAAAGTTACTGAAAAAGTCATCATTAAGCAATTCGTTAAGTTTATACAAGAACACAACATCATAATAAAGCAGCAGTCAGGATTTAGAACTGGGCACTCTTGTGAAACAGCTTTGATATGGACAATTCACGAATGGAAAAAGAAGATTGATGATGGTGACAAGATTGTTGCGATTTTCCTCGATTTCAAAAGGGCATTTGAGACTATAAACCGTGAAATTCTTATACAGAAATTGGAAAGCTATGGAATAAGCTATGGATAAGCAATGTTAGCAACAACAGCGTTCGGACGTGTTTTTGATCGGTCCGTTTTTTATTTACATACAAATTAGCAAAACAGTTTTTATTTCACAGTTTTTGCATACAAACTTTTATTTTTGATCGCGTTGTTTGTTTCGCACTAAAAACTTGCTAGAAGTTAACGAAAATTAACACAATTTCTGCGAAATACTTTTACTTAAATAAATCTGAGGAAAATTTGTTTCTATTATTGTTTATAAACATATTCTTGGCGCTCAACTTTAGTATTGCTCCTCGTCGGCTACACTAATGTCACCGACTCCAAGGCAAACCCGTCAACAACAACAACATCAACAACATTAAAAAAAGCGAAAATACACCTAAATCATCTAACATCACACATATTTTTGGCGCACAACTGCTTGCAGTTGAAGAAAGACTCAAAGCGCACACCAAACAAGAAATTGAGGAATTGGAAGAACGACTTCGTAAACACTCCGACAGCCTTTTTGCTAGATTGGTTGACAGACTCGAAAGTGAGGTGGGTACTCTTAAAAATCAGCTCAGTGAGAGTGCCTCAAAAATAAAATCTCTTGAGTCGCAAGTAGGCGCACTTACTTTGCGCTGTGATCAATTCAGTCAGCAAATAAGTGAAATCAGCAACAACAACAATAACAATAGTAGCACCAGTAGCAGAATTGATCACTCATCAGATGCTGTTCTCTTTGGACTACCACTTCTGCCGGAAGAAAACCTGAAGAGTGTTTTCAACATGATTTGTCGCTCTATTGACTTTCAGTCGCCACCACTCAAAGATTTATTTAGAGTGAAGCCAAATATTAATAATAGCTCTCTGGTGATTGTGAAATTTTACACACCATATGATAGGAACCGAGTGCTAAAAGCTTTTGGTAATTACCATCGGCAGAATAAAAAAGCAGTGAATCTTAGAGGCGCAGGTATTGAGTCCGACAACAATATATATCTGCATGAAAGCATATTAGCCGATGCTCGAAAAATTCTTCAAGCTGCGATTTGTTGTAAACGCAATAAAAGTATTTTTAATGTGTTTACCCTGCGTGGAGAAGTTTTCATCAGAATGCATAAAAGCGCAGAGCGGATATGCGTCAACTCAATTGAAGAGCTGCATAATATTATATATTCGACTGCTGCCACTCATGAGGAATAAGTCATTTCATGTTTTATTTTTATTCATTGTATTTTTTAACTTTCTTACTGATGTTTTTATTTATTTTTTCTACAATTGTTTCATACCTTATTTTTTCTTCCCTTTTTCTATATATTTTTGTAACTTCTTTTATGCTTATAGATATGTATTTTCTTTTAATTGTCCATAACTAATAGAGATATCCACAAGACACTGATTGGCGTTCTATGCAAGCAAACGCCTGGTTTCAACGTTGTACATCTTAACGCGAGAAGCCTTAATGACGTTAAACTTGATTGTTTGCGTCATTGTTTTGAAAATTCTTCCATCGATGTCATTTGTATCTCTGAAACCTGGTTTCATGTGGATATAAATGACAATTGTCTAAATATTAAAAATTATAAGCTGGTTCGAAATGATAGAACAAATAAAAAAGGCGGAGGTGTTGCAATATATTATAAAAATAATTTAAATGTTAAAGTGTTGCGAATATCAAGTGGTGTTGGTGCAGAATTTCTAAATATTGAGATCCACAGTAATTGTGTTAAAATTTTTCTGTCATGTGTATATAATCCGTATCGTAATTGTTGTTTAGATGAATTTTTTTCCTCTGTGTCAAATTGTGTAATTGACTACGACCATATTGTTTTGTGTGGTGATTTTAATATTAATATGTTAACTAATGATACTCATGTTAGGCAATTTGTTGATAGACTCAATGAAGTTGGCTTGCTAACTGTAAATACTAGCATCCCGACTCGCTTTGCGAATAATGCCCCTCCGAGTCTCTTAGATATTTTTGTTGTCTCAGATGTATCTTCTGTATTGTTGTTCGACCAAATATCTTTTATATCTGACCACGATCTTCTCTTCTGTTCGTTAAATGTAAATTTTTCATCAGTTGTCACTGAAAAAACCATCACTTTTAGGGACTATAAATCCGTTGATTATAATTCGTTGTTTAATGACCTATCTGCTATAAATTGGTCTCAATGCTGGTTTCTCAGTACAGTAAATGAGAAGGTAAATTTTTTCATTGATGAAATACAAGCACTATTTGATTATCATGTCCCATTAGTAACTCGTCGCGTCTCTAACAAAAGTTGTCCTTGGTTTTCAAGAAATGTAATGCTAGCCCTTAAGACTCGTAACAAAATGTACAATCGCTTTAAAAGAAATTCCACAGCATTAAACTGGGATAATTACAAGAGAGCAAGAAATGAAGCTAACCTGGCTGTAAAATTAGCAAAACGTGCTTTTTTCATTAACAAGTTAAACTCTACACAGCCTTCTAAAAAACTTTGGAACAACTTAAGACAGGCTGGAGTATGCAATGTTAAATCTGACGATTGTCACATTGATCCTAATATCTTAAATGATTATTTTATTGCTTCCTCTGCGTCCACTGATACTCTGTTGCCTAGTATATCAAGATCTTTAAGTCCTGTAAATCTAAATCTATTTAGTTTGGAGTTTGCTGCTGTAGGTGAGAGTGATGTTGCTAGTTGCGTTAATAGAATAAAGTCGAATGCCTTGGGTGAAGATGGAATATCCATTAAATTCATTAAAATTATCTTCCTCATATATTAAGCTCATTAACCCACATTATAACTCACTGTTTCACAAGCTCCTGCTTTCCTGATGTTTGGAAAGCAGCAACAATTGTTCCCATAGCTAAAAAATCCAACGCTCATGAACCATCTGATTTTCGTCCTGTAAGTCTACTTGCACCTCTATCAAAAGTAGTTGAGTCTCTCATGGCTGCACAAATCTCGGAGCACATAAAAAAATATGACTTTATGACTCCACTTCAGTCTGGTTTTAGACCATGCCACAGCTGCGCTACAGCTATGCTAAAAATTCTCGATGACATTAGAATTACATATGATTTGGGTCACATTAATCTTCTTTGCCTGCTAGATTTTTCTAAGGCTTTTGACTCTGTTGACCATTCTATATTGTGCCAAAAACTTGAAGATAATTTTAAGTTTTCCAGCATGGCAGTCCGTCTGTTCTATAGTTACTTAGTTGGAAGAACTCAAAGAGTGAGGGTGGGTAATAGTCTGTCCGCTTTTCGTAATTTAAATTGTGGGGTTCCTCAAGGCTCTGTACTTGGTCCGCTTTTATTCTCTATGTTTATTAATGATATTTTTAGCAAATGCAGGCATGTTACAATGCATGCATATGCTGATGATCTGCAACTGTACTTGTCTAGACCTCTTAACCTTGTTGATGACTTATGTATCAAAATGAATGATGACTTAAATAAAATTTCAGAATGGGCTCAAACTAATAAGCTCAAGCTCAACCCCCAGAAATCATATGTCTTACCGATTTTTAAATCTAAGGTCTCGTTCGATAATATACCTGCCATTTATCTAAATAGTGTTCAACTAAATTTTGTTGACAAGATAAAAAATCTTGGTTACCACATTGACTCTTCACTCTCTTGCGAAAACCATATCAATACTGTTGTATGTAAGGTTTACTATGTGTTGCGGAACTTGAGGTGGACTGCGTCATTTGTTTCCTTGAAACTAGAAAGAAGGTAGTCCAACAGCTCATAGTGCCAATCATCTCCTACTCAGATGTCGTGTACAGTAAACTTGATTCCAGGTCCAGGATGAAGCTAGAGCTGGCATTTAATAATGCTGTGAGGTACGTTTATGGCCTTAGAAAATTTGATCACATCAGTCACTTGAGCAATAAAATTCTGGGCTGTAATATTTTGAGTTATTTAAATGCTAGAAACTGTATTTTTGTACACAATTTAATATATCCACAAACACCTAATTACTTATTTGTGAAACTCCAATTCTGCAGATCTAATAGAAATTTCAACCTTAAAATACCAGTTTATAATTATTTGAATTCCAATAGATTATTTTTTGTGAACGCCATCAGATTGTGGAATACGTTGCCTTATGGAATCAAAATAATTCGAAATAAACATATCTTTAAGCATGAAATTCTCAAATTCTTTTCTTAAATCTCTTGTCTATCACTTTTAATCTAAATAAAATATAATTAGCAGCTAAGTCTACATTTTATTCATTTATAATACATTGTTAAGTTAGCTTTAATTTTCATTCATAGTATTAAAAACTGTTGTTATCATGTCATACTTAGTGCATTTATAAGACTCTGTCTTACATGTCGACATTGTTCCTTTAAATAAATAAATAAATAAAATAATAAGGGGCGTCGAAAAGAGATGGTTTGAATCATATTTAAGTGGAAGAACCCAGAGCACAAAAATTATGGATATTACTTCTCAAGAAAAAGCTGACAATATCGGAGTACCACAGGGCAGCACACTAGGGGTGGATCTCTTTCTGCTCTACATTAACGAAATTAGCACTGTCTTAAAATGGTGCAATATTGCGTTATTTGCGGATGACACATTAATATATATAAACTGCAAAAACTTAAGTGATATACAGAACAAATTGCAAGAAGACTTACGAAATTTATAGAGGTGGCTTTGTATGAATAAGCTAAAGTTAAATATGGACAAAACAAAATATATAATTTTAAATTCGAATGAAAGCTTCCTTTTGCAAATCGGCAGTGAAAATATAAGTGAAATTAATTCAATAAAATACTTGGGTGTGATAATAGACAAACAATTAAATTTTAATGAGCATGCAGATTACATATGCAACAAAATAAATAAAAAAGTGGGCTTTTAAGCAGAATTAGAAACAGGTTAAACTTCCAAAATGCAGTAATGATTTTCAATACAATCTTACTGCCACATTTTGACTACAGTGCAACGATTTTATACATGTGCAATAATAACATTAAGAAAAGACTACAAATACTCAATACAATCTTACTGCCACATTTTGACTACTGTGCAACGATTTTATACATGTGCAATAATAACATTAAGAAAAGACTACAAATACTGCAAAATAAAGCAATGCGAGTAATAATTAAGTGCAATATCTACACCCCTACGTCCTATATGTTACAAATGTTAATGTGGTTAAATGTTAAACAACGACTTTCCTTTAGAGTCCTGATATTTGTATTCAATGTAAAACACTGTGTGTTTCCAGAGTACCTACAAGATGAGCTTGTTTATGTCAGAGATATACAACCGTACAACTTAAGAAGAGCAAATAACTTCAGATTAGTGAGATTCAACAAAAGTAGCACGCAGAACTCGATAATGTATAATGGCTTAAAGTTATTCAATACACTTCCGGCATAACATGAGCAAGGACATTAAATATACACTGAATTTATTAGTATGAATAATAATTGAAAATAATGCTGTACAGAATTATAAATGTAATAGTTATTTATCAACTAATAAACTAAATAATAATAATAATAATATTCAGCAATATCCATTGCCTTCATAAAATCCTCCTGTGTTGTCAATAAATCCAGAGAGACCACTGGCCGGTCTGATTGTAGTACCTCGGAGGCATCGTAAAGCTATATTCGTCTCGAGGCTTACTGCTGCTACGACAGTTGAAAACATTCAAGCTTTCTTACTTAGCAATCTGCAATCACCAGTTTCGCAGCCCACTTGTCTAAAGCTTTCTTCAAAGTTTCAAAGACATTGCATCATTTAAAATCTATGCATCTGACCAGGATTATTCCCGGAGGAATTCTGGCCAGCAGGAACGCGTTCATTCCATGTCCAAGAGTTTCTTCAAATAATGCTCCGAGCGCCACCTCTACATCAACTTCTCTTTCAAAAAACTACTAAGCTGCAGCAGTAACTCGTATGGTAATACTAATATTAACCTTAATCATGATTATTCTTTATATTATCAAAACGTAGGGGCATAGGACCGAAATCAAATCACTTTTTATTCCTCTTCATTATTCTATGATATCTCTGTATTTACAGAGACTTAGCTAACTGCTACCTACTATTCACCAGAGCTTTTCAATAATAATTCCTTATTAATTGATTTTTTTAATCAATATGACCTTGTAAAGATAAATTTATTAAAAAAAAATTATTTAAATCGTTTTCTCGATCTCATATTCATAGATAAAGACTTTAAAGTAATCCTTGAGACTATGTAACTTAAAAAACCGCACAAATAAAGCCATAAGCGTCTGAAAAAAATAAAGAAAACCAAGTACTTAAATCTGTTTATTTAACACTGCAATATGAATTCGCCACATTCAACAAATTTTTTATCGTTCTTATCTTTTGTCCACGGAATCCGAGCTTAAAAGAAACAGAAAATATTTCTGGATATTCATTAACAACAAAAGGAAGTAAAATGGACTTCCAACTGAAATGACTTTCTAAATAAGTCTTCTAGTGACAAACTAACCATTTTTAACCTATTTGCGGATTATTTTAAATCAGTGTATTCCTCTGAGTCTCAAGTTTCAGGTTATACAGTCCTACTGTATACAGTCCTTCCTAGTCCACTTTTGGATTTGATTTTTTTTTGTCCTCGATGAATCCGACGTACTTAGCGCACTAGCTAGCCTTAACACCAATACGAGTGAGGGCCCTGATGACTTATCACCGATTTAATTCAAAAACTGTACACACTATTGCTTATCCATTATTACTAGTTTTCAATAAGTCATTAGCATCCGGAATATTTTTAGACACTAAGAAAATCTCACACATAGTATTAATTCATAAATCAGGACCTAAACATGAGATTCAAAACTATTGACCAATTTGAAAACTCGCCACTATACCTAAATTTTTTGAGAAAATCATAACCGAAAAACTTGCTTTTTTGTTCAAAAACATTATATCCCCGCACTAACATGGTTTCTTGAGTGGCAAATCTAGTCACCAACCTTTTACTTTTCTCAAACTTTGTTACCTATAATATGGAAAACCATTTGCAGACAGGCGTAATTTTCGCCGACTTCGCGAAAGCCTTTGACAAGGTCAACCATAATAATCTGGTATTTAAACTGCCCTCAACTGGTTTCCATTCCAAATTGCTCATTTGGATCAGATCCTACTTAGAAAATCGACTACAACTTGTCAAAATCAACCGATCAAGGTCACTTCGGGCGTCCCACAGGGAAGTCACCTGGGACCGTTATTGTTTTTACTATTTATAAATGACCTCCCTCTTGTAGTGAAACATTTTAAATGCCTTCTTTTTGCAGACGATCTTAAACGGTTTCGTCCAATTAGTTCGCAGATGGAATTCCAACTTCAAGACGATTTAAACTCAATCACCACATGGTGCAAAGAAAATTGCTTGCCACTAAACATATCTAAATGTCAATATCTCACTTTCAATTCATCTACGACTTGAATAGTTAAAAACTACAAAATCGACTCCATGGCACTTGATAGAATTATTTAAAAAAAGATTTAGGAATAATTCTAGATCCACAACTCAATTTTAGAGACCATATTGATTTTATTGTCAACAAGGCTAATTCGATGCTTGGGTTTTTAATAAGAAACAGCAAGGAATTTAATGACCCTTATACTCTAAAATCGCTCAATAATTCACTCGTTAGGCCCCACCTTGAATACTGCTCTGTACTCTTCTTCATTCTTACACTCGGAAAGAATTGAAAGAGTGCAAAGAAAATTCACAAGGTATATGGTATGCCAGCTCAATTGAAATCTACCTCAATCGCCCACATATAAAACTAGATACGCTCTGATTGACTTGAGTAGTCTACAATGCAGAAAAACAGAATCTTCAATCATATTTTTAAAGATATCTAATCTTGTCCACAACAATATAAAATGCTCGGTAGTCAGTTCCATTTCCATGAAACGTACCATAGAACCTCTTACGGATATAATGAACCCTTATCACGTAGTACTAGAGAAGTAAATAAAGTCCTCTCCTCTATCGAAATATTTACGCCCTGCTCTCGCGAGATTTTTAAAATAAAACTCTATACTTTTTTCAAAAGCTCTGGTGACTAGAAATACTTCTATCTTTCTTACTATTGGTATTCAATCGTTATATTGTTACTTAATCTTATAAACTATACTATTTTTACTCATTCTTTTTTCTTTAGATTTATATGGCAGGGTGCATAACCCTAAAAAGCCAGGGTTGACAACACAAATTTAAAACCGAACACTTCCAACAGTATACTACTGTAAAATGAAGAGATGCATGATATACAAAGAATACCAAGTAATAAATTTAATTGAAATAAAAAGAACGCAACAATTACATAAAAGAATTATTAAATCTCAATTCTTGCTTCACTTAAAAATTTTAAAAAAGAAAAAATTAACTTAGACTGTTATTCATTCAAAATCTCCTTAATTGTTTTAAATCGACCGAAAAAACTAAACTTAGATCTCAAAACATCAAACTTTTGACACTGAAAAATCAAATGTTGAGAATTTTCAATAACACTGCAGACTTCACAATATTGGAGTTGCTAGCTCCAATCTTAACAGGTAACTCTTATCATAGGTGTGATTTGTGACTATACGATTTAGTAGCTTCTCCTCATTAGGAGTCAAGTCTAAACTACTATACCATGGCCTGTCGCACAGTGAAGGAAAAATCTCCGCGAAAAAAACAACCCTTGCTATGTGAACTCTCAATATAGTTGGAATTCCAATCGTTTGTTAATAACTTCTTTATACACCTAAGAGCCTCCTCCGAATTGAGCTCAACGTCCAGAGCCGTCCCTAACATAGCGTCCTTTGCAATTTCATCCGCAACCTCGTTGCACGAGATACCAACATGGCTTGAAGTCTATACTAAATAAACTTGCTCCAAATTTGAGTAGATATTCTGTTTGAATTCGACATTTTGAACAACTACTGTTACTTTTTTTTCGATTTCCTTTGGCCAAATGAATAACACAGATTTTTTGCAAGTTAAAAGACAGATTGGAGGTCATTTCTCAATCATTCTTCAAGGTCATTCTTCTCTTTAAGGTTTACAACAGCTTTGTCAAAATTTTTGTTATACAAGAGTAAAAGAAAATCATAAGCAAATTGATAGATAAACGTAGAATCATCCTCAATATCGTGTAAGACTTTAGTGTAAATATTGAAAAGCAAAGGTGAAAGACAGCTACCCTGAGGAAGACCATCATTCACCTCAACCAAGTCCTGAGGCCGGATTCTGAAAATCGCCTAGCTAAAGCTAAATCTCTATTGCTAAAATGCTAAAAAAATGCTTCGTTCAGTTCCTTAGCGATTTCGCTAAAATGCGATTCTGGGTTTCAAAAAGCCTAGCTAAAAATGTTGCTTCTACTACTCACCACAGGAAGCGTTGTTTTAGCGATTCTTATGTCAAAAAAATTTATTTGGTTATGGCTGTGTGCTATTTGGAAACTTTTCACTATTGGTTCTTTAGGAAAGAAAATGTTGAGTTGAAGAGAATTGCTATTTGTTGTAATTAAATTGTTATTTTTTGCTGTGCCAAATGAAACATGCAAATGTTATCCAGAAATTTTGACGTCTTCTCAGCGAATTAACGATTTTTTAAAGACGCATTTGACTGCCACGTTTTCAACTACTTATTTTTTTTGTTCAAAATGATATTATGATTTGTAAGAAAGTAACTGTTTTAAGTTAAATCTACATATATAAAAATAAATGTCTGTCTGTCTGTTTGTTTGTTTGTGCTTTATAGGAGGCCAAACCCTTAGACCGATCTTCCTGAAATTTTCACAGCTTGTTACTGTGACTTTGCAAGGAATAATAGGCTATAGGAAGTTTTGATTGGGCGTGGCACCGCCCATATAACCCAAAAATTTAAATTGCCATATTTTGGGCATTTTTTGACCTACGTCGATGATATTTGGTACATATGGTATTGGCATACTTAGGAATACATACCAGGAGAAAAGTAGGTGGGATCACACCCCTTTTTAGGAAAATTAAAAATCGTAATATAGTCTTAACTACTGGACCGATCGTCATTAAATTTTTACAATAGGATATTCTTACGAAATAATAAATTCTGTTCGAGTACGAACATCGAACGTCGAAGTGAACAGACGTGTTGTTAATAAGTGTCGTAGTACCCCACGCTTTATCTTCACAATTTTTTATACTTTTAATTATTTCACACAAAAAAAAAACTTTAAAATAAACTATTCATCAAATTAATTTAAAATGAACTGCTTAATCTGCAATGAAAAAATTTAAAGAAATAACGTTAATAAATTATCATGCTCGGATTGTAATTATTATTTTCACTGCAACTCTGCTAACATTAATTCGGTCGACATAGAATATATGAAAGCAAACAAAATAAAATATCGATGCGACAAGTGCAGTGCTCTTCGACGAAAATCACTTCAGCAATAGTCATCAACCACATCGACTGAAGCAGAGACTCAGCAGCAGCGTGCAGCAGCCAAACAGGTAAACAACAAACATCAAGAGTTGCTAGGCAACACACACATACAACGTCATGGAGAGATTTGAAACCGGTGAGTGCAGAGCGTCAAACAGCTGATAAAACATATAAAAAACAACAAACAATATGTTGGAGGCGGCAGAAAAGCAGTCAAACTACAGCTGTGACTAATAGCCATCTACAAACAGAAAAAATCACTACAGAGCAGCAAGCAAAACAAATCTGCCAACAGCAGCTACAACTCAAATTCAGCAATCTTCGTTAAAAGAAAACGCAATCGGATTTTCTGACGATGACCCTTATTTAATTACTCTTCAGCTGCTATATGAAGAAATCTTAAATCTGATAAACAATGCGTTTTTAGGTACTCTTGGGCAGCTAAAATATGAAAATAATCTCTTGAACAAAAATTACTGGTCTTGAAAATAAGCTTAACTGGAGTGAGCAAAAGCATTTAGAAAACGTAATTAAAATTGTCGGCGTCCCAAATATTAATAACGTTAATGCTGAGGAGTGTGTTCAAAAATTAATGGCAGATGCTCTTAATATGGATATACCGTCGGAACAAATTAAGAGATGCTATGTCAAAAAAATCTTTAAGAAGAGAGGTAATAAAACTAATGGAGGAGATTACAGCGATATTCTATGCGCTAACCTTTCGTCATATAAACTTAAAAAAGATATAATGAAAAACAAGAAAAAAGCAACGAATCAGCCCAAAAGCATAGGAATTTTAAATATTTATGGTTTAGTAATTCTAAATTTTTTATGAAAAAAGATGATAGTAGGATTGTTGTTGTAGGATCTTTTGAAGATCTCAATTATATTTAATTTACAGCAAACAACTTTTTAAATTAATATATCGGGCCATAACCGCAAAAAAAGTGTAACCAATATGAAATCAAAAATTCACTTTTAAATGAAAAACGATAGTACTATAACAAACCCATCAACTCCCAAAATTTCAGATCTCTAAGTTAAACCGTTCTTATGTTAGACCGATCACAAAAATCGAGTTTACATGTACTGCTTATGCAGACAAAGCTAGAAAATTGCTTCTCCTGTAATATTTTGTTTTTGTTGGTTACATTTGTTTTGCGGTTATGGCTCGATATGGATAATGAGAATGATCTTACAAACAACAACCCTACTATTTTCACCATTAATAATTTTGAAGATATTTCTATACTAAGCCATCAAAAATTATTAGTTTTATACCAAAATAAAGGGTCCGCCATCTAACGTTTTTTTTTCAACTAGTGCTTATTTCGTGAATGGTAACACTTAGCTCATGTCTGATTTGACAGATAATAAGTTTTATCCTTCCGCTGATATAAATACAACGCTGGGAAATATTGCGACATTACTTTGAAAATCATGGTAATGTTGCAGAATGTGTGCGAAAATTGCGTATGGATTTTGGAAGAAGAGAAGCACCGTCAGCTCCGTATGTTCGTTATCTTGTGAAAAAAGTGAAAGAAACTGGCATCCTCATCGATAAACCAAAGCGTGAAAATCCAAAAACAGTGCGTACGCCCGAGAATATTGCTGCTGTGGCAGAAAGTGTGCGTGAAGCGCCATCAACATCAATTCACCGTCGTTCTCAACAATTGAACATTTCGGAGACATCATTGAGACGAATTTTGCATAAAGACCTTGGTATGACGCCATACAAAGTCCAATTGGTTCAGGAGTTGAAGCCAACTGACCATCCAATGCATTTTTTAAAAAAAAAAAAGTTATTTGGCGGACCCTTTATAAGGAGCTTACGACAAAACTTCGATAATTTGATTTGTAATCTTCAAGCACTTAACTACTTGCCAGATATAATTTTTTTGTCTGAAATCTGGATTTTTCGTTCGAAATCGATGATTATAATATTCCCGGATTCTCTTTTTTTGCTAAAACCAATGACTCGTATACTGCAGGTGTCAATTTATTATACAAACAAATTGTATAATAATACAATTTATTTATTTAATAATCAATGTTTTGTATTGTCGGGCCGTTGCAATAATTGTGCAATGTAAATTCAAAAGCTACAATTCAGTAAACCCTGAAGAAGGTAGAAATAACTACCGAAACGTCGGGAAAAGATGAAATAATGTTTTTTATTTGCATTTCACCAAAGACCAAAAAAGCCAGCAACGTTTATTTAATAGTTTTAGTTCTGCAACTGTTCTTAGAAATTTAGAGCGTATGTTGAAACCATGGATGACTCGTAGCCTCCTTGAGAAAATTAAGCTAAAAAATAAACTAAAAAATAAATGCTGGAAATATCCGTTTAAAACAACGTTATACTCGTATTTGTAAAAATTTAAATATTGCAATAAAATCTTGTAGAAATCATTACTACCAAAACCAGATTCTAATTGCACAAGGTAACCCAAAAAAAGAATGGAAAGTTGTTAAAAACATTTTAAATCGTAGTGTTGCCAATCACGCGGAATTGTCCATTTTAAATAATGGATCTTATATCGTAACTGATATTAATCAAATTTCAAATGATTTCAATAATCATTTTGCAACGTCTAGGCAGCTTCTATTTCCGGAGGAAGCATGCATAAGCTCTTCTTCCAATTTAGAACACTTTTCTAATGACAGTTTTTATTTTGAGCCGATTTCTGGTCTTGAGCTACTAAGAATAATCAAATCCTTAAAAAACTCGAACTCTGGTGGCATTGATGAGATTTCAAACAATATACTGAAAAATATTGCACTAAATATAATTGATATTTTAAAACATATATTTAACTTAAGTGTCCTATCTGGAATATTTCCTGACCAACTCAAAGACGCAATTGTTATTCCGCTTTTTAAAACAGGTTGCAGGAGAGATACTAATAATTACAGACCAATTTGTTTGCAATCTTCAATTTAAAAATTTTTTAAAAAAACACTTAAGGCGAGGATTTTAGCTTTTCTGAACAGACAACATTTTTTCAGTTCTTGTCAATACGCATTTAGAACTTTTCTCTCAACTGAAGACGCACTACTTGATTTCTGTACATCGATTTACAAAGGTCTTGATGATAAGAACAATTGTGCTGGCCTCTTTGTTGATATAACAAAGGTTTTTGACATGGTTGATCACAATATTCTTCTGAAAAAACTGCATTATGTTCGTGGTTTTATTTACAATTGGCTTATGACCTTTTTGAATTGCAGAAAGCAGAGAGTAAAAATTTGTAGCGAACTAAATGACTCTAAATGTATAAATATAGGAGTTCCCCAAGGCTCTATACTTGGTCCGGGGTTCTATTTCTAGTTTATATTAATTCTCTTTTTTCTCTAAATTTTGCTGGTAAAGTTACTGCTTTTGCCGATGATCTAGCCATTGGGTATGCATCAGTTAACCCCTTAACTTAATTGCAGATATAAATCATGACGTTTATTTACTGAAAGTTTGGTTTGCAGAACATAAGTTACTTGTTAGCAGGAAGACTAAACTAATGTATTTTAGCTTATGTAATATAGTATCGCCGGAAATTGATATAATTTTTCATGGATCTGATTGTTGTCGATTTAGATTAACATCGGATAAGAATCATGCCAGTAGAATTCCTTGCAGTAATAATTGCTTTGTTGTCGAAAGAGTTCCTTGCTATAAATACTTAGGAGTAATGGTTTATGAGCATCTTACATTTCATTGTTGAAGAAATATCTTTTTTCTTCAATTCGATGCTTTTATAAACTAAGACATTTTTGTTTTGAAAGTACATTAACTAAAATATACTACGGGATTTTTCACTCTAGATTACAATATGGTGTGAGCTGCTGGGGAGGTGCATATCTGAATAATAAACGTCCCCTGTTAATATTACAAAAGTCTGCCGTTAGAATAATCTGCAAAGTAAATTGCTTGACTGCATCTATTAATCTATTTAGGCGTCTAAAGATCTTTTTACCATCATGGTAATACTCATCTTTTTACCATATATGGTAATTAGAACTTAAGAACGAACCAAAATTCTATCGTGACTGTTCCAGTTTTTCGCTGGATTTTACACACTATCGTAATTTTTTTCGATTTTATCTTATATACTTTACAATAGACTCCCTGCAAGTATACGCCTTGAAAGAAATTTGAGTACTTTCTTAAGAAAAATAAAATTGTGGATCTTTGAGTTAGACCACTCGGAAGTTGAATTTTTGTTGCGCTCCATTAGCTAATTTTTGTTTGTTCTTTATTTTTTAGACAGAAATAATTTTGTTCTCTTCTAATAATAATTGTTAATTTTTATAACTGCTTTTTACTTATATTGTTTAATTCAATTCACCCCACAAAACACTTTTTATGTTAACACAATTTATTTAGTTTTATATATTTATTGAAGTGGCATTTAACACTATTTATTCTAATACTAAATGTCAATACTATTCTTATAAGTAATAATTGTTCTAGTGATTGTATATTTGAGTGAATAATCTTGTCGAAACTTTTTTAGTATGAGAAAAAACAATAATAATAATAATAAATCTTGATTCAACATCAAGGGCTTTCGAGACTGCTGTTCAGCGCGAAACACGCTTAGAAATTCAGCGATTTCGAACCTCAACATCAAGGGCTTCGACATCTGTTCAGCGTGAAACACGGTTACGAAGCGACCGTTCTCGAGCCTTGACATCAAGAGCTTTCGAGAATTCTATTCAACGTCAAACACGCATGTGAAGTGAGCGATCGCGATCCTCTTTATCAAGAGCTGCCGAGACACCAGAGCAACGTGAGGCACACCGTCTACAAGATCGTAGTCGAAGAGCACAGTATCGTCGAAGCCCTGCATCATATCAGCTGATTGCAATCCACTACACATCAGAAATTGATTGCAGTGAAGATGAGTTAGTTGCCATTGGACCAATGAACAAAGTTTGCCAATACTGCAATGCTAAGAAATATAAAAATGAAGCATCTGGAATGAGCTGCGCAAATGGTAAAATTGCTTTTCCCGAACTGCTACCACCACCAGAACCACTACTATCGTTAGTTAGTTTCAGGTAAGAACAAATAAATAATTTGCCCCTAAGGCATCAAAAAAGGAAGAAGAGGAAAAAATAAAATGATTATTATTCAAAATAATAATATTCCACTTCATAGGAACAACAGAGGATTCCCAACATTTCTTAAGCAACATACGAAAATACAATTCGTGTCTTCAAATGACACCGTTTGGTGCGACAAAAGTGGTTCGAGACAACTTGATGCCAACATTTAAAGTTCAAGGCCAAATTTATCACCGAATGGGATCGATATTGCCAATTCCAGATGAAGATCCTAAGTTTTTACAAATTTATTTCATGGGACAAGCGAATGATAACGACCGAGTGTAACAGCGCGAGGGGGTAGCGAAGCACACCGGGTTCAGTTAGTAACTTATAAAAACAAAACTTGTGTGAACATTAAAAATTTTATAAAAAAAATAACAATTTTTATTCATGATTATTTTTATTGTATATATTTTACCAAATTAGCTTAGACATGAAATAAATTGAAAAAATGTTTTTAAATTATATGTTTATATTTTACTCCACTTATAAAATATACTGAAGTAAAATAAGTATCAGAGTTAAAGTTTTCTTGTACACTGGACCTAAAAATACTAAACCGCGATACTAAATGCGATTGCTGCTTTCGAAGATTCATTAGGTGATCTAATCATAAAAAATCCTAAGCTTATTCTGATTGGCGACTTTAATAATAATATGTTTGTGCCAAGTCTTTAAATGTTCGGTCCGTCTGTCAGCAACTTAACATCTCTTGTATTCATAATTCATTGCATACTCACTATGATGTTAGCCACAATAGTGTTTCTTTAATTGACTACTGCTTTATAAGTGATCCTGACTCCCTGCACTTATCAGGGCAAATGCAATGTCCTGGTATACCTCACCATGCGTTAATATTCGTTTCGGTCACTTTTCCTCTACACTTTGAAAATAATTACAGGTTTTATCGCGATTATAAGAAAATTAACTTTGATTATTTAGAAAATCAGATCGTGGTAGTGACTTAAATAATATTTATGCCACAAGCAATGTGAATGAACAACTCTCTATTATTGATTCCAATTTGCAATTACTACACTCTCTTGTACCGCTTACTAAATACAAATCTAATATAAATAATAATGATTGGATGAAATCAAGAAATATTATTTACATGAAATCAATTCGTGATCTAGCGTTTAAAGCGTATGCCGAAAACCGATGTCCCAGCAACTGAAAAAATTTTTGCAAATATAGGAATCGTACTAAATCTGTCATTAAAATACGTGCACATAGTTGTATTTTTGATCATTGAAATAGCAAACAGATGTGGGCTGTGTTGCGTAACAATGGATGCTTGGAACCTGAATCTGCTTCTGCTCTTGATAGCGTCAACGTTGATGATCTTAACAGATATTTTGTTTCTCATCAATCACCGGCTGATCCTGATTCTATCGATTTTGATCTGATACCGGATGGAGGGTTTTCCTTTCGTAATGTCGCGCATGATGAAATGCTTTAAAGGAACATTTACTTTACTTTTTTAACTGTATCTTTACATCTGAATTTCCAGATGCTTGGAAAATTGCTCGTGTTGTCCCTATAAAAAAGTCAGGTAATTCAAATGATATTGACAATTTAAGACCCATTAGTGTACTACCTGTTTTATAGAAGGTTGTTGAAAATCTCATTAAAGTTCAAATAACACATTATACAAACGAGCGATCTCTTTTATGCAGTAGTCAATCGGCTTATCGGAATGGATATAATACAACTTCTCTCCTACTGAGCCTTGCGGATAAAATAAGACGTTTTGTAAACGATAATAAGATTTGCGTTCTGTCCCTTGATTTGTCTAAGGCGTTTGATTTAATAAACCACAGAAAGCTCATTTTAATATTAGAAAGTGAGTTTCAATTTTCTAAAACTGCCTGCAAACTACTGTTCGCATATTTGCGCGAACGCAAACAGTTTATTAGTTATAATAACTGTTCATCGGGTATACTTGAAGTCACTAGTGGAGTTCCACAGGATTCGGTTCTTGGCCCAATCCTATTTATGCTCTACATAAATAGCCTGATAAAGACTATTGATGTAAATATCTGCACGCCTTTTATTTTTGCTGATGATATTCAGCTACTATTTTCTGGTGAATACCAATTTTTAGACGTTTTTGAGTCCGTTATAAATTATAACACCTTCAATGTATCCTCTAGGGTGGCTGCTCACGACCTTAAAATTAACGCCTCAAAGACTAAAGGAATGTTCTTTAGTAAAAACAGTTATTTAAATGTTGATCTCTCTATCAATATTAATAACACAAATATCAATTTTGTTGATGAATTAAAATGCCTTGGTGTAATCATTGACAGAAAACTTACGTTTGAATCGCATGAGCTTAAGTTCAAAAATAAATTTCACCTTACGTAGGCTTTATAGCATGCATCTATATCTGCCAATAAAGATAAAAATCAGGCTTGTCCATGCTTTGCTAATGTCTACCTTGACATACGGTATTGAGGTATTTTCAGGTACTATTTCCCACAATTTAAAGAAGATACAACTATTATTTAATAGAATTATGAGATTTACCTTTAATGTAAGAGTTCGAGATCATATCACCTCATATGTTTTTCAATTTCTTAATTGCAGTTTTTTAAATTTTATTAAAATAAGGTTACTCACGCATTTCTTTAAAACGATAAAAAATCAATTGCCGGCATACTTGGTTAATTGTTTTGTTTTTTCTCGTTCTTCAAGAAATGTTCAAATTATTTATCCCTCTATTTCTTGTTCGCTTTTTGAAAGATCTTTTCATATTAGAGTGGCTCATTGTTGGAATGATCTGCCCACTGCATTGAAATCATTTGCTTCTATAAATGTTTTTAAACGTACGCTCCTAGATTATTACGGTAATATGAATTTGTAATGTGAGTGGATTTTTGCCTTGTTTTAATTTTGATTTTTGGTCGCTGTGGACCACTTATATGATTTAATTTTTTATATATTAAACAAATAGTTTTCCAAGGGTAGCCTTATTTTGTTTTTGGGACTAGTTTTAAGCAAGATAATAATATTATATTTTAAGTTTTGAAATTTTATTCATTTAGCACATAAATTTATACAACCATAATTTTGTGATTTGGCCTGAGAGGCTTTTGAAATTAAATTGATTGAACAAATAAATAAATAAAATAAAATAAATAAAAATCGCACTATTCCTAAAGGTTGCAATACCCTAATTACACTTACTGCCAAATTATGAGCTCAATCGATTGTAATACGAAAGAAAATATTGACTTATACTCGGTCGATAAATCAGCTTACCATAAAACATCATTGAACACGTATTAACTCTTATCGGCCATATTTATAAATATTCAAAAAGTATATTCAATGCATTAGTTTTGCAAGTTGAATGCAGTAAAGAAAAACTTAACACATTGGGTATGTCAGAAGTAATGAACTTCCAAATTGAACATAAATATTTATTTTAAACACTTTAGCTCCTAAGATTGGCCCAGTTTTTAAAAATCTTAAAAAAATTTTCAGTAATTTTCGTTGACACTATAATAAATTAAAGACGACTGAAATGACTCCAAGCTTTTTAATTGCTCCTCAATCCTTGCATTTTTAGCCTTAAAAATTAATATTTTCTAAATATTAAGAGCAAAGCACAATCCTTTTTTTTATACGGAAACATATAGAAATCTACTTTTTCCAAAAAAAAGACACAGCAAAACAATGATACTAACAATTTTGTAAGAGTAAAGCACAACCTTTTGCTTCACTCAAAAATTCGCCTGCCGGTTGTCAAAATTTCTTCTAGCCTTGGGGCTACATGCATTTTTGACAATCATACTCATTTCACTGGTGTCAAAAATCCTTTTTCGACTGTTCAAAAATTCATCATCCAAGTGAAAAGTTTCCGAAAACTTTTTAAGGTTTCTTCCAAAGCTTAATTAAATTAATATAATAATTATAATAAGCTTGTTTCTTATTTTTAAAATGGTTAACTTACTGCAGCGATATCTCTGCAAAATAAAAACGTTCAGTCATTTGAAAACATTTTAAATAAGCTTAAGTTAATATACTTAAAAATTTGTAATTTATTATTGAAGTATATTTACACGAGTACTTTATTATTTTTCATTAAATATTCTCGTGTTTTCATAGAATAAAACCATAGTAGAATTACCCAGGTAGTGTTGACTGTTTTTATGGGAAACATAAGCTGTCAAAAAATTTACTCAAAAAGAGAGCGCTTTCAATCGGCCATTATTAATAAGTGAAAACATAACCAAAAGCCGCAGGCATCAATCCACCTCTGGCAAGGAGTTTCCTTTTGAGGCACTAAATAGAATTTAACATCACGAACTGAAAAGCTTTTCGCACAAATTACACACAATTTTTTTGCAACTTTCATAATTTTAAATTTTTATTAGTTTATTTAAACGCAAACAAACAAAACGCAATTCAAACAAAAATTCTATTTGATTTTTATGATTTTAGTTTTTGACGCTTGCTTTCTTTTTCGCTTTCTTTCACTAGGCTTGTTTTTGACAGGCTATGTTTTCCTTTTGAAGCAGTTGTCAACACTACCTGGATAATTCTGACATGGAGTAAAACCATTTAAAAATTATTAAGGATTTATTTTGACTTGTTCAAATTTAAATACTAAAACAGTCGTGGCTTATTGGAGGCGAAGTTTTCATCCAATTCTTAAAAATTTTACACTGAGTAAATTTTAAATATTAAAAGTTAGGTATAAAATTTATAGTCAATTAATGACCAAATTCCGAACTAACTAGTTCATTCTGTAAAACGACGAGGCACACCAATGATAAGAAAGGCACGAGAAGCAATACTTTCTTCCATACAGAATTGTATTGCTTCAAGTGTCTTTCTTATCGTTGGTTTGCTTCTTCGCAAATACAGAATACAGAATATACAGAATTATCACATATGTCACAACAATTAAAGCTTATGTGCAGACCACCAATTAATTTAATAAATTTTTATAAAGTTTTAAGAGATGAAACCTTTTTCTAAAAGCATGTTATATGATAACAATGAGAGTATTCACGATTCAGTACACTTACCAGTAAAGTTTAGGACTTGTGCACTTTACATCAAAATACGTGCGACAAAAATCTGCCCAAGTGCTTTTCTACTGTAGCTAAAACTTTAAGACTTGAACATTTGTGCACTTGTGTGCATTGAAAAATTTGACAGCTTGGAAAAAGTGATAGTGGTTTGTTCACGAAAGCCTAACTTCACAACTGCAAATGTCCTCAACTGCATAGGCAAGTGCACTGAATTGGAATACTCCTAATATTAATACAAATGATAAATACAAACAGCAAGTTTTCGGAAAAGTGCTTTAAATTGGTATATTTATCTTTGAAAACATTCAAAATAGACTTTTTTTTATATATTTTTCTTAATATATATATCAAAAATTACGATTTTAATTGAAAAAAACTCTTAATTTTAAACTTAGCGGCAACAAAATATTGGACTCCAAAATTATAGCTAAAAATAAAATTTGAGTTTCAGTAAATCGCTAAAAAAGTTTAGAATTGCATCAATCGCTAAAAATTTAGCAATGACAGCTTTAATTTTATTCTGCGTTAAAAGCTCGTTCAGTCTCCAAATTTTTAGCAAGTAAATAAGCGATGGAGTTTTTCAGAATCGCTATATCACTAAAAACTATAAATTTAGCTTTAGCGGTAGAGATTTCGCTTAAGCGTTTTTCAGAATCCGCCCTCTGACCGAGTTTAAGAATTCTTTTGGAAAGGAAGTCGTAAATCCATAATCTATACACTAACGGAACATTTATAACTTCCAAACTTCCAAAAAGTAGTTTAACATTAACACAATTATACGCATTACTGATATCAAGTACACAAACGACAAGCTTGAAACCTCTTTGTTTCAATAAAGCTGCCATATGAAGGAAGTCATTGATGCACATAGGTGCCGATTTACACTTTCTATAGGCAAAACACCTATCAGGCAGAAACTCCATATGATCCAAGAAGGAGTTAATTCTCTCTTTTACCATCAGTTTGACAGTCTTTAGAAAAACCGATATTAAAGAAATTGGTCGAGAATTTTTCTAGTCCAAAAGATCCCTTCCCTTCTTGGGAATAGGTACTATTTTAATAATTCTCCATGATTCTTTAACATTACAAAAAAGAAAGGTATTATTCATGGCCGCAAGCAAAGAACTTTGTGATAAACCTGAAAGAGCTCTTAATATCTCATATGTAACTTTATCTAGCCCTCCAGCTATTAATGTCTTCTCAAACGGAGCTCATGAAACGTAAGAGCAAAACTATTAAGGTCTTCTAAAACCGACACATCTTTATTAACAGGAGAGAAAGAAGAAGGCACTTGATCTTTCAGATACTTCAGATATTCCAAATTATTGTCATCATTCCAGCTATTAAACCCTAGAGAATTCCTTCCACCCTTAACACACGAAACGAAATGCCACGCCTGACTTTATACCTCTTAACTTAAAGATTCTGATTTTTCCCATGTATACAACCCATTTTTAACCTTTTTATTTTTAATCATATCAGATTCCGAAGTGACAAAGAGCACAACTATTTCACCAAAATGTCCATTAGAGTACAATAATGGCAGGGAAACATTGTTACCATTTGAACCAACACCGCCATAGCCAGACACAGCAATTGCCACCGTTTTTTGTATGTTATTCACACAGTGGGCAGATTCATGTATATTCGCACTATTAGAGACATTGTCAGTAACAGGAGACTTATCTCCAGATAATTCACCCTTATTCTTCAAAGGAGGCTCATAGTTCATTTGAAAGTTCTCGAAATCATTTGCAGCCACAGACAACGACCCTGGAGTCGCCATCTTGGCGTCTTTAGAAAAAGTACCTAACCTCTTCAGTTTACACATCAAGTACGACTTAGCAACAAATTAAACAGACAAAAAATTAATCAATTTAAAAAGAAGCAATAATTGCAAAAGATTTAGTCCAAAAAACAAGAAAGAATAAGCACAAATTAGCTTAATTAATCAATTAGAAATCACTTCGCGCACAGAAAACAAAAAATCATGCAGACTCTTCAACTGCTAAACCGGAAGTGATTTTTTCTAAAGTCATCTCCGTTTACAATCAAACAACTTTGTTTTTATACTTCATAAGTCAGTAGCTTCTTGTTTCTATAAATATACTTTATAAGATTATCGTAAAGTATTTTAATAAGCTGTAATCTATTTGTGATATGTTGTTAATAGTCTGTAAGAGTTGAAGCTCTGTTTGACCAAATAAAGCAAATAATTAATTAATATCGCATATAAAGTCCTGACGAGCGTTTTATGTGAAAGGCTGAAGCCCATTGTAAACCAACTGATTGGACCTGGAAAGCCCACTATTGATCAGATTTACACGCAACGACAAATCTTGGAGAAGACTCAAGAAAAACAAGTCGATTCCCACCATCTTTTTGTCGACTACAAAGCCGCCTTCGACATCCCTAATAAGCCATGTCTGAGTTTGGTATTCCTGAAAAACTAATACGAATTTGCAGGATGACACTGAGCAACTTCAGCAGCGCAGTTAAAATCGGGAAGGACCTCTCCCCACCATTTATTACCAAACGAGGTTTCAGACAAGGTGATTCCTTATCGTGCGACTTTTTCAACCTAATGATGGAATAGATCATCCAAACTGCTGATCTGAGACGTAGTGGCACAATATTCTACAAGAGTGTTATGCTGCTTGCGTATGGTGATGACATCGATATCATTGGCCATAATACGCGCGGAGTCAGTGCAGCATTTTTCCAGATTAGAAAGAGTGTCAAGTCGAATGGGTCTGGCAGTGAATGCAGATAAGACGGAATACTTGGTGTCAACAAACAGACAGTCCCAGCGTCTTGGCACCCACATTACGGTTGACAATACCTCCTTCGAGGTTGTGAAGGACTTCGTTTATCTGGGATCCAGCATAAACTCAACCAACGACATCAGCATTTAGATCAAACGAAGAATAACTCTTGCCAACAGGTATTACTTTACAGAGTTATAGTAAGTATTACAGGTATTACTCAGTAGGCAATTGAGAAGCAGAGCCCTCTCTCGACGAACGAAAATCACGCTCTATAAATCGCTCATCATGCCCGTCCTACTTTATGCATCACAAACCTGTACGCTGAGCAGTTCAGATGAAAAGACTTTAGAAACCTTCGAGAGAAAGATTCTTCTTAAGATCTACGGACCAATCTGCGTCAATGGCGAGTACCGAATACGGTGGAATGATGAGCTGTATGAGCTGTACGCTGACATCGACATAGTCAAGCGTATTTAAATCGAGCGGCTTCGCTGGCTAGGTCATGTTCAGCGCATGAAAGACGATGCTTCAGTGGAGAAAATATTCAGTACCCAGCGGCGGTCAACGCAGAAGAGAACGACTGCCTCTTCGTTGGAAAGACCAAGTAGAGGACAACATGACGAAGCTTGGAATTTCCAACTAGCACCAGCAAGCGAGAGACAGAAATGGCTGGCGCAAATTCTTAGATGAGGCCAAGACCGACATACGGTTGTAGCGCCAACTAAAGTAAGTACATTTTTATTAAATTTTTCGTTAACTTTTTTGTTTTAGTAAAAATGGAAGGCATTGGCTAAAGATAATGAAAAAATGGTTGAGGCAAGGAAAGAACAATATATTAAATTTGTTTTTTAATTAAGGTAAGTTACCCAAATAAGGCCAACCTAACGGTTTTTACCAGACAGAAGAGAAACGGGTTTTTTTAAACTTATTTTTGCAATTTTGTATTTTTGTTTATTCAATTCTTTTTTCAAAAATATAGCATGAAAAAGTAAAAAATATATCCACCTCAGAAGGTTTTAAAAAGGTCTGATTTTTGCTATATTAGGACCACCATGTCTAAATAAGGCCCAATCTATAATGGTTTAGAAACATAACAAAACAGTCAGAAAATAATAAAATAAGAACACATATTGTTATTACAAGTGTTGGTTTACAATGATACTAAACATACATGATATTCATAGCTTTTTTTTATAAAAACTTTTTCGAAAAAATACTTTTATTGCCAAAAGCTTATTTTGAAAATTAAAAATAAAGTTACTGTGGCTTTTTTAAAGAGAATTTTAGTAATTTGCTGGCCTTTATAGTGGAAGGCTTTCTTTCTGGTAGTTTTTTCTGCCTGGTAGATTAACGTGTGGAGATCGGAAAAAGAAAGCCGGAAAGAAAAAATTTGTTGGGCCTTTTTAGGCGCTCTCAATATCATTTCATTAATCAAGTTTTTCTCTGAATACACCACAGTTAGATTTGATCAATTAACCTTTTTTTCGTTAAAATACCTCTCTTGATTTTTAATTCAAAGCTGGACATAGGCAATAGTTAATTCGTAGAATAACGGACTTTTACTGCGAGCACAATATTACATCAACCACGTTGTTGACGCTACCGCTGACTTCGTTCGACTGTCACTCGCTTCACAGATGCGCAATCGAAGTAATTTTTTTTTGCATGTGATGCAGATATGAACATGTTTAAACGTGCAAAAAATAATTTTGCAGGGAATGCAATAAATGTGCGTATTAGAAATCGGGCCTTATTAAGGCTTGGGCCTTATTTGGCGAAGGGACCTTACTAAATTACATAACTACATATTTACTTAATTACCCAATTAAACTACTATGGAAATTTAAGTAACGTAACGCCAGATAAAAAAGCGTAATAAAAAAAGACCAGAGAAGATTTTTAAAATTGATCACTTGGAAAATAAACTTATTTTAAGCCTTTTTAAAAAATGTTGTAAACAAAAATTTTTGCCCAGTTCAGAGAGTTTTGCAAATTTTGTAATCCAAGTCAAAAATCACTTCCATTTTTTGTTACGTAACGCCAGCACATATTTTTGCTTATATCTTAAAATCCTTTAGGTCGATTGTTGTCATTGTTTCTACTTAATATAGTGCTACTTAATTACTACGCAAATATACAAAAGCCTTTTTAAAAATTAAACATTTTCATTATTTTTTTAATATTTTTTCGTACAAATCATCAGTAACGCTAGTTTGGAAATGCCCATATTAAAATAAGTATGTTATTTACGTATCAATAATGATTAGGGCTTTCAAGCTCAGGATCCGCAGCAAATTTTTAGTCCCGTAATCCCGGAATTCTAAGCCCTAAACCCCAGGATTTTACTCATAACAAAATATAAAAATTTTCAGCACCAATAAATGCAACTGCTATTTGAACTATATTTTATTTTATCGAAATAACCTTGTTCTTTTTTATCTCTTTATACACTTTGAAAGACTATTTTTTTAGTTTGTTTAGGTCGTGATCTTAAAATACTGTTTACTAGGCTGTTCAACTTTCATGGAATTTTGAAAGTAGCAATAGTTTTATTAGTATACTATAGTTTTTTTACTATGAAAATAATATTTTATTCACATCATACTTTAACTAACCGCTAACTAATTTATTTTAATAAGAAGTTTTGTTTTCTTTTAACATTTTTTATGTTGTTTGTTTTAATTAACTATTTAAATGTTATGATTTCTATTAAAAAATTATCATACCATATTCGTTATTTTCTAATATAACTTTTTTTTCGATCTAATTTAATCAGGTGATATTAATTTTTCAATCATAAATTCACAAGAGTTTCCCCTTAAAATACAAAATGTGATTACAGAATTTGAGTTTATCTTCCAACTATTGTATTGCAATAAAATAATAGCAAAAACAATGTTTGCAAAGGAGTACTAAATAAATTTAACTTCTCCTTCCATACATTGCTTCTCACTTTTATTTTACACTTAATTCACAAACTAAAAAGTATATAATTTTCTGTGTAGATCGTAAGCAAATTGAACGCTCGCCACCAAAACAGCATTGATATTATGACGTACATGGGCAGAACGACAGTTTTGTTGTAATATTTTTCTTGTCTTCAGCGCAATTTTTGTATTCTATCATTCTTATTTAAGTATAAGTTTTATTTTCCATTTCAATTTTAGTTTTTATTTCACTTTTATAATTTTGTTTATTTTTTTCGTTTGGGTAGACCCACCACGCAAGTTATGTTCTCTTCTACTCTTTAGATTCCGTTTTTAGTAAAACGAGTTATATTTTAAATAAAATAAGCTTCTTTATTCAAGATCTGGAATGCAATTAATTTTTCTTAAGACTAACAGAATGCTTGTAACTTAAAGAATTTGAATAATTTTACTCATACATATTATTCCTACAGTTTGTCCACAAATTAATATTTTCCGCTGAACCTATCTATCTTTTCGAGAGACTTCGATTTACACAATCGCGCCGTAATAATAATATTGTATTAGCTAGACACTCCTGCCTTGTCTCAGAAAGACAATTCTTTATATATGGTGCACGTCTTTGGAATTCCTTAGATCATAACACACAACAAATTAGCAACGCTGTCAATTTTGAAAAGAAACTATTATCGTCCCTTAATTAGTTTAACATGTCATCCATTAGATATGTCCTTTTAAATTATTCAATCAGATTTCATATTTATTTGTTATAATTTTGTATGTTTTCGATTTTTTATTGTAATAAGCTCTTCATGTTAGTTTTAAGTTTTCGTATATTAAATATAAGTGTTTCGTATATTAAATATTTACTGCCATATTTCCTTTCTTAATGATTAGTGCTAGTTAAGAGATATTATATCTTGTAACACTAAGAACTGCAAATAATAACTAAATAAATAAATAAATAAATAAATATACATATAAAGGGTGTCCCAACAAGAGCGCAATTTTTAAATTTTAAATAAAACACAGATATTTAAAAAAAAATCGTGAAACTTTATTATATCGTAAAGTAGACAGAATGAGGTTATGTATGGAACAATATATCGTGCAGATGGCCGCCGCGGCTTTGCTGGCATACACGCGATCTTTTAATTAAATTTTCAATGACCGTTTTGCATAAATGCTGCGGTGTTTCATTAATGCGGCGTCCAATTTCCTCTTTTAAGGCTTGAGTCGTCGTTGGCTTATTCGCGTAAACCATCGACTTCAAAAAACCCCAAAGAAAAAATCTAATGGTGTTATCGCACGATCTAGGCGGCCAATTCTGATCTCCAAAACGAAAAATAACACGACCGGGAAATAACTGATGCAGCAATTGAATTGTTTCTCTGGCTGTATGACATGTGGCGCCGTCTTGTTGGAACCACATGCCCTCCACATTCATTTCTTCAATTCTAGGCAAGAAAAAACTGGTTATCATTTCACGATTGACTGTTTGCGCTTGACCTGCCTCATTTTCATAAAAAAAAAGGTCCAATGATTCCTCCAGCCCAAAAACCACACCACACAGTGACACGTTGAGGATGCATTTGCTTCTCGTGAATCACTCGAGGATTTTCCTCACCCCAAATGCGACAATTCTGCCTATTGACGAAGCCATCACTCCCTTCGCTGACCCTTCGCTGGTTTACGCTAAGTAGCCATAAAACCCTGCATCTTTTTGATGTTCAAATTTCTAGCGCAGTTCTTTCATCATTTAAAACATATCCAAGATAACCAGTAAACTCTAAAAAATAGACTTTTGCGTACTGTCTTGGGTTCATGTTATAAAACAGTACATTATCCAAAAAAACAGTACTGTACTGTTTAAAAAAGCGCATCTGGCATCCAATCCTGTACCCTTTGAAATTGTTCACGTCTATGATAGAAGTTACGAACATACATTTGCGATTAAATGGACTTGCATAAATTTTGCATATGCATATAACATGCAAATATGCAATTTTTCAATTTGCATATGCACTTAATTACTGAGTAAAATTGGGTGTGGTGTGATCTAATTTGGGTTTTTTATATCATGTTACATCTTGTTCGTTACTATGAGGCAATAAAGATTCTATTTTATTGTTGTTTATTGTTTATTTGGTATTTTTAATTGTTTCATATTTTGGAACCATTTCCTGTAATTTTATATTGATTACCTCATTCGTAACTCCTCCTCCATTTGATTTGAGATTCTCTTGGATCTTATTAGTTATAAATTTTTGTTTGTTTACGAACTTAAGTTTATTTTTTCTTAACGTTAATAATGTGAATAAATATAGCGGTAAGTAACTATGATTAATAGTATTGTTACATTTATTCCATAGGAGATGTTCTTATGATAATTTAGTTCTTCAATTTTTGTTATATTATAATGTTCCGTAATGATATTGTTGAAGTGAATGGGTGCTATTTCCGTCTTATTAATTGTATTTTCATTAGAGTAGAAGAATCTGTCTTGAATTATTTCTATGTGGTTCTTGAATTTTTCCTCCCTCATTTGTATTTGGCAGTTACTAAGTGTTACTAAATTATTTTTTGTCAGGGTAATGTTTCTATTGTCACAATTTTGTATTATTTCAAGGTTGTATGCATTCGCTACTAGTATTGTTTATTCGTCCAATACTTGTGTGTCTGTTTTGTTATTAAATTTATATTCGCAATTATTTGTTAAAACGCAATTTTACTTTTCTTTAAATGCTTTAGGTTACATTTTTTTCAAAAGTATATGTTTGATTATGTAATTTATAACAAGTTCGGGACTTTGAATTATTTGCTAAACTTCGAGTTCAGAAGTGGGATTATGTTGTTTAGGTCTGTCTTTATAAATGATTGTGGTATCTGTATCGCAATAATAATACTGTTGTCTTCATAGTCCATTATTCCTTCCTTTAGTAGTTTTAGTTTATAGAAATCTATATTAAACGTTTCTATTTCTGACGAAGTTAATATACTTGGGTAAACCATGTTATTTTTGCTGCTACTATATATTATCTTAAATTTTGTCTATTTTTCTCTCTAGGTATTTAAGTTTTAAAAGTTGGTCGGTGTAAAGCAGTTTTTCTAAAATTTCGTTATTTTGCGATTTGATGTTTAGAACAGTTGACTTTATTTTTATTCTGTCCGCTTCTATTGCTGTTTGTAAAATATTAAACGTATCATTCAAATGTGAGTTTAATTGTATTTGTTCGTTAATTGTTTCTATAGCATTGTGCGAGTTTTTATTGGATATTTCTAAACGTTCCAGAATTTCCACCCTATCGTCATTGTCCATAGTGCCGAAAAGCCATTTATGACCTGAACCTAGGAAATTAAATAACCCTCTCTTTGATCTATTTTTATTTGGAATAATTGTACAAACTTTTGACTTGATTAAATCAATTTAGTTTTGCAATAGTTGTTTACTATTTTCATTTGTGTTTATAATGTGTATTGCAGTGTTTGTTTGGTTTACTATTTCTACCTTGTTTAGTTTAATTTATACGAATCCAGGTGATTCATATATTGGGCTGATTTGCAGTGTCATTGCTATTGTTGTTGTTGCCAGCAATGTTATTATTGTTAGGAAGCCTATGGTTGGTATCTGCAAATTTAAACGGTCGTTTAATATTACTTTCATGAACATTTCGAAGTAAATAATTTCTGAATTTTCTTTATGTTTAAGATTTGAGTAGTTTTTTATGTACCCTTGCTCTCTATTTTCTATGTAGTCCTCTCTGTTTTCGTTACGTTTTGTTATAGCTTTAGTCATTTGTTTTGTTATATTGGTTGTTATTGCTTGCTTGACAACTTTTTCATTTTGCACGTCAAATGGTTTACATTTTATAGTTGAATGGTACGTACCAGGCGTTATAATATTCGATTGCTTTTGCCATTTGTTCTTTAATTGGTAGTTTGTTTTTAAGCTTAAGTGCCTAAGTCTTTCTGTAAGTGTGTTATTTAATCGTTCAATATCTGAGTTGCTTGTATGACTGTTTGGTTTTGCGAAATGTATTTCTATTTCTTCTTCCCCACAAAAATGTTTTACGTTTAAACTGTTCAATGAGTTATCACTAATTATTTTATTCACTTTCCCTTTTATTAAGATGAACTGTCATATTTTGCTCCGGTACGAAAAATTACAGTTATTTATTAATTTTGTAATCAAGATCTTTAAGTTTGGGAATTTTTTTTTCTTTTTATATCTTCGTAAGTTGCTTCTATGCCTGAATGACCAGATTCCTTTGTATGATATAACGAAATTTTTTTTAGTGTTTCATGTTCGTCCCTCATATCTTTAGCAAGGTGACTGCATTTAACAAATTTTATTCTATGGTATTGAGTATATTCCATTTTTTTCCAAAGAAACGGCAACAACAATAACATTTTCAATATGAAAATTAATACATCACTAGCTGATTTTATTGCAATTTCGGCCCTGCTAAAGGCTTCATCAGAAATCTTTGTGATGTCGGCAGGAATTGATCCCGGGCCATGCTTGCCTCGTGCAAGCGCATCTTATCGCAAACCTTTAGCAGGGCCTAAATTGCAATAAAATCAGCTAGTGATGTCTTCCTTTTCATATTGAAAATGCGGCTGTTGTTGTATCTTTGGAAAAAATTCGTTAGAGCAATTAATTGTTCTAACCTGGCCTAAAGCTCAATAAACGATTTTAAACTATCAAACAACTAGAATTTGTATTTAAAATCAATAATGATTTAAACTATCAAACATTTAGAATTCGTATTCAAATTATAGAAAATCTTCATAATAAAAAAAGGTCATATGGAAAACTTTAATTATTCATTAAGTTTAACTTTTAATGGTTTTGAAATACGAAACAAATTATAAAAATAAAGTGGGTGACCAAATAAATAGAAAAGTATACGTATAGTTTTTTGTAACGTATTCTTTAAATAATATAATGAAATAGTTCCTTTTTTTAAATGTTTTTAAAATTTTCAGAAGACAATCCCTATACCACCGGTCTGCCTTAAACAATTAGAATTTCACTATTCTCTTCACTATTCCTTTAACTGTTCCTTTTCATATTATGTTTAAATTTTAACATTTAAAAAAATAATTTTATTGCGTTTCATTGCTATTCAAATTTGTAGAACACTATTTTGATTTAAAAAAAATTATTTCTGGTTGCTTCAATAACTTATAGTGTAAAATCGATTTTAGTTTTTTTAAGGTGTGTTTTATTGTAAAAAAAAGATCTTTCAATTATAAAAATTATTTAAAATTTTTTTTCAGTCAGTTGAAATCCCGGTATCCCGGGATTGAAATTTGCAATCCCGAAAATCCCGGAAGCGCCAAAACAACCCAAAATCGCAAGCTCTACATAGCATGTTGGAAAAAAATAAAAAGGATTATTATTATTATCATTATCATTATCATTATCAATATCATTATCATTATCATTATCATTATCATTATCATTATCATTATCATTATCATTATCATTATCATTATCATTATCATTATCATTATCATTATCATTATCATTATCATTATCATTATCATTATCATTATCATTATCATTATCATTATCATTATCATTATCATTATCATTATCATTATCATTATCATTATCATTATCATTATCATTATCATTATCATTATCATTATTATTATTATTATTATTATTGTGTTAAATTTCCTATTTGTTGACCTTGCAGTTATATATGATTTATAAAGTTGTTTCGGCTTTAGGTCTGCGTTTATTTATTTTACAAAATAATTGAAAAAATCTTTAATTATTTGATTTATAAAATTATTTTATTTTAAAATACTCGATATTTCGAACCGCCGTCGGCAGTTCATCATCAGGAGACTAGAAAAACAATAAAAATGTAAGGATTAAAAACTAAAACACGTATAAAAACAAATAAACACATTTTAACAACGATAACCACATAGTTATACAGATAATTATGACAACACATATAATTATCACATTTTTTTATAAAATTATAAAATAAAATAAAAATTACATTTAAAATTTTTTCACTAAAAACTACGAAGGTGCGGCAGTTTAGCTGTTGTCTGTTTGGCGTTCATCACTTTGTGAGCTTTGTTTATGTTTTCTCAGGTTTCTCTTTTGTCCATATTTTGTTATTAGATGTCTGTATGTTTGTGCGCATTTTTCGGTGTCTACTTTGAAGTTGAGCCTCTTCTCCAACGGAACGTTAATGATGTGTAGCATTTCCAGAGTCATTCGTTTGTGGTAGTTACTCTCTTGTTGTAGTATCTCCACGTCGTCCAAGTTTGCTATGTGTCGAGCTTTTGCACAGTGGGCTGCAAGTGCTGTTTTTTGTTCGATGGGTTTATATGTAATTTTTTGGTCTGATTTATGTGCCGACATTCTCGTTTTAAGTTTTAATTTTGTCGTTCCAACGTAAACTTTGTCGCATTTTTGTATACCATCACCTTTGCATCCAATTTTGTATACTAAATTGTATTTGTCTTTTTTGTCAATTTTGTTTTTTGTCTTACTGTAAAGTTGTTCAAGGGTGTTGTTATTTTTCATGGCTAATTGGAATAAGTCTTTGTTGTAAATGTTTGATTGGGTGATATTTTCGGTAAATTCTGGTATATATGTTTCAGATTTGTAAATTTTTATTGGTTTTTCTACATTTTCGTCATTAGATGGAATTTTGGTTTTTCTGTGTCGTATTAAGTTGTCAATCATTTTATCTGGGAATTCATTTTGTCGTAGTATATTCTTAATTTTGTCAATATTAGTTTTATGAAATTCTTCGTCACTAATGTTGAGTACTCTATTGATAAAATTGTTAGCTGTGTTGATTTTAATTCGTCTGTGATGTTTTGAGTAATAATTAATGATGCGTCCGGATGCTGTTGTTTTATGATACCAATCTATTTTAATGGTTCGCTTTTCTCTTATTACGAGGGCGTCTAAATAAGGTAATTTGTTGTCCATTTCTTCTTCCTTTGTAAATTGAATTTGCTTATGAAAATTGTTGAGTGCGTCTAGAGTTTCTTGAATTGCATCTCGTTTAATAATGGCAAATAAATCGTCCACATATTTCGTTAAGATCCTAGGTTTTACGTCTATTAGGTTCATGGTCGTGTCGAGAAGTTCCTCCATGACGATATCCGCTATGATAGGTGATAGAGGGGATCCCATGGGCATTCCTTTCCTTTGTTCAAAAATCTTTTCGTCATATTTAAAATACCGGTTTCCTATGCAAAAAGTCAGTATGTTGAAAAATAAATCCTCCGGTATCGTTGTATGGTTTTTTATGATGCTCCATTTTCTTTTTATGGTGTCCTTTGCAAAATTAACTGGTATATTAGGAAATAAAGATATTACGTCGAACGCTATTAGTATTTCGTCGTGAGTAATTATTGTGTCCTTTAATCGTCTTTTGAATTCCACTGCGTCCTTAACATTATATTTGGATTCCGATGTCACGTTTTTTAAAATATTCGCTATGTATTTGCATAGTCCATGTGAGGGAGAATTCACCGAGGAGCAAATGGGCCTAAGCGGAACTCCTTCCTTATGTATTTTAGGCAGTCCATACATCCGCGGTGCTGTTGCTGTTTCCGTTGTTAGTTTTGTTTTTTCAATCGATGTGATTAATTCCATTTTAAAAAGTTTTTCTATAAAGTCATTATTTTTCTCTTGTAAGGAAGTCGTAGGGTCTTTTTTCAAACGTTTGTAGGTACACATGTCGTTTATTAATGTTTGCATTTTTAATTTGTATTCACTGTTATCCATTGCAACCGTTACATTTCCCTTATCTGCATTGAGTATTAGAATATTTTTATTTTGGCTCAAAAAGGTTTTGGTCTGCCCCACTGTGTCTAGTATTAATCTGTCTCTCTCATTATGTCGTATGTTTTTCAAGTGTCTCTCAATTGTGGTCGTGAGTTTTGTTCTTGCTCTTTCTCGATCTTCTTTTTCAGTAAGAGTTTGTATGCAGTCTTCTCCATCTATGATGCACTTGAAGAGAGGAAAACGATCCTGTTGTGTTGGTAGTGCGAACTTGGGTCCAAGTGCGAGTAGCGCTTCTATGTTGTCTGGTATAGGAGTCTCTGTTAAGTTGGTAAACCATCCAACAAAAAATGGTTTACCAACTTAACAGAGACTCCTATACCAGACAACATAGAAGCGCTACTCGCACTTGGACCCAAGTTCGCACTACCAACACAACAGGATCGTTTTCCTCTCTTCAAGTGCATCATAGATGGAGAAGACTGCATACAAACTCTTACTGAAAAAGAAGATCAAGAAAGAGCAAGAACAAAACTCACTACCACAATTGAGAGACACTTGAAAAACATACGACATAATGAGAGAGACAGATTAATACTAGACACAGTGGGGCAGACCAAAACCTTTTTGAGCCAAAATAAAAATATTCTAATACTCAATGCAGACAAGGGAAATGTAACGGTTGCAATGGATAACAGTGAATACAAATTAAAAATGCAAACATTAATAAACGACATGTGTACCTACATTGGTAGTGCGAACTTGGGTCCAAGTGCGAGTAGCGCTTCTATGTTGTCTGGTATAGGAGTCTCTGTTAAGTTGGTAAACCATCCAACAAAAAATGGTTTACCAACTTAACAGAGACTCCTATACCAGACAACATAGAAGCGCTACTCGCACTTGGACCCAAGTTCGCACTACCAACACAACAGGATCGTTTTCCTCTCTTCAAGTGCATCATAGATGGAGAAGACTGCATACAAACTCTTACTGAAAAAGAAGATCAAGAAAGAGCAAGAACAAAACTCACTACCACAATTGAGAGACACTTGAAAAACATACGACATAATGAGAGAGACAGATTAATACTAGACACAGTGGGGCAGACCAAAACCTTTTTGAGCCAAAATAAAAATATTCTAATACTCAATGCAGACAAGGGAAATGTAACGGTTGCAATGGATAACAGTGAATACAAATTAAAAATGCAAACATTAATAAACGACATGTGTACCTACAAACGTTTGAAAAAAGACCCTACGACTTCCTTACAAGAGAAAAATAATGACTTTATAGAAAAACTTTTTAAAATGGAATTAATCACATCGATTGAAAAAACAAAACTAACAACGGAAACAGCAACAGCACCGCGGATGTATGGACTGCCTAAAATACATAAGGAAGGAGTTCCGCTTAGGCCCATTTGCTCCTCGGTGAATTCTCCCTCACATGGACTATGCAAATACATAGCGAATATTTTAAAAAACGTGACATCGGAATCCAAATATAATGTTAAGGACGCAGTGGAATTCAAAAGACGATTAAAGGACACAATAATTACTCACGACGAAATACTAATAGCGTTCGACGTAATATCTTTATTTCCTAATATACCAGTTAATTTTGCTAAGGACACCATAAAAAACCATACAACGATACCGGAGGATTTATTTTTCAACATACTGACTTTTTGCATAGGAAACCGGTATTTTAAATATGACGAAAAGATTTTTGAACAAAGGAAAGGAATGCCCATGGGATCCCCTCTATCACCTATCATAGCGGATATCGTCATGGAGGAACTTCTCGACACGACCATGAACCTAATAGACGTAAAACCTAGGATCTTAACGAAATATGTGGACGATTTATTTGCCATTATTAAACGAGATGCAATTCAAGAAACTCTAGACGCACTCAACAATTTTCATAAGCAAATTCAATTTACAAAGGAAGAAGAAATGGACAACAAATTACCTTATTTAGACGCCCTCGTAATAAGAGAAAAGCGAACCATTAAAATAGATTGGTATCATAAAACAACAGCATCCGGACGCATCATTAATTATTACTCAAAACATCACAGACGAATTAAAATCAACACAGCTAACAATTTTATCAATAGAGTACTCAACATTAGTGACGAAGAATTTCATAAAACTAATATTGACAAAATTAAGAATATACTACGACAAAATGAATTCCCAGATAAAATGATTGACAACTTAATACGACACAGAAAAACCAAAATTCCATCTAATGACGAAAATGTAGAAAAACCAATAAAAATTTACAAATCTGTAACATATATACCAGAATTCACCGAAAATATCACCCAATCAAACATTTACAACAAAGACTTATTCCAATTAGCCATGAAAAATAACAACACCTTTGAACAACTTTACAGTAAGACAAAAAACAAAATTGACAAAAAAGACAAATACAATTTAGTATACAAAATTGGATGCAAAGGTGATGGTATACAAAAATGCGACAAAGTTTACGTTGGAACGACAAAATTAAAACTTAAAACGAGAATGTCGGCACATAAATCAGACCAAAAAATTACATATAAACCCATCGAACAAAAAACAGCACTTGCAGCCCACTGTGCAAAAGCTCGACACATAGCAAACTTGGACGACGTGGAGATACTACAACAAGAGAGTAACTACCACAAACGAATGACTCTGGAAATGCTACACATCATTAACGTTCCGTTGGAGAAGAGGCTCAACTTCAAAGTAGACACCGAAAAATGCGCACAAACATACAGACATCTAATAACAAAATATGGACAAAAGAGAAACCTGAGAAAACATAAACAAAGCTCACAAAGTGATGAACGCCAAACAGACAACAGCTAAACTGCCGCACCTTCGTAGTTTTTAGTGAAAAAATTTTAAATGTAATTTTTATTTTATTTTATAATTTTATAAAAAAATGTGATAATTATATGTGTTGTCATAATTATCTGTATAACTATGTGGTTATCGTTGTTAAAATGTGTTTATTTGTTTTTATACAAGTGTTGTGATTTTGTTAGTTTTTAATGCTTACATTTTTATTGTTTTTCTAGTCTCCTGATGATGAACTGCCGACGGGGGTTCGAAATATCGAGTATTTTAAAATAAAATAATTTTATAAATCAAATAATTAAAGATTTTTTCAATTTTTTTGTAAAATAAATAAACGCAGACCTAAAGCCGAAACAACTTTATAAATTATTATTATTATTATTATTATTATTATTATTATTATTATTATTATTATTATTATTATTATTATTATTATTATTATTATTATTATTATTATTATTATTATTATTATTATTATTATCATTATCATTATCATTATCATTATCATTATCATTATCATTATCATTATCATTATTATTATCATTATCATTATCATTATCATTCTCATTATTATCATTATTATTATTATTATTATTATTATTATTATTATTATTATTATTATTATTATTATTATTATTATTATTATTATTATTATTATTATTATTATTATCATTATTATTATCATTATTATTATCATTATCATTATTATTATTATCATTATCATTATCATTATCATTATCATTATCATTATCATTATCATTATCATTATCATTATCATTATCATTATCATTATCATTATCATTATCATTATCATTATCATTATCATTATCATTATCATTATCATTATCATTATCATTATCATTATCATTATCATTATCATTATCATTATCATTATCATTATCATTATCATTATCATTATCATTATCATTATCATTATCATTATCATTATCATTATCATTATCATTATCATTATCATTATCATTATCATTATCATTATCATTATCATTATCATTATCATTATCATTATCATTATCATTATCATTATCATTATCATTATCATTATCATTATCATTATCATTATCATTATCATTATCATTATCATTATCATTATCATTATCATTATCATTATCATTATCATTATCATTATCATTATCATTATCATTATCATTATCATTATCATTATCATTATCATTATCATTATCATTATCATTATCATTATCATTATCATTATCATTATCATTATCATTATCATTATCATTATCATTATCATTATCATTATCATTATCATTATCATTATCATTATCATTATCATTATCATTATCATTATCATTATCATTATCATTATCATTATCATTATCATTATCATTATCATTATCATTATCATTATCATTATCATTATCATTATCATTATCATTATCATTATCATTATCATTATCATTATCATTATCATTATCATTATCATTATCATTATCATTATCATTATCATTATCATTATCATTATCATTATCATTATCATTATCATTATCATTATCATTATCATTATCATTATCATTATCATTATCATTATCATTATCATTATCATTATCATTATCATTATCATTATCATTATCATTATCATTATCATTATCATTATCATTATCATTATCATTATCATTATCATTATCATTATCATTATCATTATCATTATCATTATCATTATCATTATCATTATCATTATCATTATCATTATCATTATCATTATCATTATCATTATCATTATCATTATCATTATCATTATCATTATCATTATCATTATCATTATCATTATCATTATCATTATCATTATCATTATCATTATCATTATCATTATCATTATCATTATCATTATCATTATCATTATCATTATCATTATCATTATCATTATCATTATCATTATCATTATCATTATCATTATCATTATCATTATCATTATCATTATCATTATCATTATCATTATCATTATCATTATCATTATCATTATCATTATCATTATCATTATCATTATCATTATCATTATCATTATCATTATCATTATCATTATCATTATCATTATCATTATCATTATCATTATCATTATCATTATCATTATCATTATCATTATCATTATCATTATCATTATCATTATCATTATCATTATCATTATCATTATCATTATCATTATCATTATCATTATCATTATCATTATCATTATCATTATTATTATTATTATTATTATTATTATTATTATTATTATTATTATTATTATTATTATTATTATTATTATTATTATTATTATTATTATTATTATTATTATTATTATTATTATTATTATTATTATTATTATTATTATTATTATTATTATTATTATTATTATTATTATTATTATTATTATTATTATTATTATTATTATTATTATTATTATTATTATTATTATTATTATTATTATTATTATTATTATTATTATTATTATTATTATTATTATTATTATTATTATTATTATTATTATTATTATTATTATTATTATTATTATTATTATTATTATTATTATTATTATTATTATTATTATTATTATTATTATTATTATTATTATTATTATTATTATTATTATTATTATTATTATTATTATTATTATTATTATTATTATTATTATTATTATTATTATTATTATTATTATTATTATTATTATTATTATTATTATTATTATTATTATTATTATTATTATTATTATTATTATTATTATTATTATTATTATTATTATTATTATTATTATTATTATTATTATTATTATTATTATTATTATTATTATTATTATTATTATTATTATTATTATTATTATTATTATTATTATTATTATTATTATTATTATTATTATTATTATTATTATTATTATTATTATTATTATTATTATTATTATTATTATTATTATTATTATTATTATTATTATTATTATTATTATTATTATTATTATTATTATTATTATTATTATTATTATTATTATTATTATTATTATTATTATTATTATTATTATTATTATTATTATTATTATTATTATTATTATTATTATTATTATTATTATTATTATTATTATTATTATTATTATTATTATTATTATTATTATTATTATTATTATTATTATTATTATTATTATTATTATTATTATTATTATTATTATTATTATTATTATTATTATTATTATTATTATTATTATTATTATTATTATTATTATTATTATTATTATTATTATTATTATTATTATTATTATTATTATTATTATTATTATTATTATTATTATTATTATTATTATTATTATTATTATTATTATTATTATTATTATTATTATTATTATTATCATTATTATCATTATCATTATCATTATTATTATTATTATTATTATTATTATTATTATTATTATTATTATTATTATTATTATCATTATTATTATCATTATTATTATCATTATTATCATCATCATCATCATCATCATCATCATCATCATCATCATCATCATCATCATTATTATCATCATCATCATCATCATCATCATCATCATCATCATCATCATCATCATCATCATCATCATCATCATCATCATCATCATCATCATCATCATCATCATCATCATCATCATCATCATCATCATCATCATCATCATCATCATCATCATCATCATCATCATCATCATCATCATCATCATCATCATCATCATCATCATCATCATCATCATCATCATCATCATCATCATCATCATCATCATCATCATCATCATCATCATCATCATCATTATCATTATCATTATCATTATCATTATCATTATCATTATCATTATCATTATCATTATCATTATCATTATCATTATCATTATCATTATCATTATCATTATCATTATCATTATCATTATCATTATCATTATCATTATCATTATCATTATCATTATCATTATCATTATCATTATCATTATCATTATCATTATCATTATCATTATCATTATCATTATCATTATCATTATCATTATCATTATCATTATCATTATCATTATCATTATCATTATCATTATCATTATCATTATCATTATCATTATCATTATCATTATCATTTTCATTATCATTATCATTATCATCATCATCATCATCATCATCATCATCATCATCATCATCATCATCATTATTATTATCATCATTATCATTATCATTATCATTATCATTATCATTATCATTATCATCATCATTATCATTATCATCATCATTATTATCATTATTATCATCATCATCATCATCATCATCATCATCATCATCATCATTATCATCATCATTATCATCATCATTATCATCATCATTATCATCATCATTATCATCATCATTATCATCATCATTATCATCATTATTATCATCATCATCATCATCATCATCATTATTATCATTATTATCATCATCATCATCATCATCATCATCATCATCATCATCATTATCATCATCATTATCATCATCATTATCATCATCATTATCATCATCATTATCATCATCATTATCATCATCATTATCATCATCATTATCATCATCATTATCATCATCATTATCATCATCATTATCATCATCATTATCATCATCATTATCATCATCATTATCATCATCATTATCATCATCATTATCATCATCATTATCATCATCATTATCATCATCATTATCATCATCATTATCATCATCATTATCATCATCATCATCATTATCATCATCATTATCATCATTATCATCATTATCATCATTATCATCATTATCATCATTATCATCATCATTATCATCATCATTATCATCATCATTATCATCATCATTATCATCATCATTATCATCATCATTATCATCATCATTATCATCATCATTATCATCATCATTATCATCATCATTATCATCATCATTATCATCATCATTATCATCATCATTATCATCATCATTATCATCATCATTATCATCATCATTATCATCATTATCATCATTATCATCATTATCATCATTATCATCATTATCATCATTATCATCATTATCATCATTATCATCATTATCATCATTATCATCATTATCATCATTATCATCATTATCATCATTATCATCATTATCATCATTATCATCATTATCATCATTATCATCATTATCATCATCATTATCATCATTATCATCATTATCATCATTATCATCATTATCATCATTATCATCATTATCATCATTATCATCATTATCATCATTATCATCATTATCATCATTATCATCATTATCATCATTATCATCATTATCATCATTATCATCATTATCATCATTATCATCATTATCATCATTATCATCATTATCATCATTATCATCATTATCATCATTATCATCATTATCATCATTATCATCATTATCATCATTATCATCATTATCATCATTATCATCATTATCATCATTATCATCATTATCATCATTATCATCATTATCATCATTATCATCATTATCATCATTATCATTATCATCATTATCATCATTATCATCATTATCATCATTATCATCATTATCATCATTATCATCATTATCATCATTATCATCATTATCATCATTATCATCATTATCATCATCATCATTATCATCATTATCATCATTATTATCATTATTATCATTATTATCATTATCATCATTATCATCATTATCATCATTATTATCATTATTATCATTATTATCATTATTATCATTATTATCATTATTATCATTATTATCATTATTATCATTATTATCATTATTATCATTATTATCATTATTATCATTATTATCATTATTATCATTATTATCATTATTATCATTATTATCATTATTATCATTATTATCATTATTATCATTATTATCATTATTATCATTATTATCATTATTATCATTATTATCATTATTATCATTATTATCATTATCATCATTATCATCATTATCATCATTATCATCATTATTATCATTATTATCATTATTATCATTATTATCATTATTATCATTATTATCATTATTATCATTATTATCATTATTATCATTATTATCATTATTATCATTATTATCATTATTATCATTATTATCATTATTATCATTATTATCATTATTATCATTATTATCATTATTATCATTATTATCATTATTATCATTATTATCATTATTATCATTATTATCATTATTATCATTATTATCATTATTATCATTATTATCATTATTATCATTATTATCATTATTATCATTATTATCATTATTATCATTATTATCATTATTATCATTATTATCATTATTATCATTATTATCATTATTATCATTATTATCATTATTATCATTATTATCATTATTATCATTATTATCATTATTATCATTATTATCATTATCTGTTTGACCTACAAAACGTTATCTTCTCAAATAGATATCATGGACAACGAGAGTGGATGACCTTATGTAAGAAAATGCAATTTCTTGCTTCAAGATAGCTGAGCAAGCTACGGCCTAGTAACTGTTTATTAAAGGGTGTTATATGCTCATACCTCCGAAGACCTGCTCATACCTGCATAGATCTTGAGTCAAGTTTGCTATAAACGACTTCCGCATAAGAAAATATTGGCAATAACAGCTGTAAGACAAGCTTCTTTCTAGTTTCAACTGGTACCAACGCAGCAGTCATCCGAAGATTTCTGAGAACATAATAAATTTTACTAACGCAGGAGTTTATATGATCTTCACAGGACAACGACGAGTTTATTTGGTAGCTGAGATTAGTAGCCTTTCTTACAAATTTTAGCTCAACGCCATTTAGGAAAATAGGGGGAACATAGAGATTCATATAAGGTGTTTGTGAAATCGGTAACACATACGATTTAAGAGGGTTCAATTCCAGCATATTAGCTTTGGCCCAATTTGCCACCAAATTTAAATCTACGTTAACTCTTGCACATAACTCTTCAGAGAGACAGACAAATGGGGCTGGACATATACAACTGCAAAAAGAATCAAATTAAAACATTTATTGTGATAAAACTACAAAACAAAGTGATTTTTTGTCTTTTACTCCAATTATAACATTTATTTTGGATAGACTATATTTCATTGAGACTTAATTTTTTAAGTTTATAATACAAAAAATATATTCCAAAATATTTTAATTATTTACTTAGTAATTCTAGTATAGCATTCTAATGTAGCGACAAGTACCCTTATGACCCTGGCTGGAAACGAAGAACAAAGATCTTTTAAAAACAAATATATTTTGCAATACTGTTTTTTGTTTTATTTACGTTAAAAAAAGTCTCTATATGTTATAGTCTATTCAAAAGAAATGTTTTAAATTGAGTAACATTTTTTCAAACGTGCAATGCAACCTTAAGAAAACTAAGCTATTCATACCTAAACAATTATGTGATATTATACAGGTATCTTATTTATAGAATTCTACAAGTGGCACTACTGATCTTTCGCATCATTTCTAAAAAAACATAAACATAGAAATATATATACGAGTATAAAAGACTTGTGCTATTAATAGTTTAATTAACAAACCCTAAATAAATCTTTCAAACAAAGTATATTCTTTAAAAAACGTATAGATGATTTCAATGTTTCTGATTAACAATAAAAGATTGTGTCTCATAAAATTTGGAACTAATTTGGTTGTCACATTGTGCATTTAATTAATTTAATATTATTTTCATTGGCCCATTATCATAAACAAAATAAAAGTCGACTCTAAATTTAGTATAAGTATTTTTGACCGTTTTTTAATACAATATGTTATCAAAAAGCTTGCACTAAATTTAGAGTCGACTTTTATTTTGTTTATAATGTGCTATTAAATGTATTTTTCGAAAAAAAAATTTAAATAGCTCTTATCTCTTAATGTATATATATTTATTTACATATAAATAAAAGTATCATATAAATTAAAAAAAACATATAAAATAACTTTAAAGTTCTAAAATATAAATCACTCAGGCATTTTCATGCAAGATTTCATTCAATGTTCTTGAGGTCTTTCTATAATTCAAATAATTTTAATGCAACCACCACACCCATCCACTAACATGCTTCACATTTTTCAGTACAACCTTCACTCATTCCACACAAGCAATGAACAATGTGTAGTGGGTTTTGCTGAGTGCGATCCATGGAAGGTTCGAGAACAGTGAAAATAAAGAACTCGCTATTCTCATTCTCAATGAAATTCATCCTTCTTTTTCGTTTCTTCATTGCGTTACATCGCGAAAGAATTGTATGACGCTATGTTTCATTTATATTTCCTGCATATATATTGGCCAATCTAATTAATTTTAACCATAGATCAGAATTCAACCCATCCATTTTAAATGCAAATAAAACTACTTATAAATAAACTAAATAACCTATAGAGGGTAGCCGTTTTATTGAATCGATTGCATAAAGGAACATTGCATGCACGAAATGGTAGCAAAAACGTAGTAAATTTTGTTTCCGCCATTATCGAACAGAAAAATATGTGTAGCATACCGTGGACAAAACAATAAGAGAGAAAAAAATGGCGAAAATTCCAATGTTTGACAAACAAGAAGACAATGTGTGACATGACTAATGTGACCAACATTTTCAGAGCAAAAAAGTACACGCACAGACTTTAAAAAGAAGTACAAAAGGAGCCCACAAGAAAAAATTTCAAAAATGCATGAATAATTGCACAAGAAGTTTTATTAATGAGATTAAAAATTAGATCAAGTTTACAATTCACTGCTTATATATATAAATTAATTTTGTGAAATAGTTTTTTCTTTTAAATCAAAAATAAAATAAAGAAAAAGTATTGAAAAGTATTGAAGTATTGAAAAGTAAGCACATTTCGCGCCCGCAGTACATATCCGTTACAACTAAAAAATCACAAATATTCAGGAGAGGTAAAAAACTGTAAAGCCTGCAGAAGCAACAAAGCTAACATTAGAGCAGACAAGCTGAATTTTCCCAATTAAAGAAGATAGTGATATAAAATAATTTTTTGCGGTAGTTAGAGATGTGTATTGTGAATTGTTTTCTGAAAAAATTGTCAAAAAGAAGTACAACAAGTAAAAAAAAGAGTACTTTTAGCGTACTTCGAAAACTCCCAAAAGGAGTACGGTTGGTCACATTAGACATGGCCCTATGACGCAAATTTCAGAGAGTGTCTCTTGGGAAGCTTTTCATGCATTTGTGCAGATGTCTATTAGATACAGCAAAGAAAAAAGTTATAAACATAAACAAAGAAGATGCGAATTGTAAGTCAATATAGGTAATTAGTGCCAATGAAAGTACAAAACAGAAACAAAAATCAAAGCCAATATAAAGGCCCTTTTAAAATAATAGGAACAAAATTTAGTTAATTCTATTATAGATATAAACGGCAAAACTATGGAAATACACAATTATCTTTTAAAATTATATAATCCCATATTATAAATTATATAGAAAATTATTCCACTGACAAAAAATTTATTTAAAATAAAACAAAACATGTTAAAATAGAAATTTTATGCTTTTGCATTTCTATAAAACAAAATTTAAAACAAGCGTGTTCAATTTTCAACTATAAACTTTTTTTCATAATAATCTCTTATTTCATTGCAATAACAAAAAATACGTAGCTATCTGAGATTGAATTAAGAAATTATGTGCAGTTGAATCATTGACCAGACAGTTGAAACCAAGCTGAGAAAAACCCGATTTTTTGAAAATATTTATGAATTAGTTTTACAAAAAATGTACATTATATGAAATAAAAACTAATATATCATATATTAATATTTAAAATATTTCAATATTTTCAGCCGCAATAAAACGCAAACTTCATCGAATGGAGTTAAAATTTAAAAAATGGCATCGAAAAAAATTGCGGTTTAGTTTACTTGTTTTTAATTTAAGAACAATATTTTAAAATTATGTTTTAAAATATTTGTTTTCAATATTTTTAATGCCGGTTTAAAATTTTTGATGCCGGTTTTAAATTTTGATGAATTTTTTTTTTTTTAATTTTATTTTAATAAATGTTTTTAAACTTTAAAAGTTTACTATAAAAGTATATTTGAAAATATTGTTTTGAAAACAAAAGCTTTTGTTTTAAATTTAACTTTACAAACATTTGTGTTTAACTTAAATGAAACTGTTTCAAGCTCTATTTTAAAAACAAATTCGTTAGATATGAGCACATCAGCACCGCATATGCTGATGATATCCAAATTTATCTCTCTAGACGTGTTGGTCTTATTGATGATCTGAGTTGCAGGTTGAATGAAGATTTAGAAATAATTTATAAATGGGCGGTAAAAAATTGTCTTACTCTTAATCCAATAAAATCCTACGTTTTGCCAATATCAAAAAACAAAATTTATATGTAAGACATTCCTCCTATCTACATTGGTAATACTCCACTTAAATTTGTAAGTAAAGTCACTAATCTTGGTTTTGTGTTGAATTCTTCACTTACATGTGTTGTCCATATTAATAGTGTAGTTAGTAAAATTTATTGTACATTGCGTAATCTAAGACAATCTGCCCCCTTTACGCCTACTGAAACAAAAAGAAGGTTGGTGGTTCAATTGATTGTTCCTATAACACTGGTCGGCATCAAAATAAGAGCAATATCGATTGATACATATCGACGCGCTAAATCCAAATATGTAATCAGAATTTGTCTAGCACGTTTAGTTTTAATACTATAAGCAATTTTTTCAGTGCAGTGAATGTTGATAAATAAAGTAAAATATTCTGATGTTCCTTCGGCCCAAAGGCCTATTCCTCGCAATAAAGAACTACCAGCACTAGTTCCCCCTTCGGAAGCACAAGCTGACGTGTCGATATTTCCGAATCACCATCTGTAAAATCAAAGTTTCCCTTAGGAGTCCATCTAGTTTAACATCTACTCAACCAATCTGAACCAAGGAGAATAAATAATAGTAAAGAGATTTCAAAGGCGAATTAGTTCAATAAGGCGAAAAATTATGACCATTGAGGTGCAGCCCGTGCGGAGAAATATGGCGGCGATATTGAGAGCAGAGCTGAAAATGAGCCAATGAAATGAGTCGACCGAAAACAAATCGTACTGAGAGAATTTTGTAGTACACTCGCAACTGGTTTCCTAATGATGACATGTTGCGAGTGTGAGCGGCCGGAGGAGAGGAATGAAAACACCAGCAAAGTCAAGCAACAACGAAAACAAAACAAAAGCACAGATCATATGGCAATTAGAAACTCTTAAGTATCCGAATTGACTATTATAAATGAAAATGCAAAAATCTAATTGTCACTGTTTTTAGCGCATTTAGCTATTTGCAAGTTTCCTTTTCTATGCCGAATTGGTTTCGTTTTATCCTCAGCTGAACGTTGCTGTTGTTGTTCTTGTTGTCAGACATATTTCTAACATAGCCGATATTGTTTTGTTTTGTTCTTAGCTGAATAGATAGAAACCAAGCAAATATCCCATTTTCATGATCAATTAACTGTTTGAAAATATTTTACATATATGTATTTGCAACAAATATTTTCCTTCTTTTAATTAGATTTGATATGAAAAATATGTGATAATAATTATTGTGAAGAGTTCTAAATATATATGTATTTGAAATTTTTTTTTCAAATAATTTTCAATACAAGAAAATCTATTTCAACAATTTTAAAAATTTAAGTTATTAAAGTCCTTACCGCATTAATAACATATATACAAAGCCAACTTTTTGGTTACATAAAATCGAATCAAAGAAAGTTATACTGCACACTATTCTTTGTTTAATTTCTGTTAAACATACATATTTATAATTTTTAATAAAACTTTTAATACATATGTATGTATTTACATTTGTGTAATTTATCTGGGCTTATCTATGTATTCATCTCATATCTGTTTATTCATCTTTGATCTGTTTATCCATCTCTGGGCAGTTCAGAAAATCATTTATCTGTATATATTATATTTTAAAGGATTGCGAAAAAGTCAATTTAAAGAAAACTTCTTGGTTTTTTTACAATATTGATTTCAGCAAATTTTGTCACAGTTAGAAAAATGTGTTCAAAAATTATGTGAAATAAAAAAACCTTGTCTAAATAGAAAATTAACACATTTTGTTAAACATAACTTTTTCTATATACTGTTGCGCTTTACAAGATTTGTCTTTATGTTTGTAAAAAAATTAAAAATAAAGTAACGTAGTAGAAAGATAAATGAACATATCATTATATTTAAAGTTATAAAAAGTCGATATTAGTTAGTCGATATAAGAAGTAATAAAAACAGCACTTGAAGTATTTTTTAAAAAACCAGGTATGCACTTCGATCTATATTTAATTGTTATTTAAAATGAATTATCAAACAAAAAAAATCAGGTGAAAAGTACCAGAGCAGTGGTATTTTACTTTTCGAAAAAATTTTAGATTCTTTCCTGTTGTAATAACAAACTTTTAAAAAGCAACATTTTCAAAAATGCTAATAAAAATGTTGTTAAAATAATTTCTGAGACAAAACTTAAAAGAATTTCAAAAAAGTTGTGTTATTACTTTAAATAACTTAATCATTATGACATTTTTTACTGAAAGTGCAACATTTTGTCAATTTTGAGTTTGAGAATTTTAACGTTATATTTTATAAAAATCGCAAAAATTAAAATTAGTCAATGATATTACGTTGGATAACCTGGTCGTTTTGAAAGTTTTTTCCTGGAAGTGTAACGTTTTGAAAATTTCGAGTTTGAGTATTTTTGCGAAAATAATTCCTAAAAATCCAAAAATGCATAATTTTAAAAAACAACATCACAGGCGGTTGTGGCAACTTTTCCAAAACAAAGCGAAAGTTAAAAAAAAATGTTATAACTGTTGAAACTTGACAGTTTCTTAAAAATCCTCAAAGTGCCTGTTTCTGGCATATTGATCAATTCAAAATCAAGAGTATGCAGCTGTCATTTTGATTCTTCTTGCATTGGAGGGTCACGCCTTAAAAGCGGTTCAATTCCAACCATATGTCTTGGTAAGTGTTATACAAAGCTTTTTAAAGATAAAACGAATTCAAATATTTTTTCTTTCATCCAGTTTGGTTCAGTATATGTCTATCTTTAAATTTAAACTTCACCCAAAAAAATCCTGTAGTAAAAATAAATAAAAATGTATTTAAAGCAAATGTAAATTAGTAACTCACCGTCCAAATAAAAATGTAACTATTTTTACTAATTTCAATTATTTACTTTTACTACATATTTTTTAACTACAGAAAATAAATACATTCACATTAAAATTAAAATTTTTTTCATTTATTAATTAAAAAACTGCAAAACATTTTGTGCCACAGTACAAAGATTGCTTTTATTGTAAGAAAATCAAAGAATTTTTCAACAATTACTTACTACATGCAACTACTTAGTGTAGCATTAATTATTTAAATGGAAATTGAGTGAAAATATATTGAATAACTACATATGTGTTTAAATCAATTGATTTAAACAATTTATTAAAACAATAAACCAAATATAAAGTATCTACACGGCTGCGTTCGGAGGACACCAAAAAGACTGTGGTTTTAGTTAATTTAAAAAAACAGTAAATCAGCGAAATGTGCTGAAATTTCAAGATACATTTTTTATATGTATAAAAAGTGCAAATAGTACAGAATTCAAAATTATAAAAATTAAAATTTCGGTCGGTTGCGTATGGTGTCCCCAATGGTTGCGTACGGTGGACACTTAAAAATGCGTTTACTATGTTAAAATTCTCACACTAAAAAAATAGAAAAAACGTATTTTCTTTTATTTCTTACTGCACATAGTATGTGCTGAAGTACGGTACAAAACATTTTTAGTTTCCATAAAGTTGATTTTTTCGATTTGCAGTTTACTTTTTTAAGGAATGCGTGATATATATTTCTATGTCAATTTATAAATAAACTACAATAGTTAGTAGTAGTTTTTTTTGAGGATTCATTTTAATTTTTTTAAAAATAAGGAAAATTTTCTAGAAAATGTTATAAAATGAGAAAATATGTCTATTAAGAAAAATGTATTGGTTTATGTTGTTTAAATTTGTAGTGATGTAAATAAGTAAAATGAATATTGTAGGGTATTACAGACAAAAGAAAAAAATTCAGGTGGAGTTTGTAGCCCTTTTAATAACCAAAAGTTTTTGGAGTTCCTAGTTATTTTATTATATTTTTTAAAATTACTAAAAATATAATTTTAATTGAAAGTATAATTTTAAAGATTTTTTATGATTTTTTTGACATCATAACATCATTAAATTTCATTTGCATATTTACTGCGCATATTTTTGTATATTTTACAATAAATGCATGTGGTTTTCCATATTTTTGCTTATTTTGATTTGGAACCATTTAAATAAGTCGACATTTTATAGGAAAAGATAACTTACTTTATAATAATTACAGTTATGTTCACTTCATATTTTTGTTTTCTACCATAACAGGGGAATTATGTGAGATTCCAAAAATGGGAAATGCATTTTTTTTTTACTTTTCTCGCACCCACTTCGCTCTGTCGAAAATGCTTCAACCAAGCCGCAATCTTCGATCCATTGCTGGCGTCGAATCGTTGCTGCATTCAGGAACAGAGCAATTTGTCCATTGTTCTCGAAGATTACAGGTAAGCTGAGGTAAATGCATATCTTCAGCATCGTGACCTTCAAGTTGAATAAAACAATTCCAACAAAGGATTGGAAAAGATTATTATTAGAAAAACAATAAAAAGGAATCATGCTTATTAAGAATTTGTAGCATAATTCATTTATAGTGCGTGTATAAGAGTACAAACAAGCAGCATATTTTTTAAAACATAGTGCTTTTGGCTATAAACTATTGTTATTAATTATTATCTATACATAAAATAAAACTGAAAAAAATTGTGAACATTGAATATTTTTAAAAATTCCTTTTGCGATAAACATTTTGAAGGATGTGGATTTTAAAAATGTAATGACATACTGCACTTTTTCTCACAAAAAAAGATACGCTTCAAAATAACGGCTCAAAAAGAAAATAAAAAACAAAATATGAATTACAAATTGAAGATATGTTTGAACAATCGTTTAAAAAACTTTTGGTTATTAAAAGGGCTACAAACTCCACCTGAATTTTTTTTCGTTTGTCTGTAATACCCTACAATATTCATTTTACTTATTTACATCACTACAAATTTACACAACATAACTCAATATATTTTTCTTAAAAGACATATTTTCTCATTTTATATCATTTTCTAGAAAATTTTCCCTATTTAAAAAAAAATTCAAATGAATCCTCATAAAAATTTATTTACTGGGTATTCTAGTTTATTTATAAATTGACATAGAAATATATATCACGCATTCCGTAAAAAAGTAGACCGCAAATCGAAAAAATCAACTCTATGCAAACTGAAAATGTTTTGTACCGTAATTCAGCACATACTATGTGCAGTAAGAAATAAAAGAAAATATGGTTTTTCTATTATTTTAGTGTGTGAATTAAAGCATAGTAAACGCATTTTTAGTAAGCGAATTTTTTTTATTTTTGTGGTGAAATATCAATACGTAATATAAAGCTTAAGTAACAGTAATTAACAAATAGGTTAACATAACAAATATATTAAAAAAATTGATATACGACATAAAATATTAAACGAAAAGTTTTTTCCTCAGTACTAGACAAAAAATAAATTTTGTAAAGCCTACCTAAAACAAATCAAAAATAATACTTGCGAATGAAATTTTCAGAGTTTATTAACTCACATAAAAGTAATTTTTTGACTATTATTGGTTGCGTACTGGGGACACTTTAATGATCTTTGTTGAAATGTACAAGTGCGAAACTCTTTACAATGTAAATTCTTGCTTTTCATAGTAAAATTAATCGAAAATATGAGCCACTAAGGCCGCAAAAATATAAAAGTGTTTCACATCGACAAACAAGAAATAGAGGACTAGAAAATAAATTGAAAAATGAATGGGCAAAAATTTAAAAGATCCCGAATATACGAAATCAACATAATTTTGAGGCAACAAAATATAAACATCTACAATCATGGAATAGTAAAGGTCCCAACAAGACACAGCTAATAACATTTTAATTTTTTAACACGTATTGTTAACCTTTTTTAAGTGTCCACCGTACGCAACCATTGGGGATACCATACGCAACCGACCGAAATTTTAATTTTTATAATTTTGAATTCTGTACTATTTACACTTTTTATACATATAAAAAATTTATCTTGAAATTTCAGCACATTTCGCTGATTTACTGTTTTTTTTTAAATTAACTAAAACCACAGTCTTTTTGGTGTCCTCCGAACGCAGCCGTGTAGATACTTTATATTTGGTTTATTGTTTTAATAAATTGATTAAATCAATTGGTTTAAACACATATGTAGTTATTCAATATATTTTTACTCAATTTACATTTAAATAATTAATGCTACACTACGTAGTTGCATGTAGTAAGTAGTTGCTTACATGCATTTATTTAAATAAAGAATATCTACAATAAAATAATTTGCATAATATGTAATTGATAGCAATTGTATTTATTTCAACTAAAATAATTATAAAAGGTTCGTGATGAAGAACTGTGGTAAGTATTCCTCTTAAAATGCATTTTTTTATACCAAAATTCTTTGATTTTCTTACAATAAAAGCAATCTTTGTACTGTGGCACAAAATGTTTTGCAGTTTTTTAATTAATAAATGAAAAAAATTTTAATTTTAGTGTAAATGTATTTATTTTCTGTAGTTAAAAAATATGTTGTAAAAGTAAATAATTGAAATTAGTAAAAATAGTTACATTTTTATTTGGACGGTGAGTTACTAATTTACATTTGCTTTAAATACATTTTTATTTATTTTTACTACAGGATTTTTTTGGGTGAAGTTTAAATTTAAAGATAGACATATACTGAACCAAACTGGATGAAAGAAAAAATATTTGAATTCGTTTTATCATTAAAAAGCTTTGTATAACACTTACCAAGACATATGGTTGGAATTGAACCGCTTTTAAGGCGTGACCCTCCAATGCAAGAAGAATCAAAATGACAGCTGCATACTCTTGATTTTGAATTGATCAATATGCCAGAAACAGGCACTTTGAGGATTTTTAAGAAACTGTCAAGTTTCAACAGTTATAACATTTTTTTTTTAACTTTCGCTTTGTTTTGGAAAAGTTGCCACAACCGCCTGTGATGTTGTTTTTTAAAATTATGCATTTTTGGATTTTTAGGAATTATTTTCGCAAAAATACTCAAACTCGAAATTTTCAAAACGTTACACTTCCAGGAAAAAACTTTCAAAACGACCAGGTTATCCAACGTAATATCATTGACTAATTTTAATTTTTGCGATTTTTATAAAATATAACGTTAAAATTCTCAAACTCAAAATTGACAAAATGTTGCACTTTCAGTAAAAAATGTCATAATGATTAAGTTATTTAAAGTAATAACACAACTTTTTTGTAATTCTTTTAAGTTTTGTCTCAGAAATTATTTTAACAACATTTTTATTAGCATTTTTGAAAATGTTGCTTTTTAAAAGTTTGTTATTACAACAGGAAAGAATCTAAAATTTTTTCGAAAAGTAAAATACCACTGCTCTGGTACTTTTCACCTGATTTTTTTTGTTTGATAATTCATTTTAAATAACAATTAAATATAGATCGAAGTGCATACCTGGTTTTTTAAAAAATACTTCAAGTGCTGTTTTTATTACTTCTTATATCGACTAACTAATATCGACTTTTTATAACTTTAAATATAATGATATGTTCATTTATCTTTCTACTACGTTACTTTATTTTTAATTTTTTTACAAACATAAAGACAAATCTTGTAAAGCGCAACAGTATATAGAAAAAGTTATGTTTAACAAAATGTGTTAATTTTCTATTTAGACAAGGTTTTTTTATTTCACATAATTTTTGAACACATTTTTCTAACTGTGACAAAATTTGCTGAAATCAATATTGTAAAAAAACCAAGAAGTTTTCTTTAAATTGACTTTTTCGCAATCCTTTAAAATATAATATATACAGATAAATGATTTTCTGAACTGCCCAGAGATGGATAAACAGATCAAAGATGAATAAACAGATATGAGATGAATACATAGATAAGCCCAGATAAATTACACAAATGTAAATACATACATATGTATTAAAAGTTTTATTAAAAATTATAAATATGTATGTTTAACAGAAATTAAACAAAGAATAGTGTGCAGTATAACTTTCTTTGATTCGATTTTATGTAACAAAAAAGTTGGCTTTGTATATATGTTATTAATGCGGTAAGGACTTTAATAAGTTAAATTTTTAAAATTGTTGAAATAGATTTTTTTTGTATTGAAAATTATTTGAAAAAAAAAATTTCAAATACATAGATATTTAGAACTCTTCACAATAATTATTATCACATATTTTTCATATCAAATCTAATTAAAAGAAGGAAAATATTTGTTGCAAATATTTCGTAATACATATATGTAAAATATTTTCAATTTAATCAATCAACACCTTTTTTACTAGTTTTACGATATTTTAAGTATATTATAATTTATCTTACAGTAATACTGCAAGGGGGCCGGCATGTTTAGGCCGCAACCCTAAAGGTTAAAGAAAGTAATAGATTAACTTACTACTTTATCGACTCGTTCCAGTATCGATTCTCGATACACGAACGAGTCGTTCGATCGTCTTCTCCGACGAGTGAGTTTTGCTTTTTACTTGTATTAACAAATTGATTTCGGAAAGTAGAAAACTTCATTTTGAGCAACCGCGTTAAATTTAATATTAAATTAAATATTTCCACTAATTGGAAACAAATAATCACTTATTGATTATTAGCAAGCAATCACTAATTGATTGCCAGCAACCTAAATTTAGTTTTCTTTAACGCTCCTGTATATACACTTCATGCAGTAAGAAGCAGCCATTATTAATATTCACAAACGAACGTAAGAAATAAATATTGTACATTTAATCTAAGCTAACTAATTACTGGTGTTTTGTTCTTTTTTTGTTTTTCTCCGCATATAAACCGAGCACATATTGCCCGAAAGTTATATGCAAATAGCTTGGCTTACCAGGATTGGCAGCGAAAGGCCAGCGCTCTTGGGTGAATCATCACTTCACCGGAACAGACCCAAATGATCTGCTCATGTGGCTGCGGCAAAAAAGGCCGGGCAAAACTCACCCCGGCACCCGTCCCTCCTTCACGTGAAGACACAGACAAACTAGGCCTGGCTACGTGCACAGGTTCAGGCTTCGACTTTTTCATGCATTTATAAGGTTCAAAATGCAGCCGAGTATGGTTTCCTTTTACCGTACCGTACCGTGGCAGTTTATCCAAAAAAGACGTGAACTGCGAAATTTTACTAAAACACGAAACGACAGAGGCGGACGGAATATTTTGCGATGTTGTGAAAGTAGATCCTGTTAATATCCAGCCAAAAATGGTTTCCTGAGCAATAAGTGACCAAAGAGCATTTCGACGGATACCATCGAGAAGAATTTGTGGGTATAAATCACCACCTAGTAGTATATCAACTTGATCGCTACAGTAAAAGCGCTTATCGGCTAGTACAAGATCCGGAAAAACTTGCTGCAACATCGGATCTATTGAGCAGGTAGGAAGATTTCTTGTAGTTTTCGAAAGTATTAGCGCGTTTGTAGTCAACCGAATGGTTGGATCAATAGGTGATCCTATAACCAAAGTGCTAGCTTTTTGTACTTTTGCAGAAACGACATTGTTAAGTCCCGAGACTTCAGCAGAAACGCGATGAGTAGGTAGCTGAATAAGTCGCTGCAACCTCTCAGAAATAAAAGAGCCTTCGGAGCCAGAATCAATAAGTGCTCTGGCTGTAAAACTAGATCCTCGGTAGCAAACATTAATCATCGCAGTGCCCAACAAAATACCTTTGCTGGTAGAGGCAAAGCACGTCTGATAATTTTCGCTAGCGCTCGCAGACGTCTGCGGTTGCGCTGCTCCTTGAAGAGTGGACTGTATAGTGAATGTGCCATTTCGAACATCTCTGTGCAACAACGAGTGATGTCGTTGTCCACATAAAGAGCAATTGTACCACCTTTTACAATTTTTTGAAGTATGGCCAGATGACAGACAGTTAAGGCAGCAATGAAAACGCCTCGCAACTGATGATCTGTCATTTACGTTCATTGCCAAAAACATCGGGAAGAACTTCAATGCATGATGCTGGGTTTCGCACAAGTTGCAATTGGTTGTTGTCTCTTTTGCCTGATTGGTGTTAACTTTGTTCACATCTGGTGAAGGTGCGTAAGATATTTGCCCTTTTGGCATCGCGCCTCTAAAGTCAGACACCGTTTCTAACGTCTGAAATCGACTTGTTAGAAATTTATCCAAGTCAGCCCATTTGGGGATTTCTGCCCTGTTCTCTATTGATTGCTCCCATAAGGAGAGCGTCGTTTCAGGCAACTTTATTGAACACAAATATGTGAATATCGCATCCCAATTGTTGATGTCGACTTTGTGCATTGTGAGTGCATAAATGCAATTATTAATTTCTCTTTGCAATTTTTTAATGGCACTTCCCGACTCATTTGAAACCACCTGGAGATTGAACAAAACTTTTAATTGACTATTCACCAGAATACGCTTATTTTCATAGCGGTCTGTCAAGTTTTGCCATGCTGTTGCAAACCCTTCATGCGTAAGAGGAGATTTTTGAACAATCTCTTTTGCCTCTCCGCGGGTTTTCTGGTTGAGGTGAAAAAGTTTCTCAACAGGAGTTAGTCGATTATTTGAGACGTAAATCGCTGAAAACAAATCTCTGAAGGAAGGCCATGTTAAATAATCACCGTGAAATAATTCGGTATCACACGGCGGCAAATTGATATTATGGCTAGACATTGGCAACTCAACTTGTGAAACATCAACTTTACTGTGTTCTTTGATCGTGGCTAACTTATCGCTAAGTTCGTTAAATTTTGCAAGACATCGAACATATGTCTGAAAACACGAGCGATATTTTATTTTCACGACGCTGATGTTATCATCATCGTCATTCGTTGCCGCTAGCTTTTGCAGGCATGACTCGTATGATGCCTTAACATTTGTCCACTGCGATTTTAATTCCTCTTCGTGAATTTTAAGAGCGAAAATATTATGCTCATTTTGAGGAATAGCATTAAAATCTGCTTCCAGCTCAAAAATGGTGTCAGTAGATCTCATAAAGGAGTTCATCTTCGCCATTATTTATTTGAGAAACAAAAATAAGTTTTGTTTATGAACAGATTAGAAGCTTAAATTGCTCCAAATATTTTTAATTTGTTTCTAATAAGTAGAAACTTTCAAATGTTAGGTAAATTTAAGCTAAAACTGCTTAAAATACTTATTTTTTTTACCTTGTTTCTAATACGTAGAAACTTTCAGATTACTTGTCGGTAAAAATTAAGCTTAATTTGCTTAAAATTTTTTACTCAGCTTCTAATACGTAGAAACTTGCAAATAATAGGTAATTTTTGCAGCTGAAGACTGCTTAAAATATTTTTTACCTTGGTTTCTAATAAGTAGAAACCCTTACTTGTCGGTAAAAATCAAGCTTAATTTGCTTAAATTTTTTTAATCAGTTTCTAATACGTAGAAACTTGCAAATGTTAAGTAAGTGTCAGCTTAAGATTGCTTAAAATACTTTTACCTTTGTTTCTAAAAGGTAGAAACTTGAAAAGTTAGGTAAAGTCAAGCTAAAACTGCTCGAAACCTTCAGTTGCAGGTAAAATTAAGCTACAATTGCTTAAAATTTTCTCTTGCCCTAGTTTCTAATATGTAGAAACTTTCAGCTGTAGGAAAAATTAAACTTAAATTGCTTGCAAATATTTTTTTTACCTTGGTTTCTAATAAGTAGAAACCCTTATTTGCCGGTAAAAATTAAGCTTAAATTGCTTAAACAAATTTTTGACCTAGTTTCTAATATGTAGAAACTTGCAAATATTAGATAAAAAAAGCTAGAATTAGTTAAAAAGAAATGGGTTTTCCTAGTTTCTAATACGTAGAAACTTTCAGCTGATGGCAGAAATTTAGCTTAAATTGGTAGAAAGTATTTTTACCTAGTTTCTAATACGTAGAAACTTTACACACACCGAAAAAAAGTGATTTGTTTTAAAAATGTGAAAATAGGAAAATTGTAAAAACCTAATAAATTATGTAAAATTATTTATTTTCCGTCTTATTTATGTTAATTGATCATAACAAAACAATTTTTTAAAAATCCCACGAAAATTAAAAAAAATCCCCAAAGAAAACCGTGTACTAGGTAAAATATTTTTGTACCCGACTTGGTGTACACGAATTGGAATTTAACTTAAAATAGTTAAAATTCCCGAAAAAGTGCTAAAAATAAGAATCGCAATATGTGCGATAAATTTTGACGAACTGGCAACACTTTTCCGAAATCGACCAGCTGTTTCGATTGTGTTTTATTTTTTCGTCTTGTTTGTTTGCTGAACTGTTCGTGTTTGTTTACATTCGTGTTTTCTTTGTTAATCGGTTTCAATTAATTTTTATAAATTGTGAAAATAATAACTAATATAACATAAAGAAATAATATAATAAGTTATCAAAAACAAAATAAAAGTAATAAGAACTTGTGTTATAATAAAAACGAAGCCGGCCAAATAAACCAGTGTGTGTGTGAATGTGTGTTTTTATTTTGCGTCAACTTATTTTATTGCAAGTTAATTTGCATAAAATTAACAAGCGAATTAAACTATTGCAATAATTAGTTGGTGCTAAATAAATTTCCAATTGGTGTACAGCAAAAAACTCCGTTCACTTATCCGCGAGTTTTCTAATAAGTAGAAAACTAATTTCGCCGGACGGACAAACTATTTTTACGACACAAAACAAAGTATAAAAAAGTTAAAAAATTCGTGAAACGAAGTGTTTGTTTGTGCGTGAGTGTGTGTGTGCAGCGATTATTGTATGACAACCAACCTTATAATGAAAAAATTATATAGTTTCGCAAAAATATTCGCGATTTAATTGTAAAATGTAATCTTTAATTTGCACAATAAAACTTTTATAACTTGATCCACTTGAAAAGAAAACCAATCAACTAACCTTTCTTATCTGGTGCAGTTGATGCAATTGTGCTTTGTTTAAAAATTCTCCGTTTTCCTTCCCAGACTCAAAATTACCAGGAACTGATGCAGAAGTACCATCCGGCTCGAAGGATCATGAGCAGAACATTTGGGTCTGTTCCGGTGAAGTGATGATTCACCCAAGAGCGCTGGCCTTTCGCTGCCAATCCTGGTAAGCCAAGCTATTTGCATATAACTTTCGGGCAATATGTGCTCGGTTTATATGCGGAGAAAAACAAAAAAAGAACAAAACACCAGTAATTAGTTAGCTTAGATTAAATGTACAATATTTATTTCTTACGTTCGTTTGTGAATATTAATAATGGCTGCTTCTTACTGCATGAAGTGTATATACAGGAGCGTTAAAGAAAACTAAATTTAGGTTGCTGGCAATCAATTAGTGATTGCTTGCTAATAATCAATAAGTGATTATTTGTTTCCAATTAGTGGAAATATTTAATTTAATATTAAATTTAACGCGGTTGCTCAAAATGAAGTTTTCTACTTTCCGAAATCAATTTGTTAATACAAGTAAAAAGCAAAACTCACTCGTCGGAGAAGCCGATCGAACGACTCGTTCGTGTATCGAGAATCGATACTGGAACGAGTCGATAAAGTAGTAAGTTAATCTATTACTTTCTTTAACCTTTAGGGTTGCGGCCTAAACACAGTTAATTGATCATGAAAATGGGATATTTGCTTGGTTTCTATCTATTCAGCTAAGAACAAATCAAAACAATATCGGCTATGTTAGAAATATGTCTGACAACAAGAACAACAACAGCAACGTTCAGCTGAGGATAAAACGAAACCAATTCGGCATAGAAAAGGAAACATGCAAATAGCTAAATGCGCTAAAAACAGTGACAATTAGATTTTATAATAGTTTTATAATAATAGTCAATTCGGATACTAAAGAGTTTCCATATGATCTGTGCTTTTGTTTTGTTTTCGTTGTTGCTTGACTTTGCTGGTGTTTTCATTCCTCTCCTCCGGCCGCTCACACTCGCAACATGTCATCATTAGGAAACCAGTTGCGAGTGTACTACAAAATTCTCTCAGTACGATTTGTTTTCGGTCGACTCATTTCATTGGCTCATTTTCAGCTCTGCTCTCAATATCGCCGCCATATTTCTTCGCACGGGCTGCACCTCAATGGTCATAATTTTTCGCCTTATTGAACTAATTCGCCTTTGAAATCTCTTTACTATTATTTATTCTCCTTGTCTGAACTAAATGACCTCGTCCGCAAATGGAACTTTCGAATTCCGGAATTGGAACTCTGATCTCGATATTAGCGATGAATAATAAATTTAGATTCGATGACTTTTATTTAGTAGGCCGAGGTTTTATGATTTTAAAAAATATACAAAATACAAAAATTAACATACCAGTTTATTTTCCCTTTAGTTGAAACACCAATTTTAACAATTTTTCTCGCACTTTTTTTTTTCATTCCAATTTTATTGTTCAAGCATGTTGTACAGCTACAAAATATTTATAGAAAGTAAACATAACAGATATATGAAAAATATTAATCTTACCTCCAAGGATTTCTAGGCTTATTTTCAGGAACTGAATCCAAGCATGATAAATGAAAACATTTCGAACACACACTGCACTGTAAAAGACAGGGACCTTTGTTTGTACTAGTGCAAGCATCACATTGAGTACATTGTTGACATCGCCAAACGCTCCCTTTCGTAACTAGCATATATAACAATACTGAGTTGTGAGATTGACAGTTACCAGCGTTGTTGGCACATGTTGTATGCAATGACATTCCACAGTTTTGACAAGAACTAAGAGGTTCTGGTATACCATTTTGATTTTTTTTTGTGTTCCCAGAGCAAAGAGAACAATAACTGTTTCCCTTGAAAAGAAAAAATTACAAAAATTTTTATATATTGTATTTTCAATATTTTTTTTATTTGATATTCAAATGGTACGAATGTGAAAAAAATAATATTTTTATTGTGGTTCGTTCTTTTTCTGCAAAAACTTTTCCTCATCATCATCATTTGAATAAATACGGTATACATAGCTGTAAATAAATTATGTTATTCGAATTACAACCTTAGCAAAATATTTTAATATTTCAGATTTACAACTTAAACCTATTCAGCCCAATCATGAAACATTTTCTTCCGGGAGTTGTAAAAGGGAGTTTCCGTTTTTAAATAAAGTTTCAAAACTTTTTGGAAATTTTTAATGCAATTTTGTTTATCTACCCCCAATATTCATTAGTGTAAAATAAAAAATGAGATGTTCAGGCATGTTTTGCATTTCACTTCCAGAACACCATATATCGAATTTAATTATGATTTATTTTCATTTCCACTCGGAAGTGGAATGTAGAAAATGCCTGATGATCTGCTATTATTAAACCGGCACCCTTTTACAACTCTCTGGAGAAAATGTTTCATGATTGGGCTGATTATGAATGTGATTCTGATTGAAAAATATTTTTAAAAAATCGGCTGCTTTCGTTTTTCGATATACAAAAACAAAGGTGCAGTATTTTTGAGTCACATGAATTGGTGCACCTTGTTCAATCATGAAAAACTATTAGTTAAAAAGTAAAATCATACTTTTTTTTAATTTGATATGATGTTAAGCACTGCTCTCACTCGAAATGGCTACTAAAATTCTTTCGGTAAAGTTTTTCAAAATAACGCTGCGAAAAGGTTGCGAACCTAAAATTTCTAGGTTCTAGGTTTTCTAGGTTTTAATTCTAAAATTTCTAAAACTTAACGCACGAATATTTAATTTTACATACCATTAAACTCAGAATTAAATTAATTTTTTTTATTTATTGGCCAAGCAAGGCAATTATCTTATTTCTACAGGTTGTATTTTTCCCCTCACACCTTTCCTTGTGTTAGTGTTCGAAGATATAGAAATCGAAGTGGGCGTTATACTGAATGAATTTAATTAAAAAATACATCAAAATGATAAGGAGAGAAAAAAAAAATAAATAAAAGGAACTTACATACTAACATATCTATATATATAAAATAGGATGTGTGTATGTATGTAACGTATGGACTCCAAAACGGCTGGGCCGATTTTGATGAAATTTTCAGGTAATGTTCATCTTGGTACGGTGGGTAACATAGGCTATATTTGGACCCGATAGGTGGCGCTGGGGTGGACTAATATCGAAAATTTGAATTTATGGACCAATTTAACTGAAATTCAGAATGTATGTTTGTTTGATCATAAGAAAATAATTTGTGTATAAATGGACACGGTAGGTGGCGCTGGGGTGGACTTATTTCGAAAATTCGATGGCGTGAAAAATATATAAATACTTTTAATTTTATTTTATAACGAGGGGAGTAGCGAAGCACACCGGGTTCAGCTAGTTTTATATATAGTAGAAGAAAATATGCTTATTATCACTGCTGTGTTAACATATAATTAAGAGCAGTTCTCATCTAGAGGTCCAAAAACACGGTGACTTTCTCAAATGTTTTTTATAGAAGGAAGTAAATGACACCAACCTAGGCCCTATATCCTATATTTGCATCTTCAACCTGTTTTTGTACCTAGTTTTGTTGTTTGGTAGACATTGCTTACAAATTACCTATCAGAATGAGAACAAGACAAGAAAACACACATACACAAGAAAAACAACAAAATCACCTTAAGCACAGTACTATGTTTGTTTGCGTGAAATTTCGCTGACAACATTAATTTATTTGTTGCGTGAAAGTTCTGACACATATTTTGTTGCGAGGAGTTCTGTTTGCAAAGTTTCTCAAAGAGACTCAAAGAGTGAGTTGGAAAATTTCATATGATTTCTTTCTTTTCACTTCAAAATAAATAGGCAGTACAATAAAATTGTCGTGAAAAATGTAAAAAATATTATTGGGGGTTGGAATTAATTTTAAAGGTTTTTTTTCGGTTTTTGAGCATTTATTTAGAAACAACGGTACAATGTATATTATTCAAAGTATTGTCCATCGTTAGCTACAACATTTCCCATCTTTCTGGCAGCATATGGATTCCGCGCCGGAAGAACGATTCGTCTTTTGAGGCAATCCACGAATCGACCCATTTTTTGGTATCCTCGTAAGAAGTGAAGCGCTGCTCAGCCAAGCCATGCGTCATCGATCTGAATAGGTGGTAGTCGGCAGGGGCTATGTCTGGGCTATAAGGCGGGTGGGGTAGCACATCCCAATTCAGCGCCTCCAACGTTTCCTTGACGGTTCTTGCAACATGTGGCCGTGCGTTGTCATGTTGAAAAACCACTTTGTCGTGTCTTTTGGCATATTCCGGCCGTTTAACCTTTAATGCTCGGCTCAATTGCATCAATTGTTGTTGGTAGCGTTCCCCAGTGATGGTTTCGTTAGGTTTTAGCAGCTCATAGTACACGATACCCTTCTGATCCCACCAAATACACAGCATAAGCTTGGCGCCATGAATATTCGGCTTGGCCCTCGATGTTGATGCATGTCCGGGTGGTCCCCACGATTTTTTTCGCTTAGGATTATCGTAATGGATCCACTTTTCATCGCCAGTGACAATACGATGCAAAAAACTCTTCCTTTTATGCCGTTGAAGCAGTTGTTCGCACATGCAAAATCGCCGTTCAACGTCTCTCGGCTTCAACTGGTACGGCACCCAATTTCCTTGCTTTTGAATCATTCCCATGGCCTTCAAGCGTTTGCCGACCGTTGATAAGTCGACTCCCAATGATTCTGACAATTCTTGAAGGGTTTGACACGGGTCTTCATCGAGCAAAGCCTCCAATTCCTCATCTTCAAACTTTTTCGGCTGGCCCGGACGCTCTTTGTCTTCCGTATCAAAATCACCACTTTTAAACCGACGGAACCAGTACTCACAAGTAGAAATCGATGGAGCATAGTCCCCGTAAGCCTCAGTAAGCGTGCGTTGTGCTTCAACCACTTTTTTCTTCAAATGGAAGCACAAAAGTAAACCTTCCCGCAAATTGCGTTTTGTTGGAACGAAAGTCGACATGTTCAGAGAAAAAAATATATGTTGTTTACACTTCAGTGGAATGACACATACTGAAAAATGAAGCTTAGACAATGTGCTTTGAAATGAATATAGTCACAGGTGTGCCCGATGCGATCTATTGATAGTTACGCCATCTCTTAGAAAACCTTTAAAACTAATTCCAACCCCCAATATATAAAATTTTCATTATCTCTCTGAACTCTCTGAACTCTCAACATTCACAACAAAAAGGCATATCTGGCCGACTCTAAATTCCAAGCGGTCGAGAGCCCTTCTCTCGTTGGGAAGACCAGAGGTAGTCACGCTAGTGGCCGTTACCACAGAGCACTGCTTAATAGGCAGACATGCCTCCAGACTGGGAGTCATCACAAATGCCTTCTGAAGCTGCAAGTACGAGGAGGAGGAATAAATCATCTCCCACCTGCTATGTTTCTGTCCCGCGATCGCTAGAAGAAGGCATAAATATCTGGGGTCATTCTTTTTCTCTGAGCTTGACGACCTGTCAAGGGCAAACGTCAAACGTCTTACAAGCTTTATTAAGAGCTTAATATGGTTCCACTCGAACTAAGCGGTATCACAATAGACCTTATAGGTCTAAGTGAGCCGTGGTACGTGTGCATGGTTTGAGCACGTACAGCGGCTGCCGTCTTAACCTAACCTAAGCTAACCTTCATTCAGAGTTGGGCGTAGTGCACTAAATGCTGAGTGCACTACCGATTGATATGAAAGAAAGAATATGAATGAAAGAAATTACATATATTTGTTACTATTTTTTACCAGCTTTTAGTGATAGTGTTATCTTGTTGCACTATAACTAAATTGAGTGGTAGTTACTAATTCTCCACTACACTCAAATAGTGCAAAATTTGAGCAGTCACTACATGAAAGCTGCAATTGAAAGTGTTTCCACTCAAATTTCAAATATGACTGATTTTGAAACTATTTCAATCAGACTCGAATTAAAAAAATCTATAGTTAAGAAGAACTATTTTTCGAGCTTTAGGTCAGATATGTTTATGAAGAAAACAACAACAGCTCTGAATGAGCATCACTAAGCTACGATCAGATAGACAGTTTATATAAATTGGTATTATTTAAAATAATAGTTTTATGAAAGTTTTCAATATATAATTACACTAAGATTCCTTCCAAACAAATTTTGAAGAAAAACGATCGAAAAACGTTTGAAAACAAATTTTATGCATTCATCTTATACCTTTTATTAATTAAGAATAATGCAATCTCTGTATGCACAAAAAAAAACATCTGTTGATAGGAATACACATATTATTGGAGAATGCACGTCCCTCGGAGAAATAAATTAAGCGATTCTAATTTCGAAAAGCTTATTTTGCTTAAAGCAAATAATAGCTTATTTTATTTTTCTTGTTTTACTTAATATTTTTCTATTTTACTAAGAATAGCATAAGACACACACGAATTTCTGTGTAATATTTAAATACTCAATTAGGCTATTCACAGTTTAAGCGTACATTCAACAAATCGTATTTATAGCATTTGTTATTGCTCAAACTGTGAGCACCTCGCCATGTGACTGTCGTATAAAAAAATAGTGCAACCCTGTGATGTATATGATTATGGTGCTGTAGACAACATAAAAATACGAGGTGCAACAAACACGTCCAAGGGCTACTTTAATTTACGCGTGCCCGCGTATTTGCATTGGTATGTAAAACAACAACAAAGCAAAATACGCTTTCGTAAATTGGCGTACATATAGCAAATCGTATAAATAGCAGACCAGCGTATTCAAACTGTGAATAGCCTTAATATTAAAAATTAACTTTTCCCATTTTCTTTCTTTATGTGTTTTACTTCTATTAGTGCAGGTATTTGCTTTGCACAATTAATTTAGTGCAAAAAAAGAAGTTGCACTAAGCTGTAGAATTTTTTTCCACTATTCTTATAAGAATTTGAGTGCAAAAATTTTCACTATCACTAAAATATATTGAAAGAAATTACATATATTTGTTACTATTTTTTAACAGCTTTTAGTGATAGTGTTATCTTGTTGTCACTTATGTATAGTGAGGCTTATATTTTTCAATTCATCAGTAAAAACTAATAGAAGATAGAGAATAATTTTACACTATCAATACATGTAAGCTGAAACTGCAAATTTAGTGCACTACGACCATCTCTGCCTTCATTATGAAATATATATTCAATAAAATAATTTGTAACTTAATGTTCTAAAATAAAACTGTTCTCATTCTAAAATAAAATCTTTATAAAAAATTTAACGCATATGAACAATGAATATTAAATAGAGGACCAACCCAACCCTGGCGATCCTGCATACAATCCTGATAATAAAATCAAAATCTATTGCTTCATATGTATCTATCTTTTTATTTTTCTAGCATAAATTGTCTCTGTTGTGGAGGGGTGTAGTTGCATTGAACATAAATATTAGTTAATAATAAAACAATAAATAAAACCTTTGCAACCCATTGGATATATTATTTCTTATATTGAACAACATTTTTCTTTTTAATTATTACTACTCGTAATATATCTGTACTTTATTATTGGCCCTGGAGGCTTTGAAATTACATATCGACTGGTCTCTGACTTAACATCGTAACTCAAAAAACTCGAGTTTGGTTTTTTTATAAAAATTGCTCTATTATTAGGTGTCGCATCTAGCACAAAAATTTTAAGGCTTTATGTGTATCTCATTTGGGTGAATAACGTGTGTGCAGGAACCTCGTACACAAAAAAACGAAAATTTATAAATGCAATATCCTCGCATATTGTTTAAAACTCAAGCAGCTTATAGCAAAAGTTGTGGCAACACTTATCGAATCCGCCGTTATATTCTATAAAGTTAAACGTCAACTACTTGTGCTAAGCTTCTCTTTTATTAGTCATTATTTTAACAAAAAATTAATTAAAACAAACATTTTTCAATGTAAAGATTGTCGTGATTTGTAATAAGTATTTTGTTAGCAAGTAAGATTAGTAATATAGATGTTAATTCAGACATTAAATATCAGGAAAGTTATTATTCCAGTTCTAACAAATCCATTTTTTTCGGATTTAATAGTAGGCTCTGAGACATAAAACAAAAACGAAATGGATGAAACAACGGGTATATTTTTAAGAAAAAAGTTAAAAATGGATAAGGTAACCAAGGTGATTAGGAAAGGCAAAAGAGAATAAAGGCAAGAGAGCACAGTAAGTTGCTAAAGTTTAGAAATAGCAAAAATTAAAAAACTGGTTTAGGAAATAGAAGAGAAAGAAAAATTAGAAAGAGGTGTACCCGTTTGCCTACAAAAATAATTTTTAATGACACCAAAAGTGCTTTCTTATTTTCAGCAGATGGAACTTATTATACATCTGGCAACGCTACGAAAGAGTAAACGTGTGGTTTCTTGTCGGCTGATTGTGTGTCATAAATATTACTTTAAATTGCTGAGTATTGCAAAAATTTAAGTTAAACCAATCAATAAAAGTATACACTCTGCAAATTATTCAAAATAATTGCATTGGTGGTATTAATTACTAACATTCTAAAAATTTTTTGCTGAACTTGTGGTGTGAGTGACATAACCTCACTTCTTGTTGCACGTACTGCCTTGGCTGGGTGTTGCTTGCTTTGATTGCTGCTACTTTGGAGTTGTTTTACTGCTACTTTGGAGTCTTGTTACTGTTGTATTACTGCTGTTTTGGTTACTGGGGTACGCTTATCTTGTTTTGCGATCTGCTTCTGTCCTTGCATACTTGGGACTCTCCATTTTCTTACTTTTTGCTGAAAATTAATTGCCGCTATGCCTCAGTTTGATGCCTGTGCACTGCCTAATGGCAAGAAGAATATAACTCGGGCTACTGGAAGTGTTGGGTGTACTGTATGCACGGTTGCCACATTTGTGGGAAAAATCCCATTTGCGGTTATATTTAATTGCCGTGGGAAATGGGAATTCCCATGGGATTTTTTAGTTGAGTGTGGTTTTTTTAATTCACGTGGGAATTTTTTTGTTTTGTGGGGTTTTTTTTGTTTTGAAGGATTTATTTTTATTTTTCAGTTAAAATATGTATAAATATATACATAAAAGTTTATATTTTTCATATTTTGTTCATTGTTAAAATCGTTTCAACCCATCTATATGATTTTCGCAACGAAGTCGTTAAGACTTCGGTTACTTTGGTTTGATGGGAAGTTCTTTCACTCTTGACATAATTCCATGCATTGGGAAAATATGTTTCAGTGAATTTTTTCTTTTTTTTATCAATATATAAAATTAGTATATTTAAAAATTGATTTGTTATTGGCCTTTATTACGAGTTGCTTTCGACGTAATCTTCGCTGGTTATCGAACAACGAGTATCGAATGTCAAACCCTGTCGAAATGTTCGTTGTTCATCGAATTTTCAGTCGAATAGAATTTTTCTTTTGATGCGGTGTGTGCTCACCAAGAATTGTTAAAAAGATAAGAATTTTGTGATTCAGTCCCATCATGAATAATTTTTCACGCGGAATCGGAAAAGGAAGTTTTAATTTTTAAGTTAAGCTCAAGAACATTTTGGAAATTTTTGACGCAAATTTGTTAATAAACCATTGATGACTAAGTTTTCATTAAAAATTTCCAAAGTGTTTTTGAGCTTTATCTTAAAAATTAAAACTCCCTTTTTCGATTCTGCGTGAAAAATTATTCATGATAGGGCTGATTGTGTTTTGTTTTTTAAATACTAAAAACTAATTTGGAACTCTTTTTGTAAACTTTATACTATTTAATAAATATTTTTTATTAAATATTATTACTAAGAGACTAATTAAAAACAGATGACGAAATATACTGGTTGTTCTTTTTAATTTTTTGTTTAATTTTTGACAATTTGTTATGTCTGTATTATTTACTGTGGTTATTTTTAGTATAAGAGAGATTTTTGTGGTTTTTTTTTAATACAAATGGGATTTATCGTGGTTTTTTTTTAAATGCAAATGGGATTTTTTGTGGTTTTTTTTATTTGCGTGGGATTTTCGTGGTTATTTTAAATGCTCGTGGGATTTTTTGTGGTTTATTTTAATTACGATGGGATTTTTTTTTCAATTTTATACCATGGGAATTTTCGTGGTTATTTATTTTTGCTATTGTGGGAAAAAGGTTTTTTTTTCGTGGGAATTTGAGGTGGCAACCGTGACTGTATGTGGGAGTTTTTATCATCATAACTGTGCTGGAATTACCTCTGAACAATTCAATCTCCTAATGAAATGCAAATCGTTTGGATTTAATTGTGATGAATGTGCAAAAAACCCTTTGAATACTGACAAGGATCCTCGCGCTGAGCTGCGTAGCTACATAACTGATATTCAAGCTAAATTTGACAGCATTGTCACTGAAGTCAGAACTGAATTATCCCCGCAACTGAAAGATCTGAGAATTGAGGTTCATAACCTAGACAGTAAGGTGAAAGCTGTGGATGAGGCGCTGTCAGCGAAAATTTCTGAACTTCAACATGAAAACAATAGCCTACATTGGCGCCTTAATCGAGCGTATATCATTGTAAACGGAGTACCTGCTGGTCGTAGTGACCTTTTGGTTATAGCTAAGAAAATTTGTGAAAAGCTAGGAGTAACCATTAATGGCACTGACTTTAACCAATGCTGTTACATTTTGAGAAATAAATCAGTCTTGTTAAAGTTCAACTCTATTAATAAACGAAACGAGGTGATGAGGAAATACTTTTCTACAAGAAATATATTGCTGTCCGACATTGCCTCACTGCGATATCGAATCACGAGTGTACCTTAATGACCATTTGACGGCTGCAATGAGAAAGCTAGATTACTTCTGCAGAAATCTTAAGAAGCTAAACAGAATTAAGGGGTATCGCTTAATTAATTCAGATGTTGTCAAAGTCAAGATCAAACTACTCGAGGGTACTGAAAAATGTTTTCAATGAAAGAGTACATATCACACTTTGATATAGCTAGCAGTAACGTAGATCCTGGCGTGTTTATGGAGTCTTCAAATGAAGCTTTTTCTACATAACTTATATTGAGTTTAGAGATTGTTTTTCATCTCATTTGAGTTTAGAGATTGTTTTTGATTGAATTAGCCGACTAGTATTGATTTTATATTACATAATAGTTATCGGCAATAACATATTATACTTATGAAAAATGAAGGTATATTATTATTGTATTAAATTATTAGTTATTATGTACATTTATTTACTGTTATCTACTTTTAATTTGCTAAACATTCCCAAATTGTGGATTTTTAATGTCAAGTAACCCAAATTTGGGGCCTATTGCCAGTAACTCCTTTGAATTCAACTCGAATCTCTTAAACAGAAAGCATTTCTTAAATTGTGGTCATGTTAATGCGCAGAGTCTGAAACCTTCACTTAATTCATCAAAATTTGATGAAATTAAATCTATTTTAAATAATTTTTTTCTAAACATTTTTGGAGTATCTGAAACTTGGCTAAATCCATGTGTCTCAAGTAATGCAGTCATGATACCTGGATATCATTTGTAAAGGAATGATCGCTTAGGAATGAGAGGTGGGGGTACGTGCATTTATGTGTCAGATAAAATAAAATCAAGTTTGGTATTAGAAGTATGTGAATTTGGAATTTTGTATTAATTGAGGTTCATAATTCATCTATTTTAGTTACATATATCTTCCCCATGGGGACATTTCTAGATTGCAGGTTACTTTGGGTGATATTTGCTGCAGATATGAGAATGTTTTATTGATGGGTGATTTAAATTTTAACCTGCTTAATGTAGCAAAAGCTGACGCTATGCTTAGTTTATATGAAAGTGCAAGTCTTTCATATGTACACAACTCTATGCCCACGCATTTTCATCATCGATTCAACTCAACTTCTCTCATTGATTATTTTCTACTTAGCGATATTGCGAAACTCAAGTACAAGAATCAATTACTATGTCCCGCTGTATCGAATTACGCATTTATTTATGTATGTCTTGATTTCACAGTTGAAAAAACAGTAAAATACATTGAATATAGGGATTATAATTTTATAAACTACTCTAATCTTGAAAGACGCTTAAGAAATTCTGATTTTAGTCCCATTTATGCCACTGCTGATGTAGATATACAGATTGAAGCTTTAAACAGTATTTTATTAGACAGTTATTCAGAAGTACCCATAAGCAAAAAAATTATTAATACTAAGCGAGTTGATTCATATATGTGATAAAAGTGTTGTATATGCAATAAGCTTACGTGATCTTGCGTTTAAGGCATTTAAAGAACACCGCAATGATCTAAACTGGAAGACATATTGCAGATACCGTAATAAAGCCAAATCTATAATACGTAAAATGAAGACTAGATATGGATATATGCGTTTCAATAATCTAAATAGTAAAGAAATCTGGAACGTTTTGAATAATAGTGGATGTTCTGATGATAATGGATTGAGTGACTACATTGACTCATGTGCCTTGAATTCACACTTTATTTCTTCACAAGTTAATTACAATAATGGTTTGGAGGGTCTTGAGTTTGATTCTGATAATGGGTTTATGCTCTGGAATATAACATTGGAAGAACTCTACTCAGCAACCTTTAAAATAAAGTCAAATGCTATTGGGAATGATGGCATTCCTATTAAATTTGTTAAGCTTATCTATTACTTAATTGAAGATGTTTTACTATACTTTGTTAATACTATTATTACTACATCCACATTTCCTTCTGCATGGAAAATTGCTAGAATTGTACCAATTAAGAAGCATGGCAATTCATGTGCACTTGATAACTTCGGACCGATAAGTATTCTTCCGGCTCTATCTAAAATTGTTAAAAATATTTTTAAATCAAAGATAATGGAAAAAAAAAATTTTTTTTTGATTCGCCCGCAGGTATGAATCTTCCAAAGATACGTACACCCGACCTATACGCATGCACGATTTACAATCTAGATCCTGCCCGGATCAGCCGGGACGGACAGAATGCACCTACGTACTAAACATACTCCCTATTGGCAATTAGGATTTTCCACTAAGCACATTAATTGGCTTTTCAGCGGAATTTAAAAATTTAATACATAACAAACGCGTATTTAAGTATATTTAATTCTATATAAATAAGCAACATAAGGTACCCGAAAAACAATCCTGATTTCAAAAACAATCCAAAACACTAAACTCATTTTAACTGGTTTGCGGCCATTGTCCAACCCAAGGACCTACGTGGAAATGAGATAAATCTCATATCCGCCAAATCAAAATCCCAATTAGTTGGATATGCATTTGGGCCAACGCAGGCATAAACTTGTGCGGAAAAGAAATATACTCTGGCACACCAATCCAGGTGATAGTGTGAGTTCAGTCTAATTTCAAATCAGGAAACCACGTGAGCACGTAAATCACAATTCGATTTAAAATTAAAATATTGAATAATTAAAAAGCAAGTTTTAAAAACGATTCATATTTGATGGTGCTAACTTTATAAAACATAATATCGAGACAAAAAGGAGAAGCAGAACAATTTCAATTACCGATACTACATTGTTATAAAACTGCGTTAGGTATAATAGGATGAAGTTAAATTGATTTAATTATTTAAATGTAATATAATTTTCCATTTTAAGACGTCTACCGAATCAGAAAAATTAATCATGTTGAAGTTATCATTGAAATCACTGCATATACATCGTAAAGGTTCATGAAGAGCTTAATTAGAAATGCACTGACTCAACTTGAAAAACAGAAAATGTCTAGTTCCTCTCCTTGGGATGTTAAAATTTACAGCTGAGATAAGATATTCCGAATTAATCTCGCCACGAAGTAATTTATACAGAAACATGACATTAAGCATCATTCTTCTGCTTCTTAGGGAAGGTAGTAAAATAATTTTAAGGCGTATTCATACGATGGAAGCATAATATTGGGGTTCCAACGACTATGACGTAAAGCAAAAAGTAAAAACTGTTTTTGAACGGTTTCTATGGCGTCGATGTAGACATTATATTGTGGGTTCCATATAACTTATGCATATTCAAGAATTGGCCTTATGAGAGAGGTATGTAATAATTTAGTAGTAAAGGGATCACTGAATTCTTTAGCCCATCTTTTAATGAAACCAAGGACTCCTCTTGCCTTATTTATCACCATATTAACGTGGAGATTGAAGCGAAGTTTTGAATCCATAATAACACCAAGATCGAGAAAACTGGAAACTATTTCTAAGTTAGTGTTATTTATAGTGTAATTTGTGTTATTAGCAGATCTTCGCGAGAATGTCACTTGCTTACATTTTTTTAAGTTGAGATTTAATATATTTAAGCTACACCAGTCCACAAGTCCATTTAGATCAGATTGTAAAAGATGTCGTTCTTCGGGTGATTTGTAACAAAGAAAAAGGTTCACGTCGTCAGCGTACATTAAGACGTTACAGTGTTTTATTACCGAAGGAAGATCATTAATGAATATTAAAAACAAAACCGGTCCAAGATGACTGCCCTGAGGAACGCCAGAAGTGACCGAAATACTTTTTGAAAGAGAATTCTTATATAAAACCTTTTGAGTACGTCTAGATAAATACAAATTTATCCAATTTAATAATGTGACAGGAAGTCCAATAAGGTGGAGTTTTTTCAAAAGAAGATTATGATTAACACTCTCGAAAGCTTTGCTTAAGTCCGTATAAATAACATCAGTCTGCAGTCCCAAAGTAAAACCATTTATAACACGCATAGTAAACTCTAAGAGGTTTGTTGTAGTGGACTTACCCTTCAGAAAACCATGTTGAAAGACAGAAATAGTGAAAATTGAGTGGGTTAATTGATCAGTTATGATTTTCTCAAATAACTTAGGGATTGCACTTAATTTTGCAATTCCTCGATAGTTAGAAACATCTATCTTGGAGCCAGATTTATGAAGGGGTATATTATAAGAATCCTTCCATATAATAGGAAAATAACCACTATGCAAGAAAATATTAAAAACGTTTGCTAGAGGAGTACACAGGTTTGTAGCACATTGCTTTAAAATACTGCTCGGAATTTTATCAGGGCCGGTCGTAAAAAAAGATTTTACTTGTCGAAGATAACACATAACAATATTTGGGTCTATTACAGGAGTTTTAAAAGAGTTAACTGGCGGGAGAAAAGGATACACCATGCTAGTATTAAATGGTATATTAGAGTAAGTTGATTTAAAGAAGTTTGCAAACATGTTAGAAATCACATTGTCACAAGATGATTCTTCCTGATTGAATTTCATAAGGGGTGGAAAGCTGGATGCTTTACGTTTTGAGTTAACAAAATTATAGAAAAGTTTTGGATCATCTTTAAATTGAGATATTATGTTAATTATATAAGCAGAATAGCATTGTTTATTTAATAGTTGATATCTATAACAACAAGAAGAATAGGAAGCAAAGTCTAAACTAGAACCAGATATTTTATATTTTTTAAATAAACGATTTTTTTAAATTTTTAAGTGCCTTTAGATCATTTGTTAGCCAGGGTGGATTTAATGGATTCGAGAAACACCTTTTTTTTGGGACGGACAATAAGAAACACCTATTGATGTTAATAATAACAGACTGAGCCAATGTCAGTCTGGGTTTCGTAAAGGGCATAGTACAACCACTCTTCTTATTGGGTTAACTGAGAAGATACGTAATAATATTAACTTGAGCAAGGTGAATGTTCTACTTACCCTAGATCTTTCTAAAGCCTTTGACTTGGTGTATCATAGCATTGTGATAACCAAGCTCAAAGATAAGTTAAATTTTGCTAGTAGCGGATGTTAAATGGTCGCTTCTTTTTTAAATGGTCGCAAACAGTTTGTTTCGAATGGTGAGAGATCTTCTAATGCTCTTGGTTGTTATAGTAGGGTCACGCAGGGTTCAGTACTCGGTCCTTTACTATTTTTTTATGTATGTTAACGACTTTGTTGATTACTTAGGAATAGATTGCTCGAATGTTTTCATGTTTGCAGATGATATATATATATATACTTTACTCATCAACTTTTGATTTTATTGATTCTCTCCAAGCAGTCATTGATTACTCGAATAATAGATTAAAAAACTGGATGGTTATGAATAGCCTTCATATAAATAGTAGCAAATCTAAAGTAATGATTTTTAATAGTGCCTGCAGAGGTGCCCAATCCTTACGTGTTTCTTTTGATGGTAATCTAATCGAGAATGTAGATAGAATGAAGTGTCTGGGGATTATAGTTGATTCTGATATTTCTTTTAAGCCTCATATTAATTTTGTTAGCTCGAGGACTAATTACACTTTGAGAAAGTCATATAGTTTGTGCATATACTTGCCTCCTTCAATTAAATATAAAACTGCTTATGCTCTATTAATGTCTCACATTGTTTATGGACTGGAGGTATACTCTGGTACCACTTTATCCAATCTTAATAATTTACGTCTTACATTTAATAGAGTCATAAGATACGTCTATAATCTTCACATACGTGACCATATCACAGAATTTATTTTTAAAAATAATTACCTCCATTATATACAGGGTTGTCCATATTCGAAGCGCCCATTTTATTTTTAAATAAATCAAAGAAACCACAATTTTTTGTCTGTTCGTCATGAATATCATTTAATTGGGTTCAAGTAGATTTGCTTACATTATTTCTTGAACACGATATCTCGTAAATGGTTGCCATTGGCCTCTACGACATATTGTGCCCGCTTTGCAGCATTTTCCATGGTTTTCTTCAACATTTCGATGGGAATGGCGGTTATTTCTTGACGGATGTTGGTTTTCAGCTCTTCTAGGGTCTTTGGCTTGTTGACGTAAACCTTTGATTTCAAATAACCCCACAAAAAAAAGTCTGGAGGCGTTAAATCTGGTGATCTTGGCGGCCAATCGAAATCACCATTTTTTGACATCAAACGGCCAGGGAACAATTGCTTCAAAAAATCGATTGTAGTGCGGTTTGTGTGTGGTGGCGCGCCGTCTTGTTGAACCAGTAGTGCCTGATACGCTTTCGACGAACGATTGGCATGAAAAAATTGTTTATCACATCGCGATAACGCTCCTGATTGACAGTAACTCTGTGGCCATTATCATCTTCGAAAAAGAACGGCCCAATGAGCATTTTAGCACAAACGCCGCACCAAACAGTGACTTTTGCATCGTGAAGAGGTACCTCTTGAATCTCTTGTGGATTTTCAGTAGCATGAATACGGCAATTTTGTTTGTTTACCGTTCCACTTTCCGTTTCCGTTCACTTTATTTATTTTTTTGAAAGCACGTTGAGTTTTCACTATTGACTTGTTTTGTTGAATGTAAATTTCAACAATTTTAGAGCGTTCGCGTGGCGTGTACTGTTCCATTGTAAACATTTGCTTGGAATGACGCTTCAAACGCGGTATGTCATTAGTCGATTTGGCATCACTGCGGAAAGTTACAGTGTTGCCAGATGGGCATTTCGAATATGGACAACCCTGTACGTTCTAGTCCGGGATCTAATTAATAATGTTTTTCTTTTTTAAGTCGCTGAAATTAGGCCAAGTTTATTTCCTTTTGTATTTAAAATGGTATTATAATTCGGGAATGTTTTGCAAATTGGGATGGAAGTAAGTTTAAGATATTTAAAATAAGATTAAATATGAAATGTTTGAAAATTTAAAATAAAGATTTAGTTTAATGTAAATAACTTATGTAAAATTAAATGTAAAATATTATTCTTTTACTCGCTGTGAGTCTATATAATCAATTTTGAACTTGATTGGCTTTAGATTATAAATTAAATGAAATAAATAAATAAATGAAGTTATTTTAATGACTGGATATTATTGCCTTAAAGGATGAAAAATTTAATACCGACACTGAATCGATTATCGAAAATTAATACAAAGAACCTCTCTAATCAACATTTAAGAAATATCTAGACTTGCAAACCTTAAAATCGTATATTCCAGCTGACTATTATTTTTTCTACGTCAATTTAAAACATGAAAATTTATAATTTCATATTATGACTTTAAAAAATAAGCCTTTTGAATAATTTTTTGTTGTAAAATTTTGATTTTATAAAAAATTTTGTACAACAAATATCTGCAAAATTAAATTTGTGTTCTTAAAAGTTCTGAATAATCAACCTTACACTTTATCAGGCAGATGCTGAAATTGGCTATTAATATTACTAGTATACATTGAAATGTACATTGAAGTTTTATATGGTTTCTTACTCATAACTATACAATAAATGTTCACACAAATGTACACACTTAATAATTAAAAAGATTTAGACCTAATTTTGAAAGTAATATTTACACAAACAAACGTCGGAAGCTCGTAAGTCAATATAAATAAGTTTGTTTTCGAAGGCAGTAACCTCGTAAGTCATTCAAAATTTTTTTAAAATGAACGTACAATTAATTTAGCTCAATTTTATATGCCAACTAGTATTCGCCGGCAGACGTTGTTCTGCCACAGACCGCCTTAATGCCATATAAGAAAATGTCAATAAATGCCAAATATATTCACCATTTTCAGTATAGCTGCCAAAAGTAACCATATGAACTAAAGTACCAAATTTTAGCCTAATACGATCAAAACCGTGCGAAATATAGCGTTGTGATGATTATTATCTTATTATAATATCTGAAATGTCATCTTTCTTGTTTTCCCTATCTTTATTTCATATGAACTAAATTAACAAATTTTAGCCTAATACGATCAAAACCATGCGAAATATAGCATTGTGATGTTGATCATCTTCTTCTTATAATATCTGAAATGTCTTAATTCATTTGCTGCCTCAAGGCAGGATTTGTAACTTTTAGTCGAGCTACAAGGCTACCGAGTATAGAAGATGTTGTTTGCTAGCTGTTTGTTGTTTGCTTAGTTCAAACTGATCAATCTTATTCTTTATTTTCTACGCGGGTTTTTATACACAAAAATATTGAGTGAAAACTAACAATATTTTATTTTCACTCAAATATAATATTTCTTATTCTTGACATGTACCAAATAGCTTAAATGAAATTTAAATACAACTATTACACATTTGCTTACTAATATTTATTTTACAAACATATGTTTGTAATCGAATCTATCACAACCCACTTATAGGTTACAAACTCCAGTGACTTTCTTTTGGCAGCGATCTGATTACACAATGCATAACATTAACCATTCTGCTAGTAGTACTTGAGTTTGTTTCTGTTTACGCTTTGGTTCGCTGTAAGCATGCAGAGAACCCAACGTAGAACGTTTGTAGCATTGTGTGTCACGATATGACCAACAGGTTGAGGTAGGTAAGTAGTAGTCATATGTGCACTACATCCTTCCCTTTTTGAAAATGAATGATGTTTATTTATAATTCTTGAGTATCAATAAAGATTATTTTGAAATTTGATGTATTTTTATTATTTCTTAATACAAATGGTAAGTATTAATTTTTTTTTTTACAATTTAAAAGATGTGTATTATTAATTCTTGCTTAATGTTCTTGATAATATTATGTTATTATTATGAACTCCTGATGTTTTATCATTTAATTTGATTACGCTATTTGGACCTTTTCTTTCGACTATTTCATATGGTCCCTTAAATGGTCTATCGAATTTTCTTTTATTACCTACCTTTGAATATACTAAATCTCCTATATTAAATTTATGCTTTGTTATCTTATTTTCTCTATCTGATATAGCTATTTTATGTTGTTCTAGATATTCCTCAGTTTTATTCATATTTCAATTTTATTTTTAATTCTGTCAAATAATTATCAATATCATACAATTTCTTGTTATTGTTCCAAATTTCACCAGGTAGCGTACAAATTTTTCCTTATACTAATTCAAATGGAGAATATGTTGTTGTTGAGTGTGGAGTCGTGTTGTAACAATATGTGTAGTATGTAGTATAAAGTCGACCAATTATCGTTTTCTTGCATTCCTCTTAAATACTCATTTAGCACTCTATGATTTCTTTCAACTTTTCCTACAGTTTCGTGGTGATACGGTGTTGATGTTTTTTTCTATGTGCAATTCTTTACAGATATTTTGTAGGAATTCATTTGTAAATTCGGTTCCTTTATCCGTTTTCAGTATTCTAAAACATCCATGTTTTAATATGAATTGTTCCACAATTGCTTTAGCTACTGTAATTGCTGTTTTGTCTTCTAAAGGTATTGCTACTAAATATTTAGTTAATTCACACTGTATCGTTAGAATATAACGATATCCATTTGAGGGTCTCATTGGTCTAACTGTATCCATTGTTATTGTTTCAAATGATGTTGGTGTATTCGTCACACACATATTCTCTTTAGTATATCTTGTTATCTTTACTTCATTGCATATATTGCAATTATTTATGTAGTTTTTAACCATTTTCGATACATTTTTCCAAATATATTTTTGTTTTAATTTCGCAATGCATCTTCTAATACCTATATGTCCTCCTAAAATTGAGTCGTGATTATCTTTAATTAGCTGCAGCTGCTCAGCTTTGTTTATTATTGTTTTCGGAGGCTGATACAATATGATTTTCAATTTTTCTTTATTACTTTTCTGTATTTCTTCAAATATAAATTTCAATTAGTGCACCTTTATTATATTAAATATGATATCATTATTTTTTAGCGCTAATAGCTTTATATCTTGTTCTATTGCTTTTGACACTAATTTCATCAGAAACAATTTTAACTCTAGTAAAGGTTTTTCATTAAGTATCGCATGAACTTGATTTGGAGCTATTATTATATTTTCCTCTTGATGTTTTTGTATCTTTGATGTCAACTTCCTCTGAACCAATTTTAACTCTTTTAAAGATTGTTCGTTAGTCATCTTCTTAGCTATTTTAATATTTTTATTCTTATTGGCCATTTTATTATACATAAATTAAAAATTTGTTAGACGTCTTACTTCTGAAAATGATGATATATGCTTCCCATATATGAAGTTGATCAGGCCCCACTCGCTAAGATCTACCATAATTATTCAGGCTATTTTTATGCGCATTATTTCATTATTGTCATTTTGAAAACCGGTTTCTATCTTTTTCTTTGCCGCCCGTGTTATTACTTGTATACTTGCTTCTTTAGGTATCATTTCTATTAATTGTTTGCTATCTAATTTTATTCTAGATAGTGCATCTGCGTTAGTATTCATCTTGCCTTGTTTAAAGATGATGAAAGATGGTGGCAAAGTTATTAAGGGCTAGGAATTTCATGCAAATCGCAAGTTTTTACTGGGCATCTTAAAGCGCAACGGGTTAAGTTATCTTTGCGAATCATGAAAATTCCTTCTAAATGGCATTCAAAAGTAAGTGCATATTTTTAAATATTTTGCAATAAATGCATGGTTTTGCATATTTAAAAAAATGCTTATTTTTGCATATAAATTGCGTATATTTTTTATACAATAAATTCATGTGGTTTTTTCATATTTTTGTTTTTTTTTATTTGCAACCATTACAATTTAGTGCGACATATTTTGGAAAAAGATAACTGAGGTACTTTTAAGTTCACTTTATTTTGTTTTTGTTTTTGATAAATTAATTAATTTTATATGTATTTAAAAAAATTGTTTCTTTTTTGTTACTAAAATGCAATACTTATTTTTTAACCGATAATAAAATATAAGAAAAATATTTTTAATTGCATATTTTACCTTTTTTTAGAACATATTTTAGAGTTTTAAGTGCATATTTCTGTTCAAATCGTGATATTTTGCAAATTATGTGATATCGGAGGGTATTTTTTCAATCATTTTTACTCGAATTTTTTAGAAATATTTAAGGTACTTGAAAAATAACGCCAGTATCTTATGCCAGGGCCGTAGTCAGGATTTACCCATGGGAGGGGCGTCTTGATAAAATTTTTTCAAAATTAAATAAATACTTAGTTTCCTCCTATATTTTAAAATTTTCAATCTACAGGGTGTTTTACGTTTATGGCACGTGTTAAGTTTTATTGATCTATGATCTTAACTACTCACCATAAAATAAAAAATATTGTTTTGTATTTTAGAAAAAGTATCAGCTTTTTAATCCATACATCAACACTATCATGTCATGTGCGGTAACGAAGCAAAAATTTTTAAATTATCCAACAAAATATCAACAAATTTCGTATCTTTTGTTTTAGCGGAGCTGTAATGTATCATTCGAACAGTGCACGCATTCTTTCGCACTTTCACTGTCACAGGCCTAAGTAACCGGCCTGTAAAATACAAAATTATATTTTTTATTTTATGGTGAGTAGTTCAGATTCTAAATCAATAATACTAAACACTTGCCAAAAACGGTAAACACCCTGTTAATTGAAAATGTTACAATATAGGAGGAAACTGAGTACAGATTTGAAACCAGGGTTTAAAACCATAGGAATAAGAATGGGTTTACCGGATACGATATTTGTAGACTAGTATTATTTATCTAAACATATCTGAATATAAGACGACTGCTATTATTTTGTTCGCAACTGTATATAATATATACAAAACTTAACGTAAAATTGAAATGAAACAAATAATTGTCCCTATATTTGTTACGCGCTCAACGATAAGCAGAACAAAAAAATTAAACTGCTCTGGCGTTGGAGTTTCTTTGTATTTCCGTTGGGCGCCATCTATGTTACGCGCACAACGATAAAAAAATTTAGCGCAAAAAAATAAATCTTTCGATAGCTTTGCGTTGGGCGCCATCTATGTTACGCGCCCAACGATAAGCAGAACAAAAAAATTAAACTGTTCTGGCGTTGGAGTTTCTTTGTATTTCCGTTGGGCGCCATCTATGTTACGCGCCGTTTAAAATTCTAAAAAAAAATTCACAAAAAAATATATTTATTTATTTGAAAAACTGAAACTGGGAAAAATTAGCATGCTTAAAAAGGTTGCACCGGCTAGCCTACCTGTGGTCGTGTTCTTCCCGAAATTTCAAACGCGTAAGCACAGAAAAGTTGCATGCTTCTGATAGGCAAAAAAAAAATAAAAAAACTACAAAAGAAAAATTCCTTAATTTCTCCGACTCTCGTGGCTGGGTGGTTTGCCACTTGAGCTCACTTGTCCCTCCCGTCCTGTGGTAAATCTAAGAGCCCTGCATTTGTTTACCCCCGATAGCTACATAGAGTCCTACACTTACCTCACTCACACAACCTCAGCATTCCCTATATAAATGAAAAATTAGTGTTTCATTCTATTCATTTATTAATTTTAATTTTTAATTTTCATTCAATCATTTAGTCAAAAAAATTGCAAAACAAAAACCCAAAATAAGTTAGTTTAGTTGTTTTTTTTTTATATATATATAAAGCAAAATATAATATATTAGAATATAAAATATAAAATATAATATAATATATAATATATAATAAAGATATTTTACATTTGGATAAAAATATACTTAATTTTTTTTATCCGTGGCCACGGTTGCTGTCCGGCTTTCATCGCTAGTTGATTGTTGTTGTTGCAGCATTTGTGTCTATGTAAAGTTGTTTTTTTTTTTCTGTGATGCGTTGAACACTTTGCTTTGCTCAAAAGTAAAGATTTATACTTCATTCTATAAACATTGCTGAGTATACATTTTTTTCTTTTTTTTTTCAATTAAATTTCATTGTCAACTTTTTTTAAAAAAACTTTTTCAGCGTTACTTTAATCAACACTTTTTGTTTTTTTTTTTTGCTTAAACAGCATAATAGTTACATTAAATATGGCATAATTCAAAAATAATGATTATTTTTTTTTTGTGTGTGAATATTTCATTTGTAATTTTATTCACATCAGCATTCAAATTGACACATTTTCTTTTTATTTCTTTAATAACATTTAAAATTTTTAACAACTTTTTACTATTTTACTTTGTGTTTACTTTAGCACTTTGTTGTAATTATAATAGTTATTTGCACTTTTATTTTTAATAACAATGTATGATAATTTTCTTATTATTTTGCCTTGGTTTTTTTTTAGGTATAAATTTGTTTAGATGTTTTTCAGTAAGTTTTTTACTTTTTTTGTATTAATAATGTAGGTAATTATTTTACCGTTAGAAATGTTACTTGTAAGTTTTAAATAGAATATCCTTTTATGTTTGTTTTTGCTTTAATTGTTTGTTTCTTGATTCTTGACAAGCACAATTTATTACAATGCTGCTGCACTTTTTTTTTTTAATATTTATCATTTAATATGTATTTAATATTTTAACTCTTAGAAAATATATTTACATTCAAATATATGCTAATATGTATATTTATTTATTTAAATATGTATATACTTTTTAACAACTTTTTGAAACCGATTATTTTATGTTTTGTAGACAACACTTTGAAATTTTTGTTTATAAATTTTTTTGCACAAACTTTCTCATACTTTTGCACAGATTGGCAAACTTTTGATAATTTTTTTTTTTCCATTTCCCTTTTGCGCACTTCCGCACAATCATTGCCTTAACCTTTAAGGCTTGACTATCTTCCAGCAACTGACTTTGCACGCCGCCCTTAAACTCTTTAGCGCACACATTCTTTTTGTGCTCCCCCGGTCGCCATGTATTCACACTCTCGCAAAGTGTTTTGCGCATGACCTAATATGGTCATGATAACGTTGGTTGCAGGTAATTTTTTTTCATGTTCATATTTTTTTTTATTATATGCTGCAAGCAAAAGACAAGTGTGTTGGTCAAAACTAGTTGCCGTGATTAATGCTCTCGCAAAATCTTTGCCGCATGACCAAATATGGTCATGATGACACTTGCTCCAATTAATGTGCATATAGATATTATATATTTTTTTTATTATTTTTATACGCGACAACAGAGTGTGGGATAGCGGGGGGGGCATGTACAAATTAATGAATGCGCAACTTGTGAAGGCATTACAGGGTGCGAAGCTTTAAAAACTATTAACCCCATTAGCCAACCGTAACATATTTTAATTTTGAAAAAAATTTCATCAAAGCCCTCCATGGGTAAATCCTGACTTTGGCCCTGGCATAAAATACTGGCGTTATTTTTCAATCACCTTAAATATTTCTACAAAATAAGATTTGAAATGATTGAAGAAATACCCTCCGAAATCACATTTTTCTAGTAGATCATTCAGTTTTACTAGGATCTACCACCAAATAATAACAATGAAAGACATAAACATCATCGCAATAGACCAACAACAACACCAATACTACCATAAACAACAACGCCAACAACAAACGTAATCACATCATTACTAGTAATCATATTTACAAATTAATCATCATTATAATCATCAACAGAAAAAACAACAATAATAACAATCCAACATCATAAGAATGCAAGAAACAATAATCAACAAAACCACCACCAATACTAAAAGTAAAAACAAAAAGAAAATATCCTCATACATATTGTTGTTACTTATATTTATTTTTAATTCTTTAAAGGGTCCGCCAAATAACTTTTTTTTTTTGAAAATTCTATAAAAAAAAAAAACTACTGGATATTTTCTCAAATTTCTTTTTTTATTTGAAAGTACAATCCTTCCGGTTAATAATGGAAAATAATTTCATTCAAATGGCTGCCTCGGCTGGCCATGCAGTAGCCTACACGATCGGTCCAATTTTTAAGCACATTATCGATTGTGTGCAGCTGTATTTCACCAATGGCTTCACGAATATTGTCCTTTAAAGCGTCAATTGTCTCTGGCTTGTCGGCGTAACACTTATCTTTGAGGGCACCCCACAAATAATAGTCCAACGGTGTCAAATCGCATTTCCGAGGTGGCCAAACGACATCAGCTCTGCGGCTGATAATGCGATCTTCAAAAACAGGGCGCAAAACATCGAGTGTAGCTTCGGCTGTGTGGCACGTAGCGCCGTTCTGTTGAAACCAAATGTTGCCAATATCCTCCTCTTCAATTTTTGTGAACAACATGGCCCGATAACGATCGCCATTGACTGTAACGGCCACTCCTTGCTCATTTTCGAAGAAAAATGGCCCAATTATGCCTCTGGACCAAAATCCGCACCAAACAGTGTCTCGTTTTGGGTGCAGCGGCTTTTCAATGTATGCGTGCGGGTTTTCTGTGCCCCAAATGCGACAATTTTGCTTGTTTACATACCCGCCAAGATCAAAATGAGCTTCATCTGAAAAGATGATTTTTTGGCAAAATCGGCATCTTCTGTAAGTCGATCGCAGGCCCACTTAGCGAAGCGAAAACGCATTGGATGGTCAGATGGCTTCAACTCCTGAACCAATTGGACTCTGTATGGCGTCATACCAAGGTCTTTATGCAAAATTCGTCTCAATGATGTCTCCGAAATGTTCAATTGTTGAGAACGACGGTGAATTGATGTTGATGGCGTTTCGCGCACACTTTCTGCCACAGCAGCAATATTCTCGGGTGCACGCACTTTATTCGCTTTTCACGCTTTGGTTTATCGATGAGGATGCCAGTTTCTTTCACTTTTTTCACAAGATAACGAACATACGGAGCTGACAGTGCTTCTCGTCTTCCAAAATCCATACGCAATTTTCGCGCACATTCTGCAACATTACCATGATTTTCAAAGTAATGTCGCAATATTTTCCAGCGTTGTTCAAGCGTATACACAACCATATTCGTTCAGCGGAAGAATAAAACTAATTATCTGTCAAATCAGACAAAAGCTAAGTGTTACCATTCACGAAATAAGCACTAGTTGAAAAAAAAAGTTAGATGGCGGACCCTTTAACTTTTATAGAATTAAATATTGTGAAAAATAAAAAAAAACAAATTAATTTTCATAGTAAATAAAAAAATATCTTCTTATAATTTCAATAAATAAATTCTGAAGTATAATTTCAATAAAATAAGAAAATCCCTTTTTTTTGGCGTTTTAGATGATTTTTACTTCACAAGGAAATGTAGAAACTATGAAACCTAAACAACACATCATAACTCCAAGCGTTCTGCTGTTGATCACATAACTTTCAAGTCATTTCGATCTGCTGCGCTCTTCTCTGTCGACTCAAGCATAACATTACTTCGGTTTTCGTTTGTTTTTGTTCTGCTTTCGCGACGCGTGCTCTCTGTAGTGTTACGTTTGTTCTAATTAATGAAAGACGAACATAACCAACGCTTGCTCCACAAATCAGTGTTCTGAAATGCATTTCAAGCGCACTCGTGCAGAGGTTTAGTATATACCGTGAACTTTCTTTCATAAAGATATGGTCTAAAGTAGTTGATTCCCCAGTGAATTCCTAATAACTCCTTTTCTAGTTTTACTTGTTTACTTCATGCTTATTTAATGTTTTGCTGGCATAGGCAATTGGTCTATCTTGTCCTGGTTCACCTTGGGATAGTACTGATCCTAAAGCAAATTGTGATGCATCTGTAGTCAGTATGAAAGGTTTATTAAAATCTGGATATGCTAATACTTGAGGAGATATTAGCTTTTCTCTTAATGTGTTGAATGCTGCTTCACATGTACTCTGTCCAATTAAAAAGTTGTCCTTTCTTTAGTAATTGATTTAGTGGTCGTGCTATTTCTGTGAATTCTGAATGAATTTTCTATAATAATCGCAGAATGCTACAAATCTTCTGGTGTCATCAACATTGCTTGGTTTTGGGTAGTCTTTTATAACTTGATGTTTGGCTGGATCAGTTGTTATTGCTTTGGACGTTATTAGATGTCTTAAGTATACAACTTCAGTCTTTAAAAATTCACGTTTCTTAAGGTTTAGCTTTAAATTGTGTCTCTGTAATTTTTGTAAAAGAGTGATTCCATTGCTTTTCGACAAAAAAAATTAAATTCTCAACCTGACCCTCTCCGATTTGGTTTAAACTTTGTATACACGTAGTGGTGGCTACAATTTAGAAAATAAATTTGTTAATTTTTATTTTTTTCGAATCGTTACTGAGTTACGGGTACACAGAAATTGAAAAAATTCGGTTTTTTCTTGAGGACTGATTTTCATTCGATCATAACTTCGGTGAAGTTTGAGATAGAGCAACGATTTTAGATTCATATTAAAGATATTTTCAAAAGGCTTTTTTTGTATAATAAAAATTTTAAAATTTCTCAAATATTAAAGTTACTTTTTTTTGCATAAAAGTTTGAAAAAAATATTTTTATGAGTCATTTGTAAAAAATATATATTAATTAATGATAATTTATCTAAGTTCTCTCAAAATTTCAGCCTGGGACGACAATGGAAACTTACTTAAAAATTTATGCTCAACACAGCAGCTTGCGAGCAGTGTGACCAGAAGATTTTTGAAAAATTATGCTTTTTGTTAAAAAAAATATGCTAAATATTCCACTTTCAATTTTTATATTCCACAAAAATATTCCACTTTCAATTTCAAAGGTAAGTATCTAAATATGCATATAAAAAAAAACACAGAAGCAAGTTTAAAAACATTTATTTATTTGATTACTATCGCACTTAAATTTATTTTCTTCTCCTATAAAAAATTATAAACATTGTTATGGTTTTTTGAATTTTAAGTAACGATATACAAAACTAAAATTCAGGCACATCTTCGAGGTCAATTCTTAAATTGTTGCTTGTATTATTATCATAGAAATTAGCATTTCTAAATTTTTTTATTAAGCTATCTGTAATTTGATAGGTATTACAACACTTTTTTTGAACATGCAGCCATGTTTTTACATTCAACAAATTATTTAGAATTTTTCTTGCATTCTATTTCGAATTTTCGTTTAAATAAGAAAGATTCATATAACTAAAAAATTTCTCAACCTCAGCATTGCTAAATGGTAAGCTAAGCGAGAAAAGGACAAATTTTGATAAATCTTCAGATTCCGAACTTTGAACAATAACTTTTTTTCTGCTTTATTGTTTTGAATCCACATTTTAAAATAGTTTACTTACAACTTATTGTGATCGAACCTTCAGTAAAGTACATATTATATTTTTAAAATCAGCTGATTTTTGTATGTGCTTCTGTTTGGAAATATTAATTTAAATCATCATTTAATTAAAGGAAATCATACAAAAATTGAAATGAAAGAATAAATTATATTAATTTTTATTAAACTAACTCACAGCGTAGCCTATAGCTTGCTCCATGCTGAGTAGAAATGCTTGTACATCAGTTGATCCAATACACAACGAAATTTACACAGAATACAATAGTGTTCCATCGTTGTATATTTTCCACAGGGTTGTATTTTCAGCTGATCCAATACACAACGAAATTTACACAGAATACAATAGTGTTCCATCGTTGTATATTTTCCACAGGGTTGTATTTTGAAAACTGTGCATTTTGTTTTTGTTATATTACAAAATTTACTACAAATATCAAATTTATCAAAAATACACAATACAAAGGAAAATACAACACATCGTGAATACCCCTAATGTTTTCTGAAGTAAATTACTTATTGCTGTAACATAATCCATAAAAAAATCTAACCAAACAAACATATAATCAAATTTACTTCACTTTTTAAGCTGCGTGAAGTTATTAAATGAATTGCAATAAAATTGACAACAAAGAAGTTAACCACAAAATGAATTCCTTATATTGGGTTTTACAAGGTGGTTCAGAGATGAAAAAATATAAAGTGTCGATAGTCAAAAAATAACCATTTAGTAACCAAATAGACATTTTTGATTGGAATTTTTGTGAATTTTTAAAAATATAATCATACGAAAAATATTTCACTTTTTATGATGCATATTTTTATAAAAAAAATATTTTTATAAAGCAGAGTTGATAACCTTCTTCAAAATAAACTCTTCTAATAACAATTAAAATTAAATTTCACACAACACATTCATGCAGCGCATTTAGGAAAAAACCTACACAAATGAAAATCCTAACAAGAATTACCGAACGTCCTTAAATCCCAATAATCGCCAGCTCTGTGAGTGCAAGTGAAGTGCTTCAATATTAAACTTTGACGTCAGTGTTTTCTTCAATTTCAATTTACATAAAATGTCTAATTTCAAAGTTTTGTGTTGAAATCCTTCTAATGAGAAAGATCACAAATTTCAAAGGCGCAATTTACGATCAGTTTCTCAATGGATGGTAGAAAAAGTTCCCTTCATAACACTTGAACATAAGATATGTGAGAAATGTAGAAAAAAATTTCAAAAATTTAGCTTTTTCAATTTTAATTGTTATTAGATGAGTTTTTTCGAAGAATTTTATCAACTTTGCTTAGCTTACACCGAAGCACCGATGTTGCACTGTGCATATAAACACACATATGGTATTCTTTAGTGTGTTCAGTTCTTGCTGCTTTATCGAAAGCTGCTGTGTTGAGCAATCGCGTCGGAAGCGAATTTCATCTGGGGGGGCAGTACAAATGGGGGGGCAGTACAAATGGTGGTGCAAAAAAAGTTCACCAAAATTTCTTCACATGAAACATGAAGAAGAGAGAAAGAAGAGGAAAATATATAATACAAAAATATTATCGTTGTAAAAAAACTGATATTTTGAATAACTTTTCCTTTTAAATTGTTTATCTTGCTAAAAAAGTGGGGGGGGGCAACTGCCCACCTTTCCCCCCGCTTCCGACGCCAATGGTGTTGAGCATAAATTTTAAAGTAAATTTATTTCGTCCCAGGCTGAAATTTTGAGAGAACTTGGATTAATTATCATTTATTAATATTTATATTTTTTAAAAATTTTAAAAATGACTCACAAAAATATTTTTTTTTAGCTTTTATGCAAAAAAAAAAATAACGTAAATATTTAAGAAATTTTAAAGTTTTGTTATACAAAATAAGCCTTTTGAAAATATCTTTAATATGAATCTAAAATCGTTACTCTAACTCAAACTTAACCGAAGTTATGATCAAATGAAAATCAGACCTCAAGAAAAAAACCGAATTTTTTCAATTTTTGAGTACCCGCAACTCAGTAACCACTCGAAAAAAATAAAAATTACAAATTTATTTTCTAAATTGTAGCCAATACTACGTGTATACAAAGTTTAAAGCAAATCGGAGAGGATCAGGTTGAGAGTGTTGTTGAAAAGCAATGTAATCACCCAAAACTTTTTCCAAGTTTCTGTTATGATGCTTTATATTGGATCCAAAAACAATTATGTCATCTACATAAAGAAATGCTGATTCTTGTAGTCCACTTAATGCAATTGAAAGCATGCGTTGAAAACTGTTTGTTGCAATTTTTAGTCCAAATGGTAAGCGTTTGAAATAATAATGCCCTGAATTTGTTGAGAATGCTGTCATTTTTCTTGAATTTTTGGTGAGTGGTATTTGATGAAAATAACTTGTCATATCCAATGTGAAAAAGTATTTCGCATTTCCGAGCTTGTCTAGTACATCTTCTAGTCTTGTTAGTGGGAATTTATCATAGATTATCTTCTTGTTTAGTGCCCTAAAATCTATAACTAGTCTCCATTTTGCTGTTCCAACTGTTGATTTTTTTGGCACTACCAAAAGTCTATTTAGTAGTAAAGGGTGTTTTTATAGAGTGATACAACTTTGAGCTGGCATCACTGCTTTATTTGGCCACCCATTTAACAGCTGATAGTTGCTTTTTTGTTTAGTTTGCTTTGACATTTCATTATGGATCGACTTACACCAGAGCAACGCGTGCAAATTGTGGAAATTTTTAATGAAAATAATGGTTCTGTTCGTCAAACTTATCGTGCACTTCGTCCATTTTATGGCGTACATAATCGTCCTTCAGAACTGCTAATTCGAAGAACAATAGATCGTTTTCGGAACATATTTACTGTTACTGATAATGTGCATCCCGTGAGACGCCGAACAGAGCGCACTGAAGAATCTGTAGCTGCTGTACAGGAAAGCATTGAATATGATCCTAATCAATCAATTCGTCGCCGTTATCAGCAACTGGGGTTGTGTCCTTCACTTTATGGAAGATTTTACGAAAAGATCTTAGCTTAAAACCTTTCAAGATTCAACTTGTGCAGGAATTGAAGCCAAACGACCATCGTATGCGCCGCCAATTCGGCGAAAGGGCTGAAGCACAAATTGATATTGATTTTGAATTTCCATGGAAAATTTTATTTTCCGATGAAGCCCATTTTTGGTTGAATGGGTACGTAAATAAACAGAATTGTCGTATTTGGAGTGAGGAGAATCCATAAGCTTTTGTCGAAACACCATTACATCCGCAGAAAATTACTGTTTGGTGCGCTTTATGGGCTGGCGGAGTCATTGCATTAGGAAAATCCATATTGTCGCATCTGATGACGAAGTTCTAATCCCGAATCAAGAAATAGATAAGGGTGTCATAATAGCAAACACAATTGTGAACGCAAGAAAACCATATGTCAGGATAATCAATACAACGGATAAAAACATTTTTCTTCAACAACATAACATAAAAACAGAAAAACTTGATGATTATTACGTGGTCAACATAGATAGAGTAAATCACAATCAAGAACGAAAAAATACAGTTTTAGATAAATTAGCAAAAAATTGTCCTCTGCATCACAGAGAACAATTGATCAAACTATGCTCAGATTACACTGACGTGTTTGCATTAGATACAGATACGTGCACTTTTAACAATTTTTACAAACAAAAATTGCGCCTAAAAGATGAAACGGCAGTTTATATTAAAAATTATAGAATGCCATATAACCATAAACCGGAAATCAATAGACAAAGAAACTAATTGCGGACAATATTGTTGAACCTTCAGTTTTCGAATATAACAGTCCCATACTTCTCGTTCCAAAAAAATCCCTACCAAACTCTTCAGAGAAGAAATGACGACTTGTAATAGATTATACACAAGTCAATAAAAAACTCGCATCCGATAAATATCCACTACCTAGAATTGACGATATTCTTTACCAACTGGGTCGTGCAAAGTACTTTTCATGCTGAGATTTGATCTCAGGATTTCACCAAAAAGAACTTGAGGAGGATTCAAGGAACATAATTTCATTTTCATCTGATCAAGGTTCATTCAGATTCAAGCGATTACCTTTTGGATTAAAGATATCACCTAATTCTTTTCAAAGGATGATGAATATAGCATTTTCTGGGCTCGGACCAGGTAGAACAATTGTATCTATGGACGACCTAATAGTCATTGGTTGTTCTGAAAAACAAATGCTCACAAATCTACAATCAGTTGTAGGCAAACAAATCTAAAACTTCATCCAGATAAGTGTAAGTTCTTCAATTCACAAGTAACTTTTTTAGGACACAAATGCACAGATTAAGGCATTTTACCAGACGAATCAAAATATGAAAAAATTTTATCATATCCAAAACCAACAAACGCTGACGAGTGCAAACGATTCGTAGCATTCGTAAGCTATTATAGAAGATTCATAAAAAATTTTTCACAGCATGCAATACATTTGACTAGACTAACACGAAAGAAAACATCATTCATCTGGACCCCCGAATGTGAAAACGCATTTCAATATTTAAAGAACTCTCTACTTTACCCAAAAATTTTAAAATATCCTGGTTTCGAAAAATCTTTTTGCATTACTACAGATGCAGTGCTGTTCTGAGTCAAAATCACAATGGAACACAACTACCCATAGCGTATGCATCCAGAACCTTTACGAAAGGTGAAAGCAACAAGTCTGCAATAGAGCAAGAACTTACTGCCATTCACTTGGCAATCAATTTTTTCAAACCCTACATTTATGGTACAAAATTTTTAATAAAAGTGATCATAAACCACTAACTTACCTCTTTGCCATGAAAAATCCTTCCTCTAAACTCACACAAATGAGACTTGACCTTGAGGAATTTGACTTTGAAGTTTAATATATCAAGGGAAAACATAATTGTGGCGCAGACGCTATATCTCGGATTGATTTTGGGCAAATCAAATGACAACAATAATTAATTAACAACAATAATTACAATAATTACCACTGACAATTTTTTAGTAGTAACAAGATCCAAAGCTAAAAGTACACCCCTCCCCTCCATACCCATACTAAACCCAAAGAAAATATTTTAAATCAAAAAGTCTATACCACTATAACGACTCACGAAGTAAAAAAGTTACCATGTCTCAAACTTATAACAAAAAGGTGCACCAAAAATAAAAACAATATTGAAAATTTAAATAATTCCTCTAATCTAATTTTATTCCATGGAAAAAGAAGGTATGTGAAATAAGTGCTAAAGATTTATTGCTTATGGGAAGATTGAACTAGATCAATTGTTTCCCACACTTGAAACAGTAGTTGGCAATGAAAACTTTAAGAATGTAAAAATCGCAATTAACGATAAGTTATTTAAATACGTTGACGTTGAGGAATTCAAAAAGATAGGCAACAAGAAATTAAAAAGGGCAGCTCTTGCAATAACACCAAAAATCACTGAAATTACTTCACCCACACAGAAGACTGAAATATTACAGAAGTATCATGATGACCTTGCATTTGTAGGCCACCCAGGAGTCACACGATTACTATCAAAACTAAAACGACAATATTTATGGCTAAATATGATTTCAGACGTGAAATCTTATGTAAAAAATTGCGAAAAATGTAAACAAAATAAATCTGGGGTAAATCATATAGACCCTTTAATTAAAACACCTACTCCAACTAGAGCTTTTGCAGCCGTGCAGACTGATACGATAGGTCCGTTTCCGAAGTCATTCAACGGAAACGAATACGCACTTACAACAATAATTACAATAATTACCACTGACAATTTTTTCGCAAAAAAAAAATCAGCTAGACAAAATCAATTATTTCTTTTTTTTTGTTCAATACACTCTTCATAAACATTTAACTATATGTTTAAATCATTTTCGACTTTTGCAATAATTTTTTATCATAAAAAGAATTGATTGATTGGCCGATGTAGGGAACCAAAAACTAAAAATTCAGAAAAGTTTTTTAAATGCAAAAACCTTTCTGAACTTGAACATTCTTCTGCTCTAATATGCTCGATGGCTTCAGTGCACATCTTACAGTTTTTTATTTTTCCAAACTTTGTGGACCACATATCCTGCAAAGTATGTTGCTGCATTATTTTATAATAGTTTGTATTGCATATTAAAAGAATTATGTAACTCAAGCTCATCATCCTCATTTTCATCACCTTCTGTTAGTGTTTTGTTGAGATTAGTTTTTATTTATTTATTTATTATGGTGTACAGATTAAACAATCTTACAGACTATTAAAAATCTTAACCTAATTAAATAATATGAACTATTTTAGACGAAATTCATTTAAACTTATATTAAAATTTATAAATTTAGAATATTTATTACATAAACGAATGCATCTAGCAGTTGATTTATTTGAGAAATAATTAGTTGTATGAATTACATCATCATATAATGTGTAGCATACGATTGTTTCTCAGAGATATAATTGGAAGATGTGATACGAATAGACTTTGGATGTTTTCACAAGTGACTTACCAGATAAGACATTAAAAACAAAAAACAAGGAACAAAATTAACGTCTATCAGATAGTGTCTGCAACTCAAGCAATTTACGTCTAGCGACATAAAATAGAATGCCGTCAGTCCAATTCATCTTTTGAAGCGCATATTTAGTAAAAAGCTTTTGAATTTTTTCAATACGATTTGAATGCTCAGAGTAAAATGGATCCCAGACAATTGAACAGTAATCTAGATTACTTCGATTAATAGTGGCTTAGTGGATAGAATTCCTTTTTGTAAAACCAATCCATGGTATAAAAAATTACATATTCAGCCTTTTTATAAATTTCGTGCGAAAGAAATTATCGATAGGGAAATCCAGTTCCAGTGAAAAATAATTTCCGACCCTAAATTTCACGTGAGATGAACTGGCGAGTATATTTGAGGGGAAGAATCGTTATTTTGGATAGAGCGATTACTCGCCACATTAAAGTGAAAACAAATCAGCTGTTTTGAAATTTATTAAAACAAAAGTGAAAAGTTTAAGCATTAAAAAATGATGTGTTTCTTTAAAACTTTTATTGGTGGAAGAGGAAGAAATTGACATTCTTAACACTCAGCGTCTTGTTCGTCGTAGACTCAGAGATCATGCAAATCCTTTGGAAATGCCACAAATATTGTAAGTACAAAAAAACTTCCATAAAACGATGAAAAATAATATGCATATTTTTTCAGTAAACCCATTTTTAAATATTTGCTAGACGTCCTGAATGACTCCTTGCCAACAAAATATAAATCATGAATGACTCCTTGCCGTTCAACCCTTGGTGAAATTATGCGCCTGTCCGCGTTTTTTCGCGGAAGGGGGCTACCAAAATGGTGTTGGTAACGATTATGACGTTGGTCTGTCTCAGTCTAGCTTTAGCTGTGTCTTGTCAGAGGTTGTGGACGTCCAAGTTATGTCCACAGTGGATCAAGTGGCTGACAGTAGAATAAAAAGATCATCAGCTTAATTCTTTTATGAAAAATATGGGATACCGGGCGTCATAGGTTGCATAGATGGAACCCATGTGAAAATAATTGCACCCGCCGTAAATAAACATTTATATTACAACAGAAAGGGATACTACAGCTTAAATGTTTTGCTAGTAAGTACCTATAATAATTATAAAACAAATTAAAAGTGTATTTTTTTCACTGAAAATTGTTAAGGTGTGCGATAATGAAACGCGTATTCGTTTTGTTGACGCAGTGCATCCTGGAGCTTCGCACAACTCTTTTATTTGGAGGGTTAGTGCACTGAGAGCCAATTTGCAGCAGGATTATACACAAAACAGCGGTGGACTCTGGTTATTTTAAACGGATATTTACGGAATTTAAACGGAATTTTAAACGGATATTTTAAAAAGTTTTTCCAGGTGATGCAGGGTATCCATTAGAGCCATGGCTTATGACTCCTCATCGAACACCTGTACTAGAATCAAATGAAGAAAAATTTAACGCAGCGCACAGCAAAGCCCGCAATATAATAGAAAGAACAAATGGCATTCTCAAAAATAGCTGCACTTTTCACCTCTGAAGGCAACCAAAATTATTATTTGTGCAGCCTTGCACAACATTAGCATCCACTATTGTTTGATATTTGTTCTGATATTACAAACAGCTTTTAAAATGAATAATCCACATGAATATAGAATTTATGAATAAATTTAGAAAGTAGTTTTATTTTAAAAGATTTCATTTCCAATCATGAAATAAAATACCAAAGTACTTTTTTGCTCAGTTAAGATTTTAATATATTATACAAACAACCATAAGCATAAAAAAAATAAAAACACATTTCACAGACTTCACAGATTCACAGATGTGCTTCAAAAAATTTGAAAAATATTTCTTGCTTCGCAAGCGTTTTTATGCAACATGGACGATACTAAAACGAGTCATATTCGGCTTTTTTAATTTTATTTCGTTGATTTCAGTAATTAACTGATTCTTTTTAAGTTTGCTCTCAACTTCAATCTTCCGTAGTTTCTCCATTTCGTAATTATGACATTTGCTTTCTTGCAAAATAAGGCTTTGTTTGTCCGAAAGGCATCTAAGGACCGGTATATTTTTTAATATTACCTTTCTAAATTATTGTTTTTGATGACATCAACAGTCTCTTGAATTTTTTTACAAAGTTCCCTTTAAGTTTCGATCTCTTTTTCAATTAACTCGCTTGTAATCGTTTTTTGGGTAACTGCATTTCTGCGTCCTGCATTTCTATTTGCTGGTGAGGTCGAGGTACTTGGCTGACCATCCTCAATTTCTATTTCAGGAGCAGCATTGCTTGTAACTTAATTTTCTTTATCTCTTTTCAATTGAGGGAACCCAAAATATCTTGCACTTTCGACGCCTTCTACGGCCTCCTTTGAACCTATAAGTTCAAATATGCTTGCTTCCATAGGCGACATTTTCATTTCTCTGTTAGGTCTGCCTCCTGTTCCTTGCTGGTATTTAAAGTTTACCGCCGCTTCTCTGCGAACATAACGCCAAAACCTGTTTAAACACAAGGTTCTGAATTTAATAAAAAAATAAACAGATACAAAATATAAAAAGTATCTTTACTTTCTTCCACTCAGCAATACCCTTTAATGGTTGACCAGCACTATTCAAGTTTTTCTCCAGTGCTTTCCAAAATGAAGCAACTTTTTCTTTGTTTTCCTTAATAAAGTTTTTAGCAATTCCTGGATTTGCTTGCATACCAGCAACGAGTATATCCAATTGGATTTTGTTTACTGTTTTACTCCTGAAATCAAATTTTCAATTAAATTTGGATAAAATAAAAATTTATGCATGCATGCAAACGTATAAATTTGTATATTTTTCAATTCTTTTTACAAAAATATTTAATACTTACATCTTTATGCTTCCGTTCGCCACCAAAAAATAAGCGAAAACTTACATGCGAAAAAAACGAGTGTTTTCTCGGAAAAAAAATGTTCGTGATAAGGTAATTTCCGTCATTAGCGAGTTATTTCTAACGAGTATTGTTCATGATAGGCGAAACAAAAACATGCGAAAAAACGCGCGTGAGTTTTTGTTCATGATAAGGCTGATTGACAGTGGCTTTTGAAGCTAAAATTAGAGTCGAAAATTACACCTAAGACCTTATTTACATGTTTTCGGATTAGAGTATGATAATTAATTGAGTAGTTAAAAGCGATATGATTATTTCACTTAGTAAAAGAAATTACACAAAATTTAGTTGTGTTCAGATTTAAGTTTTTAAACGAACACTAATTACCAAAAATATTTTAATGATTTTGTAACAATAAACAATCGGCAGAAGCAGAGACTTTGAGAAAAAGTTTCACGTCATCGGCAAACAATAAACACTCAGAGACTTGAAAAAAACTGGGCAAGTCATTTATGAAGACTAAAAACAATATAGGTCCGAAATGTTTACCTTGAGGAATACCGGAAGAGGCAATGATTTGATAAAAAATTGTTAAACAATTTTAGAAGTATATCTGAAAACCCGAATTTCTTTGATTTTAGCCATAATATGGAATACCTGAAGGTACCCCTCTACCCTGCTTGTCGGATTTGGAACTCGCCCTTGCCCTGGTCATACTGTTCACCTTTTATTTAGAGGCACGGTGAACTGTGCCATTCGATAGGTAGCCGTGAGGTTGCCGAGAGAGGATTATATTATTGGGGATTTTGCGCGGTTCCCAAACCGTAAGGATACTCACCGTAGTTGTCCATGTCGCTTCAGATTCAAGGAATTGAGAAATCCTTGGGTTCAGCTCTGGGTCCTTATGTTTATTTACGAAAAGAAGGAACACTTTTATTTTTAATTCACCTTTTAGTCACGCTAGTGACTGCATACTTTTTATTCTCAACAGCTAAAAATCAACTTCCTTTTATTTAAGAGGGGACCAGATATTTATAACCTATCTGGCCCCGCTTCTTATTCTTAATTTTTACATACTTAATTTGCAACAACAACAACTCTGTATAGAGTCAATCACTTAGCTGACTAGACAGTCTGTTTCGGAAATTGCTTTATTTCCTCTTCAGTAGTCTTTAAGTGATTAAGCTGTGATCAACTCACTGTTTAAAGTCGCATATGATTTCACAAGTTTGGAATTCATTCATTTGAATTATATAGAACAAATTGAACGTTCAAATTGGCTACTTAATCATATGCCATTTTAAAGCAGTAGGCTATTTACAGATCACCGCCATCAACTCTACCAAGGTTGCCATCTATTCTAGTTGCTGCTTGTGTTGTTGTTGCCTTTTTAAAAACTTACTTGATCTTATAAATCTAATCTGGTCAAATTGGCCTAACATTTACTGACGAAATAATTAGAAAAAAAAAACAAATTAAAGTTTTTTCCTAAATGACCTCTATGTTTATTATGTTGACTTTATATGATTTAAATACAAATTCTAAATGTTTGATAGTTTAAATCATACTTGATTTTAAATACAAATTCTAGTTGTTTGACAGTTTAAAATCGTTTATCGAGCTTAAGGTCAAAGTTAGAAACAATTAATTGTTCTAACGAATTTTTCTAAAGAAACAACAACAACAACAAAGTTTTTTCAATATGAAAGGAAAAAAAAAACCACTAGCAAATTGATTTTATTGTACAATTTCTGCGTGCTAAACGCGTCATCAGAAATCTTTGTGATTGCCCGTGCAAGCGCGTAGACGCACTGCACCATCGGGGCGATGAGATTTTGAAGCTTCAATTTCTCATTTTTTCCCTTAATTTCATAATGCCACATTTGTTGTTGTATTTCTGTTTTACTTTAGTTTCTATGCCTATATTATATGTAGTCCAACAGCCTGCTGGAATTCTGCACTAACAAAGCATGTTTACTGAAGTTGTTTTTAGAATTTTTGCTGATTTTGTTTTTCAGCTGTTTCCGTTTGGTCGAGCTCTACCATTTGATTAAAGTTTTTTCCTAAATGACCTCTATGTTTATTATGTTGACTTTATATGATTTAAATACAAATTCTAAATGTTTGATAGTTTAAATCATACTTGATTTTAAATACAAATTCTAGTTGTTTGACAGTTTAAAATCGTTTATCGAGCTTAAGGTCAAAGTTAGAAACAATTAATTGTTCTAACGAATTTTTCTAAAGAAACAACAACAACAACAAAGTTTTTTCAATATGAAAGGAAAAAAAAACCACTAGCAAATTGATTTTATTGTACAATTTCTGCGTGCTAAACGCGTCATCAGAAATCTTTGTGATTGCCCGTGCAAGCGCGTAGACGCACTGCACCATCGGGGCGATGAGATTTTGAAGCTTCAATTTCTCATTTTTTCCCTTAATTTCATAATGCCACATTTGTTGTTGTATTTCTGTTTTACTTTAGTTTCTATGCCTATATTATATGTAGTCCAACAGCCTGCTGGAATTCTGCACTAACAAAGCATGTTTACTGAAGTTGTTTTTAGAATTTTTGCTGATTTTGTTTTTCAGCTGTTTCCGTTTGGTCGAGCTCTACCATTTGATTAAAGTTTTTTCCTAAATGACCTCTATGTTTATTATGTTGACTTTATATGATTTAAATACAAATTCTAAATGTTTGATAGTTTAAATCATACTTGATTTTAAATACAAATTCTAGTTGTTTGACAGTTTAAAATCGTTTATCGAGCTTAAGGTCAAAGTTAGAAACAATTAATTGTTCTAACGAATTTTTCTAAAGAAACAACAACAACAACAAAGTTTTTTCAATATGAAAGGAAAAAAAACCACTAGCAAATTGATTTTATTGTACAATTTCTGCGTGCTAAACGCGTCATCAGAAATCTTTGTGATTGCCCGTGCAAGCGCGTAGACGCACTGCACCATCGGGGCGATGAGATTTTGAAGCTTCAATTTCTCATTTTTTTCCCTTAATTTCATAATGCCACATTTGTTGTTGTATTTCTGTTTTACTTTAGTTTCTATGCCTATATTATATGTAGTCCAACAGCCTGCTGGAATTCTGCACTAACAAAGCATGTTTACTGAAGTTGTTTTTAGAATTTTTGCTGATTTTGTTTTTCAGCTGTTTCCGTTTGGTCGAGCTCTACCATTTGATTAAAGTTTTTTCCTAAATGACCTCTATGTTTATTATGTTGACTTTATATGATTTAAATACAAATTCTAAATGTTTGATAGTTTAAATCATACTTGATTTTAAATACAAATTCTAGTTGTTTGACAGTTTAAAATCGTTTATCGAGCTTAAGGTCAAAGTTAGAAACAATTAATTGTTCTAACGAATTTTTCTAAAGAAACAACAACAACAACAACAAAGTTTTTTCAATATGAAAGGAAAAAAAACCACTAGCAAATTGATTTTATTGTACAATTTCTGCGTGCTAAACGCGTCATCAGAAATCTTTGTGATTGCCCGTGCAAGCGCGTAGACGCACTGCACCATCGGGGCGATGAGATTTTGAAGCTTCAATTTCTCATTTTTTCCCTTAATTTCATAATGCCACATTTGTTGTTGTATTTCTGTTTTACTTTAGTTTCTATGCCTATATTATATGTAGTCCAACAGCCTGCTGGAATTCTGCACTAACAAAGCATGTTTACTGAAGTTGTTTTTAGAATTTTTGCTGATTTTGTTTTTCAGCTGTTTCCGTTTGGTCGAGCTCTACCATTTGATTAAAGTTTTTTCCTAAATGACCTCTATGTTTATTATGTTGACTTTATATGATTTAAATACAAATTCTAAATGTTTGATAGTTTAAATCATACTTGATTTTAAATACAAATTCTAGTTGTTTGACAGTTTAAAATCGTTTATCGAGCTTAAGGTCAAAGTTAGAAACAATTAATTGTTCTAACGAATTTTTCTAAAGAAACAACAACAACAACAAAGTTTTTTTTTTTTTTTTTTTTTTTTTTTTTTTTTTTTTTTTTTCCTTTCATATTGAAAAAACTTTGTTGTTGTTGTTGTTTCTTTAGAAAAATTCGTTAGAACAATTAATTGTTTCTAACTTTGACCTTAAGCTCGATAAACGATTTTAAACTGTCAAACAACTAGAATTTGTATTTAAAATCAAGTATGATTTAAACTATCAAACATTTAGAATTTGTATTTAAATCATATAAAGTCAACATAATAAACATAGAGGTCATTTAGGAAAAAACTTTAATCAAATGGTAGAGCTCGACCAAACGGAAACAGCTGAAAAACAAAATCAGCAAAAATTCTAAAAACAACTTCAGTAAACATGCTTTGTTAGTGCAGAATTCCAGCAGGCTGTTGGACTACATATAATATAGGCATAGAAACTAAAGTAAAACAGAAATACAACAACAAATGTGGCATTATGAAATTAAGGGAAAAAAATGAGAAATTGAAGCTTCAAAATCTCATCGCCCCGATGGTGCAGTGCGTCTACGCGCTTGCACGGGCAATCACAAAGATTTCTGATGACGCGTTTAGCACGCAGAAATTGTACAATAAAATCAATTTGCTAGTGGTTTTTTTTTTTTTTTTTTCCTTTCATATTGAAAAAACTTTGTTGTTGTTGTTGTTTCTTTAGAAAAATTCGTTAGAACAATTAATTGTTTCTAACTTTGACCTTAAGCTCGATAAACGATTTTAAACTGTCAAACAACTAGAATTTGTATTTAAAATCAAGTATGATTTAAACTATCAAACATTTAGAATTTGTATTTAAATCATATAAAGTCAACATAATAAACATAGAGGTCATTTAGGAAAAAACTTTAATCAAATGGTAGAGCTCGACCAAACGGAAACAGCTGAAAAACAAAATCAGCAAAAATTCTAAAAACAACTTCAGTAAACATGCTTTGTTAGTGCAGAATTCCAGCAGGCTGTTGGACTACATATAATATAGGCATAGAAACTAAAGTAAAACAGAAATACAACAACAAATGTGGCATTATGAAATTAAGGGAAAAAATGAGAAATTGAAGCTTCAAAATCTCATCGCCCCGATGGTGCAGTGCGTCTACGCGCTTGCACGGGCAATCACAAAGATTTCTGATGACGCGTTTAGCACGCAGAAATTGTACAATAAAATCAATTTGCTAGTGGTTTTTTTTCCTTTCATATTGAAAAAACTTTGTTGTTGTTGTTGTTTCTTTAGAAAAATTCGTTAGAACAATTAATTGTTTCTAACTTTGACCTTAAGCTCGATAAACGATTTTAAACTGTCAAACAACTAGAATTTGTATTTAAAATCAAGTATGATTTAAACTATCAAACATTTAGAATTTGTATTTAAATCATATAAAGTCAACATAATAAACATAGAGGTCATTTAGGAAAAAACTTTAATCAAATGGTAGAGCTCGACCAAACGGAAACAGCTGAAAAACAAAATCAGCAAAAATTCTAAAAACAACTTCAGTAAACATGCTTTGTTAGTGCAGAATTCCAGCAGGCTGTTGGACTACATATAATATAGGCATAGAAACTAAAGTAAAACAGAAATACAACAACAAATGTGGCATTATGAAATTAAGGGAAAAAATGAGAAATTGAAGCTTCAAAATCTCATCGCCCCGATGGTGCAGTGCGTCTACGCGCTTGCACGGGCAATCACAAAGATTTCTGATGACGCGTTTAGCACGCAGAAATTGTACAATAAAATCAATTTGCTAGTGGTTTTTTTTTTCCTTTCATATTGAAAAAACTTTGTTGTTGTTGTTGTTTCTTTAGAAAAATTCGTTAGAACAATTAATTGTTTCTAACTTTGACCTTAAGCTCGATAAACGATTTTAAACTGTCAAACAACTAGAATTTGTATTTAAAATCAAGTATGATTTAAACTATCAAACATTTAGAATTTGTATTTAAATCATATAAAGTCAACATAATAAACATAGAGGTCATTTAGGAAAAAACTTTAATCAAATGGTAGAGCTCGACCAAACGGAAACAGCTGAAAAACAAAATCAGCAAAAATTCTAAAAACAACTTCAGTAAACATGCTTTGTTAGTGCAGAATTCCAGCAGGCTGTTGGACTACATATAATATAGGCATAGAAACTAAAGTAAAACAGAAATACAACAACAAATGTGGCATTATGAAATTAAGGGAAAAAATGAGAAATTGAAGCTTCAAAATCTCATCGCCCCGATGGTGCAGTGCGTCTACGCGCTTGCACGGGCAATCACAAAGATTTCTGATGACGCGTTTAGCACGCAGAAATTGTACAATAAAATCAATTTGCTAGTGGTTTTTTTTCCTTTCATATTGAAAAAACTTTGTTGTTGTTGTTGTTTCTTTAGAAAAATTCGTTAGAACAATTAATTGTTTCTAACTTTGACCTTAAGCTCGATAAACGATTTTAAACTGTCAAACAACTAGAATTTGTATTTAAAATCAAGTATGATTTAAACTATCAAACATTTAGAATTTGTATTTAAATCATATAAAGTCAACATAAAAAAAACAAATATTTACAAATTATAAATCTTAATTCGAATTTTTCTTTTCTTTCAGGAATAATCGTCTTTCCAGTTTTCGAAATGCAATACTTGGCTGTGATATAATTGCTTATCTCAAGGCGAGAAACTGCATTTATCTTCATAAGTTAATCTATAATAAAACACCAAGGTGATAAACTCCAGTTTGGTACGTCTAGAAGAAGCCATGTCCTGATAGTTCCGAGGCATTTTTCGCTAAACAGTTTCCACTTGTTTTTCATCAACGTCATTAGGTTGTGGAATGGTCTGCCACGAAGTGGAATGGTCAGTGGGAGAGCCACTTTTAAGCAATCAGTATTATCCTTCTTTTCTGCTCCTTAGATTACTTCTTTTCTACTTTTTTTTCTCATATTTCTGTTTTATTTTTCATTTACTCTTTAAGAAAACATTTTTATTTAAATAATGTGTTAATTTTATTAAGTTACTTTTTTTCTAAATTTGTGTATTATTTTTAATTAATATTATTAATTTGCTTTGCTTAATCTTAAGTTGATTTGAGTTGTTATTATTTCTTACTGTTTAACTATATTGTTATGTTATGCTATTGTATAGTTATGCTTGCTTCTTTTAAATAAATAAAACAAATAAATAAATAAATTTTAGTTTCTAATAAGAATTTTTCGTTACATTATATATGTACAACTCTTTTCGCAACTTTTTCAAACCTTTTCAAAAACCCTAGTTTTCTGCCTTTATTTTAAAATTTATTCTTAGATTTTTGTTTCCTTTTTCAGGTATCTTTTCTTCTTCTTCTAATTTTTTTAGGCAATTTTAATTTCTTTCTAATTTTCAGGCAATTTTAATTTTTTCTTATTTGCAGGCTATTTTAATTTTTTCTTATTTGTAGGCTGTTTTTTTTCTTATTTGCAGGCTATTTTAAATTTTTCTTTTTTGTAGGCTATTTTATTTTTTTCTTATTTTCAGGTTACTTTAATTTTTTCTTATTTTCAGGCTATTTTAATTTTTTCTTATTTTCAGAAATCCTTTTAAATACTTTCTTGCGTTGGTTTTGTTTTCTTCGCTGCCTTTTATTTACGGTTTTCAGGGATATGAGTGCGGATTTTCATGCTTTTATGATACAAAAAAGAAAAGAATAAAAATAACTCACCAAGGATATGAGCGGTTGCCGTTATTGGATCGACTAAAAGAACACTTCGGAAGACTCTTATTTATTTTTAACTCTCTAACCCGCCAAACAAAAATATTGGTTCAAACCCATTTTAAAATATCAAACAAGGGTAAATTGGACTTGAGAATCATGAACTTGAAGTCCTTATTGAGATTCCATCGATGGTTAAGCCACCAGTTGCAAAATAGGTATGACCGTTTAGAGACGGTCATTCCGGTTAAAGGTTAAAAAAATAAGTACTTTTGATGGTATATTGAACTTTTGAAAAGTAATATTTTATTGACTCCTTGTCCTTACAAATAACATAAAAAGTGAAAAAAGCATAAAATAAATAAAACCACAAGATTTACTTATGATGGTGAAAGTCGTAAAAGAAATTTTTTGATGGTATAAGACATAAATTCAAGTTGCACTTCATACAATACACCTGAGTATCAGATTTCTTGCAGCATTTGCACCTTTTTTGCCTTTAGAATCTGCCATTCCTGGACTATGTTCATAATCATCATATCGCTCGGCCTCACATGGTATTTTAGCCTTTGTTCCAACTTAAGATGAGCTTGGTTTTGCTATTGCTGTAGATGGCCTGCCGACAGTGATGTTCTTGTATTTGCAAAGATTTGCAGCTACTGATTCACGATAATCAGGTAAAGAATATTTTGATTTATTATCTTTGTTGATACGCCGGAACAGAATATAGGCATTCGTCATTGACATATCTAAGAGATGATAAAAAATCCGCATCATGGGGTTGCGTGTCTTCAATCGAATATGATATCTGCCCATCAAACCATCCATAAGATCAACACCACCCATATGTTGATTATACTCTTTTATTATATGCGGGCAATCTACTTCTATGAACTTTTTTTGCTTTCGATCATAACGGGTTGTTTTTCCCAACTTCTAAAGACTCATTCCTTTGTAAGAATGGCTTAGTGCCCACGTAAGTAGAAGCTAGACGAACAATTTTTGTATCCTTCCACAGAACAGTTGCAATATCTACCCCATATGCCGTTCCGGTATATTCTTCAAAATAACCACGATCATATTTTGCCACTTGCTTATCTGTAGACAGCTTACATCGGGAAATCCTGTTTTCGCGAATGGTACCCAAAGAATAAATTCCACGCTCACGAAGATATACCAATAAAGGAAGAGAAGTGTAAAGGTTATCAAAATAGACGATGTGATTAGCAAAGTCTGGAATAGTTTGTGATAGACGAATGACTACGTTAGATGTAGAGTTATAGTAAAGTTATATAAAAATCGCGTTTTAATCTTTTTCCTTATCTTAATTAACCAAATTGCATTTTCGCTCCTGCAGACAAGTTCCGTAGAAACGAAAACGCACTTCAAATTCTAAAGAATTGTTGACAACCAATTTTGCCAATTAATAAATAAACTTAAACTTACCAAATTGCATTTCCGTTCACATAGAAACGAAAATGCATAATTCCAAAGAAATGTTTACGATTAACTTTTTAATAAATAATTCCAATGAACTCTTCGCAACCAATTTTGCTAATCAATGCATTTCCGTTCGAACAAAGTTCTATAGAAACGAAAATGCATTGACCCAAACCCAAAATAAACAAACAATTCCAAAGAATTGTTTATTGCTAATATAAAAAGCTTACAGACGGAAAATGCAAGATCAGCACTTTCGTTAGTATAAATACCACCTAAGAAATTATTATACCTTAGTCTTAAGATAGATTCACAATAAAGAACTAACGGTTTAAAAATTTGTTTTTTTTATTTCGCGTTAAATTCAAACTCGTTTCCGGCGCAGTCGGCAGGATATGCCAAAAAGGACAAAAAAATAAATCCTTTTTGTATTCCTATACTTAATGGCATAGAAATTTTTTCGAAGAAGAAGAAATAAAGTGCTTAGTGAAAAATTTTTTCGAAGAAGAAAAAATAAAGTGTTAAAGAACTTCAATTATAAACTCAATAGTGAAGACTCAATTAGTGAAAATTTTTTCGAAGAAAGAAAAAAAAACTTTAATTTAATAACTTATGAACTAAATAAGGAAAACTCATAATCCACGATATCCTCCTAAAAGATAAAAAAGCTTTAGAAAGAAATAAAAGTGTAAAGTGAAAAAGACAATTCTATAAAATAAAATAACCACAGATTCGAGAAACTTTTTCATGAAACTAAAAAGTCACGTAATCATCTGTGCAAATAAATTCAAAGTTTTCCAAAAAAAATTTCCTGCAAATTTATGAAAAAAAAAACACCAGAAGCAACATAAGATAAATACTACAGCAACAAGTAACACCAGCAACAAAATATCACAACAACCAAGTGGCACAAGCATCAACGGTAACACAGCACCATCAGCAAGATAGAAGCAACAAGTACTACATAGCAAAGTAACATCGGAAAAAAGGATCACAACAACCAAGTGGCACAAGCATCGACAGTAGTACAACCTCTTAAAAAAAGAAAAAAAAAAAAGGACGAAACGGGATATAAGGTAGAATTAATTTTATTTTTATGGAAAATTATTATCAAATACAAACTGAATTATATTCCTTTGGAACTCAGCAAGAAGAAAATAGGAAATTACTACAATTAATTATAGAACTCAAGGCAAAAGCTAAAAGAAAATTTAAACTGTGTAACAAAAAACCAAAGATAATTAGAATATAGAATTACTGTTTTTCTTACGTTTTCCTTTAAAAATTAATATAAAAATGCCTAACTCAGAACCCAATAGAATAGTTATAAACCCTTTGAAATATCTTAATAACCTACCTGAATTCAACGGTGACCGAAAAGACCTACAAATCTTCCTCACCCTAGTAGAGAGAATATATCCACACTTACAAACATATGACGAATTATCTCAACTACTATTTTCAGACGTTATTAAAAGCAAATTAAAAGGAAAGGCCAGACAAGCCATAGAAATAAATTGCCATGCCACATCCTGGGAACAAATAAAAAACTTCCTACAAAACAATTTTGGCGATAGGTTTTCATTAGAAGAACTTTACGACCAACTCAGGGCAGTAACTTTTAAAAACAATGCAATAGAATTCTTTAAACCATTTTCCCAACCAAATCAGTATTCTTATCTATCCAATAGACAAAATTTTAATTTTCCCCAACAATTTAACAACAATGCCCAGAATCAGTTACCAGCACCCGGACCAATGGATATAAACAATCATGAAACAACCAATAACCATAATGCCCATGTCATATCCGAAAATTTTCAGGACAAAGCCTCGGAAGGAAATTACCATATATTAAAGTCAAAACTAGATTAGGGATATATCAAATTAATAATTGACACAGGTGCCACTAATTCACTCCTTAACCCTAACATTTGTCATCCAAAATGGATACAAAAAACTATCCCTATCTCCATTAAAACTTTACAACAAACAATTTATTTAAACGAAATAGCGAAAATCCCAAATTTTGAAGAGTTCGGTACAGGACTCGACGTAATCGAGTTTTATATAACAAAATTCCATGACTTTTACAATGGACTAATAGGCAATGATTTGTTAAGACCTTTAAAAAGCAAGATTAATTATGAGAATAATACAATTCAATTTGGAGAACGTACATTACAGTTTTTTTTTCAAAGGAGAAGACGGCCTTGAAAAAGAAGTACACAAATTCCAAAACATTGAAGTAAAATACTTGAAAGAATTACGAGAAAACAAAGTTTTTAACATTGAAAATAATAAATTAGAATTGAATTTTGCAATTGAAGATGTAGGAAATAGATCTATAAAAGATCAAATCCGAATTTGACACCTTAACGTTGAAGAAAAAACTCAGTTAATGAATATTATAAGCAAGTACAGAGATATTTTTTTATCAAGAAAATAGACCACTTACTTTTACATCTGCTATAAAACATAGGATAAGAACGGCTGACAACGCCCCAATATATAGCAAATCCTACAGGTATCCATATATACACAAAAAGGAGGTTGAAGACCAAATCATGGAAATGCTTCATAATAAAATAATCAGACATTGCAGTTCTCCATACTCTGCACCCATTTGGATTGTGCCTAAGAAGGCCGATGCCAGCGGTAAAACTAAATGGAGACTTGTCATCGATTATCGTAAACTCAACGAAGTGACGATAGATGACAAGTACCCCATACCAAATATAGATGAGATCCTAGATAAGCTGGGAAGATGCCAGTACATTTCTACACTCAATTTGGCGAAAGGATTTCATCAAATAGAAATCCAAGAAAATGATATTCATAAAACCGCCTTCAGCGTCGAAGGAGGACACTATGAATTTCTGCGAATGCCGTTTGGGTTAAAGACAGCCCCAGCGACATTCCAAAGATTAATGAACAACATTTTGAAAGATTACATAAATAAAATCTGCCTTGTTTACTTAGATGATATAATAATTTTTTTACATCCTTACAAGAATACATTAATTCCATTAATCTAATTTTTAACTGTTTACAAAAGGCCAATTTAAAAATCCAACTAGATAAGTCAGAATTTTTAAAAAAGGAGACAGAATTTTTAGGTCACATAGTGACATCCAACGGTATAAAACCTAATCCAAAAAAGATAGAATGCCTTCAAAATTTTCCCATCCCTAAAACACCAAAACAAATTAAGCAATTCTTAGGCTTAACCGGATACTACCGGAAATTTATCAAGGACTACTCATCAAACGCGAAACCAATGACAGTATACTTGAAAAAAGATGCCAAAATAAACGTATCTGACCCACGATACCAAGATAGCTTTAACACTCTAAAAACAATGTTGACAAATGACCCAATTCTTGTATATCCTGACTTTACGAAGAAGTTTACCCTGACAACAAACGCAAGTAATTACGCACAAGGTGCAATACTCTCCCAAGATAATCACCTAATATGTTATGCTAGTCGCACGCTTAACGAGCATGAAATAAATTATAGTACTATAGAGAAGGAACTATTGGCCATTATATGGGCCACGAAATATTTCCGACCTTACCTCTTCGGAAGGAAATTTTTAATCGAAACCGACCACAAGCCCTTATCATGGCTTCTTTCAATCAAAGAACCGAACTCTAAGCTAGTTAGGTGGAGGCTTAGATTATCAGAATTCGACTATGAGATCAAGTATAAAAAGGGTACAAGGAACAGCAACGCAGATGCATTATCAAGAATCGAACCTGAACCTCTAGTAATTAACACATTGGAACCGTCCGAAACGAACTTAAGAGAAACTGAGTCTGCAATAAAGTTATTTAAAAATCAGGTTATCGTCAAGAAAATTAATTCAGGATCGACAAAAATAAGAAATGAAAAAGTGTTTAATAACAATCGTAAAACAATCTACATGAAAAATCTTTAAAGGGAATCTACCATAACATTGTTAAAAAATCATTTCAACCCGACTCAATTAAATGCAGTTTTAATAGATGAAACGTTTTATAACATGTTTAAGACCACTTACGAGCAACTCTTTTCAAATAATAAAGATTTTCGAATCATAAGATGTTTCAAGAAGTTAGACGATATCGAGGAAAAATACCCAGAAATCCATGACATTATGTTGAAAAAGAGAGAAAAATATATAGACCGTTTGAATAAAGACAGAAATGACGTACAAATACAAGAAGAAATAAACTATATAAAAGAAATTAGAGGAGGAAAAAATCATAGTAAATACAGAAAAATAGAAGCTAGGAAAATTGATGAAGACCATATTGAAAATATCAAAACAGGACATAAATACGATAAGTGTCATGTAAAACAAAAAAGAAAATTTCAAGACTATGCAAACCCAACAGTAAAAGCCAACAAATTACGATAACATATTATACTTTCAGATGATCGTAGCAACGTTAGTATAAGTCTTCGTTACAAGCGTAAAAACACAAACCCTGGAAATCCAAGACCTGACGAAAAACAACGGATATATACCAATAAAGACAGGAGAATTCAGACCAATAGAACACTATAACAAAATTCTTCATATCATCAATACGACTATGTACAAAGACACAATGGAACTGATCCATGACAACACGATAACTAAAAATTTATTTTTGCTAAAAGCCAAAGTAGAAGCATCAAACCCACATTTTAGAACCAAGCGAGGACTAGTTAATATAATAGGTAAAGGACTGAAGTTTGTAGCAGGAATGATGGACAGCGAAGACGAGGCACAGATAAGCAAATCACTTAAACTACTTTATGAAAATAACAATATCTTAGACAACAAACTTAACAACCTTACACAAATCAACAAATTTATGTCCCTACAAATAACCAATATAACGAACCATATAAACCACCAACAGACAATAATAGGAGATTACTTGAATAAATTCAAAGATATTTTGGGTAATAAAATTTCAACTCTAGAAGATGAAATTACATTTATGGGAAAAATTTACCAAGTAAATAATGATATCTCACTATTAAAGGACCACATCAATGACGTTGGACAAATTATCTTTTCTAGTAAACTTGGCATAATCCCCACAGATATTTTAACAAAAACTGAACTCGACCTAATTACTGACTTTGACAGTTATACTAACATTAAAGTTGCCGTTGTTCTTCAAGAAAATAACCTTATTATAGTGCTTCTAATCCCAGAATATTCAAAAAATATTTTTTTGAAAATCAAATTCGAACCTATCCCTAATAAAAAGAATAAATCCATTATATTGAACACTTATGAAATATAAATAGATTCAGATAATACTATTTATTATATAAATGCGAAGGAAAACTTAAGAAAAAACTTGACAAAAATTACTGATAAATGCTTATCAAACATCCTTAATTTTGAGGAAGCATTTTGGGACATGCAAACATTAACACAACCAAATGTGACAGAATTACTTCCTGGTATTCTTATATTTAAAAACTTTGCACATAATATCTCTCATAATTGTAATAAAATGAAAATAAAAATAAATGGAAATTTTCTATTAAAATTTGAAAATTGTGAAATTCATACACTCAATGAAACTTTTACCAATGTAAAAATTAAATTATACGATAAGTTTATTTTACCAAACTTTGTTACAAAAATTAAAGAAGAATCCAATGTAACGATAGCAATATAAAATAAGTATCTTTGTATCTGAAACAATTAAAACATGAAGAATCTATAAATCAAATAATAAATCGAAATGATAATTCAAACAAAATTAATTTTAGTATCAATGTCATAATCATACTTATAATCATATTTTTAGTAGTAATCTTTATATTTAAAACGAAACAAAAATTTTCAATCTTGCATATTTCGTCGGAGCCTCAAACTAACGGTGGGAGAGTTATAGTAACACCCACTAAAATAATATAAAAATGGCGTTTTACAGACAAGTTCCGTAGAAACGAAAACGCACTTCAAATTCTAAAGAATTGTTTACAACCAATTTTGCCAGTTAATAAATAAACCTAAACTTACCAAATTTCATTTCCGTTCACATAGAAACGAAAATGCATAATTCCAAAGAAATGTTTACGATTAACTTTTTAATAAATAATTCCAATGAACTCTTCGCAACCAATTTTGCTAATCAATGCATTTCCGTTCGAACAAAGTTCTATAGAAACGAAAATGCATTGACCCAAACCCAAAATAAACAAACAATTCCAAAGAATTGTTTATTGCTAATATAAAAAGCTTACAGACGGAAAATGCAAGATCAGCACTTTCGTTAGTATAAATACCACCTAAGAAATTATTATACCTTAGTCTTAAGATAGATTCACAATAAAGAACTAACGGTTTTAAAATTTGTTTTTTTTATTTCGCGTTAAATTCAAACTCGTTTCTATGTAGCTCCAAGATCTGGAGCATTGGAAAGCAAAACGTTATCTCCAGCTCCACTATATATCTCAAAGCGATACGAAAATCTATTTGAGTCGCAAAGCCCGAAAAGTTTTATTCCCCATTTATGCGGTTTATTGGGCATATAATACTGGCGAAGGTGATGTTTCATTTTTGTCGCACACATCTGTTCATCCACACATAGACGGAGAGACTTAGGAATGGAATCAAATCGTTCGTTGAGCTTTTCGGTAATCGCTCTGATTCTAAAAAGTGGAACATAACCAAGTTCACCTTTTCGTATTCGATCGTCTTCACTTGCAAAACAAAGGATTTTTTAATGTTTTCAAATTGTTTACTGGTCATTGTGCTGCTTATTGGTTCGAATGCATTTTTACTCCAATAACTTTCCAGCCGTGGATAACAATAAAGAGACATATAGAATAAAATTCCAAAATATTTATTTATTTATTTATTTATTTATTTTTATTCATTCAGTTGTAACACAAAAGCCTTATTGGCCAATTATTATATTACAAGTCATCTCAATGTTCAAGTAAAACTTAATAACAAAACATGCATGCACCTAAAATGTTCGATTTCCCTATCACATATATAAACACATAATACAACACAAGACAACTGTTACCAGTAACCATAAAATCATTAAGATAAAGCAGAAGTCCACTGAAAAATAAATGAAAGATTAATGACAAAAAAAGTTATTAGATATTAACTTCAAAGTGTTCGAAAAGGTTGCTCTTAAATACGTTCAAGGTTCTCGAAAAAGTACGCATTGAATTGGGCAGCCTGTTCCAACAACGAGCTGTGCGAACTAGAAAAGATCGTTCAAATGTCGATGATGAGATTCTAGGAATTAATATTTGAGTGTTTCTAGTGGAACGACTCAAGGCAAATTTCTGAAACAAGTATGACGGAACATTAGTTTTCATGAGTTTATAAAAACTCAATAGTATTCTTACATTTATAAAAGTACGGCATGATAGTTTTAGAAACTTAGCAACGTATGTAGATATGTGAACACGTCTGCGAACTCCATACACGAAACGTACAATTTTGTTCACAATTACTTCAATTTTTCGTATATTATAAGAAAAAGTACCCGAAAAGACTTCTAAGCAATAAGTGACATTTGACATGAGAAGAGCATGACCGATTTTATATTTAACATTTAATGGTAAGAACAAATTAGTACTGTATAGCTTTCTTAGTGTGGATCCAATTTTGGAGCTTAAAGAATCAATATGACAGTTAAAGTTTAATTGGCTATCAATGATAATACCAAGACATTTTATTTTTGTAACAAATTGGATCTGTTGATTACTTATACGAATATCTAAAGGGGCAATGAAACGTCTAAGTGGGTTAAACTGAATGCACTGTGTTTTGTTTGAATTTATGGTGAGGCAGTTTTCCGATGTCCAAGAAGAGATGAGAGAAAGGTTGAAGTTGATTGTAGATTCAAGCACATCAGAAAACTGAACTTCACCAGTAAATAACAGTTGAATGTCATCAGCAAAGATGAACGGTTTACATGCATTCAAGTCTAATACACTCACAATATCATTTATAAATAGCATGAAAAGCAGCGGACCCAGCACGGAGCCTTGTGGCACACCAGATACAATGTCAAGCAAACTAGACTCATGACCACTATAAGAAACGAATTGTTTACGATTGGACAGATATGATAACATAAGTCTACAGGCCGTATTTGAGAATTTGAATTGAAGCTTGAGTTTTTCTATTAATTTTAAGATGTTAATTCTATCAAATGCTTTGGACATATCAAGGGACACCAAAATACTAATTTTATTTATATTAACGTTTTCTAATAGAGTCTGTTAAATATTGACGAATTTTAACAGCATTTATCCTAAAGATTGTGTTAACATTTTTATTTACAGCTGCTCGATTAGTTTCTGCAACAATGAGTTTGATGATGTCGTCCGTGAAAAAATAATTGAAGCAGTCCAGCGGATTTGTCAGGGATCTGAGAGAATTCGTTAAGTTACTGTTCCCAATGAATGCGATTTCATCTTCATGGAGTTGAATTTCCTTTTTTCGCCAAGTTATTCCGCTAAAGTTTTTGATTTTGCCTGTATATCTTGTACAGCTGAAATATGAATTTTAAATTACAAATAAATTTTTAGCAGTTGTTCAATTGTTTTAATAATACTGACATTTCTCAGTGAAACCACCTGGTCCTGGAATGATCGAAAAACAATATTTTTCGCCTTCTGGCAATGGCGGTTTTAGTGAATTGGTTTCAAAATGGCTTGATGCAGTTGAAATAAAAAAACTGAAGCAAATTGGTATGAAACTTCTCTTTTGTTATTGGGGCTTATACTTCTAAAATTCAGAGAAGTGTTAAGTTTAGAAACAAAAATATCACTTGATTTAGCCAAATTATCTAAACAGTTTGATATCTCGTTTTCAAATTCTTCAACTGGCAATTGAAAATCATTTTCACCTGGGTGAAAATCCTGATCTATGATACTGTCATCACTATCAAAGTCGCCATCACGTTCATCTGAAAAATTCGTTTCCACTGAGTCCATTAGATCTTGGATTTGTTTATCTGACAGCTTAGAAAATTGAAACCTTTTATTCGCTGATTTGATAGGCGTATTATCATTGTTTTCGCGTCGTCGATCACTCATTTCTGTGCTAAAATTACAATAAATTTTATGCAGAGCATACAAAAAACTTCACGCTAACCGGAATGACCGCCTACAGACGGTCATTGGTTTTTAGTAGAAAAATCGTAATAACTTTAATTTTTTTCTCTAACTTCCAATGAATAGCGAAAATATATTCGCTTACCTGTTTACTAACAATTTTTGTAATAATATATAAACACCAGAACGAATTTTAATCGCGAAAAAATAAAACACTTATTTACTTTTATTTAATTTTTGCGTGCACACAGCGTTCACTTTGACAATGAAATGAGCATAGCATAGAAACAATGCGACATTTATAAATTCTGAGAAAATAGCATTAAACTGTATTTTAAATTGAATTCAATTTCAAAAGATTGAAAAGAAATCGCTTTTAAATAAAGTTGTAATTAATGAAAATATGATCCGTCTATAGACGGTCAATCTAGTTAGAGGGTTAAGGACGTTGACGATCCTTTGTTATAATTCGACGTGTGTCGATTTCCTCACGATCTTAGGCAACACTTATGTAGCTAACTATTGAAACAAAAAAAAAATTTCTTACCTCACTGCTGAAATTTATAGAATTGAGTCTTCAAATTAATGGTTTACCTCAATATCCTTGATGTATTCTGCCTGATAACCTACTTATCCTTAAGCTTGTTTGCAACTTTACCACTACGAACTTACTATGATAAGTTCAATATTAATGAATTTTTGTTTTAATTAGAAAAACGAAATGCTCACTTGTTTAGCTCGAAGAAAATTTTTAGATCCTTATTGATCCTTTGAGGAAAAAATCCTGGCCAGCTCAGTTGCCACTAATGCCACTTATTTCACCGATGACCATTTAAACTTAAACTTTTCACTTTTAATTCCAAGAGAGACGAAAGTTTTTTCAATTAAACTAATTTTTCTGTTCGGTCGTCACCTCTCTGCAGACAATGGCAAACCTCAGAGTAAACATTGCCATGTAAAGCTTCTTAAGAACATAAGCCGTTCGGAGTCGGCATAAAACACGTAGGTCCAGTTCTCGGCCATTTGTAATCAAACATTTAATAACACGCACAACACAATTGCACAATAGAAGCTAGGTCAAAGTCGTTCCAAGGGCTGAAATGGTCTGTTTATTTTTATTTATTTTATTTTTTGTTTTCATTTTAGCTGCCGGCACAGAAGCAGACAACGAGGTAAGTGTTTTTGATCTAATTAATTAAATAATATTTTATTATATTATTTTTTTTGCAGATATTACAACAAAAGATATCGGGGTCGTTTAAGAATAAAAAAAAACATCTGTAGAGGCATTTTATTCACCTAATCAGGGAAGTTGTTCCGACACCAAAAAAAAACAACAATTCTTCCATTACGGCTGCGCTATAGAAGCTTTGTTAAATTTTTTATTTTTGTTTGTATACATTTCAATGTTAATCATGACTTTTTTTCAGGAAATCCATAAACGGACGCAATCATTAGGAACTTCATGAAAGTAATAATGAAAAGATAATTTCAGAAAAACATCAACAGCGCCCACGAAGGAAACAAAAACAACTACAATGCAAACCAAATATTGGCTTGCTGCTGTGTGTGATCGTTTAAGAACAAGTTGGTTTTTTGAAACATTGGAGTTCATTGCTCTTTGGTGGTATATAGAACAGTTGATATGTGAATCAGCTGCTGATAAATAATTACATCTATTAGGTACTAATAACATTATTTTGTTTCTATTTTTCAGGCTTTTGCTGTCTTCGGTCACCACGCAACAAAACTCTGTGTTTTCAAATGCATGCGAAGAAAAGACAGTTGGCTGTGGGGCCTTATGGAATCTTATGGAAACGCCCAACGTAGGAAAACGCTCACCTCTGAGATGTCACAAACTCTACCGCTGTCTAGCTGGGCAATAAGCCTCTTGTTTGTCGGTATGGTTTTAGAAAAAACTTAATTTAAGCGTGATTATCAAAGTTATAGTCGACGGGAAGTAAACCACTCATTTTTTGTTAAGGTTAATTTACTTTGTGCAGATTTGATTTCTTTTCAGGTACTTGCAGAGAAGGGACCTAAATAATCGAACTAAAACCAGAAGAAATAAATAGAAAATAAATATATCGTGACCTTAAACAAAGTATTAAGAGGAAACTGGACAGCATAAAACACAGAACTGCAACTAAGAAAAGCAATAAACTTTTATCACAGATGGTAGGTAAATTTGTTTATATTTCTAGGTTCAATTGAGCTTATCCTATATTGCACTTCTGATATTTTTATATTGCTTTTTTCTTCTTGATTTATAACAATACAATTTTTTTGAGTTTGCCAAATTTTTTTTAAAGGATGCAGTTTATTAGTCGAACAGGGAATTCTTCTCTTCCTCGTATTCGTAGTACCGTTAATCGAAAATAGTGTGAAATCTCGCGTGTGCAATAGAAAATATTTATATGTGCACAATTGCTTTTTTTGTGTTTTAACTGCTATAACGTAAAATTTAGGAAATTTTGTTGATAACATTGGTAAGAAAAACCCTAAAAAAAACGGTAATACATTTTTTTAACAAAAAATTGAGCACATTTTAGAGTTATTTTATTTTAAAAAAAAAAAAAATACCATGTGACAACACTTTATCTGAAAAAGATCGTTGAAATATAAAAGGCTTAATTGAAGTCGGTATAAAAGTAGGTGCTATAGCTGCTAGGACAAATCGTCACCGAAACACCATAACAAATTTTATAAAAGACCCTGGCAACTATGCTTTAATGAAGCGTAGTGAAGAAAATCCGTGATTGATCAACGGCACAAAAGACGAATTCGACGTCTTGCTGTGGAGAAAGGGATGAGTTGTGGTGAATTTGCTGCGCATTTGGATCTAAGGGTTACCAGAAGTAGAATCCAACAAATTTTGGATGAAAATGCCAACGTCAGTTATGAATCGCCCTTCTCTCAACCCAGGCTTCTACCATGACACATTACGGCCAATATAGCATATGCCGAAAAATACGAATTTTGTGAGAAAGAATTTGGGAATGTCATATCAAGTGATGAAAAAAGCTTCAACCTTGTCGTGTCCGACGGTTGCCAGAAATACCGTCACAATTTGCGATAGCCACGACAAATTCGGTATGCGCGTAACCATGGACGGAGATCATTGATGATTTCAGCCGGTTTCAGATACTTTGAAAGTCTCCCCCGTACTTTATTTCGTGCAAATCAAATGCACAAATGTATATTGAGTTATTGGATGATGTGTTTATTGAGATCACATGCTATAAATACCAGAATAACTGGAATTTTCAGCTGGACAACGCACCAACAAATTCTTCCCGAGCCACAAATGACTTTCAATAAATCTGAAATATACCCGTACTGTAGTGACCTGCTGTTAGTCATGACTTTAATCCTGTGAGGCAACCTGTGAAACCCTGTGGGCATTCTTTCGGCCCAAGTTTATAAAAACGGGCGCCAGTTCCAGTCGACCAAGTATCTGAAAACAGTTCTTTAAGATGAATGGCAGAAAATCGATGGCTTCATCCTCAAATCGTTGATGTACTTCATGATTTTCAAGCTTAACCAAGTCATATATAAGAAAGGAAGACATATTATTTTATAAAATCTATATAAATACATTATAATTTTTTTAATAACAACAAGTTTTTTAAGTAAGCTTATATCTTGTTTTGCATATAAGTCCTTAATACAGGGTTGTCCATATTCGAAGCGCCCATCTGGCAACACTGTAACTTTCCGCAGTGATGCCAAATCGACTAATGACATACCGCGTTTGAAGCGTCATTCCAAGCAAATGTTTACAATGGAACAGTACACGCCACGCGAACGCTCTAAAATTGTTGAAATTTACATTCAAAAAAACAAGTCAATAGTGAAAACTCAACGTGCTTTCAAAAAATGAGCTATGAAGCTCATTTTCAGTTGAACGGAACGGTAAACAAACAAAATCGCCGTATTTATGCCACTGAAAATCCACAAGAGATTCAAGAGGTACCTCTTCACGATGCAAAAGTCACTGTTTGGTGCGGCGTTTGTGCTAAAATGCTCATTGGGCCGTTCTTTTTCGAAGATGATAATGGCCACAGAGTTACTGTCAATCAGGAGCGTTATCGCGATATGATAAACAATTTTTTCATGCCAATCGTTCGTCGAAAGCGTATCAGGCACTACTGGTTTCAACAAGACGGCGCGCCACCACACACAAGCCGCACTACAATCGATTTTTTGAAGCAATTGTTCCCTGGCCGTTTGAGTCAAAAAATGGTGATTTCGATTGGCCGCCAAGATCACCAGATTTAACGCCTCCAGACTTCTTTTTGTGGGGTTATTTGAAATAAAAGGTTTACGTCAACAAGCCAAAGACCCTAGAAGAGCTGAAAACCAACATCCGTCAAGAAATAACCGCCATTCCCATCGAAATGTTAAAGAAAACCATGGAAAATGCTGCAAAACGGGCACAATATGTCGTAGAGGCCAATGGCGACCATTTACGAGATATCATATTCAAGAAATAATGTAAGCAAATCTACTTGAACCCAATTAAATGATATTCATGACAAACAGACAAAAAATTGTGGTTTCTTTGATTTATTTAAAAATAAAATGGGCGCTTCGAATATGGACAGCCCTGTACTATTTCAATAAAAAAATAATATAAAAACAAATGAAGTTATGTTTGCTTAGAATTGCATTTGAAGTGTTGCCACATATAATTATTTTACTAAGGTATGTTTGCATAAAGCCTTAGTAGCTCTGCATTTGACAAACTTGCTGCAGAACTTAATATTATTCTTGAAATCGCTTAGGACGAAAATTCTTGACCAGGCACAAAATTTACTTGCTTAGCGCGGGTTTTCATACGACGTTCGTTTTTTTCATATGCTTTATGCATATTTTCTTTAAGCTTTTCTCTTATGCATTTCAGTCTGTCTTCTCGATTTAAAATGCGTTCATCTTCGAACTCTGCAGTTTTCTCGACCGTAAAAAACATATACGCAGTTCCATGTTTTGACCTCGGATATTTTCCTATAAAGTCTATGTACAGTTTTTGGAAAGGACCGTACGTCACTACTTCGGTTCCTAAACCTGGTCGTAAGTTGTAGTTGGTTTGGTAACTTGAACAGTCATTTTTGGCTAAAAATAAAATCGGCGTAATCTATAAAGCGTTTTCGCAATCCTCCCATGGGCAAATATCTTACGCTCGTGGGCTTTGGAACTCAATGTGGTCGTCAATGCTTTGGAAAATCCATAGTTTCCATTTTGTTTCACCGAATTCGTCTTAGTAATAGTCAGTACGTTTATATAAAACTCCATTTTCCACTTTACGATCTGGTAATCTTTCGCTATTCTCCTGTACAGTTTCGATTAAGTCCAAGTACTCGGGCGATTCAAATTCGTTTGTCTCGATATCAAGTAATTCTGCAGACTCCACTTTTGTACACTCAAATGACCTAGGCAGCGTTTCTGCTACGATGTTATCCACACCTTTCTTGTGTTCTATTTAAAAATTCAACGTTTGCAATTCTAGCGACAATCTTGCTAGTCGTTCACTTAAATCGCGTAGACTCATTAGCCATTTAAGGCTCGCGTGATCGATGATGACCGTAAATGGCATAAATTCGACGAAAGGTCTAAACCTTTTGACAGCCAAAACGACAGCTAAGCACTTCTTCTCAGTTACACTGTAGTTCTGTTGCGCACTGTTTAGCTTCTGGGAAAAAAAGCTATAGGCCGATCGTTCTTCTCATCATCCACTTGAAACAAAACTGCTGGTAATAAAAATCGTATCATCAATTCTGCTTAATATTCCTTCTATATTTTGAAATGGATGCATCCTTGATGGTACGATCATTTAATTTCTGCGCGTCTAAACAGAACCTATTCTTGTCTAGTTTTCTCACTAGAGTCGTTTTATTTGACCAGGCTATTTGACCAGCTATTGCTCTCCTCAATTACTCCAAGTTCAAGCATTTTATCGACTTCGATGTAAAGCAGGTCTTGCACAGCAGGCGATACAGGGTACCATCGGTCTTTCACAGGTTCAGAGCCTTCTTTCAGCAGGATAGTATGTTTCTCCACTTGAGTTTTTCCCAACCCATGCTCCTCAAATGTTCTGCAAGCTCCTCTAACCTTCTCAAGCTGTTTTCTTTGTTCTTTGGATAGTTGTTGTTGTAAAGGATCTGGGCTAGTTTCTACCGCGGTCGAGCTGACGTCTATTTCCGCGACACCTACTACATCTAAAGCAAACTCAAATTTCCGCCAGAAATCTATCCCTTAATAGACTTTCTGCTCTAATGAAGGGCAAAAAAAGAATTCATCTCATTCGTATTATTTTTATACACTTCAGGCACCACAATTTTCCCTTTCGAGGATTTCTACCACCGGCAGTTTTGACCAGAGAGCCATATCGACATCAAGACCGAGATGCTCAACAAGTTCACAGCAATCCTTTGCCCAGTAAACTCACAGATGCACCAGAGTCTAGCAAACCGGTTAGCTTCTTCTCATTCACGGACATTTCAGCATAGATTCGGTTATCAGAGACTTGAGCTGAATTCACAGCTTCAGATATAACCTTCCGCATGGCCTTTCTGGCTCGATATCGCTCACGTGCTTTCTGAATCTTTTTTGATATTAAAATATCTGCGAAGATGCGATTGCGAACTTCTATTATCAATATTTCTATCTCTTCTTAAAATATTAATTGGATTTTTTTTTCTTTCAGGACTTCTTTTTTTATACATGCAATAACAATAGAGTTCAGCTACTACAGCTTTTTCACACTTTGTGGATTTAAGACCACCTTGCTGGCTGGTTTTTCCGCGGAGGTTGATGCAGGACGTGGTTCCTCCGCTTTTATCACGCTCCTCTTCCAGTTTCCTTTGCTACAGTTCGAACATTTCGGGCTTATTACATTTTCCAAGCCACAGCGATAACAAAAAATATTTCGCACTTTAGCTTCACAGTCGAAATACGTATGCCCCTGCTCATGGCAGTTCCAGCACGTGAGAATTCGCTTAGGCGGTGGATTTTTGGGCGGTGGTTCCGCCTGCAAAGCTTCGAAAGTGGTCCAATCCAACACCGATCTTGTTTTAAGTAATAACCAAAACCATTCCTTAGCCGGGCAGGTTACTAATCGGTAAAAATCACTAATGACTTCAGACCATGGCATCGCATAATGGGACTGCATGTATTCCACGCGAAAGATTAAATCTTCCACGCTCAGTTTGCTGTGATCTCCATCGAAAACTAAATCCCATTTGTCGACTTTCATGCACGCGTAATATGACCCTATCGGACCGTTGCTAAAATTTGGAAATTCATTACTTTGGCTATTTGGTTGATTCACCTGCTGATTTTGATAGTTACGATTATGATTTCTAACACTACCTTGATTCTGTGGGTCTTGCCTTACATGATCCCTATTTTAATTCGCAAAACTGTTGTGATTTTGAATATTGTTTTGCTGCCTGCTGATTTAAAACGCTGTTCGAATTTTGCTGATTGGCGTATGATTTATTAGTGTTCGCATCAGAAACAACATCTACTGTACGGTGATTAACGGGGGTAAGCTATGTTTATCTCTTTAAAAATCATTTACTTGCACATTTGCGTTTAGTGGACCTAACTGCTCATATTGCTTTAACGATACAGCTGATACGCTATTAGTGGCACTAGCTTTTGAGTTCGAGTTATTAGTCGCAATGGATTTCAGAGAAGACTAGTCACGTTGTATAGGCCTAACAATATCATTAATTTGTTTCATGAAATCCAGCATGATTTCTGAAAACTCGCCTCTCATTGACTCATGATACGTTTCATGCGCCTGCATAACAGCTTAATTAATTGCCGATTGAAATTCGCTAGGTAAGGAGGCAGTGGCTTTCGAAGGGGTATAAGTATTCTGGCTATTATATCTTTGTTTTTCACTTATAAGCGTCTTAAGATTTCCTGCTGCACAATCAGGTGGAGGGACAGAAAAATCCTGCAATAGGTTTGACTCTACCAACTCTTGGCGCGCCTGGACATTGTTCTTAGAAACTGCTCCTTGCATACTTTGAGTCCCAGCATTATCTCTTTCCTGGATATTAAAACTTTCAGGCATGTCTATGATTGCTGGGTCTAAAAAGACTTGACTAATTGGAGAATGCACTACTGGAGGGTTAGTTAAACGTTGCTTAACTGCAGGAGGAAAAGCTTAATTCTTACGTGCCATCTGGCTCCGAAGGTTACTTTCATTACTCATCTTAAAATATTATTTATCGATACCCAACAGCTGTTTTAAATTAAAGTAAACAAATTTGCACGAACGTATGCTACAAATAATCTAGCATTGATCATACGCTGATTAAGCCAGCAAGTTTCGAACATGCTTGGACAGCAGCCTCCTCTGACAGTGCTCTGTTAAGGAGCAGATAGTACGAACAACAAAATTAAAAGTTCACTATGACACCAAAAACAGCATTAACATTGTCAAAAAGAAGTTGTATTTCATGGGCTAATTTGAGGCAATAATTAGATTGTTACTTTTTGATTTGCGTTCCAGTGTACACGTCATCAAACCTTAATTTGCTCGATAAAATAAGTGTCTTATCAACTAATTTTCACTCAGCCATCAATGCAATTGGACAAGATGACACTGAATATCCTGTCCGACTCTCTTAATTTTGTGGGGCTCGTTGTTGTACCACACTTTCATTATTATTATTATTTTTTTTATTTATTCAATTCATTGTAATTTTAAAGCCCACAGGGCCAATTAATCAAAATCACAGTAGTTATATAATGTGCGAGTGAAAAATTCAATAAAAACTTAATATTAAAAAAGAAAAAACAAACTTATTCAATGATATGAAATTAAATTAAATTAAATCAGCTTTCCCTAACAAAACTTAAAGTAACACGTAGGTGGGGACCCGACAGCGACAAGATTAAGGTAAGGTGACGAATAAGGTTGCTTTTGAAGATATCACAGCTTAATGAAAAGCACCTCAAATCTCTAGGTAAGGTGTTCCAGAGTCTAGCCGTTCTAATGAGAAACGATCTTTCAAATTGTGATGACGAGATCTTGGGGAAGATAATCTGAATGTTTCTAGAGGAGCGAGAAAATGTGAATAATTCAGCAATGTTCTCAGGTTTTTGAAATTTTATAATTTTGTAGAACATGGACAGAAGTCTAAAATGGACAAATCCTAAGAACGAACAACTTAAAAAGCGAATAACGTGGTTAGAGATGTGCTCTCTACATCTAACATTATACAAAAACCTAACAACCCTATTAAGAAGTAGTTGGACTTTGCGAAGATTGTTAGACCAGGTTCCAGAAAAAACTTCTAGTCCATAAGTAATGCGAGACATTAGTAGAGCATGGAATAATCTTAGCTTGATTCTTAAAGGCAGATGTAGATTAAGGCTATAGTTTCCTTAAAGTCAAATTAATTGAGGAAATTAAACTGTTAAAATGAGGCTAAAAGGACAAATTGTTATCTATAATCAGCCCTAAGCATTTCATTTCATTGACAAAATCAATGGGAACATTGTGCAAGGAAAAATGGAAATCTGCACAGATCTGCCTAGGAGGTTTAAATAACATGGCTTTCGTTTTCGAGACGTTAATTCGCAGCGAATTATCTGTCATCCACGAAGAAATATTACACAGATTATAGTTAACAACAGCTTCTAGTACATCAGGAAACTGAGGATCACCGGAGAAAACAAGTTGAATGTCATCAGCAGGGAAGACAGAAATATGCACGAAAAAATCTAAAATAAGTATGCTAATATGCTCTAAAAATGGCAAAATATGCCATCAAATAAGCACGAAAAATGTCGAAGTCGGAGTTTTATTATTCAAAATTTTATTCAATAGTTCATAAAAAAAAAAAACAAAACAATAGCCATTTCAAGGCGTAAAAGTAAATATTTCAGTTTAAATAAATTATAATTTTAATTATAAAGTAAAAATTTAATTCTATGTTGACTTTATATGATTTAAATATAAATTCTAAATGTTTGATAGTTTAAATCATACTTGATTTTAAATAAAAATTCTAGTTGTTTGATAGTTTAAAATCGTTTATTGAGCTTAAGGTCAAAGTTAGAACAATTAATTGTTCTAACGAATTTTTCCAAAGAAACAACAACAACAACAAAGTTTTTTCAATATGAAAAGGAAAAAATCACTAGCTGATCTGATTGCAATTTCTACTATGCTAAAAGCGTCATCAGAAATCTTTGTGATACCCGTGCAAGCGCGCGCTAATGCACTGCACCATCGGGGCGATGAGATTTGAAGCGTCAATTTCTCAGTTTTTTCCTCAATTTCATCATGTCACATTTGTTGTTGTATTTCTGTTTTACTTTAGTTTCTATGCTTATGTTATTATATGTAGTCCAACAGCCTGCTGGAAGTCTGCACTAACAAAGCATGTTTACTGAAGTTGTATTTAGAATTTTTGCTGATTTTGTTTTCAGCTGTTTCCGTTTGGTCGAGCTCTACCATTTGATTAAAGTTTTTTCTAAATGACCTCTATATTAATTATGTTGACTTTATATGATTTACATACAAATTCTAAATGTTTGATAGTTTAAATCATACTTGATTTTAAATACAAATTCTAGTTGTTTGATAGTTTAAAATCGTTTATTGAGCTTAAGGTCAAAGTTAGAACAAGTAATTGTTCTAACGAATTTTTCCAAAGAAACAACAACAACAACAAAGTTTTTTCAATATGAAAAGGAAAAAATCACTAGCTGATCTGATTGCAATTTCTACTCTGCTAAAAGCGTCATCAGAAATCTTTGTGATACCCGTGCAAGCGCGCGCTAACGCACTGCACCATCGGGGCGATGAGATTTGAAGCGTCAATTTCTCAGTTTTTTCCTCAATTTCATCATGTCACATTTGTTGTTGTATTTCTGTTTTACTTTAGTTTCTGCAATCAGATCAGCTAGTGATTTTTTCCTTTTCATATTGAAAAAACTTTGTTGTTGTTGTTGTTTCTTTGGAAAAACTCGTTAGAACAATTAATTGTTCTAACTTTGACCTTAAGCTCAATAAACGATTTTAAACTATCAAACAACTAGAATTTGTATTTAAAATCAAGTATGATTTAAACTATCAAACATTTAGAATTTGTATTTAAATCATATAAAGTCAACATAATTAATATAGAGGTCACTTATAATATAGAGGGCGTTACTTTTCTAGCATTAATAATCCCAAATTTTTGATATAGAAAAGCAGTCAGGGCTTGTGAACCAGTGTGAGAATTGATTCGATGGTAATAGCTTACTAATCCGTACGTAAACGCGTCCTGGTCCCCGGGTAATAATATTGGGTGCTTCGAATCAAATGACAAATCAGACTTAAAAATTCGTCAACCAACTCTTAATATGGGTAAAGGATAACTGTTGTCTATAATTTGCTGATTGTTGGATTTTTGCTGATTTTATATATGTATTATTTAAAATTATGTTGATTTTATATGATTTAAATACAAATTCTAAATGTTTGATAGTTTAAATCATGCTATATATGAAGCGCTAGTGCGCGCTAGCACGGGCATCACAAAGATTTCTGATGAAGCCTTTAGCACTTTAGCAATTGCAATAAAATCAGCTAGTGATTTTTTTTCCTTTTCATATTGAAAATACGTTGTTGTTGTTTCTTTGGAAAGATTCGTTAGAACAATTAATTGTTCTAACTTTGACCTTAAGCTCAATAAACGATTTTAAACTATCAAACAACTAGAATTTGTAATTAAAATCAAGTATGATTTAAACTATCAAACATTTAGAATTTGTATTTAAATCATATAAAATCAACATAATAAATAACAAGGTCATTTAGAAAAAACTTTAATATTATTTAAAATATTTTTTATTTCTGATGAAATATAAACATGTTGAAGTTTAAAAATAATATGGTTCCTTCTCTTAGCTCTGATACGGTAAGGCTATCAACTTGCGTGTAACGTGAAGCCAACGATAAATAAATGCAGCACTCTATGCAGCTTCCGGTAATCATTAATAAACTTATACTTTACAACTAAGTCCTCGTACGGAGTAAGACTTGTAGCGGTAAGGCTAAAAGTTACTTTCCGTTCTTCTAATGGGTTTTCAATGGATTGTTGTGATCCAGATCATGCCATGTGGTATGAATCACAACCCTCAACTCATTATAAAGATTATGGTAAACAAACTGTGACGTTTGACGTTTACCGGCGACATAACATTCAATTATTCACGGCCAGGCTCTACGGCCAGGTTCTAAAAAATCATAAGAACACTGATCTACCTCAACAAGTTGGGAGCTCAGAGTTCATATAATTTTGAACCAGCGTGATTTGAAACTTTAGGCCAGTGAATAAAAAGAGAAACAAAAAAAAAACATAAAAAAAAGTATAGTAAAATCGGTTAAAACGTTTAACGCGGAAATGGAAGCGTTGCGGTTTTTTTTGCTGTGCTTGAAACTGAAAAGTAGAATAAATTAATATTTTATTTATTGTTTTTTACATGCATATATTTTTGATGTGCAAATTTCTTTAACTTTAAGAATATGTTTTCGCAACGTGACCCAATTTTTACATGCGGAACATGTGGGTGCGCTTGTTTTGCAAAGTGCCAGTTATGGTGCCAGGGGCAAAGAAAAGCAACCTGGCACAGTTGTAATTAGCATCAATGCTAAAATAGATGTACGTATTTATATGTAAATATTTTTAAGAAATTGTTATTAGCATCAATGCTAAAATATATGTACGTATGTAAATATTTTTAAGATATGGTAGTAGGCATCAATGTTAATTTTCATGATATAATATTGAAGAGGTCTAGATAAAATTATGGTGCAAGATGCGGAAAGCAATCTTGCACAAATATCATTGTTACAAATAAGAACCGAGGTGTTAAGTATTAGTATTTTGAATACAAAAGTTAGTTGTTAAAATATTATACAGTTACGCCAGTGGCTCGTAAATTAATAAAAGTGAAGTGTCTTCACATAGAAAGAAGAGAACTCGAGATATTTAAATTTTTTAAGGTACATGAAAACAAAAAATGGACAACTATGGTAAGTATGCTTTCGATTTGGGAACCGTTTAAAACCCCCATTAACATAAACCTATCTCGGCAACCTCACGGCTGCCTACTGAATGGCGTAAACCACCATGCCTACCAAAGAGGTGGTTAATAGTATAATAAAAATTAGGGAGAGTGTCGCTCGGCACAACAGGGATATCTTGGAGGTAATAGTTTTTTCTCGATATTTTTTGTTGTACATAGTACTCAGCCGTTAGTATGGTTATTTTCTTTTTATGATTATGATGTTGAGTTATTCAGTAGCTATATTCAGTAGTATTTAAAAAAAAATAGGGGAAAGGAAGAAAGTATTTTAATTGATTTTGATTACAGAATTTCATCAACACGTGAATGCGCCAACAGATGAAAGGATAAATGCTTTGTTCAGAAAATTCGAGAAACATTTGCAGGCACAGGAGTGCAAGGAATACGTGCCGGAGGGTGCCTCTCGACAATATCCAATCTACGTTCCAACGTCGAAGGCAGCAGGTCGCAAGCCGTTAACCATTGAGGAGTATTACCGGCAGATCGGATTTGGAGCACGAGAAGATCCGGAACCATACGTACCCAAGAGGCCTAGCCCGAAAAAAGAGGGGAGGAAAGGTGTATAAGCAGCGAGTTACGCGGGCGGTCCTACATAAGGAGTTGAACATGGCGACAAGAGCGGAACAAAAGGGACAAATAAGACGGGAAATCAGGGACACCAGGACCTAACGAATGTAATAAGCTGATGACTACAGAAACCACTCTGAAAGCGGTTTACAAATAATAAAAATAATAAAGGATGTTTTTCATCTGAAGAGGGAAAGAGAGATGTACAAGTAATAAAAAAATAATAAATGGATGTTTATCTTCTGAAAAAAAAAAATATATATATAGTCGAATACAGTCTTCCTGTGTTGTTTTCAAGGAACACAATAGCTCTGTTTGCTTATGTTCTTTTTGTGTGGTATCTCGTTTTGTCGCATTCGAAGTCTGGCTATTGGGTAGAATTTATAAAATGGAGCACCACTACGACGTGGCGGATTTACAGGATAAAAATTGATTTGTACTAAATAATAAAAAAATTTCAAATGAGTTATTTTAAATGGATAGTACGGTTGAGGTAGAACCTCAGGGAGGTTGAGCAACAGAGAAAAGAAGAATTAGAGAGAAAACGGGATGAATATCCATCATATGTCGAACGGGGGTGTAGAGCAGTTGTCATTGCCAGCTAAAAAAAATTTGTGGTGCTGAGATAAAGAGCAATGTTAAGTTGGCATCGGATACAGAAGTTGATAAGTTGTTGTGGTTATCAAAAAGGAATGAAATTAATATCTGCCATAAGTTTGAGAGGCGTACCATGACATAAATTATACCTGGGAAAATGTGTGATGTATTTATTACAATTTTAATTACAATTTTGACAAAAGAAAAAAAATAAAAAGGAAAAATTAAGAAAAAATTGTTTGTTTTATAATAACTCAATTGAGGTGAAGAAGTTTGGAAGTAGACTGGAGTACATATCTAAATTAATAATTGTGAGTCGGCAAGTGATGGACAAAATAAGTTTTGTTTTTTAAATTTTCGATATTTTTATTTTTTATTGAATTAATAGTTAGTAAGCTGGTGGGCCGACCAGCCGGGCCAGACGATGGACCTGAGGGTGTAGCGGCACGTTGGTCCCCCAACTACGATAGTCAACCCGAGTGATGATATAGCATACATGCTCCAGGGGCGGGCCATGTAGACGGTATACTCTGCTGGTACTCGCAAATTGCGGTACGGGCAGATCGAATTACAGATTCCTCCCAGCAACATCTCGACAGTTCCCGCAGCCAGAACATAAGGTAGAGATCTGGACCCAGGGTCCATAGGGCGTCCAGGTAGTCTAGGGACGCTACGGGGGGGGGAGGTGGGGGATTGAAAAAATATTAGTTTAAGTTAGTGAAAATGATAGCGTTTAATTACCATTGTGAAACCGTTCATTTGCTGGGCCCTCGGGAATCAGCTCCGGCAAAGGTTCCGCGTGGTACATGGTACTTGAGGGGTCTGGGAAAACCAAACAAAGAAAGTTTAGTGCGGTGGAAATAACTGCTAGAATCATTGCGGTCAAGAAACGACTTAAGCATAAGCAATGGAAATAGCCAGTGCCGTTTTATAGGGAAAAAATTCGCAAAGTCAGGAAAAACTTAGCTAGGTATTTTAAGTATAAAAGAAGAGTAGCACGCAAGCAATTTTTGCGAATGGGGTTAAAGGTATTAAAATTCAACTAGAAGAATAATGCAAAAGAGAAGTAAACAGTGTGGGAATTATCTGTTTCTCACAGCTGATAACAAAAATAAATTACTCGAATCATGAGAGAACCAGGGGATGGCAGGAGGAAAAATAAGAGTCCGGAGATAAAAGCAGAAAATTCTAAAGGGAAAGGCAATTGTATTAGCATCTGCAAAGTGAATGTCGTAGTTACGGAAATCCTATGCAGGGATCAAAGTCAAGCACAACACATTCTACTTGTAGATCCCAAAATAGTGCCACTTTATTTTAAATGATTCTGTGAAGTTTGTTTTGGATTCAAAATAGTCGTTGAAGTAATTAAATGTTATTTAAAAAAAAAATAATTGAAAATAAAGATATATGAAAACGTCCAATAAAGACGCAGTAAAACATAATAAGTTAAATGATACAAAAAGTAAAGAAAAAAAAAATAATGAAAGAGACAAATTATTTTTACTTTAAGAAACAATGGTAAAAGGAAAAAATATTTTACAGACTTTACAAAGAGTTTTAAAATTGGAGCAGTAAATATAAGAGCAAAAGAATAAAATAAATAAATAATAAAACTTAAAGAAAACGAAATACTCACTACGGGAGTAATATTTTCCCGTAGTGAGTATTTCGTTTTTCAAGTAATTTAAGTTTTAAATTAAAGATGTTTAATTGAAGAAATAAAAATGAAAAATTAATGTTTTAAAGAACAAAGCAAAAGAAAAGTCTATATATAAAATTTTTGTACTTACTGTTTATTATTTTTTGAAGGATATATGCGCTTACGCATAAAAACATTGACAAAAAAAATGAAGATTCGCATAGAAATATGGAAAAAATAACTAAATTTTATTGAATTATATCAAAATTTTAAAATACAGATTAATGACAATGATATGTTAATGTCAAATACAAATGACTCATTGAAAATATGTATGTTAAAAATTGTGTAAATAGAAAGAAAAATAAAAATCAATTCAAATAGAATTGACGAAGTTAGAAAATTTGAAGAATTAAGAAATTGAAATCCTTGAAATCGTATTTTGATTTGATAACAAGGTAAATGTGAAGTAAAGTTAAGATAACAACAATATCAATAATAAATAAATTTGATAGTAAAAAAAATGTATTAAGATATACAGAAACAGATTACAAATGTTTACACAATAAATAATACGTTAAGGGTAGAATTTAGGTCGAAGTTATGAATTAAGGTCAATAAAGGGCCACTGAGTATTTTAAAATTTGTTATATAAGAAAAAAAAAAGATGGAATGGAAATGTAAGATGGAAATTAAGAATACAACATTCGAAAAATATGGCAATATCAAGTGTCTTGTATGCATCGACATAGCAGAAGTACAGGAAACGGAGTTGAAACAGGAACATTCACGAGGTATTCAAGTGAAGGAAGTAACGAAGACTTTTTATTATGTCTGAACCAGTAAAGGGAAAACCGTTAGTGAACGTTATATGAAGTACAAAAAAGAGAAGATGAGTTTGAAAGAATTACATCGAAGCAGTAACTATTCATAAAAGTGAATGCAAGGTTTCTTGACAAACATTAAGACAACACAGAAAGTTGAAGAGGTGTAAAAAGGGCAGACATGGAAAAGTTGCATCACAAACAATAATTTCATAACGGGCCGCAGCTCATTCAGTTTCGTTACATGATTTTTACAAAAACAAAAGTGTGCAAATATGTTACATACTTCGGAATAGTTTGAAATTTTGTAATTTTTATCATTTTTCTTAAATGTATGCTGGCAATTTTTCTTATGAAGCATATGGCCGCATCAATCAACGAAATTAATAATAACGAAGTCTCCAACACAACGGAGTTGTTCAACAATAGATTGGGTGAATTAGGATATTTGTTTATACATCCGATATCAATAGAGTAACTGAAAAATTTGTTGAACCTGACTGGCTACAACGCCAAAAGTTCCGAGCTTGCATATGAGAACAAAAAATTAAATACTGTTGGCGCAACTTGGTACCATGATACGCAGAAAAACTCGTTTTTACTGCTCAAATCATGTTTTAACAATATTCAAAAGTACTTTATACTTGTTTTGCATGTTTTTCTTATCAATGAAGAAACTATTTTCTATATGTGCTTTAAAAATAAATTGAATTAATTTTTTCCACATAAATACAGAAAGGTCGGATATGTGTCGGTAGAAGGGTTAAAGGACTCATTGGACCCAAAATTGACTCCAAGCCCACCTATGACCTGAAATAATCCCAGTTCTTCTGATTGACCATAGAGTCATCCATTTTTGTCCAATTACTCATCTAGGAACATAGCTAAAAAGGCACACAAAAAACAGAAGTGTTTATTAAACGAATTTTTGCATAATCTTAATGAAATAACTAAAGATATCCATATGTTTGATAAGAGTATTTGCATGTATTTAGGAGCGCTGAAACTGAATTTGTACTCAAATCGAAAACAAAATACGTCAAGGTTTTAAACACAAAAATACCACAACAAGGAGGTAAAATAAAACTCTATGTGGCTTTTGTGTTTAACGATTCCGCAAAATTCATGAAACCGATTTGGATGATACAGGTACTAAACTTTATTTTCATCAATTTCTGAAAAGCTTTGTAAGATTTGCCACGCCTGGTTATCACACTCAATAAAGACATTGTATAAAGTAAAAAAATAAAAAATTGGGCGTGGAAAACAGTTGTAACGACATAAGTCTATCAGTTATCGATAATTTTTGTACAAATATTTCATAGCACGTACTACACAATTTATCGTTAGATAAATTAACGTTAGCTTGGTCAAAGTTCTATTGGTTTTTTGTATGAAAAATACTTACTATTTTAAGAGAAATCGCACTATGCACATTCGCTTTCCTTGGTGTTGTCAAAGATTTCCCTTTTTTGAAGTTTCGCCCATCTTGTATAAGGTAGCCAGTATCAACTGCTTTTTTTATTGAATTTTTTAAAATTGCTTTTAAATCAGAGTCTTTCCCAAGTTCAATATTATTAAATTTTTGAACGTAGTTTTGAATTGTTTTCAAAGTCGAACCTTCACATTCACCTAAATCATTTACAGCTTTTGCCACTATTTTAGTTAAATTTGTATTTTTATCAATCTTGATTTTTCGTTTTGCTACAGGAGCTTTGTAGGAGTGAAGTCCTTTGTTGTAAACTTTTATAACAGCTCCAGAATCGACTACAATTTCCAATTTTTCAGCCACAATATCTTCGTGGAATTTATGATGACTGCCAATAGCTTGGCATATTCTTTGAACACTTGGTCGTTGTTTTTGAGTCCGAATTTTAGAAATAGCATCTAATATCCATTGTTTCCAAGTATCAATGCTTATTTCGTTAGCAGACTGCATGGTAATTTCTAAAAATAAAAAAATTTATTTATGTGATAAAGAATGTTTTTAATAAATACTTCAGTCCGCCAACGCAAAACTTAATTTTTATCTGAAAAATCTGCTCGCATGCCTTTGTGAGTATACGATTCAAAAAGGTACATAAGAAGAGTTACCATTTTATCGCTCTCGTTGACACATTTAAGCCATGAGTCACTGGAAATTCTATGGGTTCCATGAAGTCCTTTGAACAAATCGATGCTTCAATGGCCCTTAGGTTCCACTCATATCTTATACTATTAAACGAGTAATATTTTTGTTTATTTGTTTGTTTGTAAATCGATCAAACCAGGTTTAATTTCTGAGAAAATTCGTTTAGCAGCGCACATTGGGATATTTGACCGATTTACAAAGCCAAATTTTTTTTATTCGGAAAATAGTTTCTATTGAAGTCTGTTATTTAAGTTTAACCCTATACGACCATTGCGATATATTCAATATTGCAAAAAATTTGTTTAGCAGCGCTCATTGGGGTATTTGATCGATTTAGGCGGCCACGATGTTGTAAGGAGTTTGCTAAAGAAGAAATTGCTTTACTATTGGTCCCTATTTTTGCCTTTTGGGTTTAACTTGCAGCAAGGTTTTGCCGACTGTCGGAGCATTAAAATGCACCATTTGAGATCTTGATAAATAAAGTTGAGCGACTAGCGCACAGTTCAGTTTATAATTCAAGTCTGAAATTTATTTCAAATTTTCTAGTAATTATAACAAACTTTCTTTTCTTGTTCTTATTCTAATTATCATAATATTTACAAAGCGTAACTATCTACAAAAAAATGCAACTTAATTTTGTCATACGAAAATTGATCTTCAGTGACGAATATTTACAAATATGTGCAATGTAAACATTAAACAATTCAACGACATGCAGCATGAATGCAATTCATTACACTTTCATGTCAACAACATCAGTGTCTAATAACAAGATTTGTTTTTGTTGCACATTTGTTGGTCAGCAATATTAGCTGCTGTTGAGTGACGTATGCGCTTGTAAACGTTAATCATATGCACACTACATCCTTCCCCAAAAAAAAATAATGATATTTGTTTATATTTCTTAAAATTTAAATAAATATTATTTGATATGTTCTTATGATCTATAGCAGCCTTTCTTAACCTTGTTCACTCCGCGGACCCCTAGAAAATCACGCACAAGTTCAAGGACCCCCTTAACAAAAACACAGGAATAAATTTTGGACAAATTATTTTAGTACTGAAAAAAATTACATTTTTATAAAAATTAAAAATTCTGTATTAATGAGAAGGTTGTGCTGCTTTTTTTAAACTAAATTAGTAATATTTGGGTTGATGTGTTTACTTAGTTGTAATCTCAAATCTGATTCCAACTGTAATCTGTTTCTGTATTTGTTTTTGGTGTATACAAGAGCAGAGAATGCTTTTCCACAGAAGTATGCGGACGAGAAAAGCAGTAAATATTTTAGTGCTTCTTCTGATATTTATTTATAAACATTTTTTAAATTTACCCAAAAACTTGACAAAGACGATTCTTTCAAATTACGTTTTAAAGCTGAATCACATGATATTTCTATTAATTGATTTTCCTGTACCTTTGTCAAGCCGATTATATCTAAAACATCTGCGTTGAAAGGGTCTGCTATCCAGTTTTTATTTCTGTCGGGTTCTGGAAAATAATCCCGAAAAGAAGACGTCAAATTGCGAAACTACAAATACTGAGAGCAATAATATACTTACTGGGTTTGCTCTCATCACATGTTTGCATGCGCTGCTCGCATACTGTGCGATGAATACAGCGCAGTCTTCGTTGATGTGTAATTTATTTTTGACCTGAAGTGTCGTGGGTTTATTGTATGCAAATTTCTGTTATGATCATTAATTAAAAAAAAAATTAATTCAAATGTCCATAGATCAGACGGCAGACCCCTATATATATACTCGCGGACCCCAGGTTAAGAAACGCTGATCTATAGCGCTGTTTATAACTATGTCATTTATGTCAATATTAAATATCTTAATATTCTTGTCTAGATTTTACTATATTATTATTGTGTATTTCATATAATTTATATTCTAATTTTATAATTCGTTCGTTATCTTCTTACCGTTTAGACGTGTTTTTGCGAGCTCTTACTTTTAAAGATATCTTTAACCAAAAGTTCCAAATTAATATATATAAATAGAAATATACAGCTTTGATCGGCGTGCTCATACATCTGGAAGCGTGATAACGTGGATTAAATCCTTTTAAAATACTTGATATTTAATTTAATTTTCAATATAAATATATATATGTATATTTGTTAATAATTTGCTTCTTTCCTTCTTCCTGTTTTGTTTTTAGCGCAAACAGGTTTCTATAGAGCAAATTATCGTATTTTCTTTTTACAGCTGTTTTAACGCTACTGCAAAAACTCTAGTGCTTATAAAACTTTTCAATTCGTTGGTTCTACAATATCAGGGCTGCAAAGTTTCTACAGTACAGTGTCTTTAAACAAAATAAACTGTTTTTCATTAAAAGCATTTAAGTTAATTTTTCTCCTTTTAATTTCATCTATATTGCAAAACTAACTATTAAACTGAAAATGATCTGCAATTTCCGAAACTGCGCTGTAAAAGGTGAATCAGACCGGCTGGTTACTTGCTGGTTGTGTGATTCATTTTTTCATATCAAGTGTGCAGCGTTGACTGCGAGGATCTTCGATGCACTCAACGAAAGTAAGGGACTTCGTTGGTCATGTGAAGATTGCAGGTTTACAAACGTTGAGATCTTTAAACTTATTAGACAATCTCAGAAAGGTTTTTTGGAGGTGGCTAAGGATCTAAAGGTAGCACAAGATAGACTGAGTGAATACGAAGATTTGTTTAAAAATTTTTAAAATAATTAATGAAGCTTACAATTCTCCAAAACGTAAACGTTCAAACAAAAATCTTCGTAGTTCAGCTAAAACTACTGATATAGCCATGCCGTCGCCCAATAATAATACTGTTCTACCTTCTACTTTAACTGTTTTCCCTAATGTGAACATACAGCTTGAAGATCAATCAATTGGAGCTGTCAATACTGATCAAATGACTGATAATATCGCACCAACTAAGGTCGCTGCGTCAGCTGATCAGATTTTTCTTTCTGTTGAGACAATACCAATCATAGAGGAAAATGCTGATTCTAATCGCGTTTCTGCCACAAAAAAAACTTACGCTGAAACTTGTATTTCCTCAAATGTGGCCCCTGCACCTTCTCAAATTACTCCGGTTTCTACAGGAGCGATACCGAAACAAATATCGAACAGCAGTATCAAAGCCCCTGTTCATAAAGAACTTGTGATTATTGAGCCTGCAAAATCTATATTTGTTTCTCGTTTTGCAGCTGATATATCCGGTAAAGACGTGTTATTCTATATAAACTCTAAGCTGAATGTTGTAAATAAAAATATCTCTGTTTACAAATTCAATTTTTCATACGAGCGAATTACGTCCTCTTTTAAAATATCTTTGCCTGGTAATCTTTTTCACAAGGTATTGGATCAAAAGTTTTGGCCTGACAATACGATGGTGCATGAATTTATTTCTAGACCTCGGCCTACAACTTCCTTCGCTACTTTTTCGGTTTTTAACAAGAATCAAAAAAACTAGATTGTTGCTTTCAGTTCCTTATCCTTTACCAAAACGTTCGTGGCATTAACACAAAATTAAATAATTTATTAATTTTGAGTCACAACCTTCACTTTAATATAATGGCTTTTAGTGAGACTTGGCTGAAACCTAACACGCTAAATACTGAAATTCTGTGCAACAAATTTAACATATACCGCAAAGATAGAAACTCCATTCCTGGTATTTGCTCTAAAGGTGGGGGTGTGTTGATTGCAGTCAAAGCGACACATTTCTCTGAAGAGTTATTAATTCCAGAATCCTTGGACATTGAATGTTGTTGTGTTAATGTTTAGTTTGGTTCCTTGAGCCTTTTTATTACATGCTCATATATTCCTCCCCCTTCTACCTTAGATGTTTATAGCAAACATTTGGCTTCTATTATTAAAGTTTGCTCAAAACTGCAATCTAATGATCATATTTTAATTACTGGAGATTTTAACCTGCCAAACGTTTCTTGGAACTGTTGTTCTGAAATTCCTGAAATATTTTTACCTTCGTCTGAAAGTTCATCTGATAGTTACTTTTTAAACGAGCTCTCAATCCAAGGGCTATTCCAACTTAACGGCATTTTTAACAAAAATAATCGTTTGCTTGATCTGGTGTTTTTTGATGACAGCAATATCGCTTCTGTGTCTAAATCAGATCCTCTGGTTACACCCGAAGATTCTCATCATCCTACATTAGAAATAATTTTAAATTTTCCAAAACCATCTGTGCAGTATTATGATTCTCAACCACCTATTGAGTTTAACTTTAAAAAACAAACTACGTGATTTTAAAGAATAACTTGTCTAACATAAACTGGAATTCTATTCTAAATATTAATACAAAAAGTTTATCTTCTCAGAGTCTTGATGATGCGTTATATGCGTTTAATAGAACGCTCAATGATTGTTTTCTTAAAGCTGTTCCGCAAAGGAAAGCCTCTTTGACATCGGGTCCGGTATGGTATACTAATGAATTAAGAAAAATGAGGAACTTGAAATCTAAATACTATAAAAAATATCAAAAAACACATAACATATGCGATTTTGGATGATATACCTCGATTAAATACAGTTATCAACAGTTATGCAAACAATCCTATAATACCTACTTAACAAAAGTAAAATTAAACATCAAATCTGATGCTAAATCCTTCTGGAACTTTGTTAACACAAAACGCAAGATTGATTCCTATCCTTCTTTTATGAAGTATAATTCGGTTGAGTCTGATAATGATAATAGTATTTGCAATCTTTTTGATGACTTTTTCAAGACGACTTATTCATCATCGTCCTATGATTATTTAAGTTATCCTTTCAATATTCAATCTGGGGATATTTATTTCCCAATAATTGACACAAACACAGTCTTATCATTTTTAAAAAATATTAAAACATCACATAAAAGTGGTCCTGATAACATACCTTCATGTATATTAAAATACTGCTGTGAAGAATTAGTAACTCCAATCTCTTTACTATTTACTTCATCATTAAAATCCTGCTATTTTCCTGCAGCCTGGAAGCATTCATTTATTATTCCGCTGCATAAATCCGGAAATAGGTATTTAATTGATAACTACCGTGGCATCGCAAAATTGAGCGCTTTGCCTAAACTTTTAGAGGCAATTGTTACATCACGACTATCGCATAGCGTTAAATCTTTAATGTCTCCTTTCCAACATAGATTCCTTTCTGGAAAATCCACTGTTACTAACCTTCTCGAATTTACATCAAAAACTATAGAAAACTTTGGAAAAGTCATGCAGACTGATGTTATTTACACGGATTTCAGCAAAGCTTTTGACGTTGTAAATCACAAACTATTGATCTTAAAATTACATCTTGTTGGATTTCCTATACCGTTGGTAAAGTGGATTGAATCTTACTTAAGCAATAGAACACAATCTGTTATTTTTAAGCTCAAGAAATCACATGAGTTTCCTGTTACTTCAGGAGTACCTCAAGGAAGTCATCTTGGGCCTCTTCTGTTTCTACTTTTTATAAACGGTTTGCCTTCTGTCATAATACATTCCAGCATCTTAATGTTTGCTGACGACGTCAAACTCTTCCTTTCTTTTAAAAATGATAATGACGCTGTATTTTTGCAAGCCGACATTGATCATCTTCATAACTGGAGCAAAACGAACCGTATGAACCTCAACATGAAGAAATGCAAGCATATGTCTTTCTCTCGCAAACCACCAATTAAATGTACTTTCAAAATTTGTGGTTATCCATTGGAGTCCTTAGATATTTTCAATGATCTTGGAGTTACAATGGATCCTAAACTACGCTTTAATATTCATGTAAATAAAATAATAAGTAGAGCAAATAGTACTTTAGGATTTATTAAACGTTGGGCAAAAGAGTTTAATGATCCATTCATAACGAAAACCTTATTCACTTCTCTAGTGCGGCCTATTTTAGAATACGCTTCAGTTGTTTGGAGCCCACGATACGGTTGTTACATAGACGACATTGAATCAGTGCAGAAACAATTTCTTTTGTTTTGCTTAAGCTATCTTTATTGTAATACTGATTTTCACTTACCATCTTATGAATATCGGTTACAACTCTTAAATCTTTCTTCTTTAAAAAATCGGAGAATTATGATAAATGCTTGTTGGATTATAAAACTTTTACATGGCTATGTAAACAGTTCATATTTATTGAGTAAACTATATTTTAATATTCCTCTTCGTCCTAGAAGATCTTTTAAGTTACTCCACATGAACTTTTGTAGAACTAATTATTTGCAAAATGAACCTCTTAGAAGCGCTTGCGGTGATTTTAATTTTGTATCTGATGTTATATCCTTAAGTGAATCCATGGACTCAATCAAACATAAAATTATAGATTACCTGCAGTATTACAAGAACGTTGATTATGTAAAGTTCTTTCAAACATATATCTGATGCATCTGGTATTTGTAAACACATTAATATAACAACCTAAATGGATAAATGGACCTAAGCGTAAAATGGAAAATTTTGGTGAATATACATCTAAGTAATCTGAATGGACCTAAACCTGGGATCTTCAGTTGCCTCATATCTTCATGATGATTGTAACTACACTTGTCGACGGTACCGTGGTGTCTTGGTGTCTTTTTACCTCTTGAAACACTACGTTAGATCGATTTGTAATATATTAATATGAGTGGCCGATAAGACCTAGTTTGTCTTGGTGCCTGCGTTCGCAACTGGTTTTCTTTATTTTATGAAAATTGGTTTGGTGAAGTTGACCTAGTTTGTCGAGTAACCACCCTGTCAAGCCAGGATTTCACCGGCTTCAGGGAGACAGAACGATATATATTATATATATACCTATTGGAGTGGTGTTTTATTGGGTATGAGACCTTTTTTGTCACACAACTCCGCCGTATACAAAAATTGTTGCTAACTTGACCTTGTTTGTCTTGAAAACGCAACCCTGCTATGCTGTCTGATTTTATCGATTTCGACTTAACTTTTTTTTCTATTATTTTTTATACTTTAATAAAATTATGTACTTTAAGCAATTTACTAAAACTTTTTAGTTTGTTAATAATACATTATTTCATTCAAAATCATACCTTATATTTTTGAATTGTATTAAATATCTTATTTTATAATTTTAAATTTGCTATAAAACCTGTTAAGGTTTAGCAATCAAGTAAATAAATAAATAAATAAATAAATAAATAAATAATGCTTACTTACTTACTTAGTTGGCGCTACAACCGTATGTCGGTCTTGGCCTCATCTAAGAATTTGCGCCAGCCATTTCTGTCTTTCGCTTGCTGGCGCCAGTTGGAAATTCCAAGCTTCGTCAGGTTGTCCTCTACTTGGTCTTTCCAACGAAGATGCGGTCGTCCTCTTCTGCGTTGACCGCCGCTGGGTACCGAATCGAATGTTTTCTTCACTGGAGCATCGTCTTTCATGCGCTGAACATGACCAAGCCAGCGAAGCCGCTCGATTTTAATGCGCTTGACTATGTCGATGTCAGCGTACAGCTCATACAGTTCATCATTCCACCGTATTCGGTACTCGCCATTGACGCAGATTGGTCCGTAGATCTTACGAAGAATCTTTCTCTCGAATGCTCCTAAAGTCTATTCATCTAAACTGCTCAGCGTCCAGGTTTGTGATGCGTAAAGTAGGACGGGCATGATGAGCGATTTATAGAGCGTGATTTTCGTTCGTCGAGAGAGGGCTCTGCTTCTTAATTGCCTACTGAGCCCAAAGTAACACCTGTTGGCAAGAGTTATTCTTCGTTTGATCTCAATGCTGATGTCGTTGGTTGAATTAATGCTGGATCCCAGATAGACGAAGTTCTTCACAACCTCGAAGGAGGTATTGTCAACGGTAACGTGGGTTCCAAGACGCTGGGACTGTTTGTTTGTTGACACTAAGTATTTCGTCTTATTTGCATTCACTGCCAGACCCATTCGACTTGACTCTCTTTCTAATCTGGAAAATGCTGCACTGACTTCGCGCGTATTATGGCCAATGATATCGATGTCATCAGCATACGCAAGCAGCATAACACTCTTGTAGAATATTGTGCCACTACGTCTCAGATCAGCAGCTCGGATGATCTTTTCCATCATTAGGTTGAAAAAGTCGCACGATAAGGAATCACCTTGTCTGAAACCTCGTTTGGTAATAAATGGTGGGGAGAGGTCCTTCCCGATTTTAACTGCGCTGCTGGTGTTGCTCAGTGTCATCCTGCAAAGTCGTATTAGTTTTGCAGAAATACCAAATTCAGACATGGTGGAGTACAGGTGCTTCCTTATTGGGCTGTCGAAGGCGGCTTTGTAGTCGACAAAAAGATGGTGGGTGTCGACTTGTTTTTCTTGAGTCTTCTCCAAGATTTGTCGTAGCGTGAAAATCTGGTCGATGGTGGACTTTCCAGGTCTGAAGCCACACTGATAAGGTCCGATCAGTTCGTTTACAATGGGCTTCAATCTTTCACATAAAACGCTCGACAGGACCTTATATGCGATATTAAGAAGGCTTATCCCACGGTAATTGGCACAGATAGTGGGATCGCCTTTCTTGTGGATTGGGCAGAGCACACTGAGATTCCAATCGTTCGGAATGCATTCTTCCGACCATATTCTGCATAGAAGCTCGTGAATGCATTTAAGTAGAGCTTCGCCTCCGTTCTTAAACAGCTCAGCAGGTAAGCCATCAGCTCCCGCGGCTTTGTTATTTTTAAGCCGAGCTATAGCTGTCAGAACTTCATCATAGTCGGGCAGCGGAACCTCGACGCTGTCATCCGCAATTGGGGTTTCCGGAATATCATCTCTATTGGCGGGATTGTTGTCAGCGTCGCCATTTAGAAGCTTAGAGAAGTGTTCCCTCCATAACGTCAGTGTACTCTGGACATCTGTCACTAGATTCCCGTTTTCATCCTTGCAGGAAGAGGCCCCGGTTTTAAAACCATCGGCAAGGCGTCTTATTTTTTCGAAAAATTTTCGGGCCTCATTCCTGTCACCATACATCTCAATCTTCTCCTGCTCGCGCTTTTCTGCCTCTCTTTTTTTCCGCCTGAAAATATGTCTCTCTTCCCTCCTCTTTTCTTTGTATCGCTCCTTAGCAGCGCGCGTTACAACCGACTGCAGGGTGGCTTTGTAGGCGGCGTCTTTCTCTGCAGTGGCGTCGCGACACTCCTGGTCGTACCACTGGTTTCGGCGAGAGCGTTGGTAGCCAATCACCTCTTCAGCAGCCGCACGCATGGAGTTGGAAATGTGTGTCCACTGCGTGCATATATCATCGATTGGAGGAGTGCTTTGAAGCAGGAGTGAGAGTCGAGTGGCGAAAGCATCGGCTGTCTGTTTCGAATGCAGCTTGTCGACGTCTAGTTTTCTCTGTGTAGGGTTGCGTGTATTTTTAGCTGCGCACAGACGTGTACGTATCTTGGCTGCAACAAGATAGTGATCCGAGTCAATGTTTGCACCACGGATCGTGCGTACATCCAATACACTGGAAGAGTGCCTTCCGTCGATCAAAACGTGATCAATTTGATTTTTTGTTTTTTGATCAGGAGACATCCAGGTGGCTTTATGAATATTGAGATGCTTGAATCTAGTACTACTTACGACCATGTTTCGTGCTGCGGCGAAGTCAATCAGCCTCATTCCGTTATCGGAGGTGTTGTCGTGGAGGCTGAACTTTCCGACTGTTGGACCAAAAATATTTTCCTTGCCCACCTTAGCGTTGAAGTCACCAAGCACGATTTTTACGTCGTGGCGGGGGCAGCGCTCGTAAGCATTTTCAAGGCGCTCATAGAAAATTTCCTTGATCTCATCGTCCTTGTCTTCTGTCGGAGCGTGCGCACATATTAGGCTTATATTGAAGAATTTAACCTTGATGCGGATTATGGCAAGTCGTTCGTTCACAGGTGTGAATCGCAGGACGTGGGGCCGTAGTCTCTTGCCAACTACAAATCCGCATCCAAACTCGTGCTTCTCCGCATGGCCGCTGTAGTAGATATCAATATAATAAATAATGCTATTAAAATTGTTTTGTGAAATTATCTTATATGGGCCTTTAAATGGCTTATCAAATTTCTTTCTATTCTGTACTTTTAAATAAACATAATCACCTACATTGAAATTTGATTTATGTATATTTTTTTATTGTTACATCTTATATTCTTAGTATCTATTAGGTTATTTCTAGCTTGTTCATGTGCATATCTTAATTTATATTTTAATTCGTTAAGATAGTTGTCTAAATCATAAATTTGTTCTTTATTCTTGATTATCTCGCATGGTAGTGAGCATGATCTTCCAAAAACTAATTCAAACGGTGCGTAGTTTGTGTTGCTATGCGGCATTGAATTATAAAAATATGTGTTATATGACACCCAATCGTCGCAATTGTCTTTATCACCTGATGTCCTTAAGTAATCGTTTAGTAATCTATGATTTCTTTCTATGGAGCCTAGCGTTTCATGATGGAAAGGTGTTGAAACTAATTTGTCTATATTTTATAAGTTACATATGTTCTGTATTAACTTGTTAGTGAATTTGTTTCCTTTGTCTGCTAGCAATTTTCTGCAACATCCATATTCAAGAATAAATTTTTCTACTATGCGGCTAATCTGAGCGGCGGGCCTCCCTGGGCTTAAAATAGGTTGTGCGTCAGGTTTGAAGCCCACCCGTAAAAACCCATTTCAATGAAAACAAATAAGAAAAGAAGAAAAATGATCCCCAAATCTGATGACGACTACCGCAAACGAAAAACTGATAATGATTTACGGATATGCACCTGGAATGTCTGAACCCTTAATTGGGAAGGTGCCTCTATCCAACTGACTGATGTCTTGGAAAGATACAAAGCTGATAACACTGCTATCCAAGAAATGCGATGGAAGGGACAGGGTTGCATTCGGCATGCACCCTGTGATATCTACTACAGCGGCCATGCGGAGAAGAACGAGTTCGGATGCGGATTTGTAGTTGGCAAGAGACTACGGCCCCACGTCCTGCGATTCACACTTGTGAACGAACGACTTGCCATAATCCGCTTCAAGGTTAGATTTTTCAATATAAGCCTAATATGTGCGCGCGCTCTGACAGAAGACAAGGACGATGAGATCAAGAAAATTTTCAACGAGTGCCTTGAAAATGCTTACGAGCGCTGTCCCCGTCACGACGTAAAAATTCAGTTTCAATTCAGTTGACCTCGTCATATAGCCGGTGACGGTCGTTTATCTTGTGTTGTTTTTGTTTTTGTAATCTGTTTATATCAGTTTTTAGTAATCTCCGTGTGTGCTGTTTTGTGATTGAAGATTAATTTTTAATAAAGTGTTAATAAAGTGAAGTTAATTTTTTTTTATGGTGTAGTATATTAATTTTTTTAATGTTTATTGTGGTACATATATCGTTTTATTTATCGTCATAGTTTGATAGTTGAGCTGCTGCTTAAGTATATACTTTTTTCTTTCTCTTTTTTTTTTTTTGCGTTCCTCTTTGTGCGTTATTTCTTATTTGCATAAACTAAGCACAGCGAATTGTTGCAGTTGCTTTTAAACTGTAACATTTTATATTAACCCATTAGCACTTAGTGGACATTACTTTTGCACACATATAATTTTTAACTTTATTTTTTCGCTATGGAATATTTTTCCGTAGAAAATTTTGCTGCTTGTTCTTTAGACGAGCTTTGCAAAAGTCAAAACATTCTGAACCGTATGTTTAGTTGTTCTGGCCCATGTGGGCGTTTGTTCCATACTTCATGTGCTGGGATCTCTAAGTCGTGTCTTGATGATTTAATCTCACCACGATCAGGTCTTCGCTGGTATTGTGCTTCGTGCAGGGTTCTTTCACCAGAGAGTTTTTTTCAAAAATTAAGCTTTTCGGTGATAGTCTTAACGCTTTAAATAATAATTTTAAAGAAATTGTTACATTTTTTAATGAAGTAAGCACCTCACCCAGTACTAGCATTTATGATGAAAAGTCTTCATCGGTAAATATTTCGACCGCATTGTCTCAGACTCTTCCAGCCTCTTCTTCTGAGACTCGAATAATTTCATCTAAAAAAGACCTAAATATTTCGAAAAAAAAGAGAAATAATTCAAAAAATAAAAATAATAAGCGGCGCATGACGCTTCCAGCCACTTTAGAAACGAAGCAGATCTTGGCTAAACCAGTGTTTACGCCAGTGAGAATGGATAATATAGTTATCACTCCATCTCCTCCATCTCTTTCTCCCCCGGCTAGTGACATAACTAATGAGCGCAATAGTTCATTAAATTTAAGAGCGTTGTCGAGGAAAAAAAAGGTTTTCATTTCACGCCTTCAGCCCGACACAACAAGTGAAAATGTATTGACGTTTGTCAAACATAATCGTTTAGTAAGTCAGACTGCTTTCTGCTCATGCAAAAAAATTGGCAATAAACCGTCCCACGCATCATTTATTCTCACAGTGGCTGCTGAAGAGTTTGCAACTGTTCTGAGCTCTAATCTGTGGGCTGATAATATCTTTGTTTCTGAGTTTAAGCCTAAACACAGGTCTAGAAGGACGAATAATATCGCCAGTCAGACCCAAAAAAACTAAATAGGCTTTCTCTTTACTATCAAAATGTAAGGGGATTGCGTTCAAAGACGCGCGACATTTTTTTGTCAACTCAGAATTTTTCTGAAGATATTATCGCGTTAACTGAAACTTGGTTGAACGGAGGAATTACTGACTTAGAACTGTTTGACAATAGTTTTGAAGTATATAGGAAGGACAGACACGCTGACAATAATTCTGCCGTTGGTGGTGGTGTCCTATTAGCTGTAAGGAACTCCTGTGTTAGTTCCTTTATTGATATTCCCTGCTCTGCTAATATCGAACTTATATGCGTTAAGGTTGTACATTGCAATTCTAATGTATTTGTTATTAATGCATACGTTCCTCCCAAGAGCAGTGTAGAGGTCTATGCAAGCCTTGCGGATTGCATAGAATTTATATTAAATTTACTTGACGTTAATGACGACATTTTATTGTTGGGCGATTTTAATTTGCCTGACTTAAAATGGCATTCTTCTGACGATGAAACACATTTTTGTGCATCTAATTCGAAGACACGCCAAGAACATATATTTGTTGACAATATATGTTCTGACTTACAACAAGTTAGTTGTATTTATAATAGTCTGGAAAGGCTGCTTGACCTAGTCTTAACTACAGACAGTAACAATGTCATTGTTCATAAGGCACTTCAGGCTTTGACTACTATTGATAATTACCATCCACCTTTGAGTATTTGGTATAAATCCGATAGGGAGAATATGGTAAATTTAGCTCTGTTGACACAGTTTATGAATTCAATTTCAAAAAAGCTGACTTTTTGGGGTTGAATCATTTACTTTATAGTAAATTAAATATAATTACAGAGTACATAAATAATAATAGTCTTCATAGTTCAATAAATTTTTTCTATACGGAGCTCTTTGCTATGTTTTCTCAGTCTGTACCATATAGTCTCAAATTTGCGAAAAATTCTGCGTATCCTTGGTACACAAAGGATTTAAAGACTCTTCGCAACAATAGGAATAGGGCATGGAAGAAATATGTTTGTAGTTTTGACTCAAATGACCTAGAAACATACAAACGTTTGTTTCTGGAATTTGAGAATTGCTCAGCTGCATTATATAATGAGTATTTGAATAATATGAAGCTGAATATTTTGTCTGATCCAAGAAAATTTTTGGGATTTATTAATGTTAAGAAGAAGACTGATGGATTTCCTTCTTCTTTCAAACTTCAGGATGGATTTACTGACGATTCCACCATTATTTGTGGCTTATTTGCCAATCTTTTTAAAGAATAATTTTGTTCAGATTCTTTTAATCCTGATTTAGCGTATTTTGATTATATGAACAACGCATCCAGAGTTTCTTTGGAGCATATATCTTTTACCTCAGAGGATATTTTAAGAATTCCTGCCGAAGTGTTAAAACAATGCGGCTCCATTTTGTCTCAGCCACTTTCGTTACTTTTTAATAAATCAATTAATGAAAGTAATTTTCCTCTTTTTTGGAAAAAATCTTATATCAGTCCTATTTACAAAAAAGGTTGCAGGAATGACGTCACTAATTATAGGCCTATCGCTAAATTGCCCCTACTCCGAGTAACAATCTTGACGCGATGTAGGGGCTTAAGTTGCAATGACACAATACTGCCGGTTGGAGTAGTTCCTCCCTGTAGGGCATAACCCTACAGCTCAGCAGAGCCTGCATCTTTTGTGAAGCGACAACTAAAAGTTACTCCCCCCTAATCCAGGGTGTCATGCGCACCGTGCCCATTGGATGGTTTGCAGTCAGGGGGTATACCGACTGTATTGGAACGGAGCCTTCATGATAACAGGCCGCCTCATGAAGTAACTGTGGCCTTACCATGGTATGCGGGCTCTGGCATGGTTGACCACCCTTTCCCAGCCATAAAACATAGACTGCGACGCTTTTGTCCTCGGACACGAGCTACCGGTCGAATCTTAAATATGAGCACAAACAAAAAACAAAACACAACAAACAGGAAGACTTGCGGGGAGTCACCGCAAGCAGAGCAGCAGACCTCATGGAACAGAGATTCCAAGAGGAAGGTCAACGGCAAGGCACCAAACCTAGGAGAAATCCTCCTCCGCCAGCCAGAACACAAGTCAATAGGACTGTACGCAGCAATGATCAGGTGGAGCATAGAATCCATAATGATCACAGACACTGCAGCACACAGATGAGGAGGCACCCGTACGGCAAAGATCGAGTGGAGCATACCATCCACAGCGGTCAAAGGCCTAGTACCAGCCACCAAAGAAAAACTGCGAGCCCCAGGAGATCACATCCTGTAAAAATTCCCCCGGAAGAACACCGGGATGATACGACGTCGGCTCCAAAAAGTATCCCAATCACGGAAACTGCGTCAACATCCAAGGATGCGGCACAGAAAAGGGAATCAGAAGAAGGGCAAAAATACAAGCCGTTCCACAGTAGACGTCGCCGTGTCCACCTCCCTCAGCGCGGGAAGCCAGGAGGGCTAGACGACCCACTAAGAGCCGGCCTAAGTGGAGAAGGCGTAAGATGGTATCTGCGCTATCTGGAACAGGGCATGGCACCCGAAGTAGCTCATGAAAAAGCGGTAGAGCATCGGGGTAAAGCTGGCGAAGTACCGGTACCAGAGGCAACGAAGAGGAGCTGCAGCGAGATAACGCCTCCTCAACGTCCAGAGAGCAAGAAGGCCAGAATAGCTCCTGGAAGCAACAGTAGGTCAGTGCCAGGGGCTAAGGTACCCGAGCCAGAACCTCAGAAAAATAGAAAAAGCTATGCAAGCATAACTAAGGGCATCCAAATAGCGGTTCTGCCCAAAGAATACCCCCGGCAAATGCTAAGTCCGGATGAGCTCTCGGAGCTAGAAGAAGCCATATTGAGCGAAGTAGTGAAGGGCTGGTCCACCAAGCTACAGTTTGAGGGAATTCACTTTCGTCCGGGCATGTTACTGGTCGACTGTTCGAATCCCTCAACAGCAGAATGGCTGCGAGCAGCAGCACCAAAGCTCGAGCAATGGAAAGGGCTAGAACTTATGGCTTGCCTAGGGGAGGAGGTCCCAAAAGGGCATACCGTTAGAATGTTCTTGCCAAGAAGTTCAAGCACGGAGATCAATAGATCGATGGGACTAATTGCCGCCCAGAACGATGGTCTCAATACTAAGTATTGGAAGATATTGAGCTCCAAGGATGAGGGAAGTGGGCATATGCTCACGTTCTCGATAGATAGGGAGTCACTTGAGACTATCAAGTCAAGGGGCTCCACTATCAGCTTCCGCTTTGGAACCATTCCGGTGTTGGGCACAAAATCGCCACCAACCAAACCGGTCAAAGCAGCAACATCCACAGCTGCAGCGCCCACAGCTGTAACGTCAACAGTGGTATCGTCCACAGAAGCCACATCTGCGACTCCAAATGAAGGAAAAGACGCAACGCCACCAATACAACCAACTGGTGAAGTTGTTACGGAGAAGTTCGCCTCCGTCTCGGTCATCACCGCAACACCTTCAATCGAAGATCAAGCAGAGGGCATGAACCTCGCCGCTCTCACGATTGATGGTTGTAAAAGCGAACCTCCGACTGAGGTAGTAGCAACGCTGCCTGAAGAAGACCGGGGCAGCAGTCCAGTGCTATGACGATCGGCACAGTAACCAGCACGAAATTTGCCCAAGTAAACCTCTACCATGCAAAAGCTGCTTCGGCAGTTACTGCTCGGAGGTTTACCACAGAACAACTGGGCTTCGTGCTGATCCAAGAACCCTGGTGCTACAGGGGAAAAGTAAGTGGCCTCTACTGCAAAGAGGGTCAGGTAACTTGGGACCAGAGAACAATCAATCCCAGAGCATGTATTCTAATGCAGAAAAATATTAGTTATATTTGTCTTTCAGAATTTATGACGCGGGACCTTTCAGTTATCGAGACTCACATCGAAACTGATGGCAAGCACCGCGCCATAGTGATCGCATCCGCTTACTTTCCTGGGGACGATGTCAACATTCCCCCAGCGGAGATAAAAAGACTCGTGGAGCATTGCAGGAAAGAGCACCTTCCACTAATCATCGGCTGTGACGCCAACGCGCACCACACAATTTGGGGAAGCACCAACGTCAACACCAGAGGTGAGTACCTTTTAGAATTTCTTTTAAGTAGTAATCTAGACTTCTTCAATGTGGGGGTAACACCTACCTTTGTAACTAGGGCTAGAGAAGAGGTCTTAGATCTCACCATAGGAAGCCCAGATGTGGGGGATATGATTAGGGAATGGAGGGTATCAATGGAACCTTCAATGTCTGACCATAGAATAATAGAGTTTAGATTTGGGGCGAAATGTCAAGAGACAGAACCCAAAAGAAACCCAAGAAATACCAGTTGGGACACATACACCAACAACCTGAAAGAAAACCTACAGAACGTAAAAGCTAGGAGTAGAATTAGTAACATCCTAGAACTTGAATGCTATGTAGAGCAAGTAAACAATGCAGTATATAATGCCTACGAATCTAGCTGTCCAACAGGGCACAAGGCAAGAACAAAACATACTCCTTGGTGGAGCGCTGAGCTGACCAGACTCCGGAAGAAGGTGCGATGCAGCTTTAATGCCGCAAAGCGCAACGGAGAATGGCACAACTACACGGCGACTCTGACGGAGTATAATAAAGAAATCAGGAAAGCCAAAAGACAGAGCTTTAGAACCTTCTGTGAAGACATTTCTTCCACGCCAGCAGCAGCCAGGATACACAAAGCAATGGCTAAAGGCAGAGTGGAGACAAAAATGTCACTTCTATTGCCAGACGGAAGCTATACGCTTAGAGAAGAGCAACGAGCCAGTCACCTTCTAGAAACTCATTTCCCGGGCAGTACACCGGTAACTGAGTATGAGACAGCAGACAGGCAGATCACTCCAAATCAAGAAGAATGGAAACTTGCAACGAGCATTTGTACTAAGGCTCGTCTAGATTGGGCACTCAGAACCTTTCAACCATTCAAATCAGCAGGTGTAGACGGCATCTTTCCTGCACTTCTACAAAAAGGTGCAGAAACTATATTGCCTCACCTAGTCAAAACAACTAGAAGCAGCCTTGCGCTGGGCTATATCCCAAGGAAATGGAGAAGGGCGATAGTCACCTTCATACCAAAAGTAGGGAAAATAGACTACACGCTACCAAAGTCGTTTAGACCCATTAGCCTTACCTCATTTGTACTTAAAACAATGGAAAAGGTAATAGATAACTATATAAGAACTGAGATTCTGGAGAAGGCACCAATGCACCCCTGTCAACACGCGTATAGGGCGGGCAGGTCTACAGAATCTGCTCTATACCAGTTGGCCAGCAACATCCAGTCAGCTTTCAAAAACAAAGAAACCGTACTCTGTGCCTTTCTAGACATAGAGGGAGCCTTTGATAATACTTCTCACGAGGCTGTGAAGAAGTCTTTACACAAAAAAGGAGTAAATGATATGCTCAGCAGATGGATATGCCAAATGCTTAGCACTAGAACTGCAGAAACAAAAGTGGGCAACACCACTATAAGAATCAAAACAACAAAAGGCTGCCCACAAGGCGGAGTCCTTTCTCCACTGCTGTGGAGTCTTGTTGTGGACGAATTATTAACGATGCTAACCGAGAATGGCATAAAATGTCAGGGTTACGCAGACGACATCGCCTTAATAGCGAGAGGGAAGTTCGAGGATACACTCTGTAACCTGATACAGAGAGGACTGTCAGTAACAAAGGAGTGGTGCAACACAGTGGGATTAAGTATCAACCCAGCGAAAACCACCATAGTACCTTTTACTAACAAAAGAAGCCTGCCAAACCTCCGAACAATGAGAATGGATGGCACTGAAATTCCCTTCAAAGGAGAAGTAAAGTATCTGGGACTTACACTAGATTCAAAGCTTCTCTGGAGAAGACATGCAGAGGTAACTATAAACAAAGCAACGCGCGCACTCATGGTATGTAGGAGCCTGGCGGGGAAAAGCTGGGGTTGTAACCCAACAATTCTCCGCTGGATGTATACCATGATGGTGAGACCCATCCTCACCTATGGTGCAATAGCATGGGCTGAGAGAACCAAGCTAACCACAATGAGGAATATGCTAACAAGGGTGCAGAGACTGGCCTGTGTATGCATCACAGGGGCCATGAGAACATGCCCTACAGCAGCACTAGAAGTAATTATGGACCTAACACCCTTACACCTTGTCATAGAGGGAGTAGCCAAGCGAACTCTGTTGTGCATTGCAAAAGAGGGGACAGGTTTAGGTAAAACTATCAGCAGTAGAGAGAAGGAGGATATTGCAAAGCACACTCCCTACATCGATCTACCAAGAGACGATATAGTAAAAAGGTATAACTTCGAAAAACACTTCGGAATTAAGCTTAGTACCAAGAAAGAGTGGGACAGCGAGATGATATCGCAGGTCAAGAAACCACACAGTATAGCATGGTATACAGATGGGTCCAAGACATTGGAAGGTATAGGCGCAGGGGTGTACGGGCCAAGAACCAAGCACTTTGAACCTATGGGGACAACACCCAGTATCTTCCAAGCGGAGATCCTAGCAATACAGCTGTGTGCACAATTCAATCTGGACCGTAAATACAAAGGTCAGGATATAGTTGTGATGTCAGACAGCCAAGCAGCAATCAAAGCATTAGTTTCCTGTGAGATATCATCGAGAATAACATGGGAATGCCTAACAAAACTCAACGAACTAGGCAAGAATAACACTGTTACTATACTTTGGGTCCCAGGACACAAAGGAATACAGGGTAACGAAGAAGCCGATGGACTAGCACGACAGGGTGCAGCCACAAAATTTATAGGGCCAGAACCATTCTGCGGATTGGGCACACATTCTATAAAAGAAGAACTAAGAAGGGAGGAGAGGCATAAACGATCAAACCTTTGAAAAAGCCTCCCAAAGCTAAGACAATCCAAATTGCTCCTCAGAGATTTTAACACTCGGAGAGCAAAATTGTGCATAAGCTTAGGCAAACCGAATCTTAGGATTCTAACGGGGTTCCTTACAGGACACTGTAAACTCAAATACCACCTGATGAAATTGGGCATAGAGACCGATAGTAACTGCCGTTTCTGTGAAGAAGCAGAGGAGACTCCAATACACCTACTTACAAACTGCGACGCCGTGGCTCGCAGACGTAAACTAGCACTGGGGAATTATGAGCTGAGTCTAGAGCAGGTTTCATCCCTTGAACCTAAGAATATTCTCAAATTCATTAGAGAAATAGGGCTGGATGAAATTCTGTAATCCGCAAACCCAGCGGAGCTTTGAGAAGGAGGTACAATAGATCTCATTTAGGTCGCAGTACGCATCTCCACCACACAACATTAACATTAACATCGCTAAATTGTCTTCGATTCCTAAACTTTTTGAGCGTATAGTGTACGATAGAGTGAAAATTCACTGTGGGCAAGTCATGACAACTCGTCAGCATGGTTTTGTTACAGGCAGATCCACTGTGTCTAATCTCCTTGATTTCACTACATTCTGCTTAAAATCTATTGATTCTGGTAGCCAAGTCGATTGTATTTACACTGACTTTAGCAAAGCATTTGATAAATTACCACATAATCTAATTTTATTTAAACTTAAATGAATGGGATTTCCACAATATTTTGTAAACTGAATCAAATCGTATTTGATGGAGCGATCTTATCAAATACGGTTCCGAGGCGTGTTGTCTTCTGAATTTGTTGCAGAATCGGGTGTTCCTCAAGGAAGCCACCTGGGTCCACTTCTGTTTATTTTGGCAATTAATGATGTTACCCACGTCATCAAACACTCTCATTTGCTTATTTATGCAGATGATATGAAAATATACAGAACAATTGATTCTAATGACAATTCAGACCTGCTCCAGTCAGACTTGAACTCCTTTGAGGTTTGGTGTTCTAAAAATAACATGTTTTTAAATCCAGATAAATGCCAAACTATGACCTTTTCGCGTAAAAGGAACAATTTTATTTTTGATTACAAAATTAAAGATACTGCTTTAAGTCGTGTAACTACCGTCAAAGACCTTGGTATATGCATGGATTCTAAATTGTCGTTTAACATGCATATTGATACAATTTGTAAAAAAGAGTCTTCTATGCTTGGTTTTATAAAACGGTGGGCCAAAGAGTTTGATACCTTAATAACAACTACAACTCTGTATTATTCAATCGTGCGTCCTCACTTGGAATACGCAAGTCAAGTATGGTCCCCACATTACAATGTGCATGTTGATCGTATAGAAAGAATTCAAAAACGTTTTGTTCGGTTTGCTCTAAGAGGCTTGAGTGGAACGGACACATTTAACCTTCCTCCATATGAGGATCGTTTGAAATTATTAAAAATGCAATCTTTAAGTGAGAGAAGAAAATCTGCTGATATCGTCTACTTACACCAACTCATAACTGGTGTATTCGACTCTCCAGAGCTTCTTTCTCTTATAAAATTTAACACTAACCGTAGAAGCAGTAGAAACTCTAACAACTTGATTTATTTACCATTTAGTAGAACAAATTATATGTTAACTGCTCCATTAAATCGCATGAGTACCTTTGTTAACAACTGTAACGTGTTTGATGTTAACTTGTCGAAAGGTCAACTCAAAAGTAGATTGAAAACTAATGTATGATTAGATCTATGTAAACGCATGGTTAGTTGTTATGTCTTGTGTTGTCCCTGAGCCCAACCCATATTATGGTGGGTAAATTTTTCTCCCTTTTGGTTTTTTTTGGACCACTTCTATCGATATCTTTGAGATATTTCAATGATATTTGGATTGGTTCTCAGAATGATCTATTGCGGAGAAAGTGTGAAAAAGCTGTAGTAGCTGAACTCTATTGTTATTGCATGTTAAAAAAAAAATCGTGCTTGGTGACTTCAACGCTAAGGTGGGCAAGGAAAATATTTTTGGTCCAACAGTCGGAAAGTTCAGCCTCCACGACAACACCTCCGATAACGGAATGAGGCTGACTGATTTCACCGCAGCTCGAAACATGGTCGTAAGTAGCACTAGATTCAAGCATCTCAATATTCATAATGCCACCTGGATGTCCCCTGATCAAAAAACAAAAAATCAAATTGATCACGTTTTGATCGACGGAAGGCACTCTCCCAGTGTATTGGATGTACGCACGATCCGTGGTGCAAACATTGACTCGGATCACTATCTTGTTGCAGCCAAGATCCGTACACGTCTGTGCGCAGCTAAGAATACACGCAACCCTACTCAGAGAAAGCTAGACGTCGACAAGCTGCAATCGAAACAGACAGCCGATGTTTCGCCACTCGACTCTCACTCCTGCTTCAAAGCACTCCTCCAATCGATGATATGTGCGCGCAGTGGACACACATTTCCAACTCCATGCGTGCGGCTGCTGAAGAGGTGATTGGCTACCAACGCCCTCGCCGAAACCAGTGGTACGACCAGGAGTGTCGCGACGCCACTGCAGAGAAAGACGCCGCCTACAAAGCCACCCTGCAGTCGATTGTAACGAGCGCTGCTAAGGAGCGATACAAAGAAAAGAGGAGGGAAGAGAGACATATTTTCAGGTGGGAAAAAATTGAGATGTATGGTGACAGGAATGAGGCCCGAAAATTTTTCGAAAAAATAAGACGCCTTGCCGATGGTTTTAAAACCGGGGCCTCTTCCTGCAAGAATGAAAACGGGAATCTAGTGACAGATGTCCAGAGTACACTGACGTTATGAAGGGAACACTTCTCTAAATGGCGACGCTGACAACAATCCCGCCAATAGAGATGATATTCCGGAAACCCCAATTTTGGATGACAGCGTTGAGGTTCCGCTGCCCGACTATGATGAAGTTCTGAAAGCTATAGCTCGGCTTAAAAATAACAAAGCCGCGGGAGCGGATGGCTTACCTGCTGAGCTGTTTAAGAACGGAGGCGAAGCTCTACTTAAATGCATTCACGAGCTTCGATGCATAATATGGTCGGAAGAATGCATTTCGAACGATTGGAATCTCAGTGTGCTCTGCCCAATCCACAAGAAAGGTGCTCCCACTATCTGTGCCAATTACCGTGGGATAAGCCTTCTTAATATCGCATATAAGGTCCTGTCGAGCGTTTTATGTGAAAGATTGAAGCCCATTGTAAACGAACTGATCGGACCTTATCAGTGTGGCTTCAGACCTGGAAAGTCCACCATCGACCAGATTTTCACGCTACGACAAATCTTGGAGAAGACTCAAGAAAAACAAGTCGACACCCACCATCTTTTTGTCGACTACAAAGCCGCCTTCGATAGCCCAATAAGGAAGCACCTGTACTCCACCATGTCTGAATTTGGTATTCCTGCAAAACTAATACGATTTTGCAGGATGACACTGAGCAACTTCAGCAGCGCAGTTAAAATCGGGAAGGACCTCTCCCACCCATTTATTACCAAACGAGGTTTCAGACAAGGTGATTCCTTATCGTGCGACTTTTTCAACCTAATGATGGAAAAGATCATCCAAACTGCTGATCTGAGACGTAGTGGCACAATATTCTACAAGAGTGTTATGCTGCTTGCGTATGCTGATGATATCGATATCATTGGCCATAATACGCGCGAAGTCAGTGCAGCATTTTCCAGATTAGAAAGAGAGTCAAGTCGAATGGGTCTGGCAGTGAATGCAGATAAGACGAAATACTTGGTGTCAACAAACAAACAGTCCCAGCGTCTTGGAACCCACGTTACCGTTGACAATACCTCATTCGAGGTTGTGAACAACTTCGTTTATCTGGGATCTAGCATTAACTCAACCAACGACATCAGCATTGAGATCAAGCGAAGAATAACTCTTGCCAACAGGTATTACTTTGGGCTTAGTAGGCAATTGAAAAGCAGAGCCCTCTCTCGACGAACGAAAATCACACTCTATAAATCGCTCATCATGCCCGTCCTACTTTATGCATCACAAACCTGGACGCTGAGCAGTTTAGATGAAAAGACTTTAGGAGCATTCGAGAGAAAGATTCTTCGTAAGATCTACGGACCAATCTGCGTCAATGGCGAGTACGGAATACGGTGGAATGATAGTCAAGCGCATTAAAATCGAGCGGCTTCGCTAACTTGGTCATGTTCAGCGCATGAAAGATGATGCTCCAGTGAAGAAAACATTCGATTCGGTACCCAGCGGCGGTCAACGCAGAAGAGGACGACCGCATCTTCGTTGGAAAGACCAAGTAGAGGACTACCTGACGAAGCTTGGAATTTCCAACTGGCGCCAGCAAGCGAAAGACAGAAATGGCTGGCGCAAATTCTTAGATGAGGCCAAGACCGACATACGGTTGTAGCGCCAACTAAGTAAGTAAGTAAGTAATGTAGAAGTGAATACATTACACCCTCACCCTTAAGATAAAAGTTTTTTTTGTGTTTTCAACTTATACAATATTTAAATATAATTAATTTATTTACACAATTGAAAATTTAAAATAAAAAGATACAATTTGTTACAAATATTTCTTTAAAATGTTGCTATGATATTCTTTTAGTTTTCCATTAATATTAATTACTGAATTTACTCCTTTTTTGTTTACAATTACAAATGGACCAATGTAAGGAGATTGATTTTTTTCTTCTATTCATCCTTTTTATTAAAACTTTATCTCCAATATTTAAATTTAACGGGTTTATATTTTTATCTTTTTCAATTCTATTCCTTTTTGCAATATTTATTAATCCTTTTGCTTTTTGTAAAGAATATTTTAATCTATGTTTTAATTCTGGAACGTAGTTGTCTGTATTATATACTATTGATTCGAAACGATCATCATTTGGAAGATTTGCTAGTTTTCCAAAAATTAGCTCAAATGGTGTATAATTAGCATCAACATGAGGCGTTGTATTGTATGAAAAAGTGAAGTATGGGATCCGTTGGTCCCATTCTTCATTTTTGCAAAAGTTTAGCAAATATTCATTTAATACTCGATGGTTTCTCTCTATCGAGCCTAGAGTCTCATGGTGATATGGAGTACTAAATATTTGTTTAACGTCCAAAAGGCTGCATATTTCTGACATTAATTCATTGAAAAATTCTGTACCTCTATCTAATTTTAAAATTTTAACGTGGCCGTATATTAAAATTACATTTTCAATTAACGTTTTAGCAATAGTTTTCGCGTCTTTTATCTCCATTGGACATGCTATGACGTACTTTGTTAAGTCGCACTGACATGTTAGTATATATCTGTAATTGTTGGATAAGCGTAGGGGACCTACTGTGTCGATAGAAACGACTTCAAAACTGGTACTTGGTTTGTCTATCATTGTTAAATTCTCTTTTGTATGTTTAGTCTGTTTGTTTATTTTGCATTTATCGCAATTGAGTATGTAGTTTTTTATCATTTTATTCATATTTTTCCATATGTATTTTTGATTTAGTTTCATTATTGTTTTTCTTATACCGAGGTGACCTCCGTGTGTTGAATTGTCGTATTCTTCGTATATTTGATTTTGTTTAACTTTGTCGACTATTCGTTCTGGTTCATTGTAAATTAAAATTTTAAAATTTTAATTTTTTCTTTTTTAATTATTATAAATTTCTGTGAATTTCAATGGTTTCAAATAAATCATAATTTCTCTTTAGCACTAACTCTTCAATTCCTAAATTATACATTTTTGGTGATAGCTTCTCCAAAGTCAGCGGTGTAAACATTGGATTATCACTACATTGTATAATTACTTCATCATTAATTTAAAATTTAGTACTCTTAAAATTTTTTCCTGTTATGAACCTTATTTTTGTTTTTTCATTCTTTTAATTTCTGATATATTTAAATTATATACTTTTGATGATAGCTTCTCCAAAGTCAGCGGTGTGAACAGTGGATTATCACTACATCGTATAATTATTTCCTCATCATTTATCTAAAATTGGGTACCCTTAAAATCTTTTCCTGTATTGAACCTTAATTTTTAATTAATAGCATCTTTGCTTTCTAACGGAAATGCTTCAACGAATTTTGTTAGTTCACATTGAAATGTCAATATACATATGTCTGTAGCCTTTGGATGGTCTTAAAGAACCTACAGTGTCAATCGTGATTGTTTCAAATGACGAGTTTGGAGTATCTGTCACTTCAAAATTTTCTTTAGTATATTTAGTTATCTTTACTTTATTACAAATTTCACAATTATTAATAAATTTTTTAACCATTTTATTCATGTTTTTCCAGACAAAGTTCTGTTCTAACTTTCCTATACATTTTCTGATACCACAATGTCCTCCTAATTTCGAGTTATGATATTCTTCTATTAACCTGTGCATTTCTTGTTTATTTATGACCTGTCTTGGAGGTTCATATAAAATAATATTCAAACATTCTTATTTCTTTTATTCTTTTGCAGCTCATTATATATATGTTTGAACTCACTTATGTTCACTTTTTCAAAAATTTTACTATTTCTTGGAAGCGCTACCTTTTTAACATCTGCATTGTTCAACATGAATATTAACTTCTTCAAAATAAATTTACCTCTGATAGAGGATTATGGTTAAATTCTACAACTACAGTGTTTGCTGCTATATTTATTTAAACTCTTTTGGTACTTTTATATTCTTTAATACTTTTTCTAAATTCTAATTTCTTCACCCACCTAGTGTCTGATATTGATACACAGTCCCACATATGAAGGTGATTAATACTTACATTTGAGTCTAAGGCAATTGCACGGTTTTCTTTTATCTCTTTATGATTTTATTATTTTCTTTAATCTTCTTTTCTACTTTTTTCTTCATTGCGCGCGTAATAACATAAACATCATATTTTGGTATCATTTCTCTCAGTTTACTCGAATTTAACTGTATTCTGAAAAGTGCGTCCGCATTTGTATTCATTTTTCTTTTCTTAAATATTATCTCAAAGTCGTAGTCCATAAGGTCAGTTTTGATGAAGGATTTTTATGTGTAAAAAGACTTACTAGCATCTATGTTCAGTGTAAACTATAAACTTTCTACCAAATAGGTACGGTCGGAAATAGTTTATCCCCCAATGAATTGCTAAGAACTCCTTTTCAATTATAGGTTTATTTAATTAGTGTTTATTGCACGATTTGCTTGCATATGCTATTGGTTTGTCTGTCCCTATTTCTCCTTGTGACAATACTGCTCCTCGAGCATGATTTGATGCATCTGTCGTTAAGATAAGTGGCTTGGAAAAATCTGGGTAACTGATATCTGGATATTTTCAGGTATAGGATAATTTTTAATTACTTCATGTTTTGAAGGGTCTGTACGTACTAATTCTGAAGTAATTAAATGACCAAGATATACCACCTCTGGTTTCAAAAAGTTATATTTTCCAGGATTAAGTTTCAAGTTATATTTGCGTAAACGTTGAAAAACTCTTGATAAATTTTTAATTGTGTTCTCTTAGACTAGAACCAAACACAATTATATCATCGACGTATAAAAAAGCTGACGCATTTAAGCCACTTAAAGCTATTGATAACATTCTTTAAAAACTGTTTGTTGAAATTTTTAAACCAAATGGTAGTCTTTTAAACTGATAATGTCCTTGATTTGTGGAAAAAGCTGTTAAATATTTAGATTCTTTACTTAGTGGTATTTGGTAGAATGAACTAGTCATATCTAGAGTAGAAAAATATTTTGCGTTCCCTAATTTGTCGAGAATGTCATCCAATCTGGTTAGAGGGAATTTGTCATCAACTTTTTTTTTATTTAAAGATCTGAAATCTGCAACTAGTCTCCATTTAGTTTTATTTTCTTTACCCTTCTTTAGTACTATAAGTAATGCAGAGTTAAATGGACTTGTTGAGGGTTCTATAATATCATTTTTGATCATGTTTGAGACTTGGTTATCTATTTCTTTTAATTGTGTGTGTGGTAATCTATAGTTTTTATGTACACCGGTGTTGTGAAATATTTCCTGAAATTGTTCACATAGCCTCAAGATATCTGCTTCTGCTTTTTTATCTAGATTTTCAATTTCGAATTCTTTTCTCAGATTTATCCGTCGGTTTGTGTAATTTTGTTCATTTGCGTATGCGAAAATTTCGTAGTCTGTGAGAAGTTGAATTCCTATAATAACATTGTAGACTGAAACTTCAGTATCCCTAGTGTTAAGTATTTTAACATGCTTTCTACCATTAGATGGTACAATTGAATTTGCTAAAAATACTCCCTTGCTTATTTCTTTACCAACTACAACACTGTCTTGATCTACCTGAAAAATGCCACGGTTTGTATGACTTCTGCTCTTGCAGGTATTTTTATGCTTCCTATATTCTTTCTATTCATGTTCATTGGTAATATTATCTCAACTTCTTCATAATTAATGACTAAAACATAAGACTTATAATCAATTTTACAGTTGTAGAATTGCAAGAAATCTCGCCCCAAAATGCCATCAGTAGATAAGTTAAAATTGTTATCAATAATCTGAAATGTATGGCTTATTGTGCTATCACCTATTACTAAACCTATATTGGACGTGCCTTTTGATTATATTACTTTATCTGTAAAACCATTTATTCTACATGTGTTATTATAATCTATGTGCTTTGAATAATTTTTTAAAATCAAAATGTCTGCTCCGGTGTCTATCAGAAATGTAAATGCTCCTTTTTCGTCCTTTATCTCGAGTGTCACAAAGTTCGTTGTGTACACGGTGCGTGCTAAATTTAACGTCTTCGCTTCACGAAATTACCCCGATTCACTTGACCGGGGAAACTTGCGTTTCCCGATTGATTTTGTCCAAACCTTTGTTCAGAATTTCTCCCAAATCTTTGTGTATGATATTGTCTATATCCCCTATTCTGTGTGTTGCTGTCGTTGCTGTAAGTATTCCTATTGTTTGGGTTTTGTCGTTGAAAATTAGTATTATTGTTATTATTAAATCTGTTATTATTGTTGTAGTTGTTTCTGGTGTCATTTGCTCTATATCTTGTAGCTAGATGTACATTGTTCTGAATTGGTCTAGTTTCTGCTTCTGTAGCAATTTGTACTGCTTCATTGAACTTTGAGGCTCTTGAAGCTAGAACAACTGATTTTATATAATCATTTAAACCGTTCTTTAATGCATTTAGGGAAAGATGGTAATTTAAAATTACTATTAGTTCTCTATTTGATTCGCCTTGCTCTTATATTTGCATCTAATTCAACGTTGCTATGAGTAATTCTATTCTTTGAGCAAAAACCCTGACACTCAATGTGAATATAAGTGAATTTATATTTGATTTGAAATTTTTGCTTAGAGTTGCTTTTAAATTTGCAATAGTATTTTGTTTCAGTTAGGAGTTTATTCTTAACTTTATCTGTTAGTTTTGTTTCCAAAACAAATTTAACTAATCTAGCCTTTTCATTATCGTCCTTGAGCGAATCTCCGTAGAATTCAATCAAATTCAGAAAATTTGACAGATTTTTTTGTTCTCCGTCAAATTCTGGTATTAACTTTACCGCGGTTAGTAACTCAAAGTTTGCCATTTCTGTTTCTTTTATTTTCAAAAGTTTTAATATTTCTTTCTCTATATTATAAAAAATTATGTATTCTCTTATGTCTTTGATTATATCTTCTTTTTGTATTGTTTCTTTACTATTTTGCAGTATTAATTTGACTTTTTTTTTATATTCACTTGTGTATGTTCTATTTGGACTTTTTTTATTTTAGTTAAAATTTCCTTTAGTTTTGTTTTTTCGTTGCTCATCATGCACAAAGCTTACATATTAAACCCTGTTCTTCAATTGAGAAACTGTTTTTTCCTAAATAACAATTGCATTTTCTGCATTTAACATTTTGTGAATTTCTTGTTATACTAACATAATATACTTTTCCTATGAAATTATCATTGAGCGGTGGACCATAACATCCCTGGTATTTTACAAATTTCATCATGGTTATTAAAAAAAATTTGTTCTGATTTTGCAGTGTTGCTTACAGTTACACTTTTCATTAATTGTTTTCTTTAAATACTTCTTAAAATACTTAACTATCCAAATGATTGTTATAACGAGCAGGAAGATTAAACATATTATTTATATTATATTCCTTATTTCGTGGTTGTCACGGTTGTTGCCGCTATTGTTGTTGTTGTTATTATTCATAACTATTTCTTCCGTTATTATCGATTGTTAAAGGTTTCGGTCCTGAAGTCTTTGGAGTCGGTATATATACTGGAGCTACGCTGTGTTGTCCAAACAGTGGATCATATTCCTCAATTTCTGGTCTTGGAGTCCCTATTTTGGCCTTTGGGTTTAACTTTTGTCAGAGCATTAAAATGCACTATTTGAGATCTTGATAAATAAAGTTGAGCGACTAGCGCACCTTTCAGTTATTAATTCAAGTCTGAAATTTATTTCAAATTGTTCTAGTATTTATAACAAACTTTCTTTTCTTGTTCTTATTCTAATTATCATAATATTTACAAATCGTAACTATCTACAAAAAAATTTAACTTAATTTTGTCATATGAAAATTGATCTTCAGTGACGAATATTTACAAATATGTGCAATGTAAACATTAAACAATTCAACGATATTCAGCATGAATGCAATTCATTTTCGCACCCTGAAAGTATTGCATCTGCTCTCGCAGAACTATGGAGTCCTATTGGCTCAGATGCTTCTTTCAACTCCAGCCTTATAAGCGAAAAACTTAATTTTAATATTGAAAACTTGATCAGTAACGGTTTGGAACTAGATTAAATTTTAGAAGATATAACCCTGCTGGAGCTTAATTTGGCATTAAAAAGCAGTAGAGGAACAACGCCAAGCACTGATAAAATTACATACTCTATGATAAAGAATGCTTCTACGCGACTAAAAGCAAGGCTTTGTACCCTATTTAACAGCATCCTAAAAAGGAGTATATATTATAATATTAAAAGATTGCGTCTTGTTCTGTTGAAACGTCTTTATTGTATAAATCTTGGCTTCACTTAGCTTTCCTAAGCTAAGCGCAGCGAACCTTAATGCATACTTATATACAACTTAAGCTAAACGCTACTTCAGTACCTTAAAACATACATACTGAAGGAGCTTGATGTGCTTGTATATAAAAAAAGCAAGAAACTTTTGCCTAATCAGCATATTCTCTAGCTACGATAAAGATTTATGCTAACACATCACACCTCCTTTTTTGGGGAATGATTATTAATTTTTTTACCTATTATTATTAATTTTAATGATTCAATTTTTTACATAATGAAGAATTATTATATTTGAATTTATTGAATATTGTCGATGATCGAGGTGGCAACGCTGTTTGCTGAATTGGAAGAAGGTCGCAAGGAAAAGCAATCGACAACATTTTATATCAATTTTTTTTTTTTTTTTTTTTTATCAACAAATAACTCAAGCCGAAGAAGCAGTGGATGCCTCAATACAGATGCCTCATACAGATGCATCAATACAGATGCCTCAATACAGATGCCTCAAATATATATTTGCCGTTTTTGCATTTGTATACCACACCATATGCGTCAATAGTATGCAACATTTTTTATATGCTCAAACTGTTTAATGTTATTTTTCTATTTGTATTATTGTTATCTTATCTTGTTTTGTATTAGTTTATGAACCGCTCATTTTTAATGTTATTAATAGGGCTTACATTTAAATTATAAAGTCTTTTTTAATTTAGCCATAGCGGAATAAGAAGATCTTTTTAAAACTTTAAATTCTACTTCATTCCATATATTTAATTTCATTTAATATATTTCATTATTGTTATAATAATAATATATAATTGTATTTCTGAATTTATTAACTCTTCTTAGAGAATAAAAAACGCCATTTGAATTAATATTAAATTAATCTGTTTTTAATCAAAAGCTCTTCAAAAAAGCCCACAAATATAATCAAAGCAAAGTACACTAAGAGCTATGTCTTTTATAGCACAATAAAAAAAAAGACATAACAGACTTAAACCTATCTAAAATTTAGACCTAAAACAATAATAATAACTCATAGAATTCAAAACATAGAGTTTGTAAATACAAAATTACTTAATTTAATTAATTCATTTTAAAATTAAAAATATAAATTGAGAGATGAATGAAAAACAATAAAATAAAGCGCTTACAAATTATAAGAACAGAGAAAAGATAGAAATCTGAGAAAGAAAAAGTAGATTTAAGATAAGAGAAAAAGGAAAAGGTAGATTGCCTAAAAGCAGACTCTCCCACTGATCTCCTTAAGCCATCGTGGCAGACTATTCCACAGCCTAATGGCGCTGATGAAAAACATTTGGGAAGAGTTTAACGAATAATTCCTCGGAACTATCATGATGCAACTTCTTCTAGACATGCCAAACTGAAGTTTTTTATACAGGTAGCCTGGTTTTTTTCGTAAATTAACTTATGAAGGTATATACAGTTTCTAGCCTTAAGATAAACTATCAGATCACATCCAAGTATTGCATTTCGGAAATTTGAAAGACGATAAAGAAGGCCATAAACATACCGCGTGGCATAATTAAATGCAATTTGAAGTTTTAACTGTGACGAGGAGTCCAGTGTACTACAGACTATATCGGAGTAAGTAATTATAGGCAAAATAAATTAGATAGAGCAATTCATCGTTGGGCAACCAAATTAGGGGCAGCAGTTCCGGCAGATAAAGCAGAAGCTCTTCATATTTGCAGAAAACACAAATGCCGGTCAAGTGCATTAAACATCAGAAATGTAAATATCAACCCAAAATCAAACATGCAAATATTGGGGCTTACTTTTTCTAAGAACGCACTTTGGAACGAACATATAAATAAAGTTGTGGTTAAACTCAAAAACATCAACCATTTTCTCAGTCATATGCACTCGCAAGAAAAGACCCCACATAGAAAGAGCTATCTTGATCTGCCGTTCCCTTGTAGAAGTAACAGCAATTAACATATGGTTCAGAACGGCATCTCGCATATTAACAGCAACGCCATTCGACTCCCTTAGATTGGAAACACAATACAATGATTTTGAGACAATAGTATATAGCAGATCAATCAAACTTGCCGCTAAGTCCATAACTACAGCTTCTCACGGTTTACATGAACTTTTTTGGAGCTATTTAGACGGCAATAGAACCTCAGATTCAAGCAGCGATTGAGGAATCCAGCTAGAGCATTCAATTTCATGACGTTTCGACAATCCCGCGATTTCGGGATTGGAAAAGCACATTTAGACCCGGGGTTGACAAACTTTAGGAAATTAATTTTTTGGAAGACTTAATATGAAGTTTCAAAGTAGTTATGCCTTGTTTTACAACAAAAAACAATGCAGAAGATTTTAAAAAAACTAAAAAAATACAGTTTCGATTAAATGTTTGGATAATATTTATTGTTTATTTCTGAAAAACGAAGAATAATTCTAAAATAAAAAATTTATTAAATGAGATCATTCGGAAGGCTCATAAAATTATTTAAAAAGCAATAAAATAGTATAATAATTTTAGTAATTCTAATTACGAATTTTGTGATATTTTGTACAGCTTGTATAAGGAAGTATTTTATTTTTTTAAGGTCACATTTAAGTTTTTTAAGTAAGTGTAGTGTACTCATTGTACTTACTGTAAACGTACTCATTGACCCACAGTAGCATTGTTAGCCATTAATAAACGAAACAAATAAAACAAAACAAAAACCATGCACAAGCGTTTTATAGCGTACTACATTGTAAACGCTTGTAAGCCCGAGCCATGAGTAAGAATGCTACGTATGCACATTACTTTATTCCAACGGGAACATAAGTTTTCATGTATTGGTGAGAGTGTTAGATGTAAGAAATAAATTATGTAAAATTGTAGTATATAAGAATTCGTAACATGTAAAATGTAAGAGAGAGAATCTTATTGGAAAGGGATCGATTTGGCTATATAAGTCAAAGGCGATCACTAAATAAAATCAATTCTGAAACTAAGTTCAAAAAGGAAGAACTGTCTGGATTATATTTTGAAAAAGCTTTGTCAGCTTAAGTACAACCAAACAAATGTAAGAACGGCTTTTTCACTACAAAGCCTTGTCAGCTTTATAAAATTAGACTAACAATTCTTTTTCTCCCAAACACCACACACATCCTGCCGTACACTTTATGCAGCACACTTTATGGCGATCCTGCAAATGATGTAAAACAATTATGCACTCTATCCACTAGGCTACGGCCGCAACAAATTATACTTTTCTTTAAATTCATTCTTCTGCATATGTTTAAATAATTCATCTTCTTCATTTAGCGCTAATTCATTAATGTTTAGTTTGTGCACCTTTGATGATAGCTTCTCTAAAGACAAATCGAATTTGTTAAGATCATCTCTACATCTCACAATTACTACATTATAAATATTTACTTCTATCTGGGTACCTTTATTTTCGCTCTTTATTTCAAATCTCAACTTCTTTGCATTTCTGACGTCAGCTAAAGTTAGTGCAATCCCAAATGTGAAGGTGATCAGTCTTAGTGGGAGAACTACATTTTTATTTTGTTTTTATTTTTCTGCATTACACTTTGCAGCCATGCCCCTTGTTATTATAAGTGTTTTCTTCGCGGATTCATCGTTGGTTTTTAGTATCATTGTCTTAAGTAAGTCTGAGTCAATTTTTATCCTGGATAATGCATCAGCATTTGTATTCATTTTGCCTTGTTTGTAAACAATTTCGTTATCATAATTACAAAATTCTAAACGTAGTCTTGTGAGTTTAGATTTAGAAGAGGGATTCTTGTGGATTCCAATGGATTGTACCATGGAATAGTTCCTTTTCTATCACTGGTTTGTTCAATTCAAGCTTGTTTAGAGTTTTGCTGGCATATGAAATCGGTAAATCGTCTCCTATTTTTCCTTGTGAAAGTACTGAATTTAATGCATAGTCTGATGCGTCGGTTGTTAAAATTAACGGTTTTTCAAAATCTGGATATTGTAATACTGCTGGATTAATAAGTTCTCGTTTTAAAATTTCAAATGCACTTTGGCATTCTTCTGTCCAAATAAAAGGTTTTTCTTTTTGAGTAAGTTGTTTAAACTTTTAACTAAATTTGCAAAATTTTTTATAAACTTTCTATAATAATTGCAAAATGCTACGAATCTGCGAACCTCATCAGCATTTTTTGGTATCGGATATAATTCAATTGTTTTATGCTTAGCTGGGTCCGTTTTGATACCTGTGCTTGTTATAAGATGACCTAAGTATACTACTTCTGGTTTAAGAAAATTACATTTACTTGGATTGAGTTAAAGATTATATTTGTTTAAGCGTTCGAATACTTTTATCAGATTGTCGTTGTGGTGTTTTAAACTACAATTAAATACTATTATGTCCACCAACAACACCACCACAATTTTGGGCTGCGGTGCCAATACGAGACACACACTATGGGGCAGCTCTGAAATAGACACTAGAGGTGAGTTTTTATTGGACTTCATAATTAACTCTAATTTAAACATATGCAATAAAGGAAATACACCTACTTTCACCTTTTCAAGTACTGACAACTTCACAGGCTGGAATGAAGTCTTGGATATTACCCTTCTATCCGAAAACGAGTCTCTAAAAGCAGTCAATTGGAGAGTTTCGAGCAAAAGTTCTTTCTCGGAACACAGCTTGGTCCTCTTTAATTTGAACCTTGAAATAGAGGCCCTCTTCCATTTCGTAATCCCAAACGTACTGACTGGGCTAAATTTGCCAAAGTGGCTCGCCCAAAAATCCATTCTTTAGCCTACAAGCAAATCTCAACTGCGGAGGAGATAGACTTTTCCGTGGAGGCCCTAGACCAAACCATGAAGGTTGCCTTTAGAGTCTCATGTCCCATTAGCAGGGGCAAGAAGAAATCTCTTCCTCCGTGGTGGAGCAAAGATCTATCCGACCTTAGGAAAAGGGTTTGGAGAATTACAACTCATGTCATAGGTAGTGTCTTTGGCAACCATACAGAGACATCCTCAAAACCTACAAGAAAGCAATTCGAGACGCGAAAAAGCATGGCTGCCAACTCACGAGATTTGTCAGTACGGGTACTCCGCAGGGAGGAGTAATCTCCCCCCTACTCTGGCTCATCGCCATGAACGAAGTTCTTAATACACTACATTACAATGGGTTCAAAGTGGTGTCTTATGCGAATGACGTGGTTGTAATGGTGTCAGGTCTGTTCCCCTCTACGCTCAGTGAGCTAATGGAGGTTGCTTTGGGAAAACTCAGTGTCTGGGCTACCAGGTGCGGCCTAGGAGTTAGCCCTAGCAAGAAGGAACTGATGTTATTCACCACAAAAACCAAAGCGCCACAATTTGTCCTTCCAAAGCTAAACAACCAACCTCTAACACTATCCAATAGCGCAAATATCTAGGTGTCCTAAGATAAGCTGGAAAACTAACATCGAACAAAGGGTCAAGAAGGCCTGCATAGCCTTCTACGCCTGCAAAAAGACCTTTGGTAGAAAATGGGGTCTTCAACCAAAAATGCTCTTATGGCTATATACAGCGGTAGTGCGTCCTATCTTGGCGTATGGTGCACTAGTATGGTGGCCTGCACTGAACAAAGCATCAACACAACAAAACTAGCTCGGATCCAGCGATCCGCATGCATAGGTATCACAGGGGTATCAGCTCGTGCTCCACTGATGCACTTAATATCCTGACATTTACTCCCCATAGATCTACACATTAAGCTTACCGCAACAAACAGTGCGGTCAGACTCAGAGAGTATTACAACAGGGTGGAATGGGGGAATGGATCTAGCCGTCGATGTGTCCTTTTACACTGATGGGTCCAAGATGGAGTGCGGAGTGGGAGCGGGCATATACTCTGAGCAACTGGGTGTGGCGGATGCTTTTCGTCTGCCAAACTCAGCCAGCGTCTTCCAAGCCGAGCTTTTTGCGATAAAAGAAGCTTGTCGAACCTTAAGTAGAGCTAACACCAATCACCTTAAAGCAGCTATTCTGATGGATAGCCAAGCTATATGATTAGTGTCAATATTTCTGAAATTACTTCTATTATTATAAAATTCCTCTAAATCTATTATCTCTTGGCCATACCCTTTCACTTCATTGTGAAATAATTTGTTTTTCTGGCTCTGTTGCTGTTGTTGGTAACTCTTTGATTTGCTTAACTCACTTAGTGAGTGTAAGAATATTCTCATTAAAATTTTTTAGGCCTTGCAATCCCGGGACTGTCGGGACTAAAAAATTTAGGGATGCCCTAAATCCAGCGCATAATCAGCTACTGCCACAAAGTTAATATGCTCATTCCTGACAAGCCAGCTAATATTATTGGAACTATTAATACAAATTTTATCACAGATACAACTTGCTGCATTGATTCTTATTTATTTCAATATTCATTGGTGTTACACAGTTTGCCGAAATGCACCATAGAAATGAAACGAGTTTTTTGCTTCGCCAGAAGCTAGTGTTCTAACTGAAAGGTGGCTATTTTCACAAGCAAACGTTCAATTACTCATGACTTTGACCGATATCGATAAATTATTACATTATTTAATTATGGTGCCTTTTTTTATTTATTTATAATGTAAAAAAGCCACCTTTCAGTTAAAACATTAGCTTCTAGCGAAGCAAAAAAAGTAGTTTCCTTTCTATGGTGCATTTCGACAAACTGTCGAACGCCAATGAATATTGAAATAAATAAGATGCAACTAGAACAGATAGCAACCTTGGTAGAGTTGATGGCGGTGATCTATAAATAGCCTACTGCTTTAAAATGTCATATGATTAAGTAGCCAATTTGAACGTTCAATACGTTCAATATAGTTCAGAAGAATGAGTTCCAAAATGTGTGAAATCAAATGCAAATTTAAACAGTGAGTTGATCACAGCTTAGTCACTCAAAGACTAATGAAGAGGAAAATGTAGCGATTTCCGAAATAGACTGTCCAGTCAGCTAAGTGATTGACTCTATACAGAGTTGTTGTTGTTGCCTTCTTAAAAACTTACTTGATCTAAAGCTCGCAATTTAAGACATGTAATAATTTAATAGATCATAAAATTAATTAACATTTGTAAAGTTAACATAAAAAATTAGCTGTTAGTTTTAAATTGAAAAACAAAATATATAAATTTGCAAACACGGATTTACACGAATTTTTTTGTCGCATTTATGGATTTTTACTCTCCTCGGGTTGGCATCGCTGGTTTTAGCTGTGAAATTATAAAAGATTATTCGTCTGTATAACAGTTTCATAGCTGTGACGCTAAATACCTCACATATTTTTAGGCATATGCTGATATTAAGAAGAGAAAAAACAACAAAACAACAACAATTATATGCAAACTTTAACTCGCTATAACTTAAAAAACATAAATTTTTAAAAAATATAAAGTTCAGTTTGCACATCTACAGATCTAAACCTACCAAACCATACTAAATTTATTTAGATTGGATTTGTACTTAAAAAGCCTTACGCCATACAAAATTTGCGTTTGCGTAACATATTTAAGATTAACATAGCCATGTAAGTGTTATAACCCAACATCTTTTTCATTTTAAAAGTATTCTATCTTAAAAATGAAAGCTATTTCCGATTCCGCGTGAAAAATTATTCCCGATAGGGATGATTGATTATGAACCAAATGACAATGATGTTGATGATAACTATACAAGCAATGAGAGCAATGTTGACTTCATTGAAGAGGAAACCAGGCAAAACATGATAGCAGAAATTAATATTGCATTGTTGTCGAAATACAAGACCATACAATGTTGTTGGAAGAACCTAACTCTATACGCCAAACAATCTCTTAATTTCGGTTGTCTTCAGGTAGAATATTGCGTCATTTACTTTCGTTATGTATAGTTACACAAATTTCTTGTTTTGTGGTTGTTTTAGGTCCGACTGTGTTTGCGTCATCACGCTGCGTCGACCCTTTGTCTGATTTTATCTTGTTCATCGAGGCCATTGCGCAAATTGTTGTTGATATGACCAACTTTTACGGCTCACGTAAATATGAAACTTCCTGGAAGAATGTTTATATTCGTAAGATTCGTGCTAACTAGGGCTTTCAATCCCGGGATCCCGAAATCCCGGGATTACAAACCCTTTTCAAGTCCCGGAATTTTATTCATAAGAAAATATACAAATTTCCAGCAACTATAAATGCAACTGCAATGTAAACGGTGTTTTTTTTTAATATCGAAATCGCCCTGTTCTTTTTTATCTCTCTACACACTGAAAGTTTACTTTTTAGTTTAGGTCTGTTCCCGTAATTGAGCATTCGTACCAAAAAATTCGCAAAAGAGAGCGAAAATAAGTAATCCCGTCCTTGTCAATTGTTGCAGAAATTCGCATCAATTCGTAAGTTGTCATGTTTTGACGGCTGATGACAGATTAGAGTACCAGCCATTAAAACAACAGGGAAGACAATTTATTCTTTTGATCCGACATTTTTCAAACTTTTACAAAAGAAATAAACATATGTTTTTGACTTTTTTTCAAAAGTTTTTGATAAAAAGCTGTTCCCGTACTTTTTGCAATTTTTCACACAAAGGGAGCATTTTGCGCCTAACTCTTTTAAATTTTATTACTTGCTAATTTCTGTTACAACAGACCTCTTGTTTTGGTTGTGATATTAATAGACTGTATACTAGGCTGTTGAACTTTCATGCAATTTTGAAAGTTGTAACGAACTTCCGTTTTCCGGATCTTTACAGCTGGGGTATACTCGCCGGTGTCCAGCGTGCGTTGCAGAAATTTGTAAATAAAGACCCTTTTCGCTTTGTTTTCTTTAATATTTCCTCAGTTTATTCACAACTCAAAATTGGCGTTACTCTAATGGCTTAATGGTATAGGACCTTACACACACACACCTATGCACCGATGTTTTGACCTGGATCTTATTTCGATGTCTGATGCCCTTGAGAAGATGACGTGACGGAGACTTGTCCTTGTGACGATGAACGTGGTTCCGGAGAAAGTGATGCGATGAAGACGAGCGACGCTAGCGTGTTTCCTGGGGCTGTGGCATGGTAGAGATAGACGACGTTAGCGCGCTCTCTGGGGCTTCTAGTCACTGTTGAGCAGCAAGTGGTCACAATCGGATTGTGTAACGTGTATCTTGTGTTAAGACTGGGCTATTGTCCGCTGAGTGGTGTTACCTTGGCTTACAATATGTCTACTGGGGTGCTTACGAGGTTGGGCGTGGTGCAAAATATTAATGTTGGAATGAGACCATGACCAACAAAAATATGTCTACTAATGTATTTATTAGGTTGGGAGTGGTGCAAAATATTAACGTTGGAATGAGACCTTCACCAACGAAAATATGTCTACTATGGTATCTCCTAGGTTGGGTGTGGTGCAAAATATTAATGTTGGAATGAGACCTTGACCAACAAAAATATGTCTACTAATGTATTTATTAGGTTGGGAGTGGTGCAAAATATTAACGTCGGAATGAGACCTTCACCAACGAAAATATGTCTACTATGGTATCTACTAGGTTGGGTGTGGTGCAAAATATTAATGTTGGAATGAGACCTTGACCAACAAAAATATGTCTAATAGGGTATTTACTACGTTGGGCGTGGTGCAAAATATTAACGTTGGAATGAGACCTTAACCAACGAAAATATGTCTACTATGGTATCTACTAGGTACAAAATATTAACGTTGGAATGAGACCTTAACCAACGAAAATATGTCTACTATAAATTTAAAGGAGTTCTAACTATGCCAGTTAACACTCACCACTTCCTAGGCACGAGCTGTTGAATGATAACTAATCGACCACTTTAATTGCACGATGACTACTCCGATGTTGCGAATTCTATACGTCCGTTCGCTTTGGCTGCACACTGAACACGTCCGATGCCTTCAACTTCACGCTGAACAAGAGTACAGCACGTCTGTTTCCTTCGACTGCACTCTAAACAAGAGACTGAGTTCATGCCACGACTCGCGTTTTATTGCCTTGCTCCTAGCTGCTTGTCACACTATGACGTTAAAACCGGTTCTCGCTCTCACTATGTCGTGTTGTTGTGTATGTATTGTCTTGCTGGTAGTTGCATGTGGCGTGATGTTAAAACTTGTTTGGCTGTAACTAGTTTGTGTTGCTATGCCAGTGCGATCTCGGTATCAGCTGCTGGTGGCGTGATGACGCTAAATCAGGTTTTTGTTTTGTCTTCTGTTGCTATGTGCGTATCGGCTCGATAGCGGCTGCATGTGGCGTGATGTTTAAACCTTTTCGTGTTGCTATGCCAGAGTGATCTCGGTATCAGCTGCCTGTGTTGCTCCATTGTGCATGAAAGTATATGTGTGTGTGTGTAAAGCTTTCCTTAATGTGTAAAAAGTATATATATTAACGAAAAAAAATAAGAATTAAATAACATTCCTTAATAAATATATAAAAATCTATGTTGCATGGCGAAATTCGAACACCCGCGAATTTCGTCGTTACAAAGTAACAATAGTTTTATTACTATACTGTAGTTTTTTTACTATAAAAGGAATATTTTATTGAAATCATACTTTTTACTAACAGCTAACTAATTTATTTGAATAAGAAAATTTGTTTTCTTTTTAAATTTTTTAAAAGATAAATTTATGCTGTTTGTTTTGTTTAACTTATTTACGTCCATATTTTAGAACTTCAGTTTACATACCTACAAATACACATTAAAGTATAACATAATTTGGAGACTGCAAAAGGACTTGAAGAAGATTTCAGGTAAGCGAACCGCGCAGCTGCAAATATTTATGATAATTCATACAAATACTCTTGAAATGTTGTACATTATACAAAATATAGAAAAAATGTCTAAAATTTTTTTAAAACAGTACCATTCCCTTAAGGATCGTAAAAGTTATGATTTTTATTCATAAAAATGTACAAATGATTTTCTGAGTGTTCATATGTACTAACCATAATTCTCATTTTAATATAATTATTTTCGATCTGATTTTATCAGGTGATTTTTCATCTTAAAATACAAAATTGGATTTCAGAATTCGACTTTTTCTTCCAGTTATTGTTGATTTTTTTTTTCCTTTATTATTCTTTGTACATAACAACTGTAACTTTTGTCTGCATAAGTAATTATGATTTCGTCTTAGTGTTGCCTTAAAAGCTTTCGAGTGTTTTTGAATATTTTAAGTATGTAAAAGGATTAAGTTTGGATTTTTATTTAAAACAAAAAATATGCAATAGTTTTTAATAAGAAGCAGAAATAAAGATAAAAAGTTATTAACGGTTCCTGCTTTTAATACAGCTAAATGCTTTTATTTTAAAATTTTGCCATTTCGGGATCACGAAAAATACCGGGATCATAAATTTCAAATCCCAAAATACCAGGATTTGCTGAAACCCTTCGGGATTGAAAGTCCTAGTGCTTACTATGGGCTTTTACTGCTTGCAGGTTTATACCGGTCACATGGTGAATGTGTTACTGAGTTGTGTAATGCAGCGACAATGTCGCTAGAGCAATATAAAACAATTATTCGATGTCTACGCTTTGATGATCGTGAAGAAAGACAAAACGTTCGTGCTTGCGATAAAATAGCATCGATTCGCACTATATTTTATAAATGAGCTAATCGGCTAAAATTGGCATATACACCAAATGCTAATGTAACAATATGATGAGCAATAATGGCCTTATCGTGGCTGCTGTCCATTCATCCTATACATTCCTTCAAAGCCATATAAATATGGCATCAAACATTGAGTACTCTGCGATGCTGAAACATACTTAGTGTATTCACAAGGTGTGCTATCATGTCATATTGTCCTACAACTTTACAACTAAAATTTACAAGATAAATAAATACAAATAAGAAACAGCTGCTTGATTACACTTCAATAACCATAGCTTTCAGAGTTGTAATATATTAGTACTTTTTTATATGGAAGGCAACAATAAAATGTTGTGTTTCCAATCTAAGGGAGACTAACGGCGTAGCTGTTAATATGCCAGATGACGTTCTGAAGCATCTGTTAATTGCAACGTTTACTTTTTTCCTGTTCGTTTCGGATATCCAACCATATATTGTGATGACGTGTTGCACTGTTTCTTCTACTAGGGAACGGCAAATCGAGATAGCTGTTTCTAAGTGGGGTCCTTTTTTGCGAGTGCAAATGACTGAATTTTTTGTATGTTCCCAATATTCGCGTGTTTGATTTAAGGTTGATATTCACATTTCTGATGTTTAATGCACTTGACCGGCTAATTGATGTTTTAAAAAGTGTATGGTGCTGTTTTTAAAAAAATATAAATTGCAGCGCTAAACAGTATACAAAAGCAATAAGCACATTTGATAGTCGATGCAAGGAAAAACTAATATCAGTGGCAGTGATGGGCAAATAACACTAACACATAGTGTATTTACAAACTGCATACATAATAGAAATACTTAATAAAGATTTAACTACAAAGATTCGATCTCCTCTTAGTGAGTCACCCACTTTGTTATGACGTTAGCTTAACACTAACCACTCTCTCGACAATAAAGTCTGCAACTAGTCATCGTTTTGTAGTTCCTGCTTTGTCTGCTCTTTCGCTTCAACTGGCTCTTGTATTTTTATTGTTTTGTTGTGTCTTTTTTATGTCACCTTCCTCCATGCAGACTGCAGTCTACAGTGTGAGCAGCATGCTCCCCGTACTTTAGGCAAAAGTGAAGGCACGCCAAAAATTAGTAGCATCAGCGACTCCTCGATTGAACTGCAACTAACGGCATTAGAAGCGCGACTTAGAGCGAGTGCCAAGGAAGATCTGCTGAGTTTAGAAGAGCGTCTTTGGCAGCATACAGACAATCTTTTCAATCGTCTCTCTGCTGACATTGCGTGTTTCGAAATTTAGATAGCGAAGTGACTGTTATTAAGAGTAGTCTGAGTGCTAAATTTGCCCACTACTACGACGTAATAACCTCGCTGAAGCACAAATTAGTGCTCTCATTGATGATGTTCCAAGCACATCTGATATTTTGTCGCTAACGAGAATCATAAAACTCTTGTAAATATTTTGTGTAAGCAACGTTCAGGCTTAAAAATAGTGCATTTTAATGCAAGAAGTCTGAATGGTCTTAAAATGGATTACGTTAAGCATGTATTTGAGGACTCTTCTGTGGACGTAATATGCGTTACTGAAACCTGGTTCAGTGAGGAAGTAAAAGCTTCTATTATGGCGTGCTTTTTGAATTTATTTATAGATTTGAGTAGTAAACACAATACATGATCGCTTAACAAATGAATAGATACAGAGATTTGTAATTTCAATACATAACTACTAGAACATATACATTATTTTAATAAAGTTTTGCTTTGGATTTAAACATTTAACATTATAAAGGAAAACTACTACAAAAAACCTTTGTAAATGCACATAATAACTTATTAAGATATAAAAAAATGACTAGATCAGAGATTGGGCTTAGTAATTATGGACTTGGTAAATAATAAAAAAAAAAAATATATATATACATAAATATAAATTTATTTAATCAATTAATAACAAAGTTATCGAACACGCTTTGTAAAAACACCACTAATTGAAAACCCGCCACAACAGAATGCAGATATCCACAGATTGCAGATAGCAGATAGCAGCAAGCTGTCGAATCGCAGCAGCACAAATGAGTGTGGGTTAAGGGGGATTATTTGAATATAAATTGCAAATTAAATTGTTATCAGACATAGAGCAAAGCATCTTGAACCTATCCTTAATTTGTTCAATTCGGTGCTGTATTAAGCTTACATTATTTTGATGGTGCAACTCTTTAGTCGAGTAGTGCCAAGGTAAACCGAGTGCCATTTTTAAAAGTTTGTTTTGGCAAATCTGCATTTTTTTAAGATGCATTTTTGCACAAATTCCCCATACTGGACATGCATATAGTAAAATACCCTGGAAAATTATTTTAACTATATTTACTATATTTACACTATTCAATTTTTCTATCATGTGAGTTACATGATCTCTAAAAAGTAATTTTTTATCAAAAATGACACCAAGGAATTTTACATTATCTACCCCTGGTACAGGATCATTACATATTTCTATTTGTGAGCTAGAGAGGTAGCAAGGGTTTCTTTTTCTAGTAAAAAATATTGCTTGCGACTTACTAGCATTAAGCCTAATTTTCCATTTTTCTAAGTACAGAACTAACTCGTTTAAAGCACAACCGTATGACTAAATTCATTCGAAAAATATATAGCTGTGTCTGCATCTGCATAAGAGGCAATTTCACATAATGGGTGCTTGGGGATATCCGAGCAATAAATTATATACAGAAGTGGACCTAAGACAGAGACTTGAGGGACACCCGCTGGGATTTCTATGAAACTGGAGTGTGTGCTCTCAACATTAACGCAAAAATAGCGGTTTGAAAAAACTTTCCATAATTTTAATTAAATAGTATGGAAACTCGAGATTAATTAAATTAAAAACAAGACCATTGTGCCAAACAGAATCAAATGCCTTTTCAACATCCAGTAACACTAGGCCAGTTGACTTTTTAATTCTGCAATTTGATTTCACATGATTGAAAAATCTTTTAGCTTGATGAACAGTACTGTGATAGTTCCGAAAACCAAACTGTTCATCTAGAATGTCGCTGCTCCTTTCCAAAAATTTCCAAAGCTTAGCATTTAGAATTTTCTCAAAAATTTTTCCTAGACTGTTTAAAAGGTTGATGGGGCGATAGCTATCAATTTTGTTTAGAGGCTTTCCTGGTTTTGGAATAGGAATAATTGTAGCAACTTTCCAGGTATCCGGAAAGTAGCATAGCTTGAGACATGCATTTAAAATAAAACAAAGATACTTTAAAGCCACATTTGGGAGTTGTTTCAGTATGAAATTTTTAATTTCGTCTAAGCCAGAAGCTTTTCTAGGCCAAGTTCTTTAATACAGGATTAGATGAAATCAACAGTAACAAACTCTACATAAATTCTATCAACAAAGCTATTACTAAACTGGCTAATATCATTTACAAGCTCGGTGTGCGATTGGAGGCCTAAATTTACAAAACACGGTGATTATTTAGAAAATGTTCTGTAAAAGCATTGGCTTTATCTTCATTTGAAATGACTACATTGTTATTAATATGAAGAGGTGGTATTTGTGAATGTTTTTTCCTTAAAATCTTAAAATAGTTTAGAGTGTTTTTCAAGGGATTTAATTTTTTTTTGTTTCGAGAAAACGAGATATCAAATCCAATATTTTCCACAAGTTCAGTTGGAATTCTATGTATCCCCAGAACATTAATTGCTTTATTTATTAAAATAGTAACTCCACCACCCCTTTTAGATGGCCTATCAAAGCGAAAACACTTGAAAGCTAAGTGAGATAAACGTTCGTTGTTATTAAGCCAAGTTTCGGATAATAAACAAATGTTAATTCTATTATGAAATAAATAGTCAAATAATTCAATTTATTTATTGCGAATACTTCTGCAATTCCAAAATATTATTTTTAGTTCTGATCTAGTCATATTTATTACTATTACACAGATATTTATAGCTAATTGCGCTATTGCATTACATTGTTCTTCCTTAGATTTGCATGGTTTCAACTTGGATATAAGATCAAAAAGTAATTGAGTTAATTCTTTCTACGAAAATAAATCATATGCTTGTTGTCCGAGCTGGTGCTGTTGCATATCACGATTCAGCCATGCTGTTGGTGTTGTTGTTTGATTGGTTTTTGCACCTACGCTTTGTGCATGATTTTGCGAATACGTAAAGTGCTGAGATGCAAGTGGGGGGGAAATCGAGAACATTAGTTAAAAAATTTTTGGGAGCTGGCAGTTTGGTTTGAACAGAGCGTGTGTTACTCTTAGCTAAGTTTTCTCTTAATTGCAAGAAAGCCACGCGACTTGGACATGAAACGTAATATGACTTGTGATTGTTCATGCAGTTAGCACATTTTATATTGTCAGTAGCAGAAGTGCTAATTTCCAGTCGTGTGGATATAAATCGTGTGGATATATGCCACTTTTTAGCATGCTGTAAAATAGGGTACAAAGTTTTGTTTTTAGTCGCGTAGAAGCATTCTTTATCAAAGAGTATGTAATTTTATTTAAAATGCCAAATTAAGCTCCAGCAGGTTATTTTTTTATTTATTTAATCAATGGTATGTTAACCTTACTGACTATATGCTTAATATATTAGTATGTACATGTAAAGTAATAGATATTACACTTTAATATATTGAATTTAATTGTTTGAACATTATCGTCTTAGTGACTGAAAAATCAATAGAATATACATTTGATAGGTTATTAAAGTCTCGCAAAGTTCTCACGATTGGAGAAATTGAAGCATAATTTGTTCTGTGCACTCCAATATTAAATGGTGCACTATTTCTTAATGTTCTGGAAGGAACGTTAAAAGTTATTTGGTTGAGAAGATACGAACAATCAGTGTTGCCAGAAATAATATTGAAAACAAATAAGAGGGATAATATAGTTCTTCGATTTTCCAGGGTTTTCAAGTTTATAAGTTTACATCTAACATCATAGGAGGAAAGAGGATCTGCAAAGTTAATAGAACGAAGTGCATATTTGAGGAATCTACGTTGAACACGTTCTAAGCGATTCACATGCGTATTTAATACGGATTCCAAATAAAACTTGCGTATTCCAACTTGGATCTAACCAGACTAGTGAACAGAACTTTTAGTGTATAAGGATCAGTAATTTCATTACTATTGCGCTTAATAAATGCTAATAAAGAATATGCCTTAGGAATTATATAATTTAGATGATGAATAAAAGTAAAACTTGAATCAAATATAACACCAAGATCTTTTATTAATGTTACTAATTTCAAATTTTGATTATTTAACTTGTATTGATCATGAGCATTATTTATTTGTTTCGAATATGAAACTTGAAAACATTTATTTATATTTAGAGATAAACGGTTTTTAGAACACCATTCATATATATTATTTAAGTCAGACTGCAAAGCAAGCATATTAGAACTATTTGCTATTCGAGAAAAAATTTTCAAATCGTCGGCAAAGATTAAGAACTTCGTATTTTTAAAACAGGAACTAACATCATTTATAAAAATTATAAAAAAGTGGTCCTAGAATGCTCCCTTGAGGAACAACTGAGGAAGCTATAAACGGTTCAGACACGGATTCTTCAATAGACACCATGCAGAGTCTATTGCTTAGGTATGACTTGACCCAAGATACGAAATTTGAATGGTTAGGGTTTTAAGGCGAAAACGCTTTTGCAAAATCCGTATAAATAGTATCAACTCGGAAGCCATCTACTAATGAAGAAATACAATAGTCTGTTCGGCATAAAAACATGCTGATTTGGCGATATTATTTCAAAGGTAAGTTTCTTTTTAATAATGCTCTCAAAAATTTTTTAAATATTTGATAGCTTAGATATTGGTCTATAATTACAAATATCATTTTTGTTTCCATTTTTATATATCGGACTGATGAAAGAAATTTTCCAAGCATCTAAAAAAGTTCCAGTCTGTAAAGATTTATTAAAAATAATTTTAAGTGGTTCTAACAGTGAATATTGGCAATGCATTAAAAGAAATGCAGAAAATCCATCTACATCTTTTTTTTTTGAGAGTTATTTAAACCCTGTATCGAAATGGCGATATCAGCGCTAGAGATTTCAAAACAACCAAAATCAATATTTACTCCATAATTAGTATTGATATCTATATTTTTGTCATCATCCGTAATAAAATGATAGCAAAAAAATTTAGCAAACAGATTTGCAGATTCAACATAAGATTGAGACCAAACACCTTCATAACACATAGAAGACGGAAAACCAGAGGTAATTTTTTTTTAATTTATAAAAGTCCAAAAATTTTTTGGATTCAACTTAATATTTGACTCATAGCGGCTAATACATATATTGTTTATATAAGAATTTAATTAAAAAATTGAATTCCCTCAAATAATGTTAATGTTTAAAAAAATATTCAATATTGTTTGTGGCTTTGTATAAATTAAAAAACTTATTTCTTAGATTTTTAAATTTTTTTCAACCCAGTGGTATACCACGGTAGCTTAAACATTTTACAAGGACATTGTGGGATAATTCTTTCACAGATGTCTAGAAATTTTGATTTAAAAAATATAAAAGAATCATAAGTGCTTTTGTATTTCAAATTATGTTCCCAATCCACCGAAATAATAGCAGTATTAAGTGCTTCAAAATTGCATTGACTAAAATTATAATACATATTTGAGTTCAAAGAGTTACTAAATTTACAAGCGAAATTGTAAAATGATATCGTAAGCACCAGAGGCACATGATGAATATTAGGATCACAGACCGGAATATGGCAAATTTCAATATTATAATTAAACTCTTTACTTATAAAAATAAGATCTAATATTCTATTTAGTTTATTAGAGAAACCATTAATTTTAACAAAATCGAGAATTAAAAAAGAATCAATGTGATAAATATCAGGTTATCTATATATATAAAAATGGATGTATGTATGTGGGTATGTGGCTATATCACGTATAGACTCCAAAACCGCTGAACCGATCTTTATGAAATTTTCAGGGAAACTGAAGCCACATCTCGAGAGTGTTCCTGTGAGGTTTGGTAACGATTAAACGAGGGGCGTGGTACCTCCCATAGAAGCCAAATTTGTAACTGTACAAAAAATGGGCGTGGTCGCAATATATATACGCCCACTTTTTCGAAATCATGGCAATTCTGGAGTCAACACATTTTTATAGTTAAACTTGCTGTGTAGGTGCTCCAAAAGGCGGTCACTATATATAAATGTTTTCACGCCCACTTTTACGCCCCACAAACCAATATCTATTTATATATAAAGCAAAACGACGTGTGTCTATGGGTGTGATGCCTATAGACTCCAAAACTACTGAACCGATTGACCTGAAATTTTGTCAGTGGATTTGTTTCAGGTACGAGAAGGTTAAGGGAAAAAAGTTGCCACACCCCCGTTTTACCGCCATCCCAAATCAATAAAAATGTTATATTTCAGTCGGTTTGGGTCGTATAAGGCTAAAATTTTGAAATTTAGTTTGTACGGTTACTGTCGACAAATGTACTAAAAATGTGATTCCACGCCCCCTTTTACCGCCCACAAATCAATGAAAATACTTTATTTAATACGGTTTTGATAGTATAAGACTTAAATTTGGTAATTTGGTTTGTGTGGTTACTGTCAGCAAGTGTATGAAAAATTGATTTCCACGCCCCCTTTTTCCACACTCAAATCAGTGAAAATGCTATATTTCAAGCAGTTTTGGCCATATAAGACTAACATTTGATACTTAAGTTTGTATGGTTACTTTCGGCAACTGTACGTAAAATGGGCGTTATCACTATATAGCCACACCCACTTTTTCAGAAATCATTTTAATTTAATACTGGGTCGATCGAGCTAAAATTTTGGCTTAGTTTGTATGGTTACTGTCAGCAACTGTACTAAAAATTGGTTTCCACGTCCCTCCTTTTACCACCCACAAACCAATGAAAATGTTTTATTTCAACGGTTTGGGTCGTATTAGACAAAAATCTTGTAATTTAGTTCATTTGGTTACTCTCGGCAAGTGAACTAAAAATGGGCCTGTCTCACTTAAGTTAAACTCACTTTTAGGGGGGTCAGCTTGGAGTGAAGCAATGTGCGCCAGGCTTAAGCTAAATTGAGCTGAAATTTTGGCAATCGATTTATTTCGATAACGAGAGGGTTTAAGGGAAATAATTTTGCAGCACCCCTTTTTACCGCTTACAAAACAACAAAAATGCTTTATTTCGCATGGTTTTGATCGTATTAGACTAAAATTTGGTTATTTAGTTCATATGGTTACTTTTGGCAGCTATACTGAAAATGGTGAATATATTTGACATTTCTTGACATTTTCGTATATGGCAGCAAGGCGATCTGTGACAGAACGTCTGCCGGGGAATAAATGTCGTATATATAAAAAGATGTGTACATTTTGATGTAAACACTAACTGCAAAAACGGGTCGAACGATTTAAACCAAAACTTCAGGGTACGTTGGGGATGGTCTGGATGGTCTGTAAATGGTTTATGTAAAGTTTGCACGAAATCGGTGTGGTTTGAAAGTGGTTCCGTTCGAAACTGGTTCCGTTAAAAATGTTCCCATATCCTCCCATACAAATTGTTTGTGTGGGATGGTGTCCGTTAAGATCTCATGAACGGTAACACCTAAAGGCATCAAATTTACAACATTTGCTGCCAAGGCCAATATCTCAAATAATACATAAATAAAAATTGACACACCCCGTATTACCGCGCACAAATCAATAAAAACGCTATATTTCAGATGAATTCGGTTGTATTGGGCTAAAATTTTGTAATTTAGTTCGTATGGTGACTCTTGAAAGATCATCAAAAAATGGGCGTGGAAGAACTATAATTACTCCCACATTACAGAAATCTTTATAATTCCTGAGTTTCCAACTGTTACCGTCCCTTCTTTACACACAAAATCAATTGTGCAGTGTCTTTTAAGATCTCAGAAACGGTAACACCTTAGGCCACCAAATTTACAACATCTGTCATCAAGGTTTATATCTCAAACAACAAAAACAAACAAAAGTTTCCACACCCCCTATAACCACCCACAAATCAATTGAAATGCTATATTTAGATGAACTTAGCTGTATTGGACTAAAATTTTGCAATTAATTTCGTATGGTTACTCTTAAAAACTTGGCAAAAAATGGGCGTGGTCGAACTATAACTTCGCCCAATTTTCAGAAACGATTACAATTTCGGAGTTGCGCATGTTTTATGATGATATTCGGTGTATATGAGCATTTCCACAAAAAAGTCTTCCGTGACCAAAAAACTAAAACTTATTAAAACGTATATTTGATGATATTATCGAAGGGAAACATTTTAATCATATTAATTTAAGTAATTTATATATAAATTAATTTACGTAATTAATTGATTAATCTATATATATATATATATATATATATATAAAACGAAGTGTACATTTTGATGTCACCGCTAACTACAAAACAGGTCGACCGATTTCAACCGATAGCAGGGTACGTTAGATATGGTCTGTAGATGGTTTACGTGCATTTTGCATCAAATCGGGGCAGTGGTTCTGGCATTTTAGAGATGTGGCATATTTAAGACTTTCCCATATACTCCCATACAAATATTCTGTCTCTCTGTGTGATGCCTACAGACTCAAAAACTACTATTGAGCTGAAATTTTGGCCGTCGATTTCTTTCAGGTAGGAGATGGTTAAGAAAAAAATTTGCAACACCCTCTTTTGCCGCCCCCAAACCTATAAAAAAACCCATAAAAATGGTATATTTCAAACGGTTTGGGTCGTATAAGACTTTAAAAGTGGGTTTCGACGCCCCTTTTACCGCCCACAAATCAATAAAAATGCAATATTTCGGACGGTTTTCATCGTATTAGACTGAAATTTGGAAATTTAGTTTATATGGTTACTGTCGGACACTGTAATAAAATGGGCATCCACGCTCCTTTTTACCGCCCACAAATAAATTAATATTCTTTACTTAAGACGGTTTTCGTCTTAATTGTAATAAACTAAATTTGGTAATTTAGTTTGTATAGTTACTTTCGGCATTTTTTGTAAAAATAGGCATGGTCGCACTTTAGCTGCTCCCAATTTTTCAGAAATCATAAAAATTGACTACTGGGCTGATTGAGCTAAAGTTTTGGCTTAGTTTGTATGGGTACTGTCAGAAACTATACTAAAAATTGATTTACATGCCCTTTTTACCGCCCACAAACCAATAAAAATACTTTATTTCAGACGTTTTATGTCGTATTAGACTAAAATTTGGTAATTTAGTTTGTAAGGCTATTTTCGGCCAGTGGTCTAAAAATGGACGTGGTCGCACTATGTTTACTTTTTATCAGGAGATAAGCGTGGAGGAATCAAAGAGAGCCATGTATAAACTACATTAAGCTGAAATTTTGTCAGCTATTTTGTTTTAAGTACGTGATGGTTTATAGGGTAAAAACGTTGCCACAACCCCTTTTACCGCCCACAAATAAACAAATATTATTAAAATACTTAAATATGTAGTTTAGTTCATATGGTTACTTTCGGCAACTACACTAAGAATGGAGAATATATACAATTTTTCTCTCGATTAGCATTAAAATTCGTATTTGGCAATAAGCGGTCTGTGGCAGAACAACGTCTGCCGGGGAATACTATTTTTTATATTTTTTTCAAAAAAGGTTCACAATATTCTCAAAAGCTGTTTTTCTTGTAAAAATAAAACCAGGTAAAAATTACATTTTTGACTACCTTCCATATGAATTAGCATTTATTTGCAAAAATTCTTCTTACTGTTTTCGTCATCAAAACAACAAGGTACCCTCTTTGACTTTTTTGGCGGAATTTATTATTTCCAAAATGTTGTTGCTATATTTTTTAAAAAATTTTTTTTACAAAAAGTTAAGTCTCCAACATAATTTATATGAAAAAATTACCCCAATATCTCTTTTCAATCAAAAGTTATGGCTTTTATGATTAAGTTACTTTATGATTTATCGAATAGCTTTGAAATTATAGGTAGCACAGATTCAGTATTCGACCACAATTTAAACATGACGTTTCACTGTAAACATTTGATGGGTGTTTGGAAATGGGGGCGTGGCAGCAACAGCTAGTATCTTCTAAAATTAAATCTAGTTTCAAACCGTTACTGATCAAGTTTTCAATATTAAAATTTAGTTTTTCGCTTATAAGGCTGGAGTTGCAAGAAGCATTTGAGCCAATAGGACTATATAGTTCTGCGAGAGCAGATGCAATACTTTCAGGGTTGTCCTTAAACTTTCAGGCACAAAGTTGTCCGTGAAGATTGGTTGTAAACTTATTAAGCGACGAGAATTGATTTTTTACTATATTCCACAAGGTTCTTATATCGAGTTTTGGATTAAGAGATTTGACAAATCTATTCCACGTTTCCTGCTTTGCTTGTTTGCAAGCTATTTTAACCTGAGCACTTGCTTTCTTGTATAACAAAATGTTACCTTGACTTCTTCACATTTTGAATTTTGTCAAAGCTTCATTTTTTATATTAATAAGTTTGTTAATTTGCAAATTAAACCAAACTAGGCTTTTGCGATGATTTGAATTGCGACTTACAGGTATGGACTCGTTGGCAGATTTTCTCAAAATTATTTTAATTTGCACTACTTCTTTGTTGATGTTAGATGACGTTTCGTATTCAACGTTGAAGATTTCAGTTTTTGTGGTAATGAGCTCCCAATTACCTTTTTTATTGACAAATCTAGATATGAATTTATAAAGTTTACGACTCGTGTTGTTTCATTTAAGAATGGGAATATGATCACATATTTGTGGCTGTTGAAAGCACGACCACGTTAGTACTGAAGCCAGGTCGGAATTGGCCATTGCCACATCTACTGCCGTCAGAGTGTTTCTAGTATTGAGAAGAATTGGGGATCTGTCGTTAAGAATCATCAAACTGCGGACGTTTCCAAATTCTTCCCATAATATTCTGCTTTGAGTAGTGCTATTTGAGCCCCACAAGGTGCTATGAGAATTAAGGTCTCCAGCTGTTAAGTGATGTTTAGAACTGTATCTGGGAATATCGTCAATAAGTTGCGGAGTAAGGTAGACGTCCGACTCTTTATAAATATTAGTAATATGCAAATCTTATGCATGGATTGTTATTATTTGATGCAAAAGATTGTTACTTGAAATTTTGTGATTTTTATTAATACTAATATGGCATTGCCAGTCACTTTTAGCCCTATTACGGTTCACAACACAACAGTAATTTATGTCTACAATGTGTAAATTGCTATTGCGGTAGACAACAAAGCAACTGAATACATTCCACTGCTGTCTGTCAACAATGCTGTGTCTTCAATACACTTACTATCCAACACAGCAGTTGTGCTTTATTGTCTTGTTATCTGCCAAATTTTGAAGACAGCTAATTTGGTGTTGTGTTGAAGAAACCAAATGGATTAAAAATTAAAATTTTATTTAAAATTGCATTTTTCTTAATTAATTATAAAAATTTTACAGAGAATTGATAATACGTCTCCAGTAATTATATTGAATTCAGTAATTGAATTGAAAATTTTTCGTTTACTTTATTTTGACAGTGACCAGTTAACAGTTGCATCGAAACGTACTAATTAGAGAACGTTTTTATTTTGAGAGTACAAAACATTTTTGCGATGGTACCATTTTATTATTTTTGAAGTTTTATGGTAGAAAGAATTGCTATTTTATTAGTTTAGAAATGCGTTTAATGGTGAAGGTAAGTACTATTGCTTATGAGAGAAGGGGAAATCACGTTTGGCTAAAATACGTTTCGGCATATATGTAGTTAAATGAAAATGCTGAAATTTTAAAATTTTATTTTATGAGAGAAGGGTTTTAAGTTAAAAACAATATGTATTTTAAATTTGCCATAATTCTTGAACTATTGTTGTTATTGGCACTATAAGAATGTATTTTTTAAGGCTCCGGATATTTTGTAAAATATCTAGTGTCCGACCAAATATTTGGTTTCAGTATTCGGCATAATCGGCCGATTTTTTATTGTTCGGCCTATTTTTGCCATAAAATCCAAACTACATATCCCATTTTTAAGATTTTCTCATATTGCAGATTTCTTTGAGTACCTCAAACAAATTGAAATAATAACATTTTTAAAGAAATGCTATAAATATTCAAGTAAGTTCGATCTGATATTATTATATATATATCATTAAATGTTTTGTTTTTTTGTACTATAAAAATGGCCCGTATTCGCGGCCAAAGTGGATGGAAGGAAGATTTTTTCAACACCATTACAATCTTCGTAAACAATGCTGCCTTGTACTTAAAAATATTTTAAAATCCAGTTTTTTCATTAAACTAGATTTGATCCTTTTTTATTGCCAAATGGGTTTAAATAAAGGCTCACAATTCTTTCAGTTCATATCGTAAAAAATTTTTTACCGTGGTAGTACTTTTTTTATTTATAAAATACTTTTTGAAGAATACGTTTCTATTTTTCTCCGAAGCAACCCTGGATCAGTCAAAGCAACGAATTCTACATACGTTCCACAATCAAGCGTGACAACAACGTATTGTTGTGAACCATAATAGCTCGAAACTGCTGTGTCTTCTTGAATGTTGTGTCTACTCGAAAGAAAGCACAACAGTTTATTGCTGTGAACCGTAATAGGCCTATTTTACTAATATGGCAATGCCTGCTTTGGCATATGAGTAATCTTTGTTGTGATGGAAAATTTTGTAGTTAGCGAAATGCAGTAAATTTTTGTTTTTACTTACTATGTGCGTTTCTTGAATTAGTATTACATAGAGTTTATGTTTTGCAACGAGTTGTTCTAATGCATATTTGTTGTTAACGAAACCTTGTATATTCATTCCAATGCAAAATAACTATATTGATACCTAAATCTATGATAACTGCTATTGTTTGTAAATTTTTATTGAGAGTTTTTGTTTGTATTTTGTGATTTTTTTAGAGTTTTTGTGGTGACGATTACTGAAAGATTGGGAAATTTTTTATATAATTTGGAGTTTGGTGAACTTGCTGTATCGTTTGATGTGTATGTTTTTCCAGTTGGTGATGAAGGTGCATCTGTTTCTATGATACTGTCTATGTCAAATGTATCAAAATTATTGGAAGTTGCAGTTTTGCATGTTGTTAATGTTATTGAGTTATTGAGTTTATTTATTTATTTATTTATTTGTTAACGTCTATGGATAATAATCCTTACAGACTAATCAAAAATAATTTAATAAGTAATAAAAATAAAGATTAACAAACTAGTTTCTATTTAACAACAGTGTAATAGTGGTTTTAAAAGCAACTTTAGGCATAGAAAAATCGAGTAAGTTATTATTATAGATACTGTTTAAAGCTATAAGAGCTCTATTAATTGGCTCATTAGTGGCATAATTAGTTCTATGACAGCTAATGTAAAAATAGTTCGAGCTCCGTAACGACTTTTGCGGAATATTAAACGATATTAATTTAAGTAAGTTTTCACAAATAACATTTCCATTAATCAGATCATAAATAAACATGATACTATGCAGTAGACTTCTTTCTTCGAGGGATGATAGACCAATAAGCAACCGACGTGTCCTATATGAGGGAAGAGGTTCAGGAAAAGTAAAAGAGCGTAAAGTTAACTTTAAGAATCTTTTTTAAACTTTTTCCAGTCTAGCAATATGTACCGAGTAAAAAGGACTCCAAATAAATGAAGCATATTCAAGGCTAGATCTAACAAGGGAAGTATATAATGTTTTTAATGTGTAAGGGTCAACAAACCCAACACTGTTTCGCCTAAGAAACGCTAAAAGCGAATATGCTTTGGGGATAATTCTATTTAAGTGAGAGCTAAAAGTTAAGCTAGAATCAAAAATTACACCAAGGTCACGAATTTCTGATAATCTGGCTAACTTAGTGTTATCAAAATTATAATCAAAAATAGTTGGTGGGTGGAGCTTTTAGTAAGAGACAACACAACATAACATTTTCCAAGGTTAAGAGATAATTTGTATTGTTTAAACCAGGAAAAGACATTATCAAGATCAGACTGGAGACGAGAAGCGTCGCAAACTTTTAACTTTAATGAAAACCTTAAGATCATCCGCGTAAAGTAAAAATTGAGCATTAAGAAAGCATTTAGAGACATCATTAATGAAGATAACAAAAAGTAATGGTCAAAGGATGCTACCTTGTGGAACCCCAGACACTGCTAAAAAAGGCGAAGATTTGGCATTGTCAATGACAACATAAGAAACCCTATTTGAGAGGTATGAACTCATCCAAGATAGAAAAATTAAATGAAAACCAATCTTGGCAAGTTTGAGCAATAAAATACCGTGTGACAACCTGTCAAAAGCTTTAGAGATGTCAGAGTAAACGACATCAAGTTGGTGCCGATCTTCAAAAGAAGAGATGCAGTAATTTGTGAAGACACTCAGGTTAGTTGTAGTTGACCTGCCAGATACAAATCTATGTTGGTTTGGACAAATTGAGTTTTTTATGGCAAAGTACATTTTATCTTTAACGAGTGTTTCGAAAAGCTTTAAAACATTAGTCAACTTTGAGATAGGTCTATAGTTTAGAACATCGTGCTTGTTGCCAGCCTTGAATATGGGTGTGATAAGCGAAACTTTCCATTTATCAATGAATTCACCAGATTTTAATGATTTATTGAAAATGATATAAATAGGTAAGGATAAAGAATGAACACATACTTACTTACTTAGTTGGCGCTACAACCGTATGTCGGTCTTGGCCTCATCTAAGGATTTGCGCCAGCCATTTCTGTCTTTCGCTTGCTGGCGCCAGTTGGAAATTCCAAGCTTCGTCAGGTTGTCCTCTACTTGGTCTTTCCAACGAAGATGCGGTCGTCCTCTTCTGCGTTGACCGCCGCTGGGTACCGAATCGAATGTTTTCTTCACTGGAGCATCGTCTTTCATGCGCTGAACATGACCAAGCCAGCGAAGCCGCTCGATTTTAATGCGCTTGACTATGTCGATGTCAGCGTACAGCTCATACAGTTCATCATTCCACCGTATTCGGTACTCGCCATTGACGCTGATTGGTCCGTAGATCTTACGAAGAATCTTTCTCTCGAATGCTCCTAAAGTCTTTTCATCTAAACTGCTCAGCGTCCAGGTTTGTGATGCGTAAAGTAGGACGGGCATGATAAGCGATTTATAGAGCGTGATTTTCGTTCGTCGAGAGAGGGCTCTGCTTCTCAATTGCCTACTGAGCCCAAAGCAGAAACAACTACAGCTGACGTTTGGACTCAGGCCGAGCTGCTGGAACAATCGAGACGCTTCAACATTGATTTGTGTCCAAAAATACTCTACTCATCTGGCGTTTAGTGGATCTTTTAGTATCTTCAAATATCTGTCGTTATGCTGAATTTCGTGCCGTTGATCGTGTGTGCACACAGTTCAAAGACGAGGTACTTAACATGCCCTGCTCACGTAGTGATGTTTTTAACACCAAGGATTTAAGTATAATCGAAAAGCGCTTGCTTATGAAATTCCTAACTATTTGCCTAACGTACGGGCAGGATAAGTGCGATGAAGATATGGCGCTGAATAGAGACAAAACATTCTACGAGTATTTGCAGTCGCAAAAAGTCACCGAAAAGATCACTACATGCGTTATGCAGGCTATAGCGATGTGCACAAAGGAAACCAGTTTCGAGGAAGGTATGGAACACATAAAAAGATTCTTGCAAAGCTTAGGGTGCTATGGCAATACACCTTTTCTATTTCCAATGTATGGCTGCGGTGAGATTCCGCAATGTTTCTGTCGTCTTTGTGCTGTTTTCGGTGGCATCTATTGCCTAAAACGCACCATCAATGCTATTAATATCGATGCTGATACTAATTTAGTGTGTGTAGAAGCTGATGGCAAACCTTTGAAACGCAAACATGTCGTCAGTTCGCATGGCAATCTACCGGCAAGTTTTGTGGAGCGTAATATTGCAGTTATTGGTTCGGGTCGACTGATAAATAATTTGTCACGTGCGGTTTTTATTGCTACAACGCCACTGGGCAACGAGGAGTTAAATGCGGGCGGTGGTGGTGTTAATCTGCTGCGCTTGGTAGATGGTGAACGTGAAGCAATACTCATACAACTGTCACACTATTCCGGCACCTGTCCCAAGGGCACATACATTTTTCATCTTACCACACCAGCCTTAAGCGATAAACCTGAGTCCGATTTACAGCCTTTCGTTGCTCAGGTCTTTAATGCTAAAGGACATGCACCAAAATATATTTTCTCTGCCTATTTTACAATTACTGCCAGAGAAAATGTCGCTCAATCTTCTATTGATTCTTCAACACCTTTAATTTGCACTGCAGCACCATTCTACGAATTAGACTATGATTTCTCGATTAAAAATGCACTCGATCTATTTGCAAAAATTTATACTGATGCTGAATTTTTACCACGTGCACCAGATCCAGAAGAAATAATTATAGGTGTTGAAGATCCACGCGCATTGTCGGAAAATCATCTACCAGATGATTTGCTCGAACAGCTGAGAGCATTGGAAGAGGCAAGAGAGGGTATGGAAATTGAGGATGCTCCCGAAGTTGCGGCACAGTCGAATGTTATCGAAGACATGGACGAAGCTTAAAGACAGATTTTAAAATAATATTACAGCTATTTCGAAAATAGTAATTGCTTTCAAAATATGGGTACTTAACCAAACCAAGCTAAATTTTACTATGCACATACTATAGATAATCCGTGTTTATAAATATTTTTGTGAAGTAAGCTGAATTTATATAAGCTATACAAATGCAAATTCATAAATCATGCAAAAAGTAACACCTGTTGGAAAGAGTTATTCTTCGTTTGATCTCAATTCTGATGTCGTTGGTTGAATTAATGCTGGATCCCAGATAAACGAAGTTCTTCACAACCTCGACGCTGGGACTGTTTGTTTGTTGACACTAAGTATTTCGTCTTATCTGCATTCACTGCCAGACCCATTCGACTTGACTCTCTTTCTAATCTGGAAAATTCTGCACTGACTTCGCGCGTATTATGGCCAATGATATCTATGTCATCAGCATACGCAAGCAGCATAACACTCTTGTAGAATATTGTGCCACTACGTCTCAGATCAGCAGCTCGGATGATCTTTTCCATCATTAGGTTGAAAAAGTCGCACGATAAGGAATCACCTTGTCTGAAACCTCATTTGGTAATAAATGGTGGGGAGAAGTCCTTCCCGATTTTAACTGCGCTGCTGGGGTTGCTCAGTGTCATCCTGCAAAGTCGTATTAGTTTTGCAGGAATACCAAATTCAGACATGGTGGAGTACAGGTGCTTCCTTATTGGGCTGTCGAAGGCGGCTTTGTAGTGGACAAAAAGATGGTGGGTGTCGACTTGTTTTTCTTGAGTCTTCTCCAAGATTTGTCGTAGCGTGAAAATCTGGTCGATGGTGGACTTTCAAGGTCGGAAGCCACACTGATAAGGTCCGATCAGTTCGTTTACAATGGGCTTCAATCTTTCACATAAAACGCTCGACAGGACCTTATATGCGATATTAAGAAGGCTTATCCCACGGTAATTGGCACAGATAGTGGGATCGCCTTTCTTGTGGATTGAACACATTGTTTAAGTAAATAAGCGCGAAGACCATCTAGATCGCACTTAACTGAATTTTTCAGGGAGGCAATAGCTGTTTTAACGTCAGACAGGGAAACCGATAAATAGCCAAAGTTTACGCAAGTCACTATTATCAACAACCTGAGGGTTTACAGAAGCCGGATTTTTGTCAAAATTAGACTTAAAATAGTCAGCGAACTAAGATTATGAGCTTTAGATCAAGTGAGTTTTCAAGAAGGCAACAACAACAACAACAACTCTGTATAAAGTCAATCACTTAGCTGACTAGACAGTCTGTTTCGGAAATCGCTACATATTCCTCATCAGTAGTCTTTGAGTGATTAAGCTGTGATCAACTCACTGTTTAAACTAGCATATGAATGTGTAGATCCTCTTAATTCATTCTCATGAATTGTATGGCTGCTAATCATATGACACTTCAAAGCAGTAAGCCATTTTAGATCACCGCCATCAACTCTATCAAGGGTTGCCATCTGTTCTAGTTGCTTCTTCATTTATTTCAATATTCATTGGTGTTCGATTGTTTGTCGAAATGCACCATAGAAATGAAACGAGTTTTTGCTTCGCCAGAAGCTCTAAAATGGCTTACTGCTTTGAAGTGTCATATGATTAGCAGCCATACAATTCATGAGAATGAATTAAGAGGATCTACACATTCATATGCTAGTTTAAACAGTGAGTTGATCACAGCTTAATCACTCAAAGACTACTGATGAGGAATATGTAGCGATTTCCGAAACAGACTGTCTAGTCAGCTAAGTGATTGACTTTATACAGAGTTGTTGTTGTTGTTGTTGCCTTCTTGAAAACTCACTTGATCTAAAGCTCATAATCTTAATTCATGTAATTATTCAATAGATCATAAAAACTAATAGTCAGCGAACAATTGAGCTGTTTTAAAGCTCCAGAAGGACTTGGCGTCAGTTTGTATGCGATTTTCAATGCTAAGAATGTACTCCTTATAAAGAAATTTGTTAAAAAAATTAAATTCACGAGCGAAATGTAAATAATTTGCTTTTCAATCGAGGTTTCCAGTTCGTTTAAATACATTGAAAGATTTATTCCTTAAATTTTTCAGTGTTTTCAAACCCCTAGTATACCAAGGAAGCTTATGTGAATTTGGTCTTAAAAGGAATGTTATTTGCAAAGATATTAGATAGGTGCTTAAGAAAGATATCATAGCAACCAGAAGCATCCAAATTATCCAACAACGATTCCCAATTAATATCAGTAATGAGCCGATTAATAGTATCGAGATTGCAATTTTTAAAATCAAAATTATGTTTTGCAGAACTAGTAACACTGAGAAATTTATAAAATTTAATATTAAAGGCAATGGCTGAGTGATGAATACTATGTTCAGAAATAGGGAATGGACACTCATATAAATCAAAGCTAAGTGACTTATTTATAAAAATTTAATCGAGTAAATTACGTAACTTATTGAAAATGGTATTAATTTGTATAAGATCCAAACTGAAAAAACTATCGATGAGATGAATTTCATAAGCATGGTTAACATTTGTTGGTAAGTATACGTTGTCATCGGTTGAAAAGGCCCAATTTAATTTGTTGAGGTTAAAATCTCCAACGACGCAAAAATGTTCACATTCATCATCCGCGGATAGTGTTAATATATTGTTGACGTGAGCGCTATAGATTTCATTAGAACTGGTTGGCGGAAGGCAAGAAGGATGGAAATGCAAACCTGGTCAATTAATGCATTCAACGTGTTAATATTGCATAGCGATGAACATAAATTTTTTTCGGACGATAATAACAACTCCCCACCTCTAGAGCAACCAGTTTGAACAGCAGAACGATCCTTACGATAAACTTGGAAGATAGATGAGTCAGCAATCTCCTCATCAAAAAAATCATTGGTAAGCCAGGTTTCAACTAGTATCAATGCATCAAAATCATTTTCAGTGCAAAAAGAGTGCGTTGTTTAGAGCGCATCCCAGACAAATTTTGGTAGTACAATTTAATAGAATTTTTTATGTTGACAGTGTTTCCGTTTAAGGGTAAATTTGGAATTTAAACAGTTCGTTAGTTTTTTGAAGAGGTGGAGGGGAAGTCATTGAGAGCCTGGTTGTTTAAATGGGGTGTTGGCCTAGAACGTGGAATGAAGTCACGCACAAGGCCCCGTGAGGCCAAAAGCCTTTGCATATTATTTGAGCATAGTCTGACTCAGAAGCATATATTTTGAAAGAAGCAAAAAGGCAAGTGATGTTTGAATCTGGATGCGGAATCTTATTTCGAACACATGCTAGAATATTTTCAATTCTGGTCGGATTACTACCACCAAATCAACCAATGGGCCACATTCAGTGGCCTCGAGAGGCCGGTTTGGCGTTTTTGCTTGATTGTTCGAAACTATAGGCGATTGTTTAGTTTGTTTCACAGGACTGCATAGGTCGTGGACAACCAAGTTCGAATCTGAAGCATTGTTCAAGGATGATACGGTGTTAACATTTTATGGAGCGACTACTACCAAATCAACCAGTGGTCCACATTGCATGGGCGCGAAAGGCTGATTGGGAATAATTTTTTGATGGTGCGAGGGCCCAGGCGAAAGGATATTTGTGTCCCTTAGACTGGAGTGACTGAGGTCAGCGATCTGGCAGTCTGTCGTATGAAAAGTATTTTTGTCACTTGTTGAGCAGTTTTCGGTTACAGACGTGGTGGCTATGTTGATGCTTTTATCTGAGTTAGAATCAATCACCTTATCAATTCTTTTTCTCCTATGTGAAAGGTTCATATTGGTTCCATCAGTATTTTGTTCACTTGGATCGGTGGCTTTGTTATCATTCAAAGTAGATGTGATGTTTTCGAGGTTAATGCAGCATTCGGAGTGAGTGACAACGACACTGTGCAGGCGCTTCACCTCGTCCACAATGTTGAAAGCAGACCTTTTGACGTCAGCAAGAACTTGCATCAGATGACTTGTGGTTATTTTGCGGCACTTCGAACGAAACCATTGCAGCCCATTTGATGAGGTGCCGTTGAGTGATGCCCTACTAATCCTGGCTGACAATCCAGCACATGATAAAGGTTGGAGCATCCGAAGCAAGAGATAAAGGCTCCCACCGTGATCCATTCCGACTTGCAGATTTCGCAGCAGTTGCCCATATATGCGAAGTTAAAGTGGGGTTAGATATCGAATGAGTTTTTGATTTTTTGATTTTAAGTTTTTGATTTTAAGCAATCGAATCGATTGATTCACAATAAAAACAGTTTATCAATATGGATTAATACAAGTTAAATGAATTAATTTATAAAAACAATGTACAAAAAATAAAGGAGCGAAAAATGTTTAATGTGAAATTAATGTTTACACTTCGACAGCGTTGCCAGAATTGAAGTTTAATGTTATATTTTGTATTTCTGGGCTCTTGTCATTTGTTCGTTCAGTAGTGGGTAAAGGGATGGTCTTAGAGCATCGTGGTTTTTCTTAACTTTGTTGGTGTTGTATGATCATTAGCTACATAAACAAATAACATAATTAGCACAGAATATCAGTTCATTTATTAAATGCTAATCTATGGTCAAGGACAAGTTCACAATTAAAAGAATGTAAATAAACAAGAAAATAAAAGTTTGACGAATGTAACAAATGATCTACTTATTGCAAACTGCTACATATACATGTGGGTCAACAAAACAAAATTTGTGGAATTGCATTTCGTTAAAAGCTTAATATAGTATGTTGACCAACAAGTGTGAGGCAACTTGTACATGTGTTTCAACAAAACAAAGTTGTGGAATTGTATTTCGTTAGAAGCCGAAATTATAGAACGATATAAGAAGAAAAGCGTTAAGACTTCCGTATAGAAAGATGCAATTAAAAAAATTTTGTTGAACAGAAAGATGTGATTGGCTATACACAAATCTATTGGGATGTAAACTGGAAAAATAGACGTGTATTAGATTTTAAGAAACAAATTTAATTTAGTATATAAATCCATTCTATTGAAAAAATAAAGGGTGCATTTTTATACTCTGAAAAGCTGGCAAAGCCTTGCCACGTAAATATAATAAGGCAACAGTCAGCTAGCGAGTATAACATTGGTTAGATTGTTGTGTTTCTTGATTATTTTGTTGCTGTGGTCGTTGTAGTTGTTGATGTAGTTTAGCTTGATGTAGTTGTTGGTATAATTTCTCGTTTTGTATTTCATCATGTTGAAATTTCTGTTGTTGTTGTTCAGTTCGAAATTTCTGTTGAAGTTGTTCATATTATGGTTATAGAGGTTGTTAAAGTTGTTTATTTTGTTGCTGCAGGGTTTGTAGTTTTTGGGGTTGTTGGTGTACTTTATGCTGTGGATTGATTACCTTCTGATTCCTTGTTGTTGAAGATGTGCAGATTCAATTGAGTTGGCTGTTTTTAAGATTTGAGCAAAGGTGGGAGTTGTAGTGTTTTTTTAAAAGGTTCTATCGTGTGTAATGCTGGATGGTCATTGAATATTTTCCAGGCCTCCCTGGCAGATCATCTCCGATCTATTTTGAAATTGTTAACTGCTTTGTGTTTTAGAAACGTTGCAGTTGTTGCAGTTTACACGAAGTTCCTTGAGCAAGTGTTGTGGGGTGGCGGGCATCCGCATTCCCGTTTCAATATTGCGGCACCATTTACATGTGTGTCCTAACTTCTTGCATTTGACACGTCTCATTAGGTTTGGAATGAACTCTACTACTGGAGCTCTTTGCCACCACAGCTTGATGTGTTCTGAACGACGGATTAAGTCAAAGGTGACAATTGCTGCACCAATTGGTGTGATCTTCCATCGACTATTTTATTTATTTTTTTAATGCCAATAATTTTTTGTCCTTCTAAAGACAAGATCAGTTCTTTTTCTTCAATATTTATGTTTTTTGAAAATATTCTGCCTTGTGTAGAGTTAAAATTTTTGTGAGAAGTTCTTTCAACTGGTACAGTGTCAACCAATTTAGCTTTTATGAATTTTTCGGCTGCTTTGAGATTGATAGCTTTAAGAAGAAGATCCCTTGATTTGAGTTCTACTACTTCAGTGTAATCTCGAGATATATAATTCAATCCCTTTTCAATCCGAAACACGTTGAAAGACGAAATGGAGGGTACATTTTCGTCCCTTGTTGATCGGACTGCAGTGATTATTAAATATCTAAGAAGTCATTGTTGAAATTTACCAATATTTTTAAAATTACGTGTTAAAGTTTACAAACTTTGTTTAATTTGAACGCTGGCAGTCCTGATTTGTAATAACTAAGTTGCAGCCCTTACAATAGGTATACAGAAACTAATTCGTGTACATATATATATATATTTTTTAATTCAGAATTTTTCAAATATACAGTCAGTCAATTTGTAAAATAAACAGAAAGAAAAATTAAACAGAAAGCATTTTCATTATTTTGTCTGCACAAGGATAATAATCGGAGAACAGTCATCATTGAGCACTTTTACAGGAAGGGACGAGAAATCAGCTGCTCGTAGGCGTTTGTTATTTGGTTTTGTAGATCGCGATGGAATTGGAGTAATATCAGGGTCACTTATTTTGATAAGGGGTCAACCCCGTTTATTTTGTATATTTTGGTCAGGTGTTTGTTTCTTTATAAACCTTTTGATATATTAAAGTTTGTATAAGATGATTGACAAAAATTAACAGAGGTGAAAAAAGAGACAGCAATATGTCAGTCACAATCAAGGTTGCCACCTTTGTGGGAAAAATCCCATTTGAGGGTATTTTTAATTGCCGTGGGAAATGGGAATTCCCATAGGGTTTTTTAATTGCGTATTTTTTTTTAATTTACGTGGGATTTCTTTTTTTGTTTTGTGGATTTTTTTTTGTTTTGAAGGAATTATTTTGACGTAATCTTAGCTGGTTATTGAACGTCACATTCTTATTATGAGCAGTTCAACCCTGTTGAAATGTTCGTTGCTCATCGAATTTTTAGTCAAATAGAATTTTGCTTTCGATGCGGTGCGCGCTGAGCAACAATTGTTAAAAAGATAAGAATTTTATAATTGTGTTTTACTTTTTAAAGACTAAAATCTAATTTGGAACTCTTTTTGTAAACTTTATACAGGTCTAAAATAGATTAAACAAATATTTATTATTAAGTTTTATTACTAAAAGACTAATTAAAATACAGACGACGAAATATACTAGTTGTTCTTTTTAATTTTTTAAATTTTTTGTTTAATTTTTGACAATATGTTATGTCCGTGGTATTTACTGTGGTAATTTTTAATAAAAGAGAGATTTTTGTTGTTTTTTTTTTAATGCAAATGGAATTTTTCGTGGTTATTTTAAATGTCCGTGGGATTTTTTGTGGTTTTTTTTTAATTGCGATGGGATTTTTTTGTCAGTTTTATACCATGTGAACTTTCGTGGTTATTAATTTTTGTTATTTTTGGAAAAAGGTTTTTTCGTGGGAATTTGAGGTGGCAACCGAGGTCACAATAGGTTCACACAACCATTAAGTTGAGTGAACTCAACGTGTGCAGAAGTGTTTTTGAAGCGCTCCAATAAAATTTTCGAAACTAAAACTTTATAAACTTAAATATAGTGGCATTAAGAGTGTAATGTCAGCAGAATGTACAAAGTGCAGAAGTGCGATACGTGGAGAGACAGGAATAAGATGTGCAGGTGTGTGTGGAAAGAATTTCCATTCAGCACCAAAATGTTCGGGCCTTGACCAATATAGTAGCAATATTCTAAATACAAACAATATGATAAAATTTATCTGTGATGATTGCATATTATATATAAACAATGTTGATTTGGTTTTAAAAGACATGCAAGAGAGTGTAACCACGAATGCAAGATACTTAAAAGAATATAAAGAAGAATTTAGTAATTCTTTAAAAATAAATGAGAGTGAAATAAAAAATTTGCTTGAAGCGATTGAGTCGAGATATAGAGAGAGAGAGAGAGTAAAATCTATGATTAAAGCTCAAGAATCATGTGAAGCTAAGGTGAGTGCCCTAGGAAACACTGTAAATGGCTTTAAATTGCAATGTGAGCAAATAAGTCGGGAAGTTGAAGCAAGTGCGAAGGAGAATAAAAAAATTTGCGAAGAGTTAAAAAATTTCGTAAACAACAAAAACGTGAGTGGAGGTAAAAGTGAAACGTATGCTTCGAAGCTAAAACAATTAACGATCACTAGTGCGCCTGTTATTTTAAAACCTAAAGAAAAACAAGAGAGCGAAACAACAAGAAATGAAATTAAAAATAAAATAAACCCATCGGAGTTGAGTGTTGGAGTAAAGGGAATAGTAAACAGGCAAAACGGTGCGGTCGCTATTCGGTGTGAAAGTGATGAGGCTCGAGTAATCTTAGCAAACGAAATGAAGAACAAAATGAGTGAAAAGTACGATGTCCAACTGCCTAAAATGAGAAACCCAAAAATTTTAATATCGGGAATGAGTGCTAATTTAGAGAGTGAGCAAATAATAGCCGCAATAAAAAACCAAAACGACTTCTACTGTAAAGAGCTAAAATGTATTAAAGTGTATAAGTCATTTAAAAACCCGCGAGTGTACAATGCATTGATAGAGGTTGATGGCGATGGCTTTAAAAATATCATGAGAGAAAAAAAGTTAATATTGGATGGGATAGATGCGCGGCGTACGAAAGCCTTAATGTAACGAGATGCTTTAAATGTTGGGGTTTTAATCATAAGTCAAGTGTATGCAGTGAGATAAATCAAGTATGTGCGAAATGCAGTAAAACAGGTCATTCCTATAAAGATTGCAACAATGGATTCCTAAAATGTATAAATTGCATCAAAACAAAAGAAAGGTTGAATCTCAATGATCTTAATGTAGACCATGACTGCAGAGATAGTACCTGCAGCACTCTACAGAGAAAATTGAGAATAGAATCTGAAAAAGTAATGTATTAGCAATCAAATTTGAAGTGCCTTAGCTTGAATATTGGAGGGATTCGTACAAATATAAATCAACTTGAAATAATAGTCGCCGAAAATAACTGGCATTTTATTTGTGTAACTGAAACGCATTTGACAGAATACATACTTGACTCAGAAGTACAATTAAAGAGTTACAATTTGGTAAGGTGTGATAGTATATCAAATCACACTGGTGGAGTGGCCTTCTACATTAAGCAGGAATGGCATACGCAGGCATTAGAAGTTATTTCAGTTGGAAAAATGATCTGGTGGCTAGTGATAAAAGTTAGCCTAATTGATCATGTGCTTTCCAATAATTCATGTGTTAAAGCAAATACAAAAAAATAATTTAAAGTGAGTGACCATGAATCAATTGATATTGATATTAAAATCAATGCAAGGGATGGAAAAAAAAGAAAATCATTCGGACTGTGCATTATAACCAAGAGATTTTCTGTAGTGAACTAGTTCAAAGAGGTTTTGCAATGGTGAATTATTCTATAAGTTGCAACCAGTCGGCAAATGTTTTTAGTCGCATCATAAGTGATTCTTTAAATAGAATGGTAATTACAAGAGAAATCACAGGAGGAAATCAGTGTAACGCATGGTTCAATTCAAATCTTTATAATTTAAAAAAACAAAAAATTCAATCATATCAGCTTGCAGTATGGACAAACAACGTAAATGATTGGGACATCTACAAATGTTCTAGAAACAAATACGTATCCGAGCTAGCTTTAGCAAAGAACCGTTATATAGCAAGAAAAGTAGACCAGGCAGTAGACCAAAAATCAATGTGGAGATCAATTAAAACATTAGTTCTTAACGAAGAGAAAAATGAAATAAATAAAATTGTGATAAATGGAAGAACTATAATAAACAAACAAGAAATCGCAAACGTTCTAAACAAATTCTTTGTGGACAGTGTTGAGTGTATAAATGCAAATATTCCTTATGTACAATATAAAAATCTACTTGAAAGAAGTGAAAATAATTTTAAATTTCAGTTGTTAAATTTAAATGACTTAAAAACTATAATGAAAAAAATGAATAACAAAAAAGACTAAATTTCTTTCCGTGAGGATGTTGTCTAGCGCGTTTGAGATAATTGGACCAACATTTCTTCAAATTATAAATGAATCTTTACGTTCTGGAATTTTTCCAGATTGCTGGAAAGAATCCACAGTGGTACCGATTGAGAAAGTGAAAAATGCTGTAACCCCAGAAAACTTCAGACCCATCAATATGTTAATGACAGAAAGCAAAATTATTGAAAAAATTGTTCATTCACAAGTAGAGGATTATATGGAATCGCACTCGTTGCTCTCTGACTACCAATCTGGATTTAGAAAACAACATAATTGTGAAGCGCTGTTGAATCTTGTTGTTGCACAGTGGAAGTCGGAAACACAAGATAAAAAAGTCATAGTAGCCGTTTTTCTTGATCTACAAAGAGCCTTTGAAACTATTGACAGAAATATACTACTACAGAAGCGGCATATGTACGGTATAAGAGAAAACGAACTTAATTAGTTTAAAAGTTATCTTTCGGGAAGAACTCAAAAAACAAAAGTAGCAGAATATGTTTCTGAACCAGCGACAGTTACTTTGGGTGTACCGCAGGGTGCAGTTTTGGGTACACTTCTCTTCATCATTTACATAAACGATATGGAAAAGGTTTTAAATAAATCGAAGATATGCATGTTTGCCGATGATACCTTATTGTATGTGACAGGTGACTCTGCCGAAGAGTGCATTAGTCATCTTAACTCTGATTTAGAAAACGTTGGAAAGTACCTTAAAATGAACAAACTTAAACTTAATACAAATAAAATAAAAGCTATTATAATAAATGGTGAATCTAGCAATAAAATTGTAGTAAAGGGCGAAGAAATTGAATATGTAAAAGAAATTAAATACTTGGGTATTATGCTAGATAATCAGTTGAGATTTGATGTACATATTAATTACATATGCAAGAAGATAGCCAAAAAAATTGGATTTTTCCAAAGAATCCGCAAAAAAACATCATTCAGAAGTGCAATACAAATCTATAATGTTATGATTAAGCCACATTTTGAATATTGTTCAACAATTTTGTTTTTAGGGTCATTGCAAATGACAGAAAGACTACAGAAACTGCAAAATAGAGGAATGAGATGTATATTAAGATGTGGTTTTTTAACACATATAAGGTATATGTTAGATATTTTATGCTGGTTGTCAATAAATCAAAAAACTTTGATGAATGTGATATTATTTATATTTAAAATGAAACATAATTTGCTCCCAAAATATTTAAGTTGTCAGATAGTTTATGTTGCGGATGTACAACCCTATAATTTAAGGAATAATTCAGATTTCCGAGTAGGATACTTTCCAACGAGTAGAGCACAAAACAGTTTGTGGCATAAAGGTTTAAACTTATTTAACAGTTTGCCCAATAGCTTAAAAAATGAGGTAAATAGTAATATATTTAAGAGAAAACTTATAATTTTTATAAAGAATAATTATGATTAAGAAAATAAAAATATGATAGTATGTAAGTTCCTTTTTCTTCTTTTCTTCTCTTATCCCCTTTTCCTTTTGACGTGTTCTTGAATTCATGTCAATCAGGTGGGCGGATTACGCCCACTTTGAATTCCATATCTTCGAACACCAAAACAAGGAAAGGATGAGGAGGAAAAAAAAGAAAAAAAAATTAAATAAACCCTGTTAGAATAAGTTTAGTTTAAGTAAAAAATGTACTGTTTCTTTAAATAGCGAAGAAGCTAAATAAATAAATAAATAAATAAAAAAAAATAAAAAAATAGGCAAAACACAGCGATAGCAAGACTGAAAAAACTTAGAATATACTGTGTGGTCATTTCAACTTCGACCCAGTCGAAGATAATTTCTTAATAGTTTTTAGATCATCTTAAAATGTCTGCAGCGGGAAACTCTTTATCCCCATCATCATCCAGTAACTCATCTTACTTTTAAGAACACTGTGACAATTCGGAAGAAGACAAAGAGTACTTACCCAGCAGCAATGATAATTGCGACAGTTATGACGAAACATATCGTCCTTGCACGTGCAATATACAAACTGCATTCATGCCGAAATATGCAAAAAACACTTATTCATAAACTGCATTTAAATCGTTTCTGCAGGAGTGCGTGTTTGAAGAAAAAGATAATGATGAAATAATATTTTTCTAGAATAATTAAAGCTTTTTGAAATTCCCGACATTGATAATAAAAAACAATTCTTAGAAAATTCAAAAAAGTATTAATTATGAACCAACTTTCATGGTCAATATGTAATATGAAATTCCAAACTGTTTCATGAGTTCTTCCAGCTCCTTCTAATGTTCAAGATATAGTAAAATAGATGAAACCAAAGCAATCCCCGAACCTGTAAACACTTTCTATATCCGAAAACACTCTTTGATTGTAGCTCTTAATATGCGATTTTGATGGTTTGCACGTGAAAAACGACACGGAATTGTTTTCACAGCAACTCAAATCTGTCGAACTTACCTTGATAATTTAACAATATTGAAATCTAAAAACTGAGTCCTCGAGACTTGCTTAACCCTTGGACAAACACATGGTTCTGGCCAGGCATATTTAAATTTTGAGCGTTAATTAAACATACTTCTAGTTTAGGTATTCTATTTTAGAAAAAAAAATCTAAAATATCGTTCCAATACGAAGAAAACTGCAAAAGAGTTCTCCTCGAACAAACACATACGCCTGGCCAGACCCCTATACAATTTGTGTGAAATAAATTATTGTTATACACATTTTGGGTTATTTTTCTGCAAATACAATGCAGATTGTTGTTTCCATGTATTTTTTTATATTTTGGGTTGTTTTTATGTGAATTCAATGCAGGTAGTTTTTGTGTTAATTTTAGAAGAGCTAGATTTATTTGAAGACCAAAGCGGTGAAAACACAGATTTTGTGCCCGAAGATGACGCCTCGGACATTGAATATGAATTGGAAATTGAAGCAAATTAAATATTCGACAGCGATGAAGAATCCGAAGTAGAAAGTGAGAATTCACCAACTCAAGCTGCAGACGGTTTTTTTGCTTGGAAAAGATGGTACCAAGTGGAGTACAGCTGAACCCGCTACAGTGAGATTCCGCCAGCACAACATCATGCGTTTCAGAGGTGGACCAAAAACAAATTCGCTTGAGGTGTTCAAGCTTTTCTTTTCACCGAATATTACGTTCATCATCGTAACACAAACAAATCTATATGGAGAAAAAGTTACACGCAAATGGAACGCAGTACATGCAAACTGCACACCTTTAGTATGGGTTGATATGACAAGTGTTGAGCTTGACGCTTTATTGGGATACTATTGGCTTTTGGTGTCAGTCATAATACTATGCAGCACTCAAGATTGATGTGGCAAACTGATGCACTTCTTATATTCCGTGCAGCCATGTCATATACACGATTTGTTACTTTGATGCGCTGTATTCGATTTGACGATAGTAGTACGCGCGCATTTTGTACTCTCTGCTCCCATTCGTGACATATGGAACTTCTTGAATAACAATCTGGCCAGTAATTTTGAACCATACGAAAGTGTAAACATCGATGAGCAGCTATTTCCATACCGTGGGCGCAAAAAGTTCACGCAATACATGCCGCAAAGTATGGCATAAAAGTATGGTGGGCATGCGATGCGAAAACCAAATATCCGTTGCAAGGAAAACTGTACACTGGTAAAGAGGGAGAACAACGAGTGACAAACCAAGGCGAAAATGTGCTCATGAGTTTGGCTAATCGATACGCCAACAGCGGCAGAACTATTATTGCTGATAATTTATTTGCAACATTAGACGCAGCTAAACGTCTTTCGTCGATTGGACTAGCATACGTTGGCACCATTAGATACAACAAAAGGTGTCTTCCCAAATAATTAAAAAAAAAAAGACAGCAAACGACCAGTGCTTTCATCTGTGTTCGGTTTCTATGATAACCTTGTATCACTGTGCAGCTACGTTCCAAAGAAGAACAAAGCAGTAAATCTACTATCCACTGTGCACTACACCGAGAAAGTTGAAGGCGTAGCAAAAAAACCGGAAGCTATATTATTTTACAATTCAACAAAGGCCGGCGTTGATACAATGGACCAAATGGTAACGCATTACTCTACAAAATGGTCAACCAGACGTTGGCCATTAGCATTTTTTTGCAACATGATAGACGTCATGGGATTAGCCGCTTACATCAGGAACCAGAAATATCATAATTAGCAATGAAAATACAGAAGGAACCAGAAAAGAGAAGCGACGAATGCTCTTGAACATGCTGAGTAAACAATTGGTGCTTGCTAATACTGAAAAAAATCGCATGAACAACAACCATATTTTGGGACAACATTCAACCCGTTTGGCCATTGAATCTTTCTTTGGAAGGCCGTTGAATATTCCCAGCAACATGCTGCCTAACCAACAAAGCGGCCCTAGAACACTGAATTCCAGAAAAGATTGCAGAATTTGTGCCACGCAAGACGAAAAGCTGCGTAGGAAGACACGTTTTTACTGCACCAAATGCACTAATCTCGTGTGCCAACAACATTCTAAAGTTGATTATATGTACTTGTTTTTCATGTATTCCACAAAATGAATACAAATGTTTTTATTTTTAGGTAGCTACATATATCAACAAATCAAAAAAAAAGTTTAAAGACAAAAATAATAAACGATCATACTTAGAAATTCAAAGTTACGGTACCCTTTTTGCCATACAAATGCATAAAAACGTATAGGGGTCTGAACAGGCATATGTGTTTGTTAGAAGGTTTCAGAATATGTGTTGACGGGGGTTAACTGCGTTGCTGCCGCGGCCCCGTTGCCAAACGCCAATAAAATGTTATCAGTGAAACTGCATATGTAAATTGCGGTCGAATACAGAATTCCATGGTTGTGCGACGTATAACTCAAACGCTGTTGAATTTTTCAAATTTAAGTTGTATGTACGCCCCCTTGTCTAACGCCATACAATGTTATCAGTAAAATTGCATGTGCCCCGCATCATTGTAAGAATTGTAAACAAATACTGTTTTCCGAGTGTTGTTTATGAAGTTAACTCAAAGAACCGTTAGTTGGTTTTTCAGTTATTCTTACGTTTCCTTACATATTTCAAGTAGTTGCAATGAATGTGGTTTAAATGCTGGGCACGAATTTAGAAGGTATTGAGGACAAGTTCCAATAAATTTTCTTCCACATGTATCTAGTAAAATGTCTTTGAATAGATTCAATTCTATTGGAGTGCTGGAGATAATAAGGGTTTCAGATTGTAGAGCAGTATTCCAATTGAGGCCTTACGAGTGATGAGTAGAGGTTTTTGAGGGTATAAGGATCTGACAATTTCTTTGAGTTCCTTTTTGAGATGCCTAGTATTGAATTTGCTTTGGCTAGAATAAAATCTAAATTATCTCTGAAGTTCAGCCTTTGGTCAAGGATATCTCCTAAATCTTTCTTTAGTGTAGGTCTACCCAGAATTTACTTAATAAGTAGATTTTACAGACCACCTTTTTACAGAGCATTTTATGAGAATTTATGATTTTTAGGTTGAGTTAATTTTAAATTAATACTATTTGTCCCTCAATTATTTGTTTTAATTTTTTAGTTTTTTCGTAAATTAAGATCAATTGGTTTAGATAAACTTCACGAGCATTTATGTGAAGAAATTTTGTGGCTCCTTATGAGCAGCTCGGACAACTCGCGATAAGAAAAAATTTAAGTTCCCATTTTTTAAAAATTCGATTTGTTTTTAAGTTAGATAATCTATATACAGTGTTGCGCAAAACAATAGCAACAAAATTGGTACGCTGCTACAAAATCGAGTATCTTTTTAAATATTAGGGACACACAAAACTGATTATAGGAACCAAAGCATATATTCATACATCATATTAAAAACACATCATATTCAAATTTCGTTTTGTTTTCTTTATTAAATTTAAAATTAATGTGACTACATTCAGTTTGTCTGAGAGCAAAACAAAAGCAACATAATTAATATTTGGTGTAAGATCCATTAATCTTGATAACCGCTGCACATATCGACTCTATTAAAGTAGATATGTTAGTATTAGGTATATGTTCCCAATTAAGTTTCAGGGCTTCATACAGTGCAGTCTTATTGGAAAACCTTTGACCAGAAACTTTTGCCTGCAAAGTCCCAAAAAGATTTTCAATGGGATTCAAGTCATTGTGATTGTGCCGGCCAATCAAGGACTTGAATTCCATTGCCTCTAATGTAATCTTTGATGAGCTTTGAAGTGTGCTCCTGGTTTTGTCGGGCTGAAACGTTCACTGAAGCGACATATTCCACTCTGAATGTGGTCGCATCTTGCTTTCTAAAATGTCATTATATACAAATCGATCCATAATTCCATCGATTTTTTGAAATGGTTCAACTTCATTATAGGTAAAACAAGCCCAGACCATAATGCCACCGCCTCCGTATTTGAAATTTATTTTGCAGTTTCGGGCTTCAAGTCGTGTACCTGGGTGGCGCCGTACCGTGCACATCCCATCTGAATTAATCAAGTTGAACTTTGATTCATCGCTAAAAAAACGGTTCTCGATTTTTGAACGGTCCAATTTAGGTGCTCTTTTGGAATACTGAGTCTAAAAAACAATTAATTGCAACTAGTTGTCACAATTTCAGACAAAATTGTTTAAATTTCGTATAAGTAATCAACAGATCCAATTTGTTACAAAAATAAAATGTCTTGGTATTATCATTGATAGCCAATTAAACTTTAACTGTCATATTGATTCTTTAAGCTCCAAAATTGGATCCACACTAAGAAAGCTATACAGTACTAATTTGTTCTTACCATTAAATGTTAAATATAAAATCGGTCATGCTCTTCTCATGTCAAATGTCACTTATTGCTTAGAAGTCTTTTCGGGTACTTTTTCTTATAATATACGAAAAATTGAAGTAATTGTGAACAAAATTGTACGTTTCGTGTATGGAGTTAGCAGACGTGTTCACATATCTACATACGTTGCTAAGTTTCTAAAACTATCATGCCGTACTTTTATAAATGTAAGAATACTATTGAGTTTTTATAAACTCATGAAAACTAATGTTCCGTCATACTTGTTTCAGAAATTTGCCTTGAGTCGTTCCACTAGAAACACTCAAATATTAATTCCTAGAATCTCATCATCGACATTTGAACGATCTTTTCTAGTTCGCACAGCTCGTTGTTGGAACAGGCTGCCCAATTCAATGCGTACTTTTTCGAGAACCTTGAACGTATTTAAGAGCAACCTTTTCGAACACTTTGAAGTTAATATCTAATAACTTTTTTTGTCATTAATCTTTCATTTATTTTTCAGTGGACTTCTGCTTTATCTTAATGATTTTATGGTTACTGGTAACAGTTGTCTTGTGTTGTATTATGTGTTTATATATGTGATAGGGAAATCGAACATTTTAGGTGCATGCATGTTTTGTTATTAAGTTTTACTTGAACATTGAGATGACTTGTAATATAATAATTGGCCAATAAGGCTTTTGTGTTACAACTGAATGAATAAAAATAAATAAATTAATTAAATTGTAACACCTCACCTTGTTTTTTATGCTTAGCTGTAAGCAAAGGTTTCTCTGCCGGTCTGTAACTTCTTTACTCGTTCTCAACGGCTCGTTTTCAAACAGTGCTGTGGTGGATATCTGAATCAAGTGTCCGAACAACCTCTTTGGATGTGGCAAATGCATTTCTTTTGAACACACCACAAATGTTCCTGTCATCACGCAGCGATGTCTTCCGCTGTCGCACTCTTTAATGTACCGTTGTTACGTCTTTTGTAAAGGTATATTCTTTTATTAATCTGCAAACTATTGACCGATTAATATCAAACTGTTTCACGTTAGATATCTGCGAATTTTCATTTTTATATTCGGAAATAATTTTTAATATAAGAGTTTCACAGTATTTAAAACGCGCCATTATAAATGCAACGGTCAATGTCACAACTAGCACAAAAAAAAACTAAACTTAAATGTTTATGACTTACAAACAACACGTGCTTTACAATAACGGAACTTTTACCAATAATTCTTGGAACTTCTGTTCTCTTTTTAAATTTTTCAAGTTTTGTTGCTTTTGTTTTGCTCACAGACAAATTGAATGTAGTCACATTAATTTTAAATTTAATAAAAAAAACAAAACCAAATTTGAATTTGATTTGATTTATATATGATGTATGATTATATGCTTTGATTCCTATAATCATTTTTGTGTGTCCCCAATATTAAAAAAGATACACGATTATGTTGCAGCAACCTTATTTTGTTGCTATTGTTTTGCGCAACACTGTATATAAAATAGGATGTGTGTATGTATGTAACGTATGGACTCCAAAACGGCTGGGCCGATTTTGATGAAATTTTCAGGTAATGTTGATCTTGGTACGGTGGGTAACATAGGCTATATTTGGACCCGATAGGTGGCGCTGGGGTAGACTTATATCGAAAATTTGAATTTATGGACCAATTTAACTGAAATTCAGAATGTATGTTTGTTTGATCATAAGAAAATAATTTGTGTATAAATGGACCCGATAAGTGGCGCTGGGGTGGACTTATATCGAAAATTTGAATTTATGGACCAATTTCACTGAAATTCAGAATGTATGTTTGTTTGATCATAAGAAAATAATTTGTGTATAAATGGACACGGCAGGTGGCGCTGGGGTGGACTTATTTCGAAAATTCGATGGCGTGAAAAATATATAAATACTTTTAATTTTATTTTATAACGAGGGGAGTAGCGAAGCACACCGGGTTCAGCTAGTATTATACATAAAAAGAAAGTTACTATTATAGTATTGTCGGCATTTATTATTTAGTACAAGTGTAATGATAAAATACATTAATGTTTTTTGCCATAATTGAAGATGAACGGAAACTCAAAATTTACATTTTTTTAATCGTTTGTATTAGGGCCTTCTAAATTCAATTCAGTTTTTTATTTTCCTACAAAAACAATTGTGGGTATCAAGAGAAAGGTGATGCTGTCACCTATTCACCGAGCCATCAATCTTAAAAATACATGCATTACTTTTGAAGATATAACATTTTTCGTATTAAGCACACTATATATGCTGAATAATATACGTATTAAGGTTCACCCTTTTACGAAATTATATTCAGAAGTACTGTAGACAGCGTAATCGGTGTTGGAGTTACTGAGGGGTGTAATCCCTAAGCGGCGGCCGAAGTCCGCCTATTACAAGTGTGCATAATAAGTAAAATGTTATATTTTCAAAAGAAATGCATGCATTTTTAAGATTGATTGCTCGATGATTAGGTGACAGCATTACCTTTCTTTTAATTTTGTAGGAAATTGCATAATTCTTACTTTTGTAGAAAAAAAATCACAAGTTTTTCAGGCCAATTTTTACAAATTTGGACTCCTATAACTTCTAAACGCCTTGAGGGCGGCCTGAAATTTTTACGGAATTGAACTTAGAAGTCCTTAATACATACGATTAAAAAAAACGAGTTTCCGTCCATCTTCAATTATTCCTTTTTTTTTCTGGTAATAACGACATATTCTTATTTATGACGAGCCTATGAATATACTTTTGCAACAAGAACGTCATAATCCTAAGTGGACAAGGTTTCTGCTTTATTAAAACTCATAAAAACATAAACAACGCCTATTCATGTATAGTTATTCTGAAAGAGCTTAATAGTAAATCCGCTTCCTAGGCGTTCTTTAATTTTTAAAAATTCTTTAAAAATAAAAGCACAACTAAAACTTAAAATGCGTTTTCTACAACATGACGTTTTTTTGAGCGGTCTTTCTTCCAGCAATTGAGCGATATACTTACATTGAAATTTACGTATATTACACTTCTTAAATGTTAATTTTGCATCGACATTATTTTTAAAAATATTATTTGTACAAATCATATTTTGAGACTATACCTACTTAAATATTTATAAGTACGTAAATACACACAATACACATTAATTTATTAATCATTTTGTTTTTAAGTGATGTCAAATAAATGAGTACCTCAAATTAAAAAATTTACCTAAAAACCGATTTTTATCACGGACCAATGTTAACTACCTTAAAGGGCTAAATACATAAAGGCTTGATTACCCAAGCGTAACGTGTGGTGGTGCAGCGGGGTGTAGCGCAGTGCGACGTTGCCTCGAGGATAAGCGATTACCGAAATCGTAGTGCAGGTGCCGTAGTGGAGGGCACTCATTTTATTCTAGTAGTCTTACTAACTTCTCCTTTTCAATAACAGACTGCATCCTTTCTTATATAGTATAAAAATTTACAATTTTGTTAAGTTAAACAAAGTTTTTCGCTAGTCCCACAGCTGTCGAACTGTCAAAAATCGTAACGTTGCGTAGAAATCTATTTTCTACAGACTTCTACGCTGCGTCACGCCACGTTTTGATTTCGGTAACGACTTGTACACATTTATCATTAAACTGGGGCCGAATTACAGCATCCGTGATCGAGCAAAATTACGAAGGGCACGACGAGACAAGTGCCTATCAATCTGGTACAATTTTACTCGATCACGGATGCTGTAATTCGGCCCCTGATTTTAGCTTGACAGTTGGCAACGTCGCGTTACGTTACCTTACGCTTGGGTAATCAAGCCTTAACTAACATGCACGCATAGATTGCTTTAATACATACTTTGTGAATAACATAGTTCACATGTATTAATGATGTATGCATTTCTTAATTGACTCTTATGGTCCAGTTATCCTCGCATGCAACGCAGATAAGCAGCTAGCACACAGGAAAATGAATGGTGATTATGCGACACATAGTCAAAATAAAACAATAAAAAAATAATAAAACTATTTTACTTTAAAAAATGACCGTACTTTGTCAAACAAATTTACAACTTTACATCTGGGGCCGAATTACAGCATCCGTGATCGAGCAAAATTACGAAGTACATGACGAGACAAGTTCTTGTCAATCTTATACCATTTTGCTCGATCACGGATGCTGTACTTCGGCACCTGTTTTGCCAAAACGTCAAATGCATAGAAGAATATACAGAAGTCAAACTGAAATAGATCTTCTATGTTTATCTATGTAGTCAGAGATGCATTGCTGCTTTTATCTGAGCATTTCCATGTTGTGCATAATCAGGTACACAGAAATCCCATTAAGGTACTATTACAGTGTGCAGCTATAAAAAACATTTTTTTATTACCCTGAAAGACACTGCTAACCGAAACTTTAACACATTCACAAAAAAATTTTAGTATTCACTAACACATATGCATGGTATTTTGTTATTAAAATGGCGGTACAAAATACTATTAGTTATTAAATCTATTATTTAACAGGCAGCAATTCAGTTGTACATCACTGTTTTCTCTTATTGGTATGGTAGACAGAGATAAATGGTTTTCTTTGTGTTCTACTTGTCTTTGTCTTGTTCTTTCTTATGAGAAAAATAAATTTGATGTTCACACAATTTAGAAAATTTTCAAACGAACGATTTATAAAGTGTAACAGCACGTAAGTACTTTTAATTACGAAATATATTAAAAAAAATATTACATATTGTAAGAATAATTATATTTTAAGACTCTTTTAGTTAAATAAAAGAAGCAGGTGGTTGTCACGTGCAGGTGATAGTTGCTGCTCCGAGTGCTACTGGCATACCATTGACTGCAGCTCCACAACCGCAGGCTCAAGTACACCAGCAGTCACCTCTACTGCTCAATAAAATGGAAATATTACGACTTGCATTGCGTACTGCTAACTTTGGCATTCAGCAGCAAACTTTGGTGCAACAAAATACTTCGCTAACAAGTGTTTGACCACCGTAGCCATAGCCAATCCAATATTTCTCGCCCGAAAAGCAGGAGCTGCTAGCATGCCTATCACGAATACTTTTGCTGCTATTACACACAGTGTTTCCAAGTGGATTTGTTAATGGAGCTATGCAGCAATTTTCAATATGCAATTTTAAATACAAATTAAAAATAAATGTGCTCATATAGCTTAAAAATAATAGGGAATTAACCAGGCATTTAAATGGTAGACATAACTGGTGTACTTGATATACTTACTTACTTAGTTGGCGCTACAACCGTATGTACCGCTGGGTACCGAATCGAATGTTTTCTTCACTGGAGCATCGTCTTTCATGCGCTGAGCATGACCACGCCAGCAAAGCCGCTCGATTTTAATGCGCTTGACTATGTCGATGTCAGCGTACAGCTCATACAGTTCATCATTCTACCGTATTCGGTACTCGCCATTGACGCAGATTGGTCCGTAGATCTTAAGAAAAATCTTTCTCTCGAATGCTCCTAAAGTCTTTTCATCTAAACTGCTCAGCGTCCAGGTTTGTGATGCGTAAAGTAGGACGGGCATGATGAGTGATTTATAGAGCGTGATTTTCGTTCGTCGAGAGAGGGCTCTGCTTCTCAATTGCCTACTGAGCCCAAAGTAACACCTGTTGGCAAGAGTTATTCTTCGTTTGATCTCAATGCTGATGTCGTTGGTTGAATTAATGCTGGATCCCAGATAAACGAAGTTCTTCACAACCTCGAATGAGGTATTGTCAACGGTAACGTGGGTTCCAAGACGCTGGGACTGTTTGTTTGTTGACACCAAGTATTTCGTCTTATCTGCATTCACTGACAGACCCATTCGACTTGACTCTCTTTCTAATCTGGAAAATGCTGCACTGACTTCGCGCGTATTATGGCCAATGATATCTATGTCATCAGCATACGCAAGCAGCATAACACTCTTGTAGAATATTGTGCCACTACGTCTCAGATCAGCAGCTCGGATGATCTTTTCCATCATTAGGTTGAAAAAGTCGCACGTCGTAGCGTGAAAATCTGGTCGATGGTGGACTTTCCAGGTCTGAAGCCACACTGATAAGGTCCGATCAGTTCGTTTACAATGGGCTTCAATCTTTCACATAAAACGCTCGACAGGACCTTATATGCGATATTAAGAAGGCTTATCCCACGGTAATTGGCACAGATAGTGGGATCGCCTTTCTTGTGGATTGGGCAGAGCACACTGAGATTCCAATCGTTCGGAATGCATTCTTCCGACCATATTCTGCATAGAAGCTCGTGAATGCATTTAAGTAGAGCTTCGCCTCCGTTCTTAAACAGCTCAGCAGGTAAGCCATCAGCTCCCGCGGCTTTGTTACTTTTAAGCCGAGCTATAGCTGTCAGAACTTTATCATAGTCGGGCAGCGGAACCTCAACGGTGTTATCCAAAATTGGGGTTTCCGGAATATCATCTCTATTGGCGGGATTGTTGTCAGCGTCGCCATTTAGAAGCTTAGAGAAGTGTTCCCTTCATAACGTCAGTGTACTCTGGACATCTGTCACTAGATTCCCGTTTTCATCCTTGCAGGAAGAGGCCCCGGTTTTAAAACCATCGGCAAGGCGTCTTATTTTTTGGAAAAATTTTCGGGCCTCATTCCTGTCACCATACATCTCAATCTTCTCTTGCTCGCGCTTTTCTGCCTCTCTTTTTTTCCACCTGAAAATATGTCTCTGTTCCTTCCTCTTTTCTTTGTATTGCTCCTTAGCAGCGCGCGTTACAACCGACTGCAAGGTGGCTTTGTAGGCGGCATCTTTCTCTGCAGTGGCATCGCGAAACTCCTGGTCGTACCACTGGTTTCGGCGAGGGCGTTGGTACACTCAAAAAAAACTGTAGTAAAATTTACTACACAATGTGTATTTACTTCGTATATATGTAGTTTTATTTATTTTTAAATACACATGTAGTTATTCAATATATTTTTACTGAATTTACATTTAAGTAATTAATACTACACGAAGTAGTTGCATGTAGTAAGTAGTTGTTTACATACATTTATTTAAATAAAAAATATCTACATTAAAATAATTTGCATAATATGTAATTGATAGCAATTGTATTTATTTCAACTAAAATAATTATAAAAGGTTCGTGATGAAGAGCTGAGGTAAGTATACTTCTTAAAATGAATTTTTTTAATGCAAAAATTCTTTGATCTTCTTATAATAAAAGCAATATTTGTACTGTGGCAGAAAACGTTTTGAAGTTTTTTTTAATTAATAAATGAAAAACATTTAATTTTAATTTAAATGTATTTATTTTCTGTAGTTAAAAAATATGTAGTAAAAGTAAATAATTAAAATTAGTAAAAATAATTACATTTTTATTTGTACGGTGAGTGCCTAATTTACATTTGTTTTAAATACATTTTTATTTATTTTTACAACGGGATTTTTTTGGGTGTAGCCAATCACCTCTTCAGCAGCCGCACGCATGGAGTTGGAAATGTGTGTCCACTGCACGCATATATCAGCGATTGGAGGAGTGCTTTGAAGCAGGATTGAGAGTCGAGTGGTGAAAGCATCGGCTGTCTGTTATTGTCGACGTCTAGCTTTCTCTGTGTAGGGTTGCGCACAGACGTGTACGGATCTTGGCTGCAACAAGATAGTGATCCGAGTCAATGTTTGCACCACGGATCGTGCGTACATCCAATACACTGGAAGAGTGCCTTCCGTCGATCAAAACGTGATCAATTTGATTCTTGGTTTTTTGATCAGGGGACATCCAGGTGTTGAATTTTATTTAGGATCGTTTTATTGTGTTATAGCGGCAGAGTTTGCCTTCGCTATAGACTGCAGTGTTTGCCGACTTGAACAATGTCCAAGGCAAACAGAGACGTTTAAAATAAGCTTAACAAGGCAGAGATCTGCCAGCTTGTGTAGTTAATTAAAGTCTGATTTATTGTTGGCCATCTCGGCTCTTTTATAACATTTTTACAAAACTAACTTAGTAGTCTTAATCTATGGTTATACTTCTCTAGTTAGTTAATATACTTATAACCTATGTTGCGCTTCGTTCTTGCATATTGAATTTGAATCATCGAAAATTCAAATTACATATTTTTGGTTTGACGAATGATAATTTGGCACGGTTAACAATATTGAGTGAGTAATGAAAATATTCCCATACACTGAGTGCAGCACACGCCGATAATGCAGTGCTAACTCAATATGTTGCTGTTTATAACAACGAAACTTAGGGTCGGCAGTGTGTATAACGAGAGCACACTACACCCTCATCCTTAAGAGAAATATTAGGGGTTACAATAATTTTTCTTAAACACGTCATCTTTTCTCGAAATATATGTAATAAATTGTATTAAAATATTAAATTAAATATAATTAAAGTATTAAATTATTGCCTTATATGGTTTAAGTTGGTTATTGTGTACTTTCTTATGTACTCCATTATAATCTATTACAGTATTAACTCCTAATCTATCTAATATTCTAAATGGGCCCTTGTACGGTAATTGTTCTTTATTCCTATCTTCTATTTTAAGTAAAACTAAATCTCATATTTCTGCTCTTAGTGTATTTGTGTAGTCCAAATTCTTATTAGTACGCTTTTGTTTAGCTCGTATGAGCATTTCTTTTGCCTTATTTAGAGCAAAATTATTTAGAGTACGCATCTCGCTCAGGTAACTTTCGAAATCATAAAACCTTGTTTGTGAATTGTAAATGTCATTTGGTAATGACGCTAGTTTTCCGTATACTAATTCATGTGGTGTGTATCCTGTGTCTGATTCGTGGTCAGTAGCTGTTGTCAATAAAAATTCGTTTAGCACCCTATGGTTTGTTTCGAGAGAGCCTATTGTCTGGTGATGGTATGGTGTCGAAAATATTTGTTCGATCTTCAAAAGCTTGCATATTTTGCGCATTAGTTCATTTTTGAATTCAGTGCCGTTGTCTGATTTCAACACCTGAAATTGGCCATCTTTTAGAATTACTTGCTCAACCAATGTTCTTGCAACAGTGTTTGCATCTTTTGTCGACATTGGGTGTGCAATTACAAATTTTGTCAGTTCGCATTGTATTGTCAGTATGTAGCGGTACTCGTTTGAAATTCGTAATGGTCCTACAGTGTGAATTGACAATGTCTGAAAACTATTGCTAGGGATGTCTGTTAGCATGAGTGGTTCTTTTGTGTGAAGTGTTTGTTTACTTTTTGCACATATATCACAGCGTGACACTAAGTTCTTTACCATCTTGCCCATGTTTTTCCAAACATATCTTTGATTTAGTTTTATTAGTGTTTTTCTGACACCTAGGTGGCCTGTGTTATGGTAATCGTTGATTAGTTTGAATTTCGTAAGGTGATCTTGTACCCTTTCTGGTGGGTCATAAATTAGTATTTTTAATTGAGGACTTTGAGGATTTTTCCCTTTTTGAATATTTTGTTGCATCTTTGTATAAGCTTCGTTAAATTCTTTATTTGTATACAATTTGAATATTTTATCATTGTTGGCTAGCGCTAGTTCTTCAATATTCTCGTTTTTCATTTTAGAAATCAGTTTCTTCAAAATAGAATCTAGATTCGTTGAATTATCGCTGTATCCCGCATACATTTTTAAATTATTATGTTTAGATCTTAGCTTCTCCGAAAACGAAACTGGTTTCGATGGATTATCGCTAATCGCTACGTGCACTATATTACTTTCAATATGTACTTTACTTTCATTATTATTGGCCATATAAAACTTTAAGTTCTTCATATTCTTGACGTCACTAATGGATGTACAATCCTATATCAGAAGTTGATCAGACTTCTGGGTATTGTCACCATCTACAAAGATTTTTTCATTGCTATTATCATTTGCCTCATTATTTTTAATGGCTTCTTTATTTGCCATGCCTCTTGGAATAATTAATGTTCTTTTTATTTTTTCATCGTTTTCTTGTGATATCATTTCTTTTAAAGTTTCAGAGTCCAGTTGGATTCTTGAGAGTGCGTCTGCGTTAGTGTTCATGCTACCTTTTTTGTACATTATGTCATAGTCATAGTCACAAAGCTCTAGTCGAATCCGCGGCATTTATCAGTATCTTCACTTGTGATAAGATGTCCTAAATATACTACTTTAGGACGCAAAAACAACATTTGGCCGCATTTAATTTTAAATTATGTCTTTGAAGTCTTTCTAATACTTTTATTAGATTTTGGTTGTGGTGATTTATGCTACATCCATGGATAATTATGTCATCCACGTAAAGAAATGCATTTGATTCCAAGTCTGCAAGTGCAATAGTGAGCATCCGTTGGAAACTGTTTGAAGAGATCTTTAGTCCAAAAGGTAGTAGTTTAAATTGAAAATGTCCGTTTGTTGTAGAAAAAGCTGTCAAAGGTCGTGATTCGTTCTCTAGTTCCATTTGATGAAATGAACTGGTGATATCGAGTGTTGAGAACCATTTTGCTCTACCTAATTTGTCTAGAATATGTTCTAGTCTCATTAAAGGGAACTTGTCATTGACAATTTTGTCGTTTAACTATAAAGTTAAGTTTAAACTTTTAAACTTTTAAAAGTCTACTGCAAGTCTCAATTTCTTTTTGTCCGCCGTGTTCTTTTTGGTACTAGAAGGAGTGCAGCATTGTATGGACTGAGCGATGGTTCGATAATATCGTCCTTTAGCATTTTCTGAACTTGTTCATTTATAACGTCTGTTTGAATGTGTGGCAGTCTGTAGTTTTTGATGTATACTGGTATGTTGTCTGTTGTCGTGATGTGTTGTTTATAAAAATTATTAGTTGTTAGAGGTTCGTTATCTAGGTGGAATACGTATTTTTTGAAAATAATATGTAGTTCGTCTTTAATTTTTGTGTCATTACATTGTATGTCTAATGTTTCCAAGATCTTACTTAAACGTTTTTGTGAGTGTGTATGTTTTTTACTATTATAATTTAAAATGTCGTATTTGTCTAAAGAATCAGTTTCCAACTCAATACCATTTAATATTACTTCGTCATTTGTTGTATTTAAAATTTTTAGGAGTGTCATGCCGTTTTTCGGAGCTATTGAATTACTAAGAAAAATACCTTCTTGTATCTCTTTATTAAAAATCACCTTATCTTCGGTTAGTTGTAATCTGATCGGTTGAATAATTTCTGTTCTTGGTGGCACTTTTATTATTAGTGTGTTATGTAATTTCAAGTGCATTGGTAATATTATATGTGACTCATTAATTAAAATTGAAATAACGAATGTTTCATAGTCAATTTTGCAAAGAAACTTATTCAGAAAATCTCTGCCTAATATACCATCGGTTTCGATTGGAAATTCTGAATTTACCAATTGAAACTCATGTTCTTAAGATTCCTCCCCAAAATTAAGTTTTAGATTTATACTACCTAATGAAAAAATTTCTTCGTTTGTAATACCAGTTAACTTTCATTTTTCGTCTGGGTTATAAAAATCGTCATCTACTTTTTTACTGATTTTGCATAAAGAAATATCAGCACCTGTATCAATCAGAAATGTCATAATGTTATTCTTGTATTTTATTTTTGTAAAGTTAGAATTTGTATCCGAAATTTTAAAAAACTTTAATTTTGGCTGTCCGAAAAAACTGTGTTTTCCGCACTGTTTACTATGTGTATGTTTCGGTTTGTATGTTGTTTGTGTATCTGTTATTGTGGTTCCTATTTCGATTGCTGTTTGTGTATCTGTTGTTATGGTTCCTATTTCGGTTGCTGTTTCGGTCTTGGTTAGCATAATTATTGTTGTTTCTGGCGAAGTTGTTGTTGTGGTTCATATTTCTGTAATTGTAATTGTTTTGATTTTGGTGTCTATTAAAATTGTTGTTGTATCTTGTTGGTTTATTGTACCTATTGTTTGAGTTGAAGGTAGTAAAATTACGTTGTGTGTGTGGATTTTGTCTTGAATTATAGCGGGTATTAGCATTGTTTCGAGGCTGATTGAATGACCGCTGAAAGTGCATGATTGCATTTGGGGAAGTCATTGACTCATTTTCTAGTTCGAGTGCTAATTCTGCGGCTTCCAATAAATCTTTTGGTCGTGCAGCGAAAATGGTTGGTTTCAAGTTTTCATTTAGACCTTTCTTAAATGCGTCGAGTGCAATTTTGTTATTGCATTTTATTATGACGTTTTTCTCGAGTTCTGTGGCTTGAGTTCCTAAACTTTCGATTCCTAGTCTGTTTAGTCCTTCTATTATATCGAGTAGTTTTTCTTTGTATGTATGTATTTTTAAGTTCCGTTGTTGTAAATTGCTAAGTTTTGTCTGTAGTTGTGCTATTGTTGTGTTGTCTTTGTATCTGCTTTTTAATTGTTGTTTTAGAGTTTCAAAGTTTGATGGTTGTGACCAGCTACCTAATGAGGTGCGTACATTAGCCGTTAATTTTGCATGGTAAACATATTGTAAGGAGTCCATTTTACAATCATTGCTTAATGTTTTGTTTATGAGTTCGGCTGTTATAATGAAACTATCTAAATTCCTAAAATAACCTGAAAAAGTGGGTAATGCCTTTGAGGCAGTTTCTAAACTAAAGGATGCCGTTATTGGTGTTTGTTCTGTATCAGATTTTTCTTCTTCTTCTTCTAATTCATTATGGTCTTCAGCTGTTTTAAGTTGTTCTAAAATTAATTTTTGGGAATTTAAATGAATGTTACTGAACTCTAATTTTAAAGCTACTAATTTTTTGCTATCTTTGTTTTGACTTGCTAATAAGTCAAATGGTTCTTTTAAATCTTCTAGCTGTTGCTGTTTTGATATTAATGTGGCTCTTGTGTAGCCTCTAGCATAACTTTTTCTTATATTTTTATAAATTCTTTCTACCTCTTTAATTATTTTTTCCATTTGTGGTGTATTTTACAAAATATTTTTTTTTTGCATGATTATTAGGATGAATTTACATTGTACTGTTGTGTTGATGTTTAATTTTTTGCTTAATTGTTTTTTTAAGTATTTTTTAAAAAACACAGCTATGTAATGTAATATAACTATAAAAATGTTAATTGTGTCGGTTTTGTTACTGTTACTGCTGTTGTTGTTGTTGTTAGCGTTCATCATCACGATCTCTTCTTGCACCATCTCTGCGTCTTCTGTTTGCGAGCTGACTACCGCTCCTGATGTTGCCAAAATAGTACCCACGAAAGGAACGCATATTTATTTTATTTTTTTGTGTTAAGCTGCTTGTCAATTTCTGCCCATATCGCAGTTGAGATGTCCCAGCTTGGTTGCTGTTGTTTTTGAGTGATGGCCAAAAGGTGTGCCAAGCGTTTGCGAAGTTTAAATTTTAAGCCACCGCGCTTTTTTTGTATTTTCGGTATGTCCACTTTTGGGTATGCTGTCAGCTTTTCTTCGGTTCGTTGGAGTTGGCGTTTTCGGTACTCCTCTATCGTCAGTGCCTTTGGACCGATGCGTAGTGGCACATAGACTGGAACAGGTATTTTCGGTGCTATTGTTGTCGGCTGCGGAATGTACTCGTCCATCAATAAAATTTCGATGCACCAAAAAATGTATTTTACAGGACTCCAAGTCGGAGTGGCAAGATCGCCATGTTATATTTTATTTAGGATCGTTTTATTATGTTATAGCGGCAGAGTTTGCCTTCACTATAGACTGCAGTGTTTGCCGACTTGAACTATGTCCAAGGCAAACAGAGACGTTTAAAATAAGCTGAACAAGGCAGAGATCTGCCAGTTTGTGTAGTTAATTAAAGTCTTATTTATTGTTGGCCATCTCGGTTTTTTTATAATATTTTTACAAAACTTACTTAGTAGTCTTAATCTATGGTCATACTTCTCTAATTAGTTAATATACTTATAACCTATGTTGCGTTTCGTTCTTGCATATTGAATTTGAATCATCGAAAGGATTCAAATTACATATTTTTGTACAATATCGAGTGTACAATATTTGTCAACAATATTGAGTGAGTAATGAAAATATTCGCATGTACTGAGTGCAGCACACGCCGATAATGCAGTGCTAACTTATTAGTCACTCAATATGTTGCTGTTTATAACAACGAAACTTAGGGTCGGCAGTGTGTATAACGAGAGCACACTACACCCTCATCCTTAAGAGAAAAATTAGGGGTTACAATAATTTTTCTTAAACACGTCATCTTTTCTCGAAATATATGTAATAAATTGTATTAAAATATTAAATTAAATATAAATAAAGTATTAAATTATTGCCTTATATGGTTTAAGTTGGTTATTGTGTACTTTCTTATGTACTCCATTATAATCTATTACAGTATTAACTCCTAATCTATCTAATATTCTAAATGGGCCCTTGTACGGTAATTGTTCTTTATTCCTATCTTCTATTTTAAGTAAAACTAAATCTCATATTTCTGCTCTTAGTGTATTTGTGTAGTCCAAATTCTTATTAGTACGCTTTTGTTTAGCTCGTATGAGCATTTCTTTTGCCTTATTTAGAGCAAAATTATTTAGAGTACGCATCTCGCTCAGGGAACTTTCGAAATCATAAAACCTTGTTTGTGAATTGTAAATGTCATTTGGTAATGACGCTAGTTTTCCGTATACTAATTCATGTGGTGTGCATCCTGTGTCTGATTCGTGGTCAGTAGCTGTTGTCAATAAAAATTCGTTTAGCACCCTATGGTTTCTTTCGAGAGAGCCTATTGTCTGGTGATGGTATGGTGTCGAAAATATTTGTTCGATCTTCAAAAGCTTGCATATTTTGCGCATTAGTTCATTTTTGAATTCAGTGCCGTTGTCTGATCTCAACACCTGAAAGTGGCAATCTTTTAGAATTACTTGCTCAACCAATGTTCTTGCAACAGTGTTTGCATCTTTTGTCGACATTGGGTGTGCAATTACAAATTTTGTCAGTTCGCATTGTATTGTCAGTATGTAGCGGTACTCGTTTGAAATTCGTAATGGTCCTACAGTGTGAATTGACAATGTCTGAAAACTATTGCTAGGGATGTCTGTTAGCATGAGTGGTTCTTTTGTGTGAAGTGTTTGTTTACTTTTTGCACATATATCACAGCGTGACACTAAGTTCTTTACCATATTGCCCATGTTTTTCCAAACATATCTTTGTTTTAGTTTTATTAGTGTTTTTCTGACACCTGTGGCCTGTGTTATGGTAATCGTTGATTAGTTTGAATTTCGTAAGGTCATCTTGTACCCTTTTTGGTGGGTCATAAATTAGTATTTTTAATTGAGGACTTTGAGGATTTTTCCCTTTTTGAATATTTTGTTGCATCTTTGTATAAGCTTCGTTAAATTCTTTATTTGTATACAATTTGAATATTTTATCATTGTTGGCTAGCGCTAGTTCTTCAATATTCTCGTTTTTCATTTTAGAAATCAGTTTCTTCAAAATAGAATCTAGATTCGTTGAATTATCGCTGTATCCCGCATACATTTTTAAATTATTATGTTTAGATCTTAGCTTCTCCGAAAACGAAACTGGTTTCGATGGATTATCGCTAATCGCTACGTGCACTATATTACTTTCAATATGTACTTTACTTTCATTACTATTGGCCATATAAAACTTTAAGTTCTTCATATTCTTGACGTCACTAATGGATGTACAATCCTATATCAGAAGTTGATCAGACTTCTGGGTATTGTCACCATCTACAAAGATTTTTTCATTGCTATTATCATTTGCCTCATTATTTTTAATGGCTTCTTTATTTGCCATGCCTCTTGTAATAATTAACGTTCTTTTTATTTTTTCATCGTTTTCTTGTGATATCATTTCTTTTAAAGTTTCAGAGTCCAGTTGGATTCTTGAGAGTGCGTCTGCGTTAGTGTTCATGCTACCTTGTTTGTACATTATGTCATAGTCATAGTCACAAATCTCTAGTCGAATTCGCGGCATTTTTGAATAAGGGTTTTTGTGAGTGAATAACGAGATTAGTGGTCTGTGGTCAGTTATAACTTAAAATTTTCTGCCGTAAAGGTATGGCTTGAAAAAGTTTATTCCCCAATGAATAGCTAATAATTCCTTCTCAAGAACTGGTTTATTCAAGTCATGCTTTTGCAAAGATTTGCTGGCATAAGATATTTGTAAATCTTTACCTATTTCGCCTTGTGATAGTACAGCACCTAAGGCATAATTTGAAGCATCAGTTGTTAGAATGAAATGTTTGCTGAAATCTGGGTATTGTAATAAAGGTGGAGTTATTAATTTATCTTTCAATGTGTCGAAAGCTATTTGATGTTCTTCCGACCACGTAAACTTTGTGCCTTTCTTTAAGAGTGTATTTAGGCTCTTTGCAATATCTGCGAAGTTTGGAATGAATTTTCTATAATAGTTGCAAAATGCAACGAATCGCCTAACGTCATCTGCGTTTTTCGGAGTTGGATAATATTTTACAGTATCTTCACTTGTGATAAGATGTCCTAAATATACTACTTCAGGACGCAAAAACAACATTTGGCCGCATTTAATTTTAAATTATGTCTTTGAAGTCTTTCTAATACTTTTATTAGATTTTGGTTGTGGTGATTTATGCTACATCCATGGATAATTATGTCATCCACGTAAAGAAATGCATTTGATTCCAAGTCTGCAAGTGCAATAGTGAGCATCCGTTGGAAACTGTTTGAAGAAATCTTTAGTCCAAAAGGTAGTCGTTTAAATTGAAAATGTCCGTTTGTTGTAGAAAAAGCTGTCAAAGGTCGTGATTCGTTCTCTAGTTCCATTTGATGAAATGAACTGGTGATATCGAGTGTTGAGAACCATTTTGCTCTACCTAATTTGTCTAGAATATGTTCTAGTCTCATTAAAGGGAACTTGTCATTGACAATTTTGTCGTTTAACTATAAAGTTAAGTTTAAACTTTTAAACTTTTAAAAGTCTACTGCAAGTCTCAATTTCTTTTTGTCCGCCGTGTTCTTTTTGGTACTAGAAGGAGTGCAGCATTGTATGGACTGAGCGATGGTTCGATAATATCGTCCTTTAGCATTTTCTGAACTTGTTCATTTATAACGTCTGTTTGAATGTGTGGCAGTCTGTAGTTTTTGATGTATACTGGTATGTTGTCTGTTGTCGTGATGTGTTGTTTATAAAAATTATTAGTTGTTAGAGGTTCGTTATCTAGGTGGAATATGTATTTTTTGAAAATAATATGTAGTTCGTCTTTAATTTTTGTGTCATTACATTGTATGTCTAATGTTTCCAAGATCTTACTTAAACGTTTTTGTGAGTGTGTATGTTTTTTACTATTATAATTTAAAATGTCGTATTTGTCTAAAGAATCAGTTTCCAACTCAATACCATTTAATATTACTTCGTCATTTGTTGTATTTAAAATTTTTAGGAGTGTCATGCCGTTTTTCGGAGCTATTGAATTACTAAGAAAAATACCTTCTTGTATCTCTTTATTAAAAATCACCTTATCTTCGGTTAGTTGTAATCTGATCGGTTGAATAATTTCTGTTCTTGGTGGCACTTTTATTATTAGTGTGTTATGTAATTTCAAGTGCATTGGTAATATTATATGTGACTCATTAATTAAAATTGAAATAACGAATGTTTCATAGTCAATTTTGCAAAGAAACTTATTCAGAAAATCTCTGCCTAATATACCATCGGTTTCGATTGGAAATTCTGAATTTACCAATTGAAACTCATGTTCTTAAGATTCCTCCCCAAAATTAAGTTTTAGATTTATACTACCTAATGAAAAAATTTCTTCGTTTGTAATACCAGTTAACTTTCATTTTTCGTCTGGATTATAAAAATCGTCATCTACTTTTTTACTGATTTTGCATAAAGAAATATCAGCACCTGTATCAATCAGAAATGTCATAATGTTATTCTTGTATTTTATTTTTGTAAAGTAAGAATTTGTATCCGAAATTTTAAAAAACTTTAATTTTGGCTGTCCGAAAAAACTGTGTTTTCCGCACTGTTTACTATGTGTATGTTTCGGTTTGTATGTTGTTTGTGTATCTGTTATTGTGGTTCCTATTTCGATTGCTGTTTGTGTATCTGTTGTTATGGTTCCTATTTCGGTTGCTGTTTCGGTCTTGGTTAGCATAATTATTGTTGTTTCTGGCGAAGTTGTTGTTGTGGTTCATATTTCTGTAATTGTAATTGTTTTGATTTTGGTGTCTATTAAAATTGTTGTTGTATCTTGTTGGTTTATTTTACCTATTGTTTGAGTTGAAGGTAATAAAATTACGTTGTGTGTGTGGATTTTGTCTTGAATTATAGCGGGTATTAGCATTGTTTCGAGGCTGATTGAATGACCGCTGAAAGTGCATGATTGCATTTGGGGAAGTCATTGACTCATTTTCTAGTTCGAGTGCTAATTCTGCGGCTTCGAATAAATCTTTTGGTCGTGCAGCGAAAATGGTTGGTTTCAAGTTTTCATTTAGACCTTTCTTAAATGCGTCGAGTGCAATTTTGTTATTGCATTTTATTATGACGTTTTTCTCGAGTTCTGTGGCTTGAGTTCCTAAACTTTCGATTCCTAGTCTGTTTAGTCCTTCTATTATATCGAGTAGTTTTTCTTTGTATGTATGTATTTTTAAGTTCCGTTGTTGTAAATTGCTAAGTTTTGTCTGTAGTTGTGCTATTGTTGTGTTGTCTTTGTATCTGCTTTTTAATTGTTGTTTTAGAGTTTCAAAGTTTGATGGTTGTGACCAGCTACCTAATGAGGTGCGTACATTAGCCGTTAATATTGCATGGTAAACATATTGTAAGGAGTCTATTTTACAATCATTGCTTAATGTTTTGTTTATGAGTTCGGCTGTTATAATGAAACTATCTAAATTCCTAAAATAACCTGAAAAAGTGGGTAATGCCTTTGAGGCAGTTTCTAAACTAAAGGATGCCGTTATTGGTGTTTGTTCTGTATCAGATTTTTCTTCTTCTTCTTCTAATTCATTATGGTCTTCAGCTGTTTTAAGTTGTTCTAAAATTAATTTTTGGGAATTTAAATGAATGTTACTGAACTCTAATTTTAAAGCTACTAATTTTTTGCTATCTTTGTTTTGACTTGCTAATAAGTCAAATGGTTCTTTTAAATCTCCTAGCTGTTGCTGTTTTGATATTAATGTGGCTCTTGTGTAGCCTCTAGCATAACTTTTTCTTATATTTTTATAAATTCTTTCTACCTCTTTAATTATTTTTTCCATTTGTGGTGTATTTTACAAAATATTTTTTTTTTGCATGATTATTAGGATGAATTTACATTGTACTGTTGTGTTGATGTTTAATTTTTTGCTTAATTGTTTTTTTAAGTATTTTTTAAAAAACACAGCTATGTAATGTAATATAACTATAAAAATGTTAATTGTGTCGGTTTTGTTACTGTTACTGCTGTTGTTGTTGTTGTTAGCGTTCATCATCACGATCTCTTCTTGCACCATCTCTGCGTCTTCTGTTTGCGAGCTGACTACCGCTCCTGATGTTGCCAAAATAGTGCCCACGAAAGGAACGCACATTTATTTTTTTTTTTGTGTTAAGCTGCTTGTCGATTTCTGCCCATATCGCAGTTGAGATGTCCCAGCTTGGTTGTTGTTGTTTTCGAGTGATGGCCAAAAGGTGTGCCAAGCGTTTGCGAAGTTTAACTTTTAAGCCACCGCGCTTTTTTTGTATTTTCGGTATGTCCACTTTTGGGTATGCTGTCAGCTTTTCTTCGGTTCGTTGGAGTTGGCGTTTTCGGTACTCCTCTATCGTCAGTGCCTTTGGACCGATGCGTAGTGGCACATAGACTGGAACAGGTATTTTCGGTGCTATTGTTGTCGGCTGGTTGTACTATGCCCTTTACGAAACCCAGACTGACATTGGCTCAGTCTGTTATTATTAACATCAATAGGTGTTTCTTATTGTCCGTCCCAAAAAAAAGGTGTTTCTCGAATCCATTAAATCCACCCTGGCTAACAAATGATCTAAAGGCACTTAAAAATTTAAAAAAATCGTTTATTTAAAAAATATAAAATATGGAATGTACTCGTCCATCAATAAAATTTCGATGCACCAAAGAATGTATTTTACAGGACTCCAAGTCGGAGTGGCAAGATCGCCATGTTATATTTTATTTAGGATCGTTTTATTATGTTATAGCGGCAGAGTTTGCCTTCACTATAGACTGCAGTGTTTGCCGACTTGAACTATGTCCAAGGCAAACAGAGACGATTAAAATAAGCTGAACAAGCAGAGATCTGCCAGTTTGTGTAATTAATTAAAGTCTGATTTATTGTTGGCCATCTCGGTTGTTTTATAACATTTTTACAAAACTTACTTAGTAGTCTTAATCTATGGTCATACTTCTCTAATTAGTTAATATACTTATAACCTATGTTGCGTTTCGTTCTTGCATATTGAATTTGAATCATCGAAAGGATTCAAATTACATATTTTTGTACAATATTGAGTGTACAATATTTGTCAACAATATTGAGTGAGTAAAAAAAAAATTCGCATGTACTGAGTGCAGCACACGCCGATAATGCAGTGCTAACTTATTAGTCACTCAATATGTTGCTGTTTATAACAACGAAACTTAGGGTCGGCAGTGTGTATAACGAGAGCACACTACACCCTCATCCTTAAGAGAAAAATTAGGGGTTACAATAATTTTTCTTAAACACGTCATCTTTTCTCGAAATATATGTAATAAATTGTATTAAAATATTAAATTAAATATAAATAAAGTATTAAATTATTGCCTTATATGGTTTAAGTTGGTTATTGTGTACTTTCTTATGTACTCCATTATAATCTATTACAGTATTAACTCCTAATCTATCTAATATTCTAAATGGGCCCTTGTACGGTAATTGTTCTTTATTCCTATCTTCTATTTTAAGTAAAACTAAATCTCATATTTCTGCTCTTAGTGTATTTGTGTAGTCCAAATTCTTATTAATACGCTTTTATACGAGCTAAACTCGTATGAGCACTTCTTTTACCTTATTTAGAGCAAAATTCAACCTAGTACGCATCTCGCTCAGGTTACTTTCAAAATCATAAAACCTTGTTTGTGAATTGTAAATGTCATTTGGTAATGACGCTAGTTTTCCGTATACTAATTCATGTGGTTGTAGTTGGCAAGGGACTACGGCCCCACGTCCTGCGATTCACACCTGTGAACGAACGACTTGCCATAATCCGCATCAAGGTTAAATTTATCAATATAAGCCTAATATGTGCGCACGCTCCGACAGAAGACAAGGACGATGAGATCAAGGAAATTTTCTACGAGTGCCTTGAAAATGCTTACGAGCGCTGCCTCCGCCACGACGTAAAAATCGTGCTTGGTGACTTCAACGCTAAGGTGGGCAAGAAAAATATTTTTGGTCCAACAGTCGGAAAGTTCAGCCTCCACGACAACACCTCCGATAACGGAATGAGGCTGATTGACTTCGCCGCAGCACGAAACATGGTCGTAAGTAGCACTAGATTCAAGCATCTCAATATTGTAGTGCGCACCAAGTTAAGCAACCAAACGTACACAAACTATTTGGTTGCACTGTATTTATGTTTGTTATTATTCACCACGCACAATGACCCGTGGTTATATATTAGATTTACATTACGCACTTTCGCACTAAGCTAATGTTCTATTTATTTCACTCGCGCACTTTCAATGTTTATATATTTTGTTATATTTATTTTGCATTACACACTTACGCATTAAGTTTATATTTATGTTTCACTCACGCACTTTTTATCTTAAAAATTATGCACTTTTTCAAAATACCGTTGTTTGGCTTTATAAGCACCAAAAATTTGAAAATAAAGAAGATTAATTCTACAAGCTTTAAATCAGCTGCATCTATTTATTTCAAGCCTAAGCGCATTTTTTATGCCGGCTGAATAAAAATAATATTTTAAGCCTAAGTGCATTCTTATGCCGGCTAAATAAAATAATTTACTTAGAGCCAGTGGCGTTTTTAAGCGCTGGCAAAAACTCGAGGCAGGTCCTTTCATTTAACAACATAAAAATTAAAACAAAAACATTACATGGCGATCCTGCCAAACACGGACCCAAATTTGATGCGTACGAAAGAAGAAATTTTGCCGACGGCAAAACAACAAATACAGCAAGAATACGTACCAGATGGTGATGACGTAAAAGCACCAAAATCATGGAGTACAACAACTCTATTTGAACAACACGCAGAGGAATTCATGAGCACCTACAGGACATGGTTGCTGGCAGATTGATAAACAACAACAACAATAAACAAAAATTTATTTTTATCATTAATTTTATAAAAACAAACTTATAAAACAAAATTATAAAGAAACACTGAAGAACTAATAACCATTTCTTAATTTATTTTTCAAATAATGTTAATTAACAAATAAACAATGAAGTAAATCCATATTTTTTTAAATTTATTATTAAATTTTTGTACACAAAATAACACACGAAACTTGCATCTTTTCACTTCAATAACAACTTGTTGCGCTTATTATTACAAATTTTTTTTTCTCTTGCACTCACACACAAACACTATTTTAGCAAACCAAAAATTTTTGCCAACAACAACAACAACATTTGTTTCTTTCTATATACTTTTTTTGTTGCTTTGTTGCTCGAATCACTACACTTAAAATTGAATTAAATGCATACATTTAGCGAATATATGCTATACGAAAATTACGCGCACGGATTATAATGTGTTCATTTTATATTTTGTTAAAATTACCTTTTTTTTATAATACTCAAATCGCGACCGACACTTATAATAAAAAATTTTTTCACTACGCGAAAATTGCTCACGACCGCCATTATATTTTTCATTCATTAAACTGAAACGTCAGTTTTACTTTTTCTTTATACTCATATTCGCAATTAATCATTGCAGACACATGTTTAAGTGTTGGCATGCATGATTTATTGGCACTATGAATCACATGGTGATTCAAGTGAAATAAAAAATTAAAAATTTTAATGTTTTGATGTCATGACATAAATTTATGGACATAATTAAAGAAAACATAATATTTCTTGAAAAATTAAAGAAAAATTTAAGAAAAAGTAAAAATCGAACTTATACTGAAGAATATAAAAAAGCTAAATTGCAAAAAATTGAAAATTTGAAAAACGAAATAGTCAAATATGAAACTTTAGAAGATTGCAAACATTTTATATTAGAATTTAATAAAATTTATTATGAATTACATGAATTCATAAAAAATTTAATAACACGAAAAGAAGATAAAATAAATTTGGATTTATCATCGGTTTGGGAGGAAGAAACTAATTTGCCAAAAATGTCAAACTTTGACATAAATGTAGTAGGTAAAAACCTACCAGTTTTTAAAGGAATTTATGAAGAATTAGATGATTTTATAGTGAAAGCAGAATTGCTTCATGATTTAATAAAAGATGAAGATAAGGCCATTTTTATTAAGTACGTATACAATTTTAAATTAACAACCCAAGTTAGAAGTATACTTGGACGTTTGAACAGACCTTCGACATTGATTGAATTAAAATCTTTATTGGTGAAATCTTATCCCAATCCAAAAACAGTACAGCAAATGCTAAATGAATTTAGTTCAATATCCCAGAATAATCTAACAATTTCCGAATATAGAGAAAAAATAACAGAATTATCAGAGCAATTAAGCAATTTAGAGCTACAAAGCTTAGAGAAACCCAGTCAAGAGACAAAAGATGCAATATATAAGGTCAACGAAAGTATGGCACTTAATATTTTTTCAAAAGGTGTCAGGACAGAATAAAAAACCATTTTACAGGCGAATCCGCCAAAATCTTTTAATGAAGCAACTGAAAGATGCGTGAATATTGAGCAAAATCTTTCAACAGACAGAAACAATATTTTACGTATACAGAACAGAAATAATTCAAGAAATTATAATGAGCAAAATAATAGATTTAATCAAAACTTCAGAAATTATAATAATCAACATTTTTCTAACAGAGATAATAACAATTATAGAAAGAATACATTTCAAAACAGAAATCAAAATTTTTCAAATAATAATTACAGAAACAATAATAATTTTCAAAACAACAATCAAAATAACAATTACAGAAATAATAACAACTACAGAAGCAACAATTTTCAAAATAACAATAATTTTCACCGTGAAAACGGAAATAATAAACATAATTTTATAAACAATAATAACAGAAATAATAATTTCAATAGAAATACAAATTTTAGAAACAGCAACAATGCGCAGGGAAACGGATATGGCCGGGTAGCAGGAATTGTTACCCACAGAGGCCAAAACTGATCTTACAACTTACTAAAAATTTAACCAATTTTATTATATTAAAGTGCAAAAATACTAATGAGAATCTGAAATTCCTAATAGACACGGGAGCAGATATTTCTATCTGCAAGAAAAGAAGCGTAAATAAAATAGAAACAAGAAATATTTCAACAATAACTGGTATAACAAATGAAAGTATAGAGTGCATAGGCACATCATATTTAAATTTTTTAATTGAAACGGAGGAAATAACACACAATTTCCACATAGTAGAAAATTAATTTCCAATATAAACGGATGGCATAATAGGGCGTGACATGTTGAGAAAGTATATGTCTAAAATAGATTTTGAAACGTACACAGTAACATTTTTAATAAATGAAAAAGAACTAACATTACCAATAATTTTAAATTATAAAAATTTTACAGTACCTGCTCGATCAGAAGCAGTGGTCCCCATAAATATTAGGGTTAATGAAAATAGTATAATACCTGCAAATGATGATAACAAAATACTGGCTATAACAAGAAGTATGGTTACAAATGAACATACACAAAACAAATTCAGACAAAACAAATGGCATTACTGACAAGAAGTCTGATCAACTATTTGCTTGGGAGTGCACATCCAAATCGGATATTAACAAAATGATACAATTAAGGTTCGTAATAGATAGAAATTACAAGGGTACCCAAATATATATAAATAACAGAGAAGTTATTGCAAGATGCAGCGATAATCCATCGATAAGATGCAACGATAATCCATCGATCACACAGCTGACTTTGGAGAAACTGTCGTCAAAAATGCATAGGTTAAATATAAACGATCTCGCGTTAAGTAAAAATGATAAAATATTCAAAACCATAAGAATGGATAAATTTAAAAAGATATATAATAATTTACAAAGAAAAGATAATTAAAATTTAAAAATTTTAATATACAATGAGCCAATAGAATAATTGATAAAGATATACAAACTAAATTAATTGAAGAATATCATAATTTGGCTCATGGAGGACACATGGGCATTAGAAAAACTAATTTAAAAATGAAACAAAAATACATTTGGAAAAACATGAACAAAATGATAAAGAAACATATATTAAATTGTGAACAATGTAAAATAAACAAACAAACCAGACATACAAAAGAAGACTTAACTTTGACAGACACACCGGGAACTAGTTTCGAAATAATATCAATAGATACTGTAGGGCCTTTGCGATTATCCAATAACTACCGCTACATATTAACCATGCAATGTGAGTTAACGAAGTATGTCATTACTTGTCCAATGGAAACCAAGGACGCAAAGACTGTAGCCAAATCATTGATAGAAAATGTAATTTTGACCTATGGTCATTTTAAGGTTCTTAAATCAGATAGGGGTACCGAATTTACCAATGAGTTGATGTCGGAGATTTGCAAACAACTTAACATTAAACAAATATTCAGCACGCCTTATCATTATGAGGCCTAGGTTCTATAGAAAGAAACCACAGAGTATTGAACGAATTTTTATTGAATTTTTGCAAATATGATGAATGGGACCACTGGATCCCATACTTCACATTTGCTTACAATACAACACCTCATGTTGACACTAATTACACTCCTTTTGAACTTATATTTGGCAAATTTGCAAACCTACCAAATGATAAATTAGAAAATTCAAAATGTTACAACACAGACAATTATGCGCAAGAATTGAGAGTAAGATTAAAATACTCATTAGAAAAAACGAAAGAATTGATAAATATAGCAAAGATTAAACGAATTCAAAATAATGTCACTCCTGCACCATTAAATATAAAAATTGGTGAAAAAGTAATGATAAAGAAAATGAATAGAAAGAAAAACCAACCACCATATCATGGTCCATATATTATAGTTGCTAAAAATGGAGTAAATTCTAAAGTTGATGTAGATGGTAAAATCAAAGAATACCATAATAATTTACTAAAAAGATGGATTTAATTCAAAATTCTCAAATAGAGTAAAAATTTATTAATTAAAACAATTGCATTGTATAAATTTCATAAACAAATTGAATTTGTATAATTTTTAATAACATATATCATACATCTATTTTGAAACCATTTTTGTAATAAAATATAAAATATAATCTGTTATAGTTAATAAGAATATTTGAAATGCATGAAACAAATACTATATTTTAAGATTAAATAATTTATTAGATTATAATAAGAAAGTTTGAATTGTATAATTTTAAAAATTATTTTTCTTTTTTCAAATAATTTTTATCTTAAGGATGGGGGTGTAGTGCACACCAAGTTAAGCAACCAAACGTACACAAACTATTTGGTTGCACTGTATTTATGTTTGTTATTATTCACCACGCACAATGACCCGTGGTTATATATTAGATTTACATTACGCACTTTCGCACTAAGCTAATGTTCTATTTATTTCACTCGCGCACTTTCAATGTTTATATATTTTGTTATATTTATTTTGCATTACGCACTTACGCATTAAGTTTATATTTATGTTTCACTCACGCACTTTTTATCTTAAAAATTATGCACTTTTTCAAAATACCGTTGTTTGGCTTTATAAGCACCAAAAATTTGAAAATAAAGAAGATTAATTCTACAAGCTTTAAATCAGCTGCATCTATTTATTTCAAGCCTAAGCGCATTTTTTATGCCGGCTGAATAAAAATAATATTTCAAGCCTAAGTGCATTCTTATGCCGGCTAAATAAAATAATTTACTTAGAGCCAGTGGCGTTTTTAAACGCCGGCAAAAACTCGAGGCAGGTCCTTTCATTTAACAACATAAAAATTAAAACAAAAACATTACAATATTCATAAAGCTACCTGGATGTCCCCTGATCAAAAAACCAAAAATCAAATTGATCACGTTTTGATCGACGGAAGGCACTCTTCCAGTGTATTGGATGTACGCACGATCCGTGGTGCAAACATTGACTCGGATCACTATCTTGTTGCAGCCAAGATTCGTATACGTCTGTGCGCAGCTAAGAATACACGCAACCCTACTCAGAGAAAGCTAGACGTCGACAAGCTGCAATCGAAACAGACAGCCGATGTTTCGCCACTCGACTCTCACTCCTGCTTCAAAGCACTCCTCCAATCGATGATATATGCGCGCAGTGGACCCACATTTCCAACTCCATGCGTGCGGCTGCTGAAGAGGTGATTGGCTACCAACGCCCTCGCCGAAACCAGTGGTACGACCAGGAGTGTCGCGACGCCTCTGCAGAGAAAGACGCTGCCTACAAAGCCACCCTGCAGTCGGTTGTAACGCGCGCTGCTAAGGAGCGATGCAAAGAAAAGAGGAGGGAAGAGAGACATATTTTCAAGCGGAAAAAAGTGAGGCAGAAAAGCGCGAGCAGGAGAAGATTGAAATGTATGGTGACAGGAATGAGGCCCGAAAATTTTTTTAAAAAATAAGACGCATTGCCGATGGTTTTAAAACCGGGGCCTCTTCCTGCAAGGATGAAAACGGGAATCTAGTGACAGATGTCCAGAGTACACTGACGTTAAGGAGGGAACACTTCTCTAAGCTTCTAAATGGCGACGCTGACAACAATCCCGCCAATAGAGATGATATTCCGGAAACCCCAATTTTGGATGACAGCGTCGAGGTTCCGCTGCCCGACTATGATGAAGTTCTGACAGCTATAGCTCGGCTTAAAAATAACAAAGCCGCGGGAGCTGATGGCTTACCTGCTGAGCTGTTTAAGAACGGAGGCGAAGCTCTACTTAAATGCATTCACGAGCTTCTATGCAAAATATGGTCGGAAGAATGCATTCCGAACGATTGGAATCTCAGTGTGCTCTGCCCAATCCACAAGAAAGGCGATCCCACTATCTGTGCCAATTACCGTGGGATAAGCCTTCTTAATATCGCATATAAGGTCCTGTCGAGCGTTTTATGTGAAAGATTGAAGCCCATTGTAAACGAACTGATCGGACCTTATCAGTGTGGCTTCAGACCTGGAAAGTCCACCATCGACCAGATTTTCACGCTACGACAAATCTTGGAGAAGACTCAAGAAAAACAAGTCGACACCCACCATCTTTTTGTCGACTACAAAGCCGCCTTCGACAGCCCAATAAGGAAGCACCTGTACTCCACCATGTCTGAATTTGGTATTCCTGCAAAACTAATACGACTTTGCAGGATGACACTGAGCAACACCAGCAGCGCAGTTAAAATCGGGAAGGACCTCTCCCCACCATTTATTACCAAACGAGGTTTCAGACAAGGTGATTCCTTAACGTGCGACTTTTTCAACCTAATGATGGAAAAGATCATCCGAGCTGCTGATCTGAGACGTAGTGGCACAATATTCTACAAGAGTGTTATGCTGCTTGCGTATGCTGATGACATAGATATCATTGGCCATAATACGCGCGAAGTCAGTGCAGCATTTTCCAGATTAGAAAGAGAGTCAAGTCGAATGGGTCTGTCAGTGAATGCAGATAAGACGAAATACTTGGTGTCAACAAACAAACAGTCCCAGCGTCTTGGAACCCACGTTACCGTTGACAATACCTCATTCGAGGTTGTGAAGAACTTCGTTTATCTGGGATCCAGCATTAATTCAACCAACGACATCAGCATTGAGATCAAACGAAGAATAACTCTTGCCAACAGGTGTTACTTTGGGCTCAGTAGGCAATTGAGAAGCAGAGCCCTCTCTCGACGAACGAAAATCACGCTCTATAAATCACTCATCATGCCCGTCCTACTTTACGCATCACAAACCTGGACGCTGAGCAGTTTAGATGAAAAGACTTTAGGAGCATTCGAGAGAAAGATTCTTCGTAAGATCTACGGATCAATCTGCGTCAATGGCGAGTACGGAATACGGTGGAATGATAGTCAAGCGCATTAAAATCGAGCGGCTTCGCTAACTTGGTCATGTTCAGCGCATGAAAGATGATGCTCCAGTGAAGAAAACATTCGATTCGGTACCCAGCGGCGGTCAACGCAGAAGAGGACGACCGCATCTTCGTTGGAAAGACCAAGTAGAGGACAACCTGACGAAGCTTGGAATTTGCAACTGGCGCCAGCAAGCGAAAGACAGAAATGGCTGGCGCAAATTCTTAGATGAGGCCAAGACCGACATACGGTTGTAGCGCCAACTAAGTAAGTAAGTAAGTAGTAAGTAACTGTCTGTATAAGAATCGCATTAACCTTGCATTTATTAAGTATTTTGTACCCGACCTTAAACTATAATCATGAGTCATAACTAGCTTTTAGTTTTCCATTACCATCCTTTCATGATTTTTATAATTTATGTTGCTTACATTTAATTTTTTTGATCGCTTTAATGTTGGGCAGGGTACCACCTGTTTTTGCTAGCTCACCGGCAGAGCGTCACCCCTATATAAAAGAGCTCTTTTATAGGTAGGCCGACGGTTTATTTAGAATCCCCAATAGGAAGTTTGGTAATCTGAAAAAAAATTAAACTTTATTTGTCCTATTAACGGAATCTTTCTTGCTTTTTGGTAGTATTACTTAAAAACTAAGTATAAAAAAAAATTAAGTCAACGTGTGTAAATTATGGAACTTATTTTAGCCTTAAGAAAAGTTTCGGAATTGTAAGAAAATAAAAGGTTCAATAGATGTAAATTATTTTTATCACCGCATAATAAAACTGAAAATTATTGTATTCGAAGCTGCATATTATTCTTTTGGTCTTCTGCTTAGCTGTATACAATGAGGTGTTAGATTGGTACACACAGGTGGTGTAGACGAAAGAACTAGGCTTAAGTATCCGTAGCTTTGGTGTGATTTTATAAAATGGACCTTAAGATCACCAAGGTTGACATTTAGCCATTCGTGGGCGGGCAGTCAGAATCGATGGAACAACCCCATCACATCGGCTCGCAAAAACGACCAAGAGCTGATGGTCATTCCGCTCTAGGTAACTAACCAGGAGCCGTGAAGGTTTTCTTCGGTTTTTTCATTTTTCTCGTTGTCTGGTTTTGACTAAATATTAGTCACATGCAGTTTTTGGGATATTAAGACTGGTACGATTTTTATTTATGTTGTTCACTGCTGCTAGTTTTAGCCTGGCAAGAATCACCCCATATCCGACTAGTAATAGCCGCGCATACGCAAGCATACCTGAGCAGCCAGCAAGCTAGCAGGAAGTTGATCAGTGTCAGAAGCACTGATTACTTCGTAGGTGAACACGACAAGGTTTGCCATTGTCTATGGAGAAGTGATGACCGAACAGGAAAATTAATTCAATTGAAAAAACTTTCCGTCTGAGCTGGAATTGAGCCGCTACCGCAGTTCTTTAGCTTAGGGGCCACACACTCTACCCCCTAGGCTACGGCCGCTGCAGCGTACATTTAATGAAAAATGAAATGATATTGTACTTTATTAGGCCGTGTTCATATTACGCGTTTTTGTCGCGATTGCGACACCGCTCTCACTTCTTTTTCGCAGAAGCGTCTGAAAATAGTGAATTTTGTATGCATTTAAATGCATTTATTTATTTAATATTCAGTATTTTTATTTATTTATTTTTATTTATTTATTTTTATTTATTTATTTATTATTATAGAGAAAATGAATACAAATAAGAACTAAGTTCTTTTACAGTACAGTGGATGCTTAATTATAAACAAAATTGGGCATACATAACAACAACCTAAATTAGCGCAAGGCTTTGTGATGCTTATGTACTAAAAAAAATATATAATTTAATAGAATGCAAAACAGACTAACTGACTTACAGCTAACATTAAGACAAATAAATTTATTTTTAACATATTTTTGCATATATAAATTAACTTAGAACTAAATTATAAGATAGAAAAATATAAGATAGATAGAATATAAAAAAGGGAAAGAAAACAGAAATTAAGTAGCAGAAAAATGAGAAAGAACAGATTGCCTGAAAGTTTCTACCCTAGTTATTTCCCTTAAACCACGCGGCAACCCATTCCACAGTCTTACAGCATTTATGAAAAAAAGATTTGAACTATTAAGAGAGCCGTGTCTAGAGATAATAAGCAAGTTACATCTTCTGGATATACTAAATTTATTTAATTTAGTAATTTTTCATAAAGATAATAAGGAGTTTTAGTGTGAATAATTTTATGGAGGTAGATGCAGTTTCTAGCATTCAAATAATCTATCAAGCTACAACCAAGTATTTCATTTCTAAAGTCGGAAAGATGATCAAACTTGTTCAACCCACATACGAAACGCGTGGCATAGTTAAAAGCAATATTTAGTTTCAGCTAAGAGGAAGAATCAAGTTTACTGTATACTATCTCAGAGTAAGTTATAACGGGCATGATAAGTTGCTTGACTAGTAATTTTTTTAATTCAACAGTGCATGAGTTGGCGGACATTCTTAAGTTACGTAGGATATAATAAACTTTTTGGACAACATTATTAACATGATCAGTACAAGAAAGGAACGAATTAAGACAAAAACCAAGGTTAACAATTTTTGACACAACATTAAGCTTGCTAGTACCAATAAATAAGTCAGGGACAGCAGCAAGAGAAGTTTTACTTTTGCAGATAGGTAAGACATAAGATTTCGCAGCATTTAGTTGAAGACCATTACTACACGCCCATTGATGTATCCTACATAGATCAGCATTAAATTTTCTTGAGAGTTCATCTAAATTTTCAATTCTACTAGAAAGATAAAGTTGTATGTCGTCAGCGTAAGCATGTAAGCAAACGTGATTGCATACAGTAAAGAGGTCATTGATAAAGATTGTGAAGAGAAGAGGTCCAAGAATGGAGCCTTGTGGAACACCACTTAAGACCGGCTTATGGCGTGAGAAGAATTGACCAACTTTAACTCTCTGTGATCTGTACGACAAATAACAAGAAATAAAATTCACAGCACTTGATGAAAACCCAAAAAGATACTTAAGCTTATAACATAAATAAGAGTGACTTACTTTATCAAAAGCCTTTGAAAAATCTAGCAGGCAAAGTAGCGACAATAAATTAGCATCAAACTTAGGACGTAAATCATCGAGTACTTTAACAACTGCTGAACCACACCCATGCCCCACCTGAAAACCAGATTGATAAGGCGACAAAAGATTTTTTGCAGAAAGAAACTTATTGATTTGAATGCTTATAAGCTTTTCACAAACCTTAGATAAAGGAGATAAAATACTTATTGGCCTAAAATCATTTGGACCAGCAGGGTTAGATTTTTTGGAACTGGAAGGACAGTTGTAATTTTCCAGATACCAGGAAATGAAGACGAAGTGAAGCAATGGTTAATAATATGCGTTAGAGGACTTATTATATGAGGCAATATGATCTTTATAAATCTGATGGGAATACCATCTTCACCCATAGCATTGGACTTTATTTGCATCACACAATTCCCAACCTCAAGTTCACTAACAGGGGTAAACTCAAACAAATGTGGAAAATTAAAAGTACTAAGTGAATTCATATTATTATTTGTAGGAACACTACAACAAAAAATCATTTAGTAAGTCCGGGTCGATATTACATAATGGAGAAATTTTTTTCTTCACTCCAAGGGTACGTATATTACTCCATAAAGTTTTAGTGGGAAGCGAAGGATTAAGCTTGGCGGTGAAATAGCGGGTCTTAGACTGCCTGGTTAAGTGGACTGTTTCATTCCTAACCACTTTATAATTTTCCCAATTGGCAGAAGAAGGTAATCTTCTCCAGAGTTTGTGTAGTTTGTTTCTTTTCTTTATTGCATACAAGATATTCTCTGTAAACCAAGGGCAAGATGAGTTTTTTATAGCTTTTGTGCGCAGAGGAACATATGTATTTTTCAAAAAGGATTTTAACAGGGGTTGTAAGAGAAAAAAGTTTATCATCTACTGTGCTATGATACCAGTGGGTCAATTCCCGTTCTGCGTTATCGTCACATGAAAAGTGTTTTCAGCTTTACACGGAAAACGCGATTCCCGTTGTGTGTTAAAACTGCAACAGCTGTTTATTTTAAGCTGAAATGAAAACAAAGTTAACGCCGGTTGCAAACGCGCGTTATCGACTTGCTATATTAGTTTCGGCTATTTTATGCTACCGAAAAACTTATTTTGGTTATATTTATTTATGCAAAATTCATTATACTTTTCTTTTTTATTGCTTATTTTTAATATATAGTTTTACTTTCTTAATCAAGTTTATAGCTTTGGGAAAGCGATATAAGTCGAAGTGTTCCTCCGAAATTCTGCTGAATGAGTTTTCTTCATCGCGAAGTCTCCTCCTAAAAATCCTTAAGTTTTCTCTACATAAATCAATAAAAAGAATGTTAAAGTCATAATAAAGTCATCATCATGTTCAATAAAGTCATTTTTGAAAATATTTTCTACCATCTAATAAGTTGTTTACATTTATTTTTCATAAAAGCTTTGTTTAATAGACATTCAGCAACTCTCAAATGCTATTCAGCAGCTACTTTTCATTAGGCGAACAAGAATCGCGTTTTTGTGCGCAGTGAAGTGAAATAGTGAAATCTTTAAATGAAAACTATTGTGAAAAGCTTCTTTTCACTTCACTTTAACGCAAAACGGGAATTGACCCGCAGCACTCATTAAACGATATTAAAGACAATTCATGAAATAAAGACGGATAGTTAATATTTTTATAATCATAAAATGAAAAAGAAGAAGGAGAGGCATTACGAGACAGGTTGATATCTAAGGAGCAAAAAATTAAGTCATGATCTGAGACAAAAAAATAATTGATCAAACAATAAAACGAGAGAAGGGTCAGACACAATGAAGTAATCTAAAAGGCTAGGAGTAGCATTATTGCAAAAACGAGTCGGTTCAGTTGCAATTACAACAGATAGACCTACCGAAAATATTTTGTCAATCATCATTTGATGATGTGAATCATTTGATAAAAGATTTACATTAAAATCACCGCACATCAAAATTGTATCATGGTTTAAATTAAAATTTAACAAATCAGTAAACAAGGGATCTACAGAAAGACATTTATGAGGATTATATACACAAGACAACAAAATTTTTTTACTGTTATCTGATATACCAATATTAATATACTCAATTCCAGGACTATTCGATTTATTTATAATTGTAGCATTCAAATTAACTTTACAAAAAACAGCAACACCTCCAACTTTTCTGACAGATCTATCATTTCTAAACACATTATAATTATTAATACTACAAATTGAATCACATATATTACTTGTCAACCAAGTTTCAGAAACACATATAATATCAACTAACGAATTTTCAAAAATATGTTTTACATAGTCCAGTTTCGCCATATTAAGACTTCGAGCGTTAAAGTAAACGATATGAAGTCCTCTATGTTGCTTACACAAAATATTAATTAAAGATTTTAAATTTTCATTACTGCGTAAGGATGAGTTACCAGGGTCAAACATTGAAGGTAGAGAGAGGAAAGAAAAATTCAGGCAGAAAAAATAAAAATAGATTAAGTGAAAAGAGAAATAGTAAGAAGTAGAGAGAAATTAATAACATTGAAAAAATAAACTTAAGATAAACCAATTTTATGAAAATTGACATTGAAGCAGAATTGTTACAAGGCATATCCAGTATCAGGTACAGCAGCAGCATTACGGACAAAACTCTGAAGCTCATTTTCGCTATTTTGATCGCATCAGAGCCCATCGACATGCGGATGAAAATTGAGCCACGAAAAGTAAAGGCATTAAAAATACGTTTTTTGCGTTTGAAAACAATAGCAGCTTGTAACAGTTTTTAAGCATCCAGAGCTAAGCTTTCGTGAATGTAACCATTGCAGTCCAACTCATACCCAGCATCCCTCAGATTAACTGCCTTCTTAAAATGCCTGCGATAGTCTCCAAAAGCTTTTAGCACACGATTACGATCGGAAGGTGTGTAAAATTTAATAATGACCACAGGGCTAGTATTGTTATCTTTTGGCTTAACTCGGAATATATCTTTTATTGGAGGCGCCATGAAATCAATAGAGCGGCAGATGAGATTGAAAGTCCATTTAAGATTTTCGTCACTAGTCTGCGTGACACCAAACAAAACAGCATCAGAGCATAGATCATTGCTGTTTGTGGTATTAGTGTTGGAGTTACTGCTGGTGCTATTGTTGTTGCAAATTTGTTGTTTTAAGTCTTCACAGAGTGATGAGAGAGCCCTTACTTCATTCTCTAAACAGAGTATTTTACTGTCATATTCAGAAAATTTAAGCGCAAGCTGTTGCTGTATTGAAGACACATCACTGTCCAATTTATCAAATTTGCTTGCGTGGTCGATCTTCTAAGTTTGCGTTTTCTTCTTTTACATTAGTACGTAGACGCTCTTCTAGGGCTATGAGTTGAGTGCAGAACGACGCAGCGCTGCTGCCTTGACCGGCAGTACCCATTTTAGGCGTACCATCAGTTTTGCTGACAGCACGGGTGATAAGCTGTTGTTGACGTGTTAACATGGGAGAAGGTGTCATCTTCATATACAGACAAGTTTAAGATAATTAGAACAGCAACGGCAGAGACGAGAATATGAAGACGAATAGGCGTAGATGATGTAGAGTGATAAGAGCACAATAGCGGTGCAAACGACGAAGTTTCAGCAGTATCACTCAAGCTAAGCGATTGCAATGTTGATTGGAAGTAGACCGTTTGTTGTGCTTTGTTTTTTCAATTAATAACTTTACTTTTGTCTTTGTGTTATTAATATATTAAATTATTTTAAATTGCCAATAGTTTTAAAATTGGAACTACCTTCAATTAATCAATAAGCACAGCACATGCACTGAGTCTAAACGGATAGTTTTTAATTAGTTATATCACAAACCCACGATTAGATTAGTAACTATTTAGAATTTTTACGAGCGCGAGAAAAAAGCGACTTTCAAGCAGCGTTGTGTTATGTTGGTCTTTTTCAGCCGCGTTTGCGAAAAAAAAATTGGTAGACAAAAACGCGTTATATAAACACGGCCTAATAAGTTACAATACCATTATATTTACCCTTGTTTCACAAACACTTTTCAATACTTAAATTAAAAAAATTTTTCTACGAATTTTATTCGTAATTTTCAGTCACGAATAGAATTCGCAGAATGGATCTAGTTTCGTACACATTTCGAATATTTTATTCGTATTCGTACAAAAACAAATGTATGTTGTACGAATACATTTACGAATTATCCTAGTTCCTAGTTACGAAAAAAAACCTTCTGTTCAGCTGGGGTTTGAACCACGGTTCCTTAGCTTATGGGCCACGTACTCTTCCAGTAGGCTACGGCCACCTTGCAATCATACATTTCCTTATATTCGGTAATTGTTCGACAAACCAGTCCGAATGATTTCAGTTGTAAATTTTTTAAACTCAACAAAAACTTCGTATCTTCTATGAATTATGAGTACGGTCAACCTTCCAAAGGAACTTTAACTAAATACGAATGTAGTGAAAGAAATTACGAAGTTATTCCTACGAGAAATTGACGAATGTTAAGGAATCATATCCCTTATTAGTCGATGATCATTCTTCGTAGCAACAGGTAGCAAGGGACATTTTATTCAATAACGAATATTAACTTTGTCGATATGTAAATTTTTGTTTGAAAGTCATTGTAAATAAGTAGAAGACAAAGTAAATAAATTTTTAAAAAAATTAATGTTTTCCCGAAAGTCGGTTCGTTTTCTATCATAAATATGATTTAATTTAGATTTTTTTAATCTTTCCTAAACTTAATGAAATGACAAACAATTCTGCAGCATTTAAATTTAAGACAGATGCAGCGATCTAGGCGAGAACAAAGATTCTAATTCAAAAGCGAAAGACAAAATTAGGAAATTTAATAAAGCAGGCCAATTTTGGATCAAGGACTTATTATTGGAAAAAATCTTATATCATATTAAGCAAACGAATTTAAAATAGAATTTATTATAGTCGAAAGTTTTTTATGTAATGAACGTGAATAAAAAACTGGATTTGCAACAACCATTCTTTACTTCTTAAAATTCACGTTATTTAGCGGCGCCCACCCAGTTTGAGAATTTTCTGGACTTTTTTTAGCGTCAAGTGCTTATATTAAACCAGAATTCACAACCAAGCCTTGCAAGGAGGTTCTGGAATATTTAAAAAAATGTATGAACCCAAAACAAATCTAATATACATGTAACTCTTTATTTATTTATTCATTTTGAATTAAAAAAAAATACATTTTTAAAATCATTCAGATGATAGGTATGTTTCCGTACTTGACTGTCGGAACTTGCAAGCTGTTAGAACTGATTCATGTTAGAAAAAGAAATAAGTATATTGGTGTCAATGCAGTGTGAGATCTGGTGAAAAAATTCCCTTAGCATGCGGGGAACATTTCGAGAATAGCAACTCAAATTTTTAATTTTTCGAATGTTGTGGATTTTTACCTCCGAAATCCAAATCTGAAAATTTTTAAGTCCGCTCGAAATTGGTCTAAAAAAAAATCATTGGAAAAGCTTCCAAAGTTAAAAAAAGACATACAAATTTAGTTTGTTTTTTCAGTTTGTTTAATATTAGGAAATTTTTGTATTCTTATTTTAAAAGTTGAAAACCTGGGGGTTCAATAGTAATTAATACGATTTCATTTAAGGATAAAGGCCTCACATTATTTAATTTATTAAACTATTAAGAATATTTGAAAAATTACTGAAATATATTACATGAAAAAAAATTAATTTTTTAAATATTTCGGACATTATAAGAGAAATATTTTTACACGATCTTTAAAATATATTAGATTTTATTTTATATGTTTTACTACCTTTTGAAGTAATTTTAATCCTTAATTTTTCGGGCTCAAGGTCCAAATTATTAAAAATTAAAAACTCGTTTCATTTCTAGGGTGCATTTCGACAAACTGTCGAACACCAATGAATATTGAAATAAATAAAGAAGTAACTAAACAAGATGGCAACCTTTGTAGAGTTGATGGCGGTGATCTATAAATAGCCTACTGCTTTGAAATGTCATATGATTAGCAGCCATACAATTCAAAAGAATGAATGTCAAAATCTGCCCAGTCATATACTACTATATAATGTGTGGCTTATGTGTTTCTTTTGAATAACCACGATTTAGTTTTGATTTGTTTAATATATTTTATTTGAATTTTATTTGTTTTGAATTTTTGTGTCTTTTAACAATTTATTTTTTTTGCATCTTTATTTATTGAATACAATTTTTATAATAATGAAAATAATATACAAAATTTTTTGATTAATAATTAATGACAATTTTTAAAATCTTAAATAATAATTTTGTAGATAAATGCGTAAGTGAATATTTTGTAAAGTGTGTGTTTTGTATGTTGGTGTTTATATGTGGTGGTATTGAGTCACCACATTATTCCCCCTCCCTTCTGAAAAATTTTGGTCGTGTTGGCTAATAAGTTAAAGTGTATTTTTTTAGTATTTTTGTGTTTGATTGAATGTGTCTGTGCTGTTTCAGTGTCTAAAGAGACGGGCTTAATCCTATCTATGTTGACTGTTATGTTAGTGTTATTTTTACGAATTGTGAAGTATTGTGGTATTCACTCAATAACTTCGAAGGGACCATCGTACGGCTCTTTCAGTGTTTTACGAATCGTGTCGTTGCGGACGAAGACAAAGTTACAAGTACTGAGGGCTCGAGGTATATATTGCTGAAAGTTAGTGTTGTGATGCGCAATGTTTGACTTTTTATTTTCTACTACCTCTTTAAGTTTGGACAAGGTGTTCTTCGAATTAATATCCTGACTGTTGTGAATTACTAGTTGTTGTGGTAGCCTGAGTGTTTGACCAAAAACCATTTCAGCTGGTGAAGCCTTAATATCTTCTTTGATCTGAGTCCTAGAAGAACTAATGGCAACTCTGTGTACCAATTTGTCTGGTTGTTACTCGCTATTATTGAAGTCTTTAGTTGGCGGTGAAATCGTTCTTCAATCCCATTGGCTTGTGGATGATAAGCAGAAGTGGTAATGTGTTTGCTTCCTAGATTCTTAACGAAGTTTCTAAATTTTGTTGCCGTTAATTGAGTTCCTCGATCGGAAGTAATTTCCAGAGGAACTCCAAAACGTGATATGTATTACTTTTAAAGTGTATCTACGATAGTATTGGCGTTGGTATCTTTAATTGGATACGCTTCGGGTCAACGTGTATTTCTAACAACTAGGGTAAGTAGATATTTGTAACCATTTGATATTGGTAAAGGGCCAACTAAATCAACGTGAACATGCTCAAAACGACCGTGTGGAATGTCTATCTTGTGTGGGATTGTCTTCGTATGTTTGTGTATCTTTGCTCTTTGGCATCTAATACATTCTTGTGACCATTAGTTGATTTATTGTATGAGTTCATTTTGGGCCAAAAATATCTTTGTGTTATGAGTCGTCGAGAAGCTCGTGTACCTGGATGTGAAATGTTATGTAATTGCTCAAAAACTTGTTTGCGTAATGTTTGTGGAATGTATGGACGTGTTCCTGAACTTGTTTGTTCGCACCAAATTTTAATGTTAAGTATTGGAATGTGTATTTGTTCGACTTTGTAAGTATGTTTATTTAGTATCTCTTGTAGTTCTGAATCTATATTCTGTTCTTTGTGTAGAGTTCTGAGGTTTATCTCAGAAGTTGTGAAAGCCTCTATCTCAGCTCTTGAAAATGCGTCTGCTACGGTGTTATCGGTACCTTTAATGTGTCTGATATCGTTGGAAAACTGTGCAATGAATTCTAGGTGTCGTGTTTGTCTTGGGCTTCTCTCTGTTTTTGAATATGCTGTTTTTGAATATTTTGTAATGCTGAAGTAAGTGGTTTGTGATCTGTGTATATAGTAAGTGTTCGTCCCTCTAAATAGTGTCTAAAGTGTTTAATTGTAAGGTAAATTGCTAAAAGTTCGCGATCGAATGTACTGTATTTTGACTCTGATGGTGATAATTTTTTCGAAAAGAAAATTGTGGTTCTGTTTCCTGATTGTTTTCTTGTTGCAAAACTGCACCGATAGCAGTGTTAGATGCATCGACAGCGATAGAAAGTTTTGCTTTGCTATTAAAATGATTAAGCAGCACTTCCTTAGTAAAACTTTCTTTTATAGTTGCGAATGCTTCTGTTGTGTTTTCTGTCCATGTTAAGTGTTTTTCCTTTGTTTTTATTGCTAAAGTTATCATATCATAAATGTGTGTGAGTGTGTGTGCTAATTTTGGAATGCATCTGTGGTAGTAATTAATCATCCCGATGAATTTCTGCATTTGTTTGACTGTTTCTGGTTTTGGATAGTTAACAATGCATTGAATTCTATCGGGAGATGGTTGTATGCCTTTATTTGAAATGTCATAACTTAAAAAATTTATTCTGTCTACTCCAAAAATACATTTGTTCGGTTTAATGTTTAGTCCGTAATTGTCTAGTCGTTCGAAAACGAAATTTAGATGTTAAATGTGTTCTTCTTCTGTGTCGCTGGCCACCAGTATGTCGTCGAGGTATACGAATACGAAGTCTAGTTCTCGTAATACTTCGTTAACAAATCGTTGGAATGTTTGAGCTCCATTTCTTAAACCGAATGGCATTCTCAGAAACTCAAACATTCCGAACGGTGTAGTAATCGCAGTTTTATGTATGTCTTGAGTGGCCATGGGTATTTGGTGGTATGCTCTAACTACGCCTAATTTTGAAAATATGTGTTTGTTGTGTAAATCTATATTTAGGTCGTGTATGTGTGGTAGAGGGTAGCGGTCTGGGACTGTAATTGTGCTAAGTCTTCTATAGTCACCACAGGGTCTCCAGTCATTCACATCTTTTTTTGGTACTAAATGTAGTGGAGACGCTGACATGGAGTCTGAAGGACGACAGATGCCTGCTTTGATTAAAAATTCTAATTCCTTTTTGGCAATTTTGTATTTGTTGGAGTCAAGGCGTCTTGGTCTTGAAAAAGATAACTGTCCTTCTGTAGTTATATGGTGTACTGTTTTGTTTAACTGATTTGTTGTAGTCAGGTTCTGTTGTTAGTGATGGATAATTTTTGAGTATATTTGTATATTTGTTGTCTAGTGTAATTAGTTTAGGTAGTGATGCTTCTGTAAATGCTGTGATTGCGTAAACTGATAATTGTGTAAGTGGATCTATGAGTTTCTTGTGTCTTAAGTCTATCAAGAGTCCATATTTCGTAAGGAAATCTGCTTCTATGATGGGTCTTGTAATGTCCGCTAGTATAAATTTAAAAGGAAAATCGCGTCTTAGTTTCAAATTTACGTTAAGTAATTTCTTGCCGAAAGTTGAGATTGTGCTACCGTTAGCTGCTGTTAATATTAAGTCTGAATTTTTCTTGTGGGCTTTAAATTTATTTATTGGAAGTACTGAAACTTCTGCCCTACTGTCTATCAAAAAGTTTATGTGATTGTCGTTATCGTAAATAAAAAGGCGGCGTGTGAGTATTGTTTGACTTCCATCATTAGCCGTCGCAATGGTAGAGTCATTTGGTTTTTGAGTTATGTTGTATTGTGTTGTGTTGAGTGTCGTTTTGAGAGAATGAGCATGGTTGTTTGCATTGTCTAGCTGCCCTACCGAATCTAAAATGGTATCTAAGGGTGATTTTTTTGAGGTTATGATTTTCATGCATTAGTATTTGACAGATCACGTGGGATTTCAGACATGGTGTCAAAGAGAAAGATGCTCAGTATGCTTTGACATTTCATCATGAATAGACTTACTAACGAGCAACGCTTGCAAATCATTGAATTTTATTACCAAAATCAGTGTTCGGTTCGAAATGTGTTTCGCGCTTTACGTCCGATTTATGGTCTACATAATCGACCAAGTGAGCAAACAATTAATGCGATTGTGACCAAGTTTCGCACTCAGTTTACTTTATTGGACATTAAACCAACCACACGAATGCGTACAGTGCGTACAGAAGAGAATATTGCGTCTGTTTCTGAGAGTGTTGCTGAAGACCGTGAAATGTCGATTTGTCGCCGTTCGCAGCAATTGGGTTTGTGTTATTCGACCACATGGAAGGTTTTACGCAAAGATCTTGGTGTAAAACCGTATAAAATACAGCTCGTGCAAGAACTGAAGCCGAACGATCTGCCACAACGTCGAATTTTCAGTGAATGGGCCCTAGAAAAGTTGGCAGAAAATCCGCTTTTTTATCGACAAATTTTGTTCAGCGATGAGGCTCATTTCTGGTTGAATGGCTACGTAAATAAGCAAAATTGCCGCATTTGGAGTGAAGAGCAACCAGAAGCCGTTTAAGAACTGGCCATGCATCCCGAAAAATGCACTGTTTGGTGTGGTTTGTACGCTGGTGGAATCATTGGACCGTATTTTTTCAAAGATGCTGTTGGACGCAACGTTACGGTGAATGGCGATCGCTATCGTTCGATGCTAACAAACTTTTTGTTGCCAAAAATGGAAGAACTGAACTTGCAAACGTTTTAAAAACTACGGTGTGTGCCTCGTGAAAAGCTATAATGATAAACAACCTGAAAAAAAATTTTATAATATGTGATAAACATAATTTTACATCATTTGTCAAAAAAAATTTTTAACATATAATATATAAATTTTATATGGAAAGAAAATTGTTGTTGCTGCCAATGTTGTTGTTGTTGATGCTAATATGTATTTATTGTTGTTGTTGTTGTTGCAAATATAGTTATTGTTGCTGCTAAAAATGTTGTTGTTTTTGTTGTAATTAATTTTGTTGTTAATTCTGCTATTACGGCTGTTGTTACTTGCTTCACCTTACCGGCAGGTGTAGGGTTTTGTGACTACCGTTGTTGGTCAATGGTGTTTGTTGATGCTAGCGATGGTAGTGGTATTATTGTGGGCGTTGCTGTTGATACTGCAGCAATTGTTGCTACTGCTGCTGGTGATGATGGTTGTACTCAGTCAGCTGTAGTGGTGAACACTTTGGCGTTAGTACTAGTGCAGTTGAGGAGAGTAAATTGCTGCTGCTATGCTTGAGCTGATGTTGATTGTTTTCGCTGCTGTAGTTGTTGTATGAATTAGCGTGTTGTTGTTTGGCGAAATTGATTCTTACTGCATTCCAAAAAGTTCTTTAATTTTGTCTAGCTTCGGGAGTAGTTTGCTGTGTAGCACCAACAGTAATTTGTTATATTCTAGCTTATATATGGATATCGATGAGACTTCAAATTTTTCTCCTGCAGTTTTATTGTATTAATAATTTTGTGTTGACTTCCTTCTTGCTGTTCAGAATTCTGGATTTTGGATTCTCATCTATGTCGTCGTCGTCGTGGGCGTTTGCTTTGGTTGGCATTTCTGCGCGTATTCTGGTTGATTTCAGTAGTGGCGGTGTTATTGTGGGATTCGAATCTGCGGGATTGCCAGTTGTGGTTGACACAATTAAAAGTTGTGGTGGACACGATAAAAGTTGTGGTGGTTCACAAATTATTTTTATTTTATTTGAATTTTATTTCTTTAACAATTTATTATTTTTTAGGTCTCTATATATTGGAATACAATTTTATACTGAAAATAATATACAAAATTTTTGATTAAAAATATTGAACAATTTTTAAAATTTTAAATAATAATTTTTTAGATAAAGTGTGTGAGTGAATATTTTGTAAAGTGTGTGTTTTGTATGTTGGTGTTTATATGTGGTAGTATTGAGTCACCACATATATATATATATATATCATATGTTTGTTGTTCATTTATTGTTTAGTCAAGTAAATCAACAGTCCTCACATTATACAGTAATATAAGCACTTATTTATATTTCAATATCTTTATACATAAGCCATGTTTATCATTAGTCCAAACAAAAGAAAATACAAACATAACAAACAATAAAGGCAATGCTTCCAAAAACTGCATGGTTAGCAGAACAAACTTTACGCTAAATCCAAGGCCAGTGCAATGTGCCTATAAACGCTTACACTGCATAATATTGCCACAATGAACTTACTAGCATTTAAGGCTAAGTAGCAATCCATTGAACTTATGTTGTCAGCATTTTGCATTTATGTTGTTTATATTTGTATTTTCCAAATATTCAATTTTAGCTATAAATAGTTCACGAAATTAATAAACTTTTAAGTACAATTATCAAGATTGAAAATTCAAGTTGCGTTATTATTAATTCTAGATCACAGTATAATTGGTTAATGCACCAAATATACATTGAATAGAACACGGCTCAAGTGCCTGGTCTAAAACAGAGTTGTAAATCCCATAGCTCTTTTAGCTCTTTCAGCTCAGTTACAAAAACTTCTATATTTCCGTGTGTTTTGTAATTCGAGGAATTATGTACATTATTCCTGTCGGCCTTTGTAGTCTAGTGAAGAGTGCGCTAGACTAACAACCCAGAGGTCCCTGGTTCGAACCCAGGCTCGGGCATGGTTCTTTTCACTTTCTTTGTTCTTTCCTACATATATGAATTAGGGAAAAACTAAAAATCCACAACTAAATTGTGGAAAATATGGAAATAAAGGACAGGAACAACTAAGGGCTGGAAATGCTTGCCGAGGTTAAGGCATAACACTAGCCTCGGTTAAAGCAATTCAAATTGTTTTGTTGTTTCGCCTAATCAAGAATTCACGTGTGGTTCCAATCAATTCATCTAAATAAATCTATCCCTTTCCTTTCAGGTCAAAGACCAAACCTTGTTTGTATAAGGCGCATGCCTTGGTTCTTTGATTTAAAAAAAAACATGGCATTGTTGTTGTTTGCTCGCGTCGAGAGCTTACTATCAATTTTATTACTGCTGTGTGCTTTTTTGTTGGTATTGCCTTGTAGCGCACACGTATCGAGTTTTTTGTTGTAGCATTTTCAATATCACTTGTCTGGAATCATTTTATTTTTGATTTACTGGCTGTGAGTAACATTTGGGCCTTGTCAAGATTCTGAAAACCTATTTTTGCAATTTTTTTTAAGAGACATTAGCTCAGTGTGCTTATGTTGTTGTTTTTAATTTTTTTCGTCGCCATCAAGCGCCATGAAGAATCAATTTATTTTTTTTAGATTAGCTCACTGCCACGACACCTCTGGGGCCTGTTTCTCAAAAATTACAAGCCTTGTAATACAAGTGAAATACTTGTAAAACGGTTAATATTTACAAGTGTCTGTTTCTCGAATCTTCACTTGTAGAATACGAGTTACAAGTCTATTTGCCTTTTTTACAAGTGTCAAAAGTAATTTAAATTAAATTCTGTTTCTCAAAACTGACCTCAACACCTGTAGCTTGTGAGCGTATGTCAAAAATTATGACAGTCTCGCCAGTCTCTATAGTATTTAAAAGTAAGACACAAATATTCAAGATTATATATAAGAATTTTTAAAAAATAAAAGCAGTCAGAGAAATGTGGTCAAGTGATTCAAGTGATGATGAGGAATTAATTATTGTAAGAAGACCAAGGATTATAAGACAGCGGATTAATTATGGATATCTCGAGATGTCGTATGAGTTCAATGAGAGGTTTCGCCTCGCAGCACATAAGATGGAATATCTTGTCAACCTATTAGGATCCCACTTGATAAGATGTACTGGGAGAAGTAATGCCATTTCAGTTGACCAACAATTGCAAATTGCTCTCCATTGGATGGGGACAGGAGCTCAGTACCATGCATGGTGCTAGCAAAGCCAGTGTTTGCAGAGCTATGAGGAATGTTGTAGGTGCTGTAAAAAGAACGTTATTTCAAATTAATGTGGAATGGCCACAAAATGTTCAGGTTATCATCGAACGTTTCTTTGCTTTGAAAGGTATGCCAATGGTATGCGGATGCATCAATGGAACTCTCATCAAAATAGATGCTCCTAAAGAACATGAAGGAGGTTATGTAGACCGACATGGAAATCACTCAATAACCTGCATGGTTGCTTGTGGACCGGACCTGCAATTTTATTATTTATACGCTTATTGGCCTGGAGGTACTCATGATGCTCGAGTATTAAAAAATAGATGTTTATTCTATCAAATGGAAAATGGTTGGCGGCCTTTCCATAACGGAATACTTCTTGGAGACTCTGCGTATCCTCTTAAGGATTGGTGAATTCCTCCGATTTTAACCGATATAAATGATGAACCCAACCGCCTATTTCTAAGGGCTCACAAGTCTACGCGAAGACTTATTGAAAACGCCATCGGTGTCTTAGAAGAGAAATTTCCATGACTCAACTATTTACGACTAGAGCCAAAAAAAGCAAGTGAAGTATTCAACAGTTGCGTAGTTTTATGCAACTTTGCATGGTTTGACGAAGAGTGCATAACCAATGTGACTTCTGAAAACACCGAAGAAGGCGATGAAACAACTTCTCTCGAAGTAGCTAATGATAAAGAGCAACCAACTAATAGAAGAGGACAGAACAAACTTCAAACACTTTTGAACTTTTTTAGAAACTGTGGTTATTTTCAAAAAAATAAAAATCTGTTACACCTATTTACGAGTATATTCATATTACTTCCCTTTAATTAACAAAAAAATAGTTTTATCCACTCTTAAGTTTTTATGGAGTCCCTAAAAAAATTGTTTTTTGCTTCTCCTGAAAATTTAAAAATTTTAAGTTGTCGCTTTTGCAGGAAGGGGGCAATATATTAAATACTTTGTTAAAACATCTCAAAAAATCTTGAGAAATTAAAAATCTTACCAATTAAACTGCATGTGTAAATTGAGGTCAAATACTGAATCCGAGGGTGAGTTACCTATAACTCCAAAGCTATTCGATATTGCAAATTTGGGTTAAGTTGGAGGTGTCACGCCCCCCCGACAAACTCTAAAAAATTTTATCAGTAAATCTGCATGCGTAAATTTTGGTCGAATACTGAATTCTAACGCTGTGCGACCTTGAACTCCAAAGCTATTTGATAGCACAAAGTTGGGTTGTATGGGAAGTGCCACTCCCCTTTGCCCTACGCCCATAAAATGTAAATAATGAAAGTGCATGTATAAATTTAGGTCGAATACCGAACTCTTACGCTGTCAACCTATAATTTCAAAGCAATTCGATATCGCAAATTTAGGTTGTAAGGGAGATGGCACGCCACCCTGTCCAACGCCCATAAAATAAAATCATTGAAACTGCATGTGTAAGTTGAGGTCAAAAACTGAATTCCAAAGCTGTGCGGCCTATAACTTCAAAGCTATTCGATAACACAAATTTTGTATATATTTGTGGGAGGTAAAAGTGTGGCATTTCTTCTTAAACCATCTCGTACTCAAAGCAAAGCCACTTAGCATATTTTAAAGCAATAGTTTCGCATATTTTAATTTTTTCTTAAAAGTAGGCGTAGATAAAGTGTGACCACGCTCGTTTTTAATAATGTTAATGACAGTTATCATACGAACTTATTTACCAAATTTTAATTTAATACGACCAAAACCGTCTAAAATATAGCATTTTTTTTTATTTGTGGGCGATAAAAGGCGGTGTGGCATTATTTTTTCCTTAACCTTTGCGTAGCAGTTACGAACACACCCGTAAAAGGAAGTATTCAACTTGGTCCAGTAACCCATTGTTGTACAGTAACCGACAGTAACCATATGAACAAAATTACCAAATCTTAGTTTTTTACGATTGAAACCGTCTGATATAAAGGGTCCGCCATCTAACGTTTTTTTTCAACTAGTGCTTATTTCGTGAATGGTAACACTTAGCTCATGTCTGATTTGACAGATAATTAGTTTTATTTTTCCGCTGAACGAATATGGTTGTGTATACGCTTGAACAACGTTGAGAAATATTGCGACATTACTTTGAAAATCATGGTAATGTTGCAGAATGTGTGCGAAAATTGCGTACGGATTTTGGAAGAAGAGAAGCACCGTCAGCTCCGTATGTTCGTTATCTTGTGAAAAAAGTGAAAGAAATTGACATCCTCATCGATAAAACAAAGAGTGAAAAGCCAAAACAGTGAGTACACCCGAGAATATTGCTGCTGTGGCAGAAAGTGTGCGTGAAGCGCCATCAACATCAATTCACCGTCGTTCTCAACAATTCAACATTTCGGGACATCATTGAGACGAATTTTGCATAAAGACTTTGGTATGACGCCATACAAAGTTCAATTGGTTCAGGAGTTGAAGCTAACTGACCATCGAATGCGTTTTCGCTTCGCTAAGTGGGCCGGCGATCGACTTACAGAAGATGCCGATTTTGCAAAAAAAAATCATCTTTTCAGATGAAGCTCATTTTGATCTTGGCGGGTATGTAAACAAGCAAAATTGTCACATTTGGGGCACAGAGAACCCGCACGCATACATTGAAAAGCCGCTGCACCCAAAACGAGTCACTGTTTGGTGCGGATTTTGGTCCAGAGGCATAATTGGGCCATTTTTCTTCGAAAATGAGCAAGGAGTGGCCGTTACAGTCAATGGCGATCGTTATCAGGCCATGTGGAACGAATTTTTGTTCACAAAAATTGAAGAGGAAGGAGGATATTGGCAACATTTGGTTTCAACAGGACGGCGCTACGTGCCACACAGCCGAAGCTACACTCGATGTTTTGCGCCCTGTTTTTGAAGATCGCATTATCAGCCGCAGAGCTGATGTCTTTTGGACACCTCGGAGCTGCGATTTGACACCGTTGGACTTTTATTTGTGGGGTGCCCTCAAAGATAAGTGTTACGCCGACAAGCCAGAGACAATTGACGCTTTAAGGGACAATATTCGTGAAGCCATTGGTGAAAAACAACTGCACACAATCGATAATGTGCTTAAAAATTGGACCGATCGTGTAGGCTACTGCATGGCCAGTCGAGGCAGCCATTTGAATAAATTTTTTTTCCATTATTAACTGGAAGGATTGAAATTTTAAATTAAAAAAAGAAATTTGAGAAAATATTCAGTAGTTTTTTTTATAGAATTTTCAAAATTCATTTGGCGGACCCTTTATATCCTTTTTTTGGTTTGTGATCGATAGCGCAAATTTCGCTTGTATGGGAGGTACCACGCCCCTTCGTCCAATCGTCTCTCAATCAGGAACTCTCAAGATGTGGCTTCAGTTTCTCTGAAAATTTCATAAAGATCGATTTAGCGGTTTTGGAGTCTATACGTGATAAAGCCACATACCCACATACATACATCCATTTATATATATATAGATTTATTTTATTCATATTAAAATATTTTTTCAATTAAATTAATATTATCATAAATTTGTATTTCAATCAGGTGCATTAAGATTGTTTCATTCATTGGCAACACAAAAATAGTAAAAATTAAGAAAACAAATTAAAAATTGGAAATAAATCAATTCAAAATAAGCCAAATATTGATATTACTAGCCACTTCCTATAAGCACGAAACAATCTTGAAAGTATTATTTTCCCGTATTTCGTTAATGTTAGTAGTAAAAATTGAACGTGGAACATTCATTTGTAGTTGTTAATTTCCACAAATTCTACCTGCAGCTTAAGTTTGCGGCGTTTCAGCTTATTTTCTTCTTCGAGATCGGAGTATGCTTTGGAATCCTTAGTGATAACCCTTCTTGATGCTGTACTCGGTTTAGATTTAGGAATATCAGACTTTCGTTTTTCCGGTGTTTCTAAGAGAACCTCCGTTAGAACACTTTCTTCTTATTATTAACCGCCATTGAATCTAATCCGCCTATGCCTTCCACGATGGGAGAGTCATGTCCCAAAATTTCCAGGACTAGGTCATCAATAGGTGTAAGCTGTTGGTTTTCCCACCAGCAGAACCTGTTTTCCTAACGTTGTCTTTTTTAGCCTATTTAGTGAGAGGAGCATACAATTATTTGCGAGACAAATACTACTTTAAAACATACTAATGTCGCACGTTTGATGTTTGACCAAAGGGTGTCTCGAACGTATGCGTATTCTTTATCCGATCTTATAAGTCCAATTGATTGGCACGATTGCGTTACTTTCTTCCACTCGGCCACTTTTATGTCTTTTGTTAGTTTGTCGGAAAATGCACCAACAAGGATATCTTTCGATGAAAGTATTTGTCGTAAAATGGCAATTTTTTGTCGTTTTTCGTTGCCATTTCAGAAATTTAAAGTTAAAGAAAGAAATACATAAATTAATATTTGGCACTGTATAAACTGAACAATTCAATCCAAATAATGTAATAATTGCAAAGTCAAAAACGGCTGTTGCTAAATCTGTCACTTCATAAATGTGGCCAGATTGGTATTTTTAAAATTGCGGGTAAAACTTGTATTTATTAGAAACATTTCAGGTATAAATGTTTTTATAAGCTCTTATTTAACTTGTTTCGTACGTATGTATGTATGTATGTATGTATGCATGTATGTATGTATGCATGTATGTATGTATGTAAGTTATGGTCACTGTTATGCAGAGACCAAAAAAAATAAACACTCAATTACTCTGTTTGACTTCAACTGAAGACATAATTTTATTTTCTGTTATTTATAGTTTACATTTGATTACTTAGCTTAATAATATTCGCTTATTGTTATTTTGACATATTTCTTAATAAGTTCCAATTTGATTACTTAGCTTAATAATATTTGCTAATTGTTATTTTGACATATTTCTTAATAAGCTCCAATTAAAATATTGCTCAATTATTATTTAAATGTTGGAATTAAATATTGCTGAGTAAGTTTGCTTATTGTTATTGAAATTACATATTGATTAATAAGCAAACGCGACTTAACAAGAACGAAATGAATATAAATTTAAGCCAACTTAGTCTACCTGTCAACAATATTTGGCTGGCTTGTGACTAACAGTGGAGTTAACTATTTGGCTGGCTTGTGGCTAACAGTGGGCTTAACTTCCCCCTTCTTAAGAATCTGCGTCTCGCAGATTAGTTGTTTATCTTTATTGGTTCTATGAACTGAAGATTTACACTTTTTTTGTTATTACATTTTGGAAAAAAATACCAAATAGAAAGAATTACACAGGCTACTAAAATTATTGCAACGCTAGAACTAATAGTTATAGTTTGAAATGAAATTCTGTCTAGTTGTTTTACATTGTCTAGGTGGAGTTTGTGAAGGTACTGCAGATCTATTGTTATGTCTTTTTCGGTCAAATTGTTTTGTAGCACCGGAGGTAAAATTTGATGGAAAATCGTCTGGTAGTTGCTGTATTCTATTTCATTCAATTTTATTGTTTCATTAAAAAAATTTATAATTACTGTTCCGTTTATCTTCTGCGTAATGTTTCTGTAAGTAAGATTTCCTATATAATTGGTCGTAAATATTGTACCATCATGTAGGAGTTCAATAATAGGCTGATTTTGATATTGATAAGTGCATATAGCTTTTTCCCCGTTTAAGACCTGAGAGATACAGTGATTAGGTTCTAATTTTTTTAGCTCAGTTTCTTTACAAACTTTCACGTCCTCAATTACAGAACATTGGCCTATAACACCAAACTTGTTTTGCTGAGATACAAAAAGATTTGAAAATTCAGAATGAATCCGTTTATTATTTTTAACGGTAGGTCTTATTAAAATATCGTTAAAAAGTGTATCCTCAGTCTTTGGTATAGACAGTACGTACAAGAGGAGCGACTCCTTAACCACCATTATGGGTTCTGCATATTCTATAGCTTGAATTTCATTTCTAAACGGAAGCGTTTCCGTCTGAGATACAATGGTAGATATTTCTACTCTGTCTAATAAGCTAGAGTGTACAATTCCTCTTTTTGCCAATTGCACTGCCATTACAATTTGTTCTATCTCGTCTTTCAAAATTTGCAGCTTGTTAAAGAGATATTGTTCAAACTTTGCTGTGTCGTCGATGTCTATCTTGTTAATTATTCTATTGTAGTTTTCTAAGATATTGTTAGTGGTTTTCATTAAGTGGCTATTAAAATTGTATTGTTTGTTATTGTTGGCAGTTAAATCGTTGTTTTTCCTGATAATGTTGTCCCAATCAGTGGCATCTGGGTTGCCTGCTAACCATTTCCAGGCAGAGCCAATCCAATTGATTGATCTTTTAGTCTTTTTAGTGTTACGCACACGTAATTGGTTTAACAATTTGTCGATGTTAACAATCTGGTGTTCCAGCTGTAACGCTAGAGTTCCATTCTTCCTAATTTCGTGTTGCACGGTTGGTCTAATGCTGTTTAAGAGATGGTCGTAGTCATCTAAATTGATTACATGAATAATTTTAAAAGTTCCTTTGAAAATTTTCCCGTGCCCTATTTTGATTGCAACAAGAGGGTTGTTATACTCGTATGTATTGACTGAGGCCTGTGTCCAGTGAAGAATCGTTCTGAAAAACATGTTAAGTTTTTATGTGTGATTTGTGAATATTTTTTCCGGTAGTAGTTTTAGTTACTGTATTATTTTTAGCTACAGTTTCTTTTTCATATAATGGCTTATTTTTTCCTTTTATTTGCTTATTTCTTTTAAAAATGTTCTCGCCTGGATTAAATTCTTTGGGTTTTGATCTTTTTTGGTTATGCCTATGTAGATTTTTTTGTTGATTTCGGGCTATTTCATTTTTAAGGTCTGAATTCATATGTCTTTAAATTTAACTAAGTCCTGATAATTTATCCTTTGTGTTTTGTTAAAAAAAATGTCTGCTGGCTTTTTCTTAGTCACTGAATGTACAGTGTTATTATACCTATCTACCGCAATAGTTATGACTTCTTTTAAAGAAAATTCGGGGAATTCCTGTACAAGACATCTTATTATTTCGAGAATCGTGGAATGGACTCTTTCCACCGCACCATTTACCTCGCTTTTTTGTGGTGGTGCAAGATAAATTGTTATTCCGAGTCCTTCTAAATAGTTTAGCACGATTGGACTTATGAAACTACCTTCATTATCCATAACAAGGAATTTTGGGACTGTAAAATAATGGATTAGTTTGATTAATTTGTCTCTTACGTGTAATACAGATTTGTTTTTTAATCGAAAAAATTTAGTAAATTTTGAAAACTTATCTATTGCTGTAATAAATTTTTCCCCTTTTATTTCTATGATATCAATATTTGGGACTGTAAAATAATGGATTAGTTTGATTAATTTGTCTCTTACGTGTAATACAGATTTGTTTTTTAATCGAAAAAATTTAGTAAATTTTGAAAACTTATCTATTGCTGTAATAAATTTTTCCCCTTTTATTTCTATGATATCAATATGTAGAATTTCAGAAGGAAAGGATGGAATGGGGGTTGGCTGGAGTTCGGGTTTTGGAGGGTGGCGGTCATACTTGTTTGACGAGCAAATTTCGCAGGTTTTTGTATAATCTTTAATTAGTTTAGCCATCTTCGGAAAATAGTAGTTTTCTAAAATTTGTTGTTTGTTTTCCTTTGGGTTTCGATGGGCACGTTTGTGTTCATCTTGAATTATTTTAAATTTGATTTCTTCATCTGTAATGTCAGTAACAACTCTCTGAGTTATTTTTGCTTTAAATTTCGAAAAGATTTCTTTAAAGATTTCTTGAAGCAGGGGAAGGTGTTTTTCTTGTATTTTAATCCCGTTTATTATGTTTGGGTTCAATTTTTCCCTCAATATTCTTGTTAGAATATCCTTACTTAATTCAGGTACCCGTACGAAATGTCTGTGGAGACCGGCGTGTGGATTTTCATAACAGCTCATTTCATCCCCCTCTGATAGTAACAGCTGGTTTTTAAATACATTTATTGGTGCTTAGACATGTGATATGAGGTCAGTACTGTCTTCATCTGCGCTATGTTGGGAGTTGGATGATGATGTTAAAGTATTTACTTCCGCTGATGGTAGTCTCGAAAGTGCATCTGCTACTAAGTTGGTTTTCCCTGGTTTATAAATTAGCTGGTAGTTAAATTCTTCAATTCTCGCCTTCCATCTCTTGAGTTTTGCATTGTTGCTTCTGTTGCTGAGAGCAAATGTAAGCGGCTGATGGTCTGTCAGAATTTTAATTTCTTTAGCTCCATATAGGTACGTCCTGAGCTTGTCAAGGCTCCATACAATGGCTAACAGCTCTTTCTCAATCGTGGAATAGTTTTCCTCCGTTCGATTGAGTGATCTCGAAATAAACGTGATCGGTCTATCCTTTCCGATTTCACCCTGCGAGAGCACTGCTCCAATTGCGTAGTTTGAAGCGTCTGTTGTAAGGACGAACGTTTTTTCAAAATCGGGAAATATTAGAACATCAGATGACATGAGCATTTGTTTCAGGTTTTTGAACGAATTTAAAGCGTCTTGATCAAGATCGACTTCTACCTTACGCGATCGCTTTGCTTTAATCTGTGCATTTTCACCTCGGGTTAAGTTAGTAAGAGGTTTTGCAATTTTCGCAAAATCCTTTATAAATTTCCTATAATACGATGCAAGACCTAAAAAGCTCTTGAGTTCTTTTAAATTCTTGGGAATGGGCATTTCTTGTATCGCTTGTATTTTTCTTGGATCGGGTCGAATACCTTCTCTTGTGATCAAATATCCTAAAACTTCGACATCTCTATACAAAAATCTCTTGTGATCAAATATCCTAAAACTTCGACATCTCTATACAAAAATTTAGATTTACTCAAGTTAACTTTCAAATTTGCTTCGTTCAGGAGAGAAAATACTTTGCTTATGTTTTCAAGGTGCTCATGTTTAGTTTTGCCGAATATAATGATATCGTCGATGTATACATAGCAACATTTGCCTATGAGTGGGTTTAAAACATCGTTAATCATTCTTTGGAAAATAGCTGGGGCGTTCTTAAGCCCAAACGGCAGCCTAGAAAACTCGTATTTTCCGTTAGCGGTAGAAAATGCGGTTTTTTCTATATCACGGTCCTTCATCTTAATTTGATGAAAACCGGATGTAAGATCTAATGAAGTGAAAAATTTAGCATCACCAAAGCTAGCGAGAGTATTAGTAATGTCTGGGATTGGATATGCATTGGGTATTGTTATGGCATTTAACCTTTTGAAATCTATAACAAGTCTATATTGCTTCTCCCCTGCCGCATTTTCCTTTTTAGGAACAATCCAGAGTGGAGAGTTATAAGGGCTTTGGGAGGGTCTTATTATACCATCTTTTAACATTTGTGAAACTTGTTTTTCTACTTCAGATCTTAAGTGTGTCGGGTAAGCATAGGATTTTGTGTAAACTGGTTCATCAGTCGTGGTCCTGATTTCCGCTCTAACTTTTGTGTCTATGGTTCCACTTTCGCAGACTGGTCCAAAAGGTAGTTGTATTTTTCAATTATATTACGAAGGTCAGGGTCTTCAGACATTTGCTCTAAGTTGTTTACTTGCTTAGAATTTTTTGCTTTTAATTTAAGTTTGATTTTCGAGCATAACTGCAATATCTGGTTTTTCCTGTCGATAACTGCCTCTAATTCGCGAAGGGAGTCATCGCCGATTATACCATCAAATGATGTTAATCCAGGTAGAATAAAAAAATCGAGATTGTTGTTGACTCCGACACTTTTGAAGAATGGTCCTGTTACTTTCCTTGTGATTGTTAGTTGTCCTACTGCCGACAGGATTTTGAATGGATTTTTAATTGGTCTTGAATTAAAGCCTAATTTTTCGCATATAAAATTTTTATTAGCTCCTGTGTCAATTAGAAAATTTGTATGGGTGGCCAGTTTTGGAAAAATATTATAGGTATGGTACGCCAGAGAGGCTTCTGTTGTAAAATTTACTTCCTCTGGGTTAAATTTTTCGTCTTCGTCAGCTTCGTCTTCAAAGTTTTCAAGATATTCTTCTTCAGCTTCTCCTTCTTCATTTTCTGCTGTCTCTAGATTAAACATTCTTTGTTGTTTTCGAGGCAGGTTTGAGGATTCATTTGACTTTCTCACGATTGGATTAGATCTGTTCATGTAATTAATTCTGTGTGATTTAAGTGTAGGATCCACTTCCATAGGAACGGCAGGTTTGGGTTGAACTGGTCTTGGAGGTGGTTTATAATTTTCGAATGGTGTATGGTCAGTTCGTCTATAATTGTAAATCTGATTTCGGTCCTGTGTAGCTATTTGTCTTGGTGCAGGTCTAGGTTTAAATTGGGGTGAATACATTTGGTTAATAGGCGAAGATATTGAATTTTTAAAATTATTTAATAGAGCTCTATTTCTGTAATTTCCTACCAGTGCATTCATTGTTTCTTCAGAGTAGTCTTCTGTTTTAATTTTATTAATAATTAAAGACAACTGATGATTGACACTAGCATAAAATTCGTCCATGGAATAGTTGCCCTGTCTCATCAGGTTTAATTCATGCTCAAGTGTACGCAGATCGCGTTTATCAGCGTAATTCAAGGACAAACACTTTTTGATGTTCAGCCAATTGTCATCAAATATGTTGTAAGATATGAGGGCACTGTCTGCCGCTCCTCTTATCTTTTGCCTAATGTGTTGTAAAATTGATCTATATATCGGTTTTTGTCTTACTACCTCGTAATCTTTTAAAATAGATTCGACGCTATGAACCAAAGAAATATAGTGGATTGGGTTCCCCTCAAATACTTGGAGATCTGTAACGCAGTCTGGTAGTTTTTTTATTTCATTTAATTCCTTCTCATTCCTAGGGGCTGATAAATCGCTCTCGAGAGTTCGAGGTGGGGAAATTCTACCTTCTAATTGTTGAATTCTATTGTTTAATGCCCTTATTTGTTCTGTTTGATTATTGGATGATTCTACACTATAAGGTGGTGGAATACTTCCCTCTAACTGCTGAATTCTGTTGCCTAAGGTTTTTACTTGTTCTATCTGGGCGTTAAGTGCACCAGTTAGTTGAACTATACTTTCTTTCAACCACTCAGTTGTGTTATTATCGCCAGGTGCCATATTGTTTTACAATAATATTTGTTTTTGATTAGGAGATTATACAGAAAGATAATTACAAAATTGAATTTTATTTCAAGTCTTTTTTATGTATGTTTCAAGATTTTCACTTATAAAATTTGTTCACCTCTTGTAGTGGAATATAAATTTTTCTTTTAAATTTCTAGAGATTTTTACCTTTAATTTTTTTTTATATTCTGTTTTATTTTTCTAAGATAAGATTTTTCCTTTTTTTTCAGTTTTGAAAAATGTTCTATTTTAAAATGATTTCTTAAACCAGATTATATTTCGTTTTAATGGCAATTTGAGAGAGATAAAAAAAAATTCTTTTTAGATTAATTTTTTCTAAATATTTTCATTTAACAAAATGCCTTCAATATTTCTTCTTTTTTTCTAACATTAGTTTCCTTTTCAGAAAATTTATCAAGGCAGATAAAAAAAAATTATTTCTCACAACATTTGGGATAATTCTGTCTTGTTTAATGGCTTATTAAAAACGGTTTAGTGTTCTTATAATAATTTAAGATAAATAAAAATCTTACAGCATTATAACAGCAGACTTCATAACTCGTTCGGATAGTCCGTAGATTTCCCTTTTGGCATAAATTAATTGCTTACTCCGGTACGGTTGCTGTCACTGTTGAGTTTTTTGGTGAGTTGAGTCGGATGAGTCTTCTGGATGGTTCCTTTGGATGTTTCCTTATATTTTTCCTTGCTGGCTCTGCAGGTTTTATAGGTGGATTATCCTTTTTCACAACACTATCAGTTGAATGCTTTGCCGGGTTTTTAGGCTTTTTTGTTAAGTTTCCTAGTACAACACTATTTTACAGAGCCTTTGCGGAGTTTGTACCAGTTACTTTGGGTTATTTTTATTAAGTCTTTTAGGATTTCTTGTACGACACTATTTTTTTAGAGTCTTTGCGGACTTGTTCAAGTAAATTCACTAATATATTAGACTTAAGCTGCTCGGGCGCCAGTTATGGTCACTGTTATGCAGAGACCAAAAAATAAACACTCAATTACTCTGTTTGACTTCAACTGAAGACATAATTTTATTTTCTGTTATTTAAAGTTTACATTTGATTACTTAGCTTAATAATATTCGCTTATTGTTATTTTGACATATTTCTTAATAAGTTCCAATTTGATTACTTAGCTTAATAATATTTGCTAATTGTTATTTTGACATATTTCGTAATAAGCTCCAATTAAAATATTGCTCAATTATTATTTAAATGTTGGAATTAAAATATTGCTGAGTAAGTTTGCTTATTGTTATTGAAATTACATATTGATTAATAAGCAAACGCGAGTTACAGCACACGCCGCTGCAACAACAACAACAACGGCAGCAGTTACAACGCAACCACCACCACCAAAACCACAGAGGGCGAACATGCTGACCAAACAATAAACATTTTACACATTTTTTAATGACAAAGTATTTTTTATTTTCTTTCTTTCTTTTCCAATATGGAAAAGCTGCAATTAGGTTACAATACATTGTATTCTAGGAATTATTTTATTACTTTTCAATACGATTGAAACATTATTATGTCGCAACCAATAAATTCAACTATTTTATTTCGTATACAATTGCAACATTACAATGTTGCAATCTTAAGTAGGTTATAATCAAAAATTCTGTTTATATTAATTCTGGGAATGTTTGAAGCCCAAGAACAAGCATTGTAATTTTAAATATAAATACCCCAAGAAATAAAGTGACAGTTAGTCTTAAGCATTAAACCAAACAAGTTGAGTTTTTTTTAAGTTCAGCTTTGAGTAAATACATAAGTGGCGCAGTCGATCGGGCCAGTGAACAGCAAGCAAATGCTGTAGAATTTTAATTCCTTATCACTGGAATAGAACCTAAAATAAAGTAAAATATATAAAAAGAACTTCAATCCACCATCAACTAAGGACTCAAACTCCAATTCATCATAAAACTTCAAACTCATCATTGGAACTTCAACTTTTAACCAACACTTTTTGTCCTTCATCACTGGAAAGAACAACTTTAACACCATCATCGCTTAAAGGAATTCACATATATCAACACACCTTATAAAAAAAATTGGACCAACAAAGATGCTTATAATCGCAGTGGGCTTTATGTAAGTGTGTATAATATTGTATGTTCTCAAAAGAAATTTTTTTTTATTATTATATATAATCAAAACATATAAATTCTTATGGAAAATTACTATAATACACAAGCTGAATTATACTCTTTTGGCACACAACAATACATTAATAGAAAAAAAGCAGAATGTATATTAAGAATTAAAGCTCAGGCCACACATATATATAAAATTAAGAGTGAGAAAAGATACTGTTATAATCGTATACGATTATAAAACGTTACAAAACAATAAAAAAAAAATTTTTTTTAATGCCATTTTAAAAGAAAGTTTAAGAGCAAATATTTTCATTTTGGCTATACTCCATCCTGACTAGGAGTATCGACGGCTATCGGTACAGCGATATAGTCCAAAATTGAATAAAGTGCACTACACTAGTACCATTCTGTTCAACTAAACACATCCCAGATTGGGAGTATCGACGGCTATCGGTACAGCGGCTCAGTACGAACATTATTAAAAATATAGCGCCTCACAGCCTATATGGGAAAGTGTTTATATTACATTTGCGAAACAAATAGCATACCTCATATTGCGTCTATTTTTTTTCTGCTCTGCTTCTTTTCTTTTCTTAAATGCCTAAAAATCAAAAGGCTTCACAAAAACTTAATTTTATACCCTATCAATTAAGAAGAATAACTAGAAGTTTAACTTCTATTCACGAAGAAACAGCTCACAATAGCCCAAATAAAAGTAGTAGTGACCACCAATCCTTCACAAGTGACGAACTTAATAGCACTATGTCAGTATCAAACGAACAACTTAATACCACTGCACCGAGTCGTCTAGACATTTTCAATTCTCTAAGAATTCCGGACGCCATAAAAGACCTTCCCAAATTTGACGGGAACTCAAGACTATTAAACGAATTCCTAAACAATGTCGAAGAAATCCTACTCTATATCAGAGGCACAGATAATACCCCTTACGGACAAATACTGCTACGAGCCATTAGGAACAAGATCGAGGGCCAGGCTAACGAGATCTTAAATATGTATGGCACCCCACTGAATTGGGATGAGATCAAGGCAAATCTCATACTACACTACGCAGACAAACGGACAGAAACCTCACTAATTAGAGATTAGTAAAAGCGAAAAAGACCTTTACGCTGACATGTGCCTTAACTCATTTCTCAGTGGCCTTAAATAACCTTTAGGCTCTAGAATTAGGACGATGCAACCAGACTCTTTAGCGTCTGCCTTATCGTTCTGTATCAAAGAACAAAATATATCTTATCAAAGAGCTAACTTCCGACAATCTTATCAAACTCCTCAAACCTACCCAAGTTATCCAAATAAATCTTATAACCAATACCCTGATAGAATACAAAACCACAATCAGCCTTATCCGCAACATTCATATTTTAATAACAAATACACCAATAACAATAGTCAGAATAACACAAACCCCTTCAATAATAGAATGATTAAAAACACCCCATTCAAAGAGTCTGGAAATTTCAGAACCAATCCAGTAGGAAATACTAAACCACAACATAACACAATAGCACCGTTCCAACCCAAACAAAGCACACAAACAAGATATTCCAGGCCTGGAAACTTCAATTTCAATGAAATTAATAATCATACATTAGACCGATACTTTGAAAACAACGTTAATAACCTAACAAACATACAAGACCAACAAAATTTTCCCAAATTAGCCTCGGAAACCCAACAGGATATATAAACACGGAGAATTCTTACCATATATTTTAATATCCTCACCTTTTGGAAGAAATCTTAGGTTTCTTTTAGACACAGGAGCTTCCACAAGTTTTATAAATCCCGAATAAATTCCCAAAAACAAACAATACGAATGTGAACAAATTATAATTTCAACTGCTTTTAAAAAACATCAGCTAAACAAACAGACAACTCTGCCAATCTTCGAAGAATTTAACCAAAATGGTTCTCTTAAATTCCTCATATTTAAATTTCACAGCTACTTTGATGGCCTCCTTGGATTAGATGCACTAACGCTATTAGAAGAAAAGATTGATTTAAAAACTCAAACACTAGCAACAATAAACGCAGTTAATAAAATTCAACTAAAACCTAACCTAACATCAGGAAAAATTTTAATACCCGAAAAATCAAAAATTCTAGCTAAGCTTCCAGTTGATAACCAAAATGGTGACATTTATATCAACACAATAGAACTCAAACCAAACCTCTTTCTTTCTGAGGGCCTGTATCACGCCGAAAACTGGTACAGCACAGTTGAAATAATCAACTACTCCCAAACCGAACAAGAACTACTCATAGAGCAGCCAATTAAAGTTGAGAAGTACACACCTTCGAATTTTGTCGAACTAAACAATTTAAACCTTGTCGAAGACAGATGTCCACAAGAGATAAATATTCGTGACCTCCTCAGGATTGATCACCTCAATTCGGAGGAACTTAAAGAACTAGTAAAACTATGTAAACAGTACGAAGACAGTATATACAAACAAAATGAGTCACTCACGTTTACTAATGAAATAAAACATCAAATAAAAACCACAGATGACATTCCAACTTACACTAAGTCATATAGATACCCGTATGTACACAAGGAGGAAGTTTGAAAACAAATCGGCGAAATGCTGGATCAGGGAATTATCAGACAAAGCTATTCTCCATGGAGTTCACCAGTTTGGGTAGTGCCCAAAAAGAGTGACGCCAGCAATCGACAAAAATGGCGGTAAGTAATTGACTACAGGAAAGTCAATGAGAAAACCATATCAGACAGATATCCGTTACCAAACATAGTAGAAATTTTGGACAAACTAGGTAAATGCCTCTACTTTACAACCCTAGATCTTACAAGTGGGTTCCATCAAATAGAGATGGACCCACAGCACATCCAAAAAACGGCATTTACAGTCGAAGATGGCCATTATGAATACGTCAGAATGCCATTTGGCCTAAAAAATGCGCCAGCTACGTTTCAGAGAGTTATGGACAACGTGTTAAGAGAACTTATTGGAAAAAAGTGCTTGGTATACCTTGACGATATCATCATATTTTCGACCTCATTGCAAGAACACCTTGAAAGCATCAAACTAATTTTTGAGAAGCTCCGCCAATCCAACTTCAAAATACAAATGGATAAATGCGAGTTCATGAAAAAAGAAATCGCTTTTCTAGGTCACATCATAACACCTGAGGGAATAAAACCAAATCCAATGAAAATTGATGCTATCAAAAACTACCCAATACCAAAAACTCGTAAAGAAATCAAAGGTTTCATAGGGTTAATAAGTTATTATAGAAAATTCATCAAGGACTTGGCAAAATTGACAAGACCTCTTACAAAATGTTTGAGAAAAGATGCCAAAATTATACAGGATAACGAATACATAAAAGCTTTCGAAACTTGCAAAGATCTCTTAACAAACGACCCGATACTACAACATCCAGATTTTACAAAACAGTTTGTTCTCACCACGGATGCGAGTAACTTCGCGATTGGTGCAATTCTATCCCAAGGACCAATAGGCACTGATAAACCAATTTGCTATGCAAGTCGAACACTCTCAGAAACAGAGAGTAGATATTCAACTATCGAGAAAGAACTACTGGCGATTGTATGGGCAACTAAATATTTTCGTCCATACCTATTTGGACGCAATTATAATGGATCGCAGTTTATATACAGGTAAGCTTACTAAGAGATGCAATGCCACTGATAATTTGTAGTGAACCTGTATAACGGATAGCGGACATCGGTGCGTCAAGCTTTTAAAAATAATATTTGAAAAATTTTAATTTATATAAGTCCTTACCAATTTACGTACGCTTATACAATAATAATGAGTAACCAAGAGAGGAGTTTTTCTGCACCTAGAATATACCTACTATATACATATATGACAAATGTCACTTAAATTTATTTTTGTCTTTTAAGTTCACGTATTTCTTAAATAAAAGATTATTTTTTAAATTTTTTTTTTTACCTTTTAGTCTTTAAGGTTTATTTACATCTTTCATTTTCAAAACTTATGGAGATATAGCATTTTTATAGATTTGTGGGTGGTAAAAGGGGGTGTGGAAAAATGTTGTATCATAATATTGCATTGTCACCGGACTTACATATGTATGCTAAATTTCAGCTTAATCGGATACCAACAAGTTGTAGAAAAATGGCTTGCAAGTTTTGAGGACGTACGGTTGTAGCGCCAACTAAGTAAGTAAGTAAGTAGTAAGTAACTGTCTGTATAAGAATCGCATTAACCTTGCATTTATTAAGTATTTTGTACCCGACCTTAAACTATAATCATGAGTCATAACTAGCTTTTAGTTTTCCATTACCATCCTTTCATGATTTTTATAATTTATGTTGCTTACATTTAATTTTTTTGATCGCTTTAATGTTGGGCAGGGTACCACCTGTTTTTGCTAGCTCACCGGCAGAGCGTCACCCCTATATAAAAGAGCTCTTTTATAGGTAGGCCGACGGTTTATTTAGAATCCCCAATAGGAAGTTTGGTAATCTGAAAAAAAATTAAACTTTATTTGTCCTATTAACGGAATCTTTCTTGCTTTTTGGTAGTATTACTTAAAAACTAAGTATAAAAAAAAATTAAGTCAACGTGTGTAAATTATGGAACTTATTTTAGCCTTAAGAAAAGTTTCGGAATTGTAAGAAAATAAAAGGTTCAATAGATGTAAATTATTTTTATCACCGCATAATAAAACTGAAAATTATTGTATTCGAAGCTGCATATTATTCTTTTGGTCTTCTGCTTAGCTGTATACAATGAGGTGTTAGATTGGTACACACAGGTGGTGTAGACGAAAGAACTAGGCTTAAGTATCCGTAGCTTTGGTGTGATTTTATAAAATGGACCTTAAGATCACCAAGGTTGACATTTAGCCATTCGTGGGCGGGCAGTCAGAATCGATGGAACAACCCCATCACATCGGCTCGCAAAAACGACCAAGAGCTGATGGTCATTCCGCTCTAGGTAACTAACCAGGAGCCGTGAAGGTTTTCTTCGGTTTTTTCATTTTTCTCGTTGTCTGGTTTTGACTAAATATTAGTCACATGCAGTTTTTGGGATATTAAGACTGGTACGATTTTTATTTATGTTGTTCACTGCTGCTAGTTTTAGCCTGGCAAGAATCACCCCATATCCGACTAGTAATAGCCGCGCATACGCAAGCATACCTGAGCAGCCAGCAAGCTAGCAGGAAGTTGATCAGTGTCAGAAGCACTGATTACTTCGTAGGTGAACACGACAAGGTTTGCCATTGTCTATGGAGAAGTGATGACCGAACAGGAAAATTAATTCAATTGAAAAAACTTTCCGTCTGAGCTGGAATTGAGCCGCTACCGCAGTTCTTTAGCTTAGGGGCCACACACTCTACCCCCTAGGCTACGGCCGCTGCAGCGTACATTTAATGAAAAATGAAATGATATTGTACTTTATTAGGCCGTGTTCATATTACGCGTTTTTGTCGCGATTGCGACACCGCTCTCACTTCTTTTTCGCAGAAGCGTCTGAAAATAGTGAATTTTGTATGCATTTAAATGCATTTATTTATTTAATATTCAGTATTTTTATTTATTTATTTTTATTTATTTATTTTTATTTATTTATTTATTATTATAGAGAAAATGAATACAAATAAGAACTAAGTTCTTTTACAGTACAGTGGATGCTTAATTATAAACAAAATTGGGCATACATAACAACAACCTAAATTAGCGCAAGGCTTTGTGATGCTTATGTACTAAAAAAAATATATAATTTAATAGAATGCAAAACAGACTAACTGACTTACAGCTAACATTAAGACAAATAAATTTATTTTTAACATATTTTTGCATATATAAATTAACTTAGAACTAAATTATAAGATAGAAAAATATAAGATAGATAGAATATAAAAAAGGGAAAGAAAACAGAAATTAAGTAGCAGAAAAATGAGAAAGAACAGATTGCCTGAAAGTTTCTACCCTAGTTATTTCCCTTAAACCACGCGGCAACCCATTCCACAGTCTTACAGCATTTATGAAAAAAAGATTTGAACTATTAAGAGAGCCGTGTCTAGAGATAATAAGCAAGTTACATCTTCTGGATATACTAAATTTATTTAATTTAGTAATTTTTCATAAAGATAATAAGGAGTTTTAGTGTGAATAATTTTATGGAGGTAGATGCAGTTTCTAGCATTCAAATAATCTATCAAGCTACAACCAAGTATTTCATTTCTAAAGTCGGAAAGATGATCAAACTTGTTCAACCCACATACGAAACGCGTGGCATAGTTAAAAGCAATATTTAGTTTCAGCTAAGAGGAAGAATCAAGTTTACTGTATACTATCTCAGAGTAAGTTATAACGGGCATGATAAGTTGCTTGACTAGTAATTTTTTTAATTCAACAGTGCATGAGTTGGCGGACATTCTTAAGTTACGTAGGATATAATAAACTTTTTGGACAACATTATTAACATGATCAGTACAAGAAAGGAACGAATTAAGACAAAAACCAAGGTTAACAATTTTTGACACAACATTAAGCTTGCTAGTACCAATAAATAAGTCAGGGACAGCAGCAAGAGAAGTTTTACTTTTGCAGATAGGTAAGACATAAGATTTCGCAGCATTTAGTTGAAGACCATTACTACACGCCCATTGATGTATCCTACATAGATCAGCATTAAATTTTCTTGAGAGTTCATCTAAATTTTCAATTCTACTAGAAAGATAAAGTTGTATGTCGTCAGCGTAAGCATGTAAGCAAACGTGATTGCATACAGTAAAGAGGTCATTGATAAAGATTGTGAAGAGAAGAGGTCCAAGAATGGAGCCTTGTGGAACACCACTTAAGACCGGCTTATGGCGTGAGAAGAATTGACCAACTTTAACTCTCTGTGATCTGTACGACAAATAACAAGAAATAAAATTCACAGCACTTGATGAAAACCCAAAAAGATACTTAAGCTTATAACATAAATAAGAGTGACTTACTTTATCAAAAGCCTTTGAAAAATCTAGCAGGCAAAGTAGCGACAATAAATTAGCATCAAACTTAGGACGTAAATCATCGAGTACTTTAACAACTGCTGAACCACACCCATGCCCCACCTGAAAACCAGATTGATAAGGCGACAAAAGATTTTTTGCAGAAAGAAACTTATTGATTTGAATGCTTATAAGCTTTTCACAAACCTTAGATAAAGGAGATAAAATACTTATTGGCCTAAAATCATTTGGACCAGCAGGGTTAGATTTTTTGGAACTGGAAGGACAGTTGTAATTTTCCAGATACCAGGAAATGAAGACGAAGTGAAGCAATGGTTAATAATATGCGTTAGAGGACTTATTATATGAGGCAATATGATCTTTATAAATCTGATGGGAATACCATCTTCACCCATAGCATTGGACTTTATTTGCATCACACAATTCCCAACCTCAAGTTCACTAACAGGGGTAAACTCAAACAAATGTGGAAAATTAAAAGTACTAAGTGAATTCATATTATTATTTGTAGGAACACTACAACAAAAAATCATTTAGTAAGTCCGGGTCGATATTACATAATGGAGAAATTTTTTTCTTCACTCCAAGGGTACGTATATTACTCCATAAAGTTTTAGTGGGAAGCGAAGGATTAAGCTTGGCGGTGAAATAGCGGGTCTTAGACTGCCTGGTTAAGTGGACTGTTTCATTCCTAACCACTTTATAATTTTCCCAATTGGCAGAAGAAGGTAATCTTCTCCAGAGTTTGTGTAGTTTGTTTCTTTTCTTTATTGCATACAAGATATTCTCTGTAAACCAAGGGCAAGATGAGTTTTTTATAGCTTTTGTGCGCAGAGGAACATATGTATTTTTCAAAAAGGATTTTAACAGGGGTTGTAAGAGAAAAAAGTTTATCATCTACTGTGCTATGATACCAGTGGGTCAATTCCCGTTCTGCGTTATCGTCACATGAAAAGTGTTTTCAGCTTTACACGGAAAACGCGATTCCCGTTGTGTGTTAAAACTGCAACAGCTGTTTATTTTAAGCTGAAATGAAAACAAAGTTAACGCCGGTTGCAAACGCGCGTTATCGACTTGCTATATTAGTTTCGGCTATTTTATGCTACCGAAAAACTTATTTTGGTTATATTTATTTATGCAAAATTCATTATACTTTTCTTTTTTATTGCTTATTTTTAATATATAGTTTTACTTTCTTAATCAAGTTTATAGCTTTGGGAAAGCGATATAAGTCGAAGTGTTCCTCCGAAATTCTGCTGAATGAGTTTTCTTCATCGCGAAGTCTCCTCCTAAAAATCCTTAAGTTTTCTCTACATAAATCAATAAAAAGAATGTTAAAGTCATAATAAAGTCATCATCATGTTCAATAAAGTCATTTTTGAAAATATTTTCTACCATCTAATAAGTTGTTTACATTTATTTTTCATAAAAGCTTTGTTTAATAGACATTCAGCAACTCTCAAATGCTATTCAGCAGCTACTTTTCATTAGGCGAACAAGAATCGCGTTTTTGTGCGCAGTGAAGTGAAATAGTGAAATCTTTAAATGAAAACTATTGTGAAAAGCTTCTTTTCACTTCACTTTAACGCAAAACGGGAATTGACCCGCAGCACTCATTAAACGATATTAAAGACAATTCATGAAATAAAGACGGATAGTTAATATTTTTATAATCATAAAATGAAAAAGAAGAAAGAGAGGCATTACGAGACAGGTTGATATCTAAGGAGCAAAAAATTAAGTCATGATCTGAGACAAAAAAATAATTGATCAAACAATAAAACGAGAGAAGGGTCAGACACAATGAAGTAATCTAAAAGGCTAGGAGTAGCATTATTGCAAAAACGAGTCGGTTCAGTTGCAATTACAACAGATAGACCTACCGAAAATATTTTGTCAATCATCATTTGATGATGTGAATCATTTGATAAAAGATTTACATTAAAATCACCGCACATCAAAATTGTATCATGGTTTAAATTAAAATTTAACAAATCAGTAAACAAGGGATCTACAGAAAGACATTTATGAGGATTATATACACAAGACAACAAAATTTTTTTACTGTTATCTGATATACCAATATTAATATACTCAATTCCAGGACTATTCGATTTATTTATAATTGTAGCATTCAAATTAACTTTACAAAAAACAGCAACACCTCCAACTTTTCTGACAGATCTATCATTTCTAAACACATTATAATTATTAATACTACAAATTGAATCACATATATTACTTGTCAACCAAGTTTCAGAAACACATATAATATCAACTAACGAATTTTCAAAAATATGTTTTACATAGTCCAGTTTCGCCATATTAAGACTTCGAGCGTTAAAGTAAACGATATGAAGTCCTCTATGTTGCTTACACAAAATATTAATTAAAGATTTTAAATTTTCATTACTGCGTAAGGATGAGTTACCAGGGTCAAACATTGAAGGTAGAGAGAGGAAAGAAAAATTCAGGCAGAAAAAATAAAAATAGATTAAGTGAAAAGAGAAATAGTAAGAAGTAGAGAGAAATTAATAACATTGAAAAAATAAACTTAAGATAAACCAATTTTATGAAAATTGACATTGAAGCAGAATTGTTACAAGGCATATCCAGTATCAGGTACAGCAGCAGCATTACGGACAAAACTCTGAAGCTCATTTTCGCTATTTTGATCGCATCAGAGCCCATCGACATGCGGATGAAAATTGAGCCACGAAAAGTAAAGGCATTAAAAATACGTTTTTTGCGTTTGAAAACAATAGCAGCTTGTAACAGTTTTTAAGCATCCAGAGCTAAGCTTTCGTGAATGTAACCATTGCAGTCCAACTCATACCCAGCATCCCTCAGATTAACTGCCTTCTTAAAATGCCTGCGATAGTCTCCAAAAGCTTTTAGCACACGATTACGATCGGAAGGTGTGTAAAATTTAATAATGACCACAGGGCTAGTATTGTTATCTTTTGGCTTAACTCGGAATATATCTTTTATTGGAGGCGCCATGAAATCAATAGAGCGGCAGATGAGATTGAAAGTCCATTTAAGATTTTCGTCACTAGTCTGCGTGACACCAAACAAAACAGCATCAGAGCATAGATCATTGCTGTTTGTGGTATTAGTGTTGGAGTTACTGCTGGTGCTATTGTTGTTGCAAATTTGTTGTTTTAAGTCTTCACAGAGTGATGAGAGAGCCCTTACTTCATTCTCTAAACAGAGTATTTTACTGTCATATTCAGAAAATTTAAGCGCAAGCTGTTGCTGTATTGAAGACACATCACTGTCCAATTTATCAAATTTGCTTGCGTGGTCGATCTTCTAAGTTTGCGTTTTCTTCTTTTACATTAGTACGTAGACGCTCTTCTAGGGCTATGAGTTGAGTGCAGAACGACGCAGCGCTGCTGCCTTGACCGGCAGTACCCATTTTAGGCGTACCATCAGTTTTGCTGACAGCACGGGTGATAAGCTGTTGTTGACGTGTTAACATGGGAGAAGGTGTCATCTTCATATACAGACAAGTTTAAGATAATTAGAACAGCAACGGCAGAGACGAGAATATGAAGACGAATAGGCGTAGATGATGTAGAGTGATAAGAGCACAATAGCGGTGCAAACGACGAAGTTTCAGCAGTATCACTCAAGCTAAGCGATTGCAATGTTGATTGGAAGTAGACCGTTTGTTGTGCTTTGTTTTTTCAATTAATAACTTTACTTTTGTCTTTGTGTTATTAATATATTAAATTATTTTAAATTGCCAATAGTTTTAAAATTGGAACTACCTTCAATTAATCAATAAGCACAGCACATGCACTGAGTCTAAACGGATAGTTTTTAATTAGTTATATCACAAACCCACGATTAGATTAGTAACTATTTAGAATTTTTACGAGCGCGAGAAAAAAGCGACTTTCAAGCAGCGTTGTGTTATGTTGGTCTTTTTCAGCCGCGTTTGCGAAAAAAAAATTGGTAGACAAAAACGCGTTATATAAACACGGCCTAATAAGTTACAATACCATTATATTTACCCTTGTTTCACAAACACTTTTCAATACTTAAATTAAAAAAATTTTTCTACGAATTTTATTCGTAATTTTCAGTCACGAATAGAATTCGCAGAATGGATCTAGTTTCGTACACATTTCGAATATTTTATTCGTATTCGTACAAAAACAAATGTATGTTGTACGAATACATTTACGAATTATCCTAGTTCCTAGTTACGAAAAAAAACCTTCTGTTCAGCTGGGGTTTGAACCACGGTTCCTTAGCTTATGGGCCACGTACTCTTCCAGTAGGCTACGGCCACCTTGCAATCATACATTTCCTTATATTCGGTAATTGTTCGACAAACCAGTCCGAATGATTTCAGTTGTAAATTTTTTAAACTCAACAAAAACTTCGTATCTTCTATGAATTATGAGTACGGTCAACCTTCCAAAGGAACTTTAACTAAATACGAATGTAGTGAAAGAAATTACGAAGTTATTCCTACGAGAAATTGACGAATGTTAAGGAATCATATCCCTTATTAGTCGATGATCATTCTTCGTAGCAACAGGTAGCAAGGGACATTTTATTCAATAACGAATATTAACTTTGTCGATATGTAAATTTTTGTTTGAAAGTCATTGTAAATAAGTAGAAGACAAAGTAAATAAATTTTTAAAAAAATTAATGTTTTCCCGAAAGTCGGTTCGTTTTCTATCATAAATATGATTTAATTTAGATTTTTTTAATCTTTCCTAAACTTAATGAAATGACAAACAATTCTGCAGCATTTAAATTTAAGACAGATGCAGCGATCTAGGCGAGAACAAAGATTCTAATTCAAAAGCGAAAGACAAAATTAGGAAATTTAATAAAGCAGGCCAATTTTGGATCAAGGACTTATTATTGGAAAAAATCTTATATCATATTAAGCAAACGAATTTAAAATAGAATTTATTATAGTCGAAAGTTTTTTATGTAATGAACGTGAATAAAAAACTGGATTTGCAACAACCATTCTTTACTTCTTAAAATTCACGTTATTTAGCGGCGCCCACCCAGTTTGAGAATTTTCTGGACTTTTTTTAGCGTCAAGTGCTTATATTAAACCAGAATTCACAACAAAGCCTTGCAAGGAGGTTCTGGAATATTTAAAAAAATGTATGAACCCAAAACAAATCTAATATACATGTAACTCTTTATTTATTTATTCATTTTGAATTAAAAAAAAATACATTTTTAAAATCATTCAGATGATAGGTATGTTTCCGTACTTGACTGTCGGAACTTGCAAGCTGTTAGAACTGATTCATGTTAGAAAAAGAAATAAGTATATTGGTGTCAATGCAGTGTGAGATCTGGTGAAAAAATTCCCTTAGCATGCGGGGAACATTTCGAGAATAGCAACTCAAATTTTTAATTTTTCGAATGTTGTGGATTTTTACCTCCGAAATCCAAATCTGAAAATTTTTAAGTCCGCTCGAAATTGGTCTAAAAAAAAATCATTGGAAAAGCTTCCAAAGTTAAAAAAAGACATACAAATTTAGTTTGTTTTTTCAGTTTGTTTAATATTAGGAAATTTTTGTATTCTTATTTTAAAAGTTGAAAACCTGGGGGTTCAATAGTAATTAATACGATTTCATTTAAGGATAAAGGCCTCACATTATTAAATTTATTAAACTATTAAGAATATTTGAAAAATTACTGAAATATATTACATGAAAAAAAATTAAATTTTTAAATATTTCGGACATTATAAGAGAAATATTTTTACACGATCTTTAAAATATATTAGATTTTATTTTATATGTTTTACTACCTTTTGAAGTAATTTTAATCCTTGATTTTTCGGGCTCAAGGTCCAAATTATTAAAAATTAAAAACTCGTTTCATTTCTAGGGTGCATTTCGACAAACTGTCGAACACCAATGAATATTGAAATAAATAAAGAAGTAACTAAACAAGATGGCAACCTTTGTAGAGTTGATGGCGGTGATCTATAAATAGCCTACTGCTTTGAAATGTCATATGATTAGCAGCCATACAATTCAAAAGAATGAATGTCAAAATCTGCCCAGTCATATACTACTATATAATGTGTGGCTTATGTGTTTCTTTTGAATAACCACGATTTAGTTTTGATTTGTTTAATATATTTTATTTGAATTTTATTTGTTTTGAATTTTTGTGTCTTTTAACAATTTATTTTTTTTGCATCTTTATTTATTGAATACAATTTTTATAATAATGAAAATAATATACAAAATTTTTTGATTAATAATTAATGACAATTTTTAAAATCTTAAATAATAATTTTGTAGATAAATGCGTAAGTGAATATTTTGTAAAGTGTGTGTTTTGTATGTTGGTGTTTATATGTGGTGGTATTGAGTCACCACATTATTCCCCCTCCCTTCTGAAAAATTTTGGTCGTGTTGGCTAATAAGTTAAAGTGTATTTTTTTAGTATTTTTGTGTTTGATTGAATGTGTCTGTGCTGTTTCAGTGTCTAAAGAGACGGGCTTAATCCTATCTATGTTGACTGTTATGTTAGTGTTATTTTTACGAATTGTGAAGTATTGTGGTATTCACTCAATAACTTCGAAGGGACCATCGTACGGCTCTTTCAGTGTTTTACGAATCGTGTCGTTGCGGACGAAGACAAAGTTACAAGTACTGAGGGCTCGAGGTATATATTGCTGAAAGTTAGTGTTGTGATGCGCAATGTTTGACTTTTTATTTTCTACTACCTCTTTAAGTTTGGACAAGGTGTTCTTCGAATTAATATCCTGACTGTTGTGAATTACTAGTTGTTGTGGTAGCCTGAGTGTTTGACCAAAAACCATTTCAGCTGGTGAAGCCTTAATATCTTCTTTGATCTGAGTCCTAGAAGAACTAATGGCAACTCTGTGTACCAATTTGTCTGGTTGTTACTCGCTATTATTGAAGTCTTTAGTTGGCGGTGAAATCGTTCTTCAATCCCATTGGCTTGTGGATGATAAGCAGAAGTGGTAATGTGTTTGCTTCCTAGATTCTTAACGAAGTTTCTAAATTTTGTTGCCGTTAATTGAGTTCCTCGATCGGAAGTAATTTCCAGAGGAACTCCAAAACGTGATATGTATTACTTTTAAAGTGTATCTACGATAGTATTGGCGTTGGTATCTTTAATTGGATACGCTTCGGGTCAACGTGTATTTCTAACAACTAGGGTAAGTAGATATTTGTAACCATTTGATATTGGTAAAGGGCCAACTAAATCAACGTGAACATGCTCAAAACGACCGTGTGGAATGTCTATCTTGTGTGGGATTGTCTTCGTATGTTTGTGTATCTTTGCTCTTTGGCATCTAATACATTCTTGTGACCATTAGTTGATTTATTGTATGAGTTCATTTTGGGCCAAAAATATCTTTGTGTTATGAGTCGTCGAGAAGCTCGTGTACCTGGATGTGAAATGTTATGTAATTGCTCAAAAACTTGTTTGCGTAATGTTTGTGGAATGTATGGACGTGTTCCTGAACTTGTTTGTTCGCACCAAATTTTAATGTTAAGTATTGGAATGTGTATTTGTTCGACTTTGTAAGTATGTTTATTTAGTATCTCTTGTAGTTCTGAATCTATATTCTGTTCTTTGTGTAGAGTTCTGAGGTTTATCTCAGAAGTTGTGAAAGCCTCTATCTCAGCTCTTGAAAATGCGTCTGCTACGGTGTTATCGGTACCTTTAATGTGTCTGATATCGTTGGAAAACTGTGCAATGAATTCTAGGTGTCGTGTTTGTCTTGGGCTTCTCTCTGTTTTTGAATATGCTGTTTTTGAATATTTTGTAATGCTGAAGTAAGTGGTTTGTGATCTGTGTATATAGTAAGTGTTCGTCCCTCTAAATAGTGTCTAAAGTGTTTAATTGTAAGGTAAATTGCTAAAAGTTCGCGATCGAATGTACTGTATTTTGACTCTGATGGTGATAATTTTTTCGAAAAGAAAATTGTGGTTCTGTTTCCTGATTGTTTTCTTGTTGCAAAACTGCACCGATAGCAGTGTTAGATGCATCGACAGCGATAGAAAGTTTTGCTTTGCTATTAAAATGATTAAGCAGCACTTCCTTAGTAAAACTTTCTTTTATAGTTGCGAATGCTTCTGTTGTGTTTTCTGTCCATGTTAAGTGTTTTTCCTTTGTTTTTATTGCTAAAGTTATCATATCATAAATGTGTGTGAGTGTGTGTGCTAATTTTGGAATGCATCTGTGGTAGTAATTAATCATCCCGATGAATTTCTGCATTTGTTTGACTGTTTCTGGTTTTGGATAGTTAACAATGCATTGAATTCTATCGGGAGATGGTTGTATGCCTTTATTTGAAATGTCATAACTTAAAAAATTTATTCTGTCTACTCCAAAAATACATTTGTTCGGTTTAATGTTTAGTCCGTAATTGTCTAGTCGTTCGAAAACGAAATTAAGATGTTAAATGTGTTCTTCTTCTGTGTCGCTGGCCACCAGTATGTCGTCGAGGTATACGAATACGAAGTCTAGTTCTCGTAATACTTCGTTAACAAATCGTTGGAATGTTTGAGCTCCATTTCTTAAACCGAATGGCATTCTCAGAAACTCAAACATTCCGAACGGTGTAGTAATCGCAGTTTTATGTATGTCTTGAGTGGCCATGGGTATTTGGTGGTATGCTCTAACTACGCCTAATTTTGAAAATATGTGTTTGTTGTGTAAATCTATATTTAGGTCGTGTATGTGTGGTAGAGGGTAGCGGTCTGGGACTGTAATTGTGCTAAGTCTTCTATAGTCACCACAGGGTCTCCAGTCATTCACATCTTTTTTTGGTACTAAATGTAGTGGAGACGCTGACATGGAGTCTGAAGGACGACAGATGCCTGCTTTGATTAAAAATTCTAATTCCTTTTTGGCAATTTTGTATTTGTTGGAGTCAAGGCGTCTTGGTCTTGAAAAAGATAACTGTCCTTCTGTAGTTATATGGTGTACTGTTTTGTTTAACTGATTTGTTGTAGTCAGGTTCTGTTGTTAGTGATGGATAATTTTTGAGTATATTTGTATATTTGTTGTCTAGTGTAATTAGTTTAGGTAGTGATGCTTCTGTAAATGCTGTGATTGCATAAACTGATAATTGTGTAAGTGGATCTATGAGTTTCTTGTGTCTTAAGTCTATCAAGAGTCCATATTTCGTAAGGAAATCTGCTTCTATGATGGGTCTTGTAATGTCCGCTAGTATAAATTTAAAAGGAAAATCGCGTCTTAGTTTCAAATTTACGTTAAGTAATTTCTTGCCGAAAGTTGAGATTGTGCTACCGTTAGCTGCTGTTAATATTAAGTCTGAATTTTTCTTGTGGGCTTTAAATTTATTTATTGGAAGTACTGAAACTTCTGCCCTACTGTCTATCAAAAAGTTTATGTGATTGTCGTTATCGTAAATAAAAAGGCGGCGTGTGAGTATTGTTTGACTTCCATCATTAGCCGTCGCAATGGTAGAGTCATTTGGTTTTTGAGTTATGTTGTATTGTGTTGTGTTGAGTGTCGTTTTGACAGAATGAGCATGGTTGTTTGCATTGTCTAGCTGCCCTACCGAATCTAAAATGGTATCTAAGGGTGATTTTTTTGAGGTTATGATTTTCATGCATTAGTATTTGACAGATCACGTGGGATTTCAGACATGGTGTCAAAGAGAAAGATGCTCAGTATGCTTTGACATTTCATCATGAATAGACTTACTAACGAGCAACGCTTGCAAATCATTGAATTTTATTACCAAAATCAGTGTTCGGTTCGAAATGTGTTTCGCGCTTTACGTCCGATTTATGGTCTACATAATCGACCAAGTGAGCAAACAATTAATGCGATTGTGACCAAGTTTCGCACTCAGTTTACTTTATTGGACATTAAACCAACCACACGAATGCGTACAGTGCGTACAGAAGAGAATATTGCGTCTGTTTCTGAGAGTGTTGCTGAAGACCGTGAAATGTCGATTTGTCGCCGTTCGCAGCAATTGGGTTTGTGTTATTCGACCACATGGAAGGTTTTACGCAAAGATCTTGGTGTAAAACCGTATAAAATACAGCTCGTGCAAGAACTGAAGCCGAACGATCTGCCACAACGTCGAATTTTCAGTGAATGGGCCCTAGAAAAGTTGGCAGAAAATCCGCTTTTTTATCGACAAATTTTGTTCAGCGATGAGGCTCATTTCTGGTTGAATGGCTACGTAAATAAGCAAAATTGCCGCATTTGGAGTGAAGAGCAACCAGAAGCCGTTTAAGAACTGGCCATGCATCCCGAAAAATGCACTGTTTGGTGTGGTTTGTACGCTGGTGGAATCATTGGACCGTATTTTTTCAAAGATGCTGTTGGACGCAACGTTACGGTGAATGGCGATCGCTATCGTTCGATGCTAACAAACTTTTTGTTGCCAAAAATGGAAGAACTGAACTTAGTTGACATGTGGTTTCAACAAGATGGCGCTACATGCCACACAGCTCGCGATTCTATGGCCATTTTGAGGGAAAACTTCGGAGAACAATTAATCTCAAGAAATGGACCGGTGAGTTGGCCACCAAGATCATGCGATTTGACGCCTTTAGACTATTTTTTGTGGGGCTACGTCAAGTCTAAAGTCTACAGAAATAAGCCAGCAACTATTCCAGCTTTGGAAGACAACATTTCCGAAGAAATTCGGGCTATTCCTGCCGAAATGCTCGAAAAAGTTGCCCAAAATTGGACTTTCCGAATGGACCACCTAAGACGCAGCCGCGGTCAACATTTAAATGAAATTATCTTCAAAAAGTAAATGTCATGGACCAATCTAACGTTTCAAATAAAGAACCGATGAGATTTTGCAAATTTTATGCGTTTTTTTAAAAAAAAAAATTATCAAGCTCTTAAAAGATCACCCTTTACATACCCAGTTAGAAAGTCGTTGTCGTGACACACTTCTTAACGGAGATCTACGTCCTGGAATTCTTCGGAAATTAGATTCTCTCAAGTTCGAACGTGAATGACTACGGTATCGTTCGTTTTTTAACTCTTGAACCTCAATTGCTAGTTTGTTGAAACTTTCTAAGATTTTGGACGTTGTTTCAGCAAACGATTGCGTTATCATCGCAAGCTCAGAGTTTTGTGGTACTTTTGCCATGCTATGGACATTATTGCCAACTGAAGCGACTTCCGATTCTGACATAACTTCCCACAAATTGTCAGCTAGTTCCAAGTGTTCCTCTAGTTCTCTATGACCAGATCCGGTCAAAGCAATATTAAGGCTTATGGGGAGTTTGCGAAGCCAAATTTTATAAACCAAGTCACTATCGACTGTAGTACCGGCTAACATTAGAAGTGATCTATAAAATTGGGATGGCTTTTGGTCACCCATCTCAGTGCCAGACAGAATTTTGTCGGCTTCACTTAAAGAGTTTCAATCAAGGTTCTCTTTAAACCTTCATACAAATTTGAGGACGGAGGTTTTTGTATGAAGTATAGCACTGTTATTATAACCTCTTGAGGTAGAGCGGTTACAAGTTACTCATACTTAGTCTTTTCAGTTGTGATTCCTTTTGCCTGAAATTGTATTTCGTGACGAACCATGCGTCAGGACAAGTGGTCCAAAATTGTGGCAATTTTACTGACGTCGCTTGTATTTCTGAATGCATTGTTGCATCAAATGGATTGACTAGATCCGTCTCTAATTGTATGAGAGGGCGATGGTCACCTTCGCTGAAATGAGAGAGAGGGTTAGGGGTTAGAGGGTTAGAAGTATGTAAAGGAGTGGGAGTTTGTCTAGTGTGGGGTGGTGATGTGTGTGCAAGATTCATGACCTATTTTAAAATGTGTACCTTAAAATACGTTTCATTAAATGTGTTTCCCTAATGCAGTGGAGTGCCTACGTATGTAATGCGATAAGTTTCTCACGTCCCTATCGTCTTACAAAGGTTTTAAAAACTACGGTGTGTGCCTCGTGAAAAGCTATAATGATAAACAACCTGAAAAAAAATTTTATAATATGTGATAAACATAATTTTACATCATTTGTCAAAAAAAATTTTTAACATATAATATATAAATTTTATATGGAAAGAAAATTGTTGTTGCTGCCAATGTTGTTGTTGTTGATGCTAATATGTATTTATTGTTGTTGTTGTTGTTGCAAATATAGTTATTGTTGCTGCTAAAAATGTTGTTGTTTTTGTTGTAATTAATTTTGTTGTTAATTCTGCTATTACGGCTGTTGTTACTTGCTTCACCTTACCGGCAGGTGTAGGGTTTTGTGACTACCGTTGTTGGTCAATGGTGTTTGTTGATGCTAGCGATGGTAGTGGTATTATTGTGGGCGTTGCTGTTGATACTGCAGCAATTGTTGCTACTGCTGCTGGTGATGATGGTTGTACTCAGTCAGCTGTAGTGGTGAACACTTTGGCGTTAGTACTAGTGCAGTTGAGGAGAGTAAATTGCTGCTGCTATGCTTGAGCTGATGTTGATTGTTTTCGCTGCTGTAGTTGTTGTATGAATTAGCGTGTTGTTGTTTGGCGAAATTGATTCTTACTGCATTCCAAAAAGTTCTTTAATTTTGTCTAGCTTCGGCAGTAGTTTGCTGTGTAGCACCAACAGAATTTGTTATATTCTAGCTTATATATGGATATCGATGAGACTTCAAATTTTTCTCCTGCAGTTTTATTGTATTAATAATTTTGTGTTGACTTCCTTCTTGCTGTTCAGAATTCTGGATTTTGGATTCTCATCTATGTCGTCGTCGTCGTGGGCGTTTGCTTTGGTTGGCGTTTCTGCGCGTATTCTGGTTGATTTCAGTAGTGGCGGTGTTATTGTGGGATTCGAATCTGCGGGATTGCCAGTTGTGGTTGACACAATTAAAAGTTGTGGTGGACACGATAAAAGTTGTGGTGGTTCACAAATTATTTTTATTTTATTTGAATTTTATTTCTTTAACAATTTATTATTTTTTAGGTCTCTATATATTGGAATACAATTTTATACTGAAAATAATATACAAAATTTTTGATTAAAAATATTGAACAATTTTTAAAATTTTAAATAATAATTTTTTAGATAAAGTGTGTGAGTGAATATTTTGTAAAGTGTGTGTTTTGTATGTTGGTGTTTATATGTGGTAGTATTGAGTCACCACATATATATATATATATATCATATGTTTGTTGTTCATTTATTGTTTAGTCAAGTAAATCAACAGTCCTCACATTATACAGTAATATAAGCACTTATTTATATTTCAATATCTTTATACATAAGCCATGTTTATCATTAGTCCAAACAAAAGAAAATACAAACATAACAAACAATAAAGGCAATGCTTCCAAAAACTGCATGGTTAGCAGAACAAACTTTACGCTAAATCCAAGGCCAGTGCAATGTGCCTATAAACGCTTACACTGCATAATATTGCCACAATGAACTTACTAGCATTTAAGGCTAAGTAGCAATCCATTGAACTTATGTTGTCAGCATTTTGCATTTATGTTGTTTATATTTGTATTTTCCAAATATTCAATTTTAGCTATAAATAGTTCACGAAATTAATAAACTTTTAAGTACAATTATCAAGATTGAAAATTCAAGTTGCGTTATTATTAATTCTAGATCACAGTATAATTGGTTAATGCACCAAATATACATTGAATAGAACACGGCTCAAGTGCCTGGTCTAAAACAGAGTTGTAAATCCCATAGCTCTTTTAGCTCTTTCAGCTCAGTTACAAAAACTTCTATATTTCCGTGTGTTTTGTAATTCGAGGAATTATGTACATTATTCCTGTCGGCCTTTGTAGTCTAGTGAAGAGTGCGCTAGACTAACAACCCAGAGGTCCCTGGTTCGAACCCAGGCTCGGGCATGGTTCTTTTCACTTTCTTTGTTCTTTCCTACATATATGAATTAGGGAAAAACTAAAAATCCACAACTAAATTGTGGAAAATATGGAAATAAAGGACAGGAACAACTAAGGGCTGGAAATGCTTGCCGAGGTTAAGGCATAACACTAGCCTCGGTTAAAGCAATTCAAATTGTTTTGTTGTTTCGCCTAATCAAGAATTCACGTGTGGTTCCAATCAATTCATCTAAATAAATTTATCCCTTTCCTTTCAGGTCAAAGACCAAACCTTGTTTGTATAAGGCGCATGCCTTGGTTCTTTGATTTAAAAAAAAACATGGCATTGTTGTTGTTTGCTCGCGTCGAGAGCTTACTATCAATTTTATTACTGCTGTGTGCTTTTTTGTTGGTATTGCCTTGTAGCGCACACGTATCGAGTTTTTTGTTGTAGCATTTTCAATATCACTTGTCTGGAATCATTTTATTTTTGATTTACTGGCTGTGAGTAACATTTGGGCCTTGTCAAGATTCTTAAAACCTATTTTTGCAATTTTTTTTAAGAGACATTAGCTCAGTGTGCTTATGTTGTTGTTTTTAATTTTTTTCGTCGCCATCAAGCGCCATGAAGAATCAATTTATTTTTTTTAGATTAGCTCACTGCCACGACACCTCTGGGGCCTGTTTCTCAAAAATTACAAGCCTTGTAATACAAGTGAAATACTTGTAAAACGGTTAATATTTACAAGTGTCTGTTTCTCGAATCTTCACTTGTAGAATACGAGTTACAAGTCTATTTGCCTTTTTTACAAGTGTCAAAAGTAATTTAAATTAAATTCTGTTTCTCAAAACTGACCTCAACACCTGTAGCTTGTGAGCGTATGTCAAAAATTATGACAGTCTCGCCAGTCTCTATAGTATTTAAAAGTAAGACACAAATATTCAAGATTATATATAAGAATTTTTAAAAAATAAAAGCAGTCAGAGAAATGTGGTCAAGTGATTCAAGTGATGATGAGGAATTAATTATTGTAAGAAGACCAAGGATTATAAGACAGCGGATTAATTATGGATATCTCGAGATGTCGTATGAGTTCAATGAGAGGTTTCGCCTCGCAGCACATAAGATGGAATATCTTGTCAACCTATTAGGATCCCACTTGATAAGATGTACTGGGAGAAGTAATGCCATTTCAGTTGACCAACAATTGCAAATTGCTCTCCATTGGATGGGGACAGGAGCTCAGTACCATGCATGGTGCTAGCAAAGCCAGTGTTTGCAGAGCTATGAGGAATGTTGTAGGTGCTGTAAAAAGAACGTTATTTCAAATTAATGTGGAATGGCCACAAAATGTTCAGGTTATCATCGAACGTTTCTTTGCTTTGAAAGGTATGCCAATGGTATGCGGATGCATCAATGGAACTCTCATCAAAATAGATGCTCCTAAAGAACATGAAGGAGGTTATGTAGACCGACATGGAAATCACTCAATAACCTGCATGGTTGCTTGTGGACCGGACCTGCAATTTTATTATTTATACGCTTATTGGCCTGGAGGTACTCATGATGCTCGAGTATTAAAAAATAGATGTTTATTCTATCAAATGGAAAATGGTTGGCGGCCTTTCCATAACGGAATACTTCTTGGAGACTCTGCGTATCCTCTTAAGGATTGGTGAATTCCTCCGATTTTAACCGATATAAATGATGAACCCAACCGCCTATTTCTAAGGGCTCACAAGTCTACGCGAAGACTTATTGAAAACGCCATCGGTGTCTTAGAAGAGAAATTTCCATGACTCAACTATTTACGACTAGAGCCAAAAAAAGCAAGTGAAGTATTCAACAGTTGCGTAGTTTTATGCAACTTTGCATGGTTTGACGAAGAGTGCATAACCAATGTGACTTCTGAAAACACCGAAGAAGGCGATGAAACAACTTCTCTCGAAGTAGCTAATGATAAAGAGCAACCAACTAATAGAAGAGGACAGAACAAACTTCAAACACTTTTGAACTTTTTTAGAAACTGTGGTTATTTTCAAAAAAATAAAAATCTGTTACACCTATTTACGAGTATATTCATATTACTTCCCTTTAATTAACAAAAAAATAGTTTTATCCACTCTTAAGTTTTTATGGAGTCCCTAAAAAAATTGTTTTTTGCTTCTCCTGAAAATTTAAAAATTTTAAGTTGTCGCTTTTGCAGGAAGGGGGCAATATATTAAATACTTTGTTAAAACATCTCAAAAAATCTTGAGAAATTAAAAATCTTACCAATTAAACTGCATGTGTAAATTGAGGTCAAATACTGAATCCGAGGGTGAGTTACCTATAACTCCAAAGCTATTCGATATTGCAAATTTGGGTTAAGTTGGAGGTGTCACGCCCCCCCGACAAACTCTAAAAAATTTTATCAGTAAATCTGCATGCGTAAATTTTGGTCGAATACTGAATTCTAACGCTGTGCGACCTTGAACTCCAAAGCTATTTGATAGCACAAAGTTGGGTTGTATGGGAAGTGCCACTCCCCTTTGCCCTACGCCCATAAAATGTAAATAATGAAAGTGCATGTATAAATTTAGGTCGAATACCGAACTCTTACGCTGTCAACCTATAATTTCAAAGCAATTCGATATCGCAAATTTAGGTTGTAAGGGAGATGGCACGCCACCCTGTCCAACGCCCATAAAATAAAATCATTGAAACTGCATGTGTAAGTTGAGGTCAAAAACTGAATTCCAAAGCTGTGCGGCCTATAACTTCAAAGCTATTCGATAACACAAATTTTGTATATATTTGTGGGAGGTAAAAGTGTGGCATTTCTTCTTAAACCATCTCGTACTCAAAGCAAAGCCACTTAGCATATTTTAAAGCAATAGTTTCGCATATTTTAATTTTTTCTTAAAAGTAGGCGTAGATAAAGTGTGACCACGCTCGTTTTTAATAATGTTAATGACAGTTATCATACGAACTTATTTACCAAATTTTAATTTAATACGACCAAAACCGTCTAAAATATAGCATTTTTTTTTATTTGTGGGCGATAAAAGGCGGTGTGGCATTATTTTTTCCTTAACCTTTGCGTAGCAGTTACGAACACACCCGTAAAAGGAAGTATTCAACTTGGTCCAGTAACCCATTGTTGTACAGTAACCGACAGTAACCATATGAACAAAATTACCAAATCTTAGTTTTTTACGATTGAAACCGTCTGATATAAAGGGTCCGCCATCTAACGTTTTTTTTCAACTAGTGCTTATTTCGTGAATGGTAACACTTAGCTCATGTCTGATTTGACAGATAATTAGTTTTATTTTTCCGCTGAACGAATATGGTTGTGTATACGCTTGAACAACGTTGAGAAATATTGCGACATTACTTTGAAAATCATGGTAATGTTGCAGAATGTGTGCGAAAATTGCGTACGGATTTTGGAAGAAGAGAAGCACCGTCAGCTCCGTATGTTCGTTATCTTGTGAAAAAAGTAAAAGAAATTGACATCCTCATCGATAAAACAAAGAGTGAAAAGCCAAAACAGTGAGTACACCCGAGAATATTGCTGCTGTGGCAGAAAGTGTGCGTGAAGCGCCATCAACATCAATTCACCGTCGTTCTCAACAATTCAACATTTCGGGACATCATTGAGACGAATTTTGCATAAAGACTTTGGTATGACGCCATACAAAGTTCAATTGGTTCAGGAGTTGAAGCTAACTGACCATCGAATGCGTTTTCGCTTCGCTAAGTGGGCCGGCGATCGACTTACAGAAGATGCCGATTTTGCAAAAAAAAATCATCTTTTCAGATGAAGCTCATTTTGATCTTGGCGGGTATGTAAACAAGCAAAATTGTCACATTTGGGGCACAGAGAACCCGCACGCATACATTGAAAAGCCGCTGCACCCAAAACGAGTCACTGTTTGGTGCGGATTTTGGTCCAGAGGCATAATTGGGCCATTTTTCTTCGAAAATGAGCAAGGAGTGGCCGTTACAGTCAATGGCGATCGTTATCAGGCCATGTGGAACGAATTTTTGTTCACAAAAATTGAAGAGGAGGGAGGATATTGGCAACATTTGGTTTCAACAGGACGGCGCTACGTGCCACACAGCCGAAGCTACACTCGATGTTTTGCGCCCTGTTTTTGAAGATCGCATTATCAGCCGCAGAGCTGATGTCTTTTGGACACCTCGGAGCTGCGATTTGACACCGTTGGACTTTTATTTGTGGGGTGCCCTCAAAGATAAGTGTTACGCCGACAAGCCAGAGACAATTGACGCTTTAAGGGACAATATTCGTGAAGCCATTGGTGAAAAACAACTGCACACAATCGATAATGTGCTTAAAAATTGGACCGATCGTGTAGGCTACTGCATGGCCAGTCGAGGCAGCCATTTGAATAAATTTTTTTTCCATTATTAACTGGAAGGATTGAAATTTTAAATTAAAAAAAGAAATTTGAGAAAATATTCAGTAGTTTTTTTTATAGAATTTTCAAAATTCATTTGGCGGACCCTTTATATCCTTTTTTTGGTTTGTGATCGATAGCGCAAATTTCGCTTGTATGGGAGGTACCACGCCCCTTCGTCCAATCGTCTCTCAATCAGGAACACTCAAGATGTGGCTTCAGTTTCTCTGAAAATTTCATAAAGATCGATTTAGCGGTTTTGGAGTCTATACGTGATAAAGCCACATACCCACATACATACATCCATTTATATATATATAGATTTATTTTATTCATATTTAAATATTTTTTCAATTAAATTAATATTATCATAAATTTGTATTTCAATCAGGTGCATTAAGATTGTTTCATTCATTGGCAACACAAAAATAGTAAAAATTAAGAAAACAAATTAAAAATTGGAAATAAATCAATTCAAAATAAGCCAAATATTGATATTACTAGCCACTTCCTATAAGCACGAAACAATCTTGAAAGTATTATTTTCCCGTATTTCGTTAATGTTAGTAGTAAAAATTGAACGTGGAACATTCATTTGTAGTTGTTAATTTCCACAAATTCTACCTGCAGCTTAAGTTTGCGGCGTTTCAGCTTATTTTCTTCTTCGAGATCGGAGTATGCTTTGGAATCCTTAGTGATAACCCTTCTTGATGCTGTACTCGGTTTAGATTTAGGAATATCAGACTTTCGTTTTTCCGGTGTTTCTAAGAGAACCTCCGTTAGAACACTTTCTTCTTATTATTAACCGCCATTGAATCTAATCCGCCTATGCCTTCCACGATGGGAGAGTCATGTCCCAAAATTTCCAGGACTAGGTCATCAATAGGTGTACGCTGTTGGTTTTCCCACCAGCAGAACCTGTTTTCCTAACGTTGTCTTTTTTAGCCTATTTAGTGAGAGGAGCATACAATTATTTGCGAGACAAATACTACTTTAAAACATACTAATGTCGCACGTTTGATGTTTGACCAAAGGGTGTCTCGAACGTATGCGTATTCTTTATCCGATCTTATAAGTCCAATTGATTGGCACGATTGCGTTACTTTCTTCCACTCGGCCACTTTTATGTCTTTTGTTAGTTTGTCGGAAAATGCACCAACAAGGATATCTTTCGATGAAAGTATTTGTCGTAAAATGGCAATTTTTTGTCGTTTTTCGTTGCCATTTCAGAAATTTAAAGTTAAAGAAAGAAATACATAAATTAATATTTGGCACTGTATAAACTGAACAATTCAATCCAAATAATGTAATAATTGCAAAGTCAAAAACGGCTGTTGCTAAATCTGTCACTTCATAAATGTGGCCAGATTGGTATTTTTAAAATTGCGGGTAAAACTTGTATTTATTAGAAACATTTCAGGTATAAATGTTTTTATAAGCTCTTATTTAACTTGTTTCGTACGTATGTATGTATGTATGTATGTATGCATGTATGTATGTATGCATGTATGTATGTATGTAAGTTATGGTCACTGTTATGCAGAGACCAAAAAAAATAAACACTCAATTACTCTGTTTGACTTCAACTGAAGACATAATTTTATTTTCTGTTATTTATAGTTTACATTTGATTACTTAGCTTAATAATATTCGCTTATTGTTATTTTGACATATTTCTTAATAAGTTCCAATTTGATTACTTAGCTTAATAATATTTGCTAATTGTTATTTTGACATATTTCTTAATAAGCTCCAATTAAAATATTGCTCAATTATTATTTAAATGTTGGAATTAAATATTGCTGAGTAAGTTTGCTTATTGTTATTGAAATTACATATTGATTAATAAGCAAACGCGACTTAACAAGAACGAAATGAATATAAATTTAAGCCAACTTAGTCTACCTGTCAACAATATTTGGCTGGCTTGTGACTAACAGTGGAGTTAACTATTTGGCTGGCTTGTGGCTAACAGTGGGCTTAACTTCCCCCTTCTTAAGAATCTGCGTCTCGCAGATTAGTTGTTTATCTTTATTGGTTCTATGAACTGAAGATTTACACTTTTTTTGTTATTACATTTTGGAAAAAAATACCAAATAGAAAGAATTACACAGGCTACTAAAATTATTGCAACGCTAGAACTAATAGTTATAGTTTGAAATGAAATTCTGTCTAGTTGTTTTACATTGTCTAGGTGGAGTTTGTGAAGGTACTGCAGATCTATTGTTATGTCTTTTTCGGTCAAATTGTTTTGTAGCACCGGAGGTAAAATTTGATGGAAAATCGTCTGGTAGTTGCTGTATTCTATTTCATTCAATTTTATTGTTTCATTAAAAAAATTTATAATTACTGTTCCGTTTATCTTCTGCGTAATGTTTCTGTAAGTAAGATTTCCTATATAATTGGTCGTAAATATTGTACCATCATGTAGGAGTTCAATAATAGGCTGATTTTGATATTGATAAGTGCATATAGCTTTTTCCCCGTTTAAGACCTGAGAGATACAGTGATTAGGTTCTAATTTTTTTAGCTCAGTTTCTTTACAAACTTTCACGTCCTCAATTACAGAACATTGGCCTATAACACCAAACTTGTTTTGCTGAGATACAAAAAGATTTGAAAATTCAGAATGAATCCGTTTATTATTTTTAACGGTAGGTCTTATTAAAATATCGTTAAAAAGTGTATCCTCAGTCTTTGGTATAGACAGTACGTACAAGAGGAGCGACTCCTTAACCACCATTATGGGTTCTGCATATTCTATAGCTTGAATTTCATTTCTAAACGGAAGCGTTTCCGTCTGAGATACAATGGTAGATATTTCTACTCTGTCTAATAAGCTAGAGTGTACAATTCCTCTTTTTGCCAATTGCACTGCCATTACAATTTGTTCTATCTCGTCTTTCAAAATTTGCAGCTTGTTAAAGAGATATTGTTCAAACTTTGCTGTGTCGTCGATGTCTATCTTGTTAATTATTCTATTGTAGTTTTCTAAGATATTGTTAGTGGTTTTCATTAAGTGGCTATTAAAATTGTATTGTTTGTTATTGTTGGCAGTTAAATCGTTGTTTTTCCTGATAATGTTGTCCCAATCAGTGGCATCTGGGTTGCCTGCTAACCATTTCCAGGCAGAGCCAATCCAATTGATTGATCTTTTAGTCTTTTTAGTGTTACGCACACGTAATTGGTTTAACAATTTGTCGATGTTAACAATCTGGTGTTCCAGCTGTAACGCTAGAGTTCCATTCTTCCTAATTTCGTGTTGCACGGTTGGTCTAATGCTGTTTAAGAGATGGTCGTAGTCATCTAAATTGATTACATGAATAATTTTAAAAGTTCCTTTGAAAATTTTCCCGTGCCCTATTTTGATTGCAACAAGAGGGTTGTTATACTCGTATGTATTGACTGAGGCCTGTGTCCAGTGAAGAATCGTTCTGAAAAACATGTTAAGTTTTTATGTGTGATTTGTGAATATTTTTTCCGGTAGTAGTTTTAGTTACTGTATTATTTTTAGCTACAGTTTCTTTTTCATATAATGGCTTATTTTTTCCTTTTATTTGCTTATTTCTTTTAAAAATGTTCTCGCCTGGATTAAATTCTTTGGGTTTTGATCTTTTTTGGTTATGCCTATGTAGATTTTTTTGTTGATTTCGGGCTATTTCATTTTTAAGGTCTGAATTCATATGTCTTTAAATTTAACTAAGTCCTGATAATTTATCCTTTGTGTTTTGTTAAAAAAAATGTCTGCTGGCTTTTTCTTAGTCACTGAATGTACAGTGTTATTATACCTATCTACCGCAATAGTTATGACTTCTTTTAAAGAAAATTCGGGGAATTCCTGTACAAGACATCTTATTATTTCGAGAATCGTGGAATGGACTCTTTCCACCGCACCATTTACCTCGCTTTTTTGTGGTGGTGCAAGATAAATTGTTATTCCGAGTCCTTCTAAATAGTTTAGCACGATTGGACTTATGAAACTACCTTCATTATCCATAACAAGGAATTTTGGGACTGTAAAATAATGGATTAGTTTGATTAATTTGTCTCTTACGTGTAATACAGATTTGTTTTTTAATCGAAAAAATTTAGTAAATTTTGAAAACTTATCTATTGCTGTAATAAATTTTTCCCCTTTTATTTCTATGATATCAATATTTGGGACTGTAAAATAATGGATTAGTTTGATTAATTTGTCTCTTACGTGTAATACAGATTTGTTTTTTAATCGAAAAAATTTAGTAAATTTTGAAAACTTATCTATTGCTGTAATAAATTTTTCCCCTTTTATTTCTATGATATCAATATGTAGAATTTCAGAAGGAAAGGATGGAATGGGGGTTGGCTGGAGTTCGGGTTTTGGAGGGTGGCGGTCATACTTGTTTGACGAGCAAATTTCGCAGGTTTTTGTATAATCTTTAATTAGTTTAGCCATCTTCGGAAAATAGTAGTTTTCTAAAATTTGTTGTTTGTTTTCCTTTGGGTTTCGATGGGCACGTTTGTGTTCATCTTGAATTATTTTAAATTTGATTTCTTCATCTGTAATGTCAGTAACAACTCTCTGAGTTATTTTTGCTTTAAATTTCGAAAAGTTTTCTTTAAAGATTTCTTGAAGCAGGGGAAGGTGTTTTTCTTGTATTTTAATCCCGTTTATTATGTTTGGGTTCAATTTTTCCCTCAATATTCTTGTTAGAATATCCTTACTTAATTCAGGTACCCGTACGAAATGTCTGTGGAGACCGGCGTGTGGATTTTCATAACAGCTCATTTCATCCCCCTCTGATAGTAACAGCTGGTTTTTAAATACATTTATTGGTGCTTCGACATGTGATATGAGGTCAGTACTGTCTTCATCTGCGCTATGTTGGGAGTTGGATGATGATGTTAAAGTATTTACTTCCGCTGATGGTAGTCTCGAAAGTGCATCTGCTACTAAGTTGGTTTTCCCTGGTTTATAAATTAGCTGGTAGTTAAATTCTTCAATTCTCGCCTTCCATCTCTTGAGTTTTGCATTGTTGCTTCTGTTGCTGAGAGCAAATGTAAGCGGCTGATGGTCTGTCAGAATTTTAATTTCTTTAGCTCCATATAGGTACGTCCTGAGCTTGTCAAGGCTCCATACAATGGCTAACAGCTCTTTTTCAATCGTGGAATAGTTTTCCTCCGTTCGATTGAGTGATCTCGAAATAAACGTGATCGGTCTATCCTTTCCGATTTCACCCTGCGAGAGCACTGCTCCAATTGCGTAGTTTGAAGCGTCTGTTGTAAGGACGAACGTTTTTTCAAAATCGGGAAATATTAGAACATCAGATGACATGAGCATTTGTTTCAGGTTTTTGAACGAATTTAAAGCGTCTTGATCAAGATCGACTTCTACCTTACGCGATCGCTTTGCTTTAATCTGTGCATTTTCACCTCGGGTTAAGTTAGTAAGAGGTTTTGCAATTTTCGCAAAATCCTTTATAAATTTCCTATAATACGATGCAAGACCTAAAAAGCTCTTGAGTTCTTTTAAATTCTTGGGAATGGGCATTTCTTGTATCGCTTGTATTTTTCTTGGATCGGGTCGAATACCTTCTCTTGTGATCAAATATCCTAAAACTTCGACATCTCTATACAAAAATCTCTTGTGATCAAATATCCTAAAACTTCGACATCTCTATACAAAAATTTAGATTTACTCAAGTTAACTTTCAAATTTGCTTCGTTCAGGAGAGAAAATACTTTGCTTATGTTTTCAAGGTGCTCATGTTTAGTTTTGCCGAATATAATGATATCGTCGATGTATACATAGCAACATTTGCCTATGAGTGGGTTTAAAACATCGTTAATCATTCTTTGGAAAATAGCTGGGGCGTTCTTAAGCCCAAACGGCAGCCTAGAAAACTCGTATTTTCCGTTAGCGGTAGAAAATGCGGTTTTTTCTATATCACGGTCCTTCATCTTAATTTGATGAAAACCGGATGTAAGATCTAATGAAGTGAAAAATTTAGCATCACCCAAGCTAGCGAGAGTATTAGTAATGTCTTTGATTGGATATGCATTGGGTATTGTTATGGCATTTAACCTTTTGAAATCTATAACAAGTCTATATTGCTTCTCCCCTGCCGCATTTTCCTTTTTAGGAACAATCCAGAGTGGAGAGTTATAAGGGCTTTGGGAGGGTCTTATTATACCATCTTTTAACATTTGTGAAACTTGTTTTTCTACTTCAGATCTTAAGTGTGTCGGGTAAGCATAGGATTTTGTGTAAACTGGTTCATCAGTCGTGGTCCTGATTTCCGCTCTAACTTTTGTGTCTATGGTTCCACTTTCGCAGACTGGTCCAAAAGGTAGTTGTATTTTTCAATTATATTACGAAGGTCAGGGTCTTCAGACATTTGCTCTAAGTTGTTTACTTGCTTAGAATTTTTTGCTTTTAATTTAAGTTTGATTTTCGAGCATAACTGCAATATCTGGTTTTTCCTGTCGATAACTGCCTCTAATTCGCGAAGGGAGTCATCGCCGATTATACCATCAAATGATGTTAATCCAGGTAGAATAAAAAAATCGAGATTGTTGTTGACTCCGACACTTTTGAAGAATGGTCCTGTTACTTTCCTTGTGATTGTTAGTTGTCCTGCTGCCGACAGGATTTTGAATGGATTTTTAATTGGTCTTGAATTAAAGCCTAATTTTTCGCATATAAAATTTTTATTAGCTCCTGTGTCAATTAGAAAATTTGTATGGGTGGCCAGTTTTGGAAAAATATTATAGGTATGGTACGCCAGAGAGGCTTCTGTTGTAAAATTTACTTCCTCTGGGTTAAATTTTTCGTCTTCGTCAGCTTCGTCTTCAAAGTTTTCAAGATATTCTTCTTCAGCTTCTCCTTCTTCATTTTCTGCTGTCTCTAGATTAAACATTCTTTGTTGTTTTCGAGGCAGGTTTGAGGATTCATTTGACTTTCTCACGATTGGATTAGATCTGTTCATGTAATTAATTCTGTGTGATTTAAGTGTAGGATCCACTTCCATAGGAACGGCAGGTTTGGGTTGAACTGGTCTTGGAGGTGGTTTATAATTTTCGAATGGTGTATGGTCAGTTCGTCTATAATTGTAAATCTGATTTCGGTCCTGTGTAGCTATTTGTCTTGGTGCAGGTCTAGGTTTAAATTGGGGTGAATACATTTGGTTAATAGGCGAAGATATTGAATTTTTAAAATTATTTAATAGAGCTCTATTTCTGTAATTTCCTACCAGTGCATTCATTGTTTCTTCAGAGTAGTCTTCTGTTTTAATTTTATTAATAATTAAAGACAACTGATGATTGACACTAGCATAAAATTCGTCCATGGAATAGTTGCCCTGTCTCATCAGGTTTAATTCATGCTCAAGTGTACGCAGATCGCGTTTATCAGCGTAATTCAAGGACAAACACTTTTTGATGTTCAGCCAATTGTCATCAAATATGTTGTAAGATATGAGGGCACTGTCTGCCGCTCCTCTTATCTTTTGCCTAATGTGTTGTAAAATTGATCTATATATCGGTTTTTGTCTTACTACCTCGTAATCTTTTAAAATAGATTCGACGCTATGAACCAAAGAAATATAGTGGATTGGGTTCCCCTCAAATACTTGGAGATCTGTAACGCAGTCTGGTAGTTTTTTTATTTCATTTAATTCCTTCTCATTCCTAGGGGCTGATAAATCGCTCTCGAGAGTTCGAGGTGGGGAAATTCTACCTTCTAATTGTTGAATTCTATTGTTTAATGCCCTTATTTGTTCTGTTTGATTATTGGATGATTCTACACTATAAGGTGGTGGAATACTTCCCTCTAACTGCTGAATTCTGTTGCCTAAGGTTTTTACTTGTTCTATCTGGGCGTTAAGTGCACCAGTTAGTTGAACTATACTTTCTTTCAACCACTCAGTTGTGTTATTATCGCCAGGTGCCATATTGTTTTACAATAATATTTGTTTTTGATTAGGAGATTATACAGAAAGATAATTACAAAATTGAATTTTATTTCAAGTCTTTTTTATGTATGTTTCAAGATTTTCACTTATAAAATTTGTTCACCTCTTGTAGTGGAATATAAATTTTTCTTTTAAATTTCTAGAGATTTTTACCTTTAATTTTTTTTTATATTCTGTTTTATTTTTCTAAGATAAGATTTTTCCTTTTTTTTCAGTTTTGAAAAATGTTCTATTTTAAAATGATTTCTTAAACCAGATTATATTTCGTTTTAATGGCAATTTGAGAGAGATAAAAAAAAATTCTTTTTAGATTAATTTTTTCTAAATATTTTCATTTAACAAAATGCCTTCAATATTTCTTCTTTTTTTCTAACATTAGTTTCCTTTTCAGAAAATTTATCAAGGCAGATAAAAAAAAATTATTTCTCACAACATTTGGGATAATTCTGTCTTGTTTAATGGCTTATTAAAAACGGTTTAGTGTTCTTATAATAATTTAAGATAAATAAAAATCTTACAGCATTATAACAGCAGACTTCATAACTCGTTCGGATAGTCCGTAGATTTCCCTTTTGGCATAAATTAATTGCTTACTCCGGTACGGTTGCTGTCACTGTTGAGTTTTTTGGTGAGTTGAGTCGGATGAGTCTTCTGGATGGTTCCTTTGGATGTTTCCTTATATTTTTCCTTGCTGGCTCTGCAGGTTTTATAGGTGGATTATCCTTTTTCACAACACTATCAGTTGAATGCTTTGCCGGGTTTTTAGGCTTTTTTGTTAAGTTTCCTAGTACAACACTATTTTACAGAGCCTTTGCGGAGTTTGTACCAGTTACTTTGGGTTATTTTTATTAAGTCTTTTAGGATTTCTTGTACGACACTATTTTTTTAGAGTCTTTGCGGACTTGTTCAAGTAAATTCACTAATATATGAGACTTAAGCTGCTCGGGCGCCAGTTATGGTCACTGTTATGCAGAGACCAAAAAATAAACACTCAATTACTCTGTTTGACTTCAACTGAAGACATAATTTTATTTTCTGTTATTTATAGTTTACATTTGATTATTTAGCTTAATAATATTCGCTTATTGTTATTTTGACATATTTCTTAATAAGTTCCAATTTGATTACTTAGCTTAATAATATTTGCTAATTGTTATTTTGACATATTTCGTAATAAGCTCCAATTAAAATATTGCTCAATTATTATTTAAATGTTGGAATTAAAATATTGCTGAGTAAGTTTGCTTATTGTTATTGAAATTACATATTGATTAATAAGCAAACGCGAGTTACAGCACACGCCGCTGCAACAACAACAACAACGGCAGCAGTTACAACGCAACCACCACCACCAAAACCACAGAGAGCGAACATGCTGACCAAACAATAAACATTTTACACATTTTTTAATGACAAAGTATTTTTTATTTTCTTTCTTTCTTTTCCAATATGGAAAAGCTGCAATTAGGTTACAATACATTGTATTCTAGGAATTATTTTATTACTTTTCAATACGATTGAAACATTATTATGTCGCAACCAATAAATTCAACTATTTTATTTCGTATACAATTGCAACATTACAATGTTGCAATCTTAAGTAGGTTATAATCAAAAATTCTGTTTATATTAATTCTGGGAATGTTTGAAGCCCAAGAACAAGCATTGTAATTTTAAATATAAATACCCCAAGAAATAAAGTGACAGTTAGTCTTAAGCATTAAACCAAACAAGTTGAGTTTTTTTTAAGTTCAGCTTTGAGTAAATACATAAGTGGCGCAGTCGATCGGGCCAGTGAACAGCAAGCAAATGCTGTAGAATTTTAATTCCTTATCACTGGAATAGAACATAAAATAAAGTAAAATATATAAAAAGAACTTCAATCCACCATCAACTAAGGACTCAAACTCCAATTCATCATAAAACTTCAAACTCATCATTGGAACTTCAACTTTTAACCAACACTTTTTGTCCTTCATCACTGGAAAGAACAACTTTAACACCATCATCGCTTAAAGGAATTCACATATATCAACACACCTTATAAAAAAAATTGGACCAACAAAGATGCTTATAATCGCAGTGGGCTTTATGTAAGTGTGTATAATATTGTATGTTCTCAAAAGAAATTTTTTTTTATTATTATATATAATCAAAACATATAAATTCTTATGGAAAATTACTATAATACACAAGCTGAATTATACTCTTTTGGCACACAACAATACATTAATAGAAAAAAAGCAGAATGTATATTAAGAATTAAAGCTCAGGCCACACATATATATAAAATTAAGAGTGAGAAAAGATACTGTTATAATCGTATACGATTATAAAACGTTACAAAACAATAAAAAAAAAAATTTTTTTAATGCCATTTTAAAAGAAAGTTTAAGAGCAAATATTTTCATTTTGGCTATACTCCATCCTGACTAGGAGTATCGACGGCTATCGGTACAGCGATATAGTCCAAAATTGAATAAAGTGCACTACACTAGTACCATTCTGTTCAACTAAACACATCCCAGATTGGGAGTATCGACGGCTATCGGTACAGCGGCTCAGTACGAACATTATTAAAAATATAGCGCCTCACAGCCTATATGGGAAAGTGTTTATATTACATTTGCGAAACAAATAGCATACCTCATATTGCGTCTATTTTTTTTCTGCTCTGCTTCTTTTCTTTTCTTAAATGCCTAAAAATCAAAAGGCTTCACAAAAACTTAATTTTATACCCTATCAATTAAGAAGAATAACTAGAAGTTTAACTTCTATTCACGAAGAAACAGCTCACAATAGCCCAAATAAAAGTAGTAGTGACCACCAATCCTTCACAAGTGACGAACTTAATAGCACTATGTCAGTATCAAACGAACAACTTAATACCACTGCACCGAGTCGTCTAGACATTTTCAATTCTCTAAGAATTCCGGACGCCATAAAAGACCTTCCCAAATTTGACGGGAACTCAAGACTATTAAACGAATTCCTAAACAATGTCGAAGAAATCCTACTCTATATCAGAGGCACAGATAATACCCCTTACGGACAAATACTGCTACGAGCCATTAGGAACAAGATCGAGGGCCAGGCTAACGAGATCTTAAATATGTATGGCACCCCACTGAATTGGGATGAGATCAAGGCAAATCTCATACTACACTACGCAGACAAACGGACAGAAACCTCACTAATTAGAGATTAGTAAAAGCGAAAAAGACCTTTACGCTGACATGTGCCTTAACTCATTTCTCAGTGGCCTAAAATAACCTTTAGGCTCTAGAATTAGGACGATGCAACCAGACTCTTTAGCGTCTGCCTTATCGTTCTGTATCAAAGAACAAAATATATCTTATCAAAGAGCTAACTTCCGACAATCTTATCAAACTCCTCAAACCTACCCAAGTTATCCAAATAAATCTTATAACCAATACCCTGATAGAATACAAAACCACAATCAGCCTTATCCGCAACATTCATATTTTAATAACAAATACACCAATAACAATAGTCAGAATAACACAAACCCCTTCAATAATAGAATGATTAAAAACACCCCATTCAAAGAGTCTGGAAATTTCAGAACCAATCCAGTAGGAAATACTAAACCACAACATAACACAATAGCACCGTTCCAACCCAAACAAAGCACACAAACAAGATATTCCAGGCCTGGAAACTTCAATTTCAATGAAATTAATAATCATACATTAGACCGATACTTTGAAAACAACGTTAATAACCTAACAAACATACAAGACCAACAAAATTTTCCCAAATTAGCCTCGGAAACCCAACAGGATATATAAACACGGAGAATTCTTACCATATATTTTAATATCCTCACCTTTTGGAAGAAATCATAGGTTTCTTTTAGACACAGGAGCTTCCACAAGTTTTATAAATCCCGAATAAATTCCCAAAAACAAACAATACGAATGTGAACAAATTATAATTTCAACTGCTTTTAAAAAACATCAGCTAAACAAACAGACAACTCTGCCAATCTTCGAAGAATTTAACCAAAATGGTTCTCTTAAATTCCTCATATTTAAATTTCACAGCTACTTTGATGGCCTCCTTGGATTAGATGCACTAACGCTATTAGAAGAAAAGATTGATTTAAAAACTCAAACACTAGCAACAATAAACGCAGTTAATAAAATTCAACTAAAACCCAACCTAACATCAGGAAAAATTTTAATACCCGAAAAATCAAAAATTCTAGCTAAGCTTCCAGTTGATAACCAAAATGGTGACATTTATATCAACACAATAGAACTCAAACCAAACCTCTTTCTTTCTGAGGGCCTGTATCACGCCGAAAACTGGTACAGCACAGTTGAAATAATCAACTACTCCCAAACCGAACAAGAACTACTCATAGAGCAGCCAATTAAAGTTGAGAAGTACACACCTTCGAATTTTGTCGAACTAAACAATTTAAACCTTGTCGAAGACAGATGTCCACAAGAGATAAATATTCGTGACCTCCTCAGGATTGATCACCTCAATTCGGAGGAACTTAAAGAACTAGTAAAACTATGTAAACAGTACGAAGACAGTATATACAAACAAAATGAGTCACTCACGTTTACTAATGAAATAAAACATCAAATAAAAACCACAGATGACATTCCAACTTACACTAAGTCATATAGATACCCGTATGTACACAAGGAGGAAGTTTGAAAACAAATCGGCGAAATGCTGGATCAGGGAATTATCAGACAAAGCTATTCTCCATGGAGTTCACCAGTTTGGGTAGTGCCCAAAAAGAGTGACGCCAGCAATCGACAAAAATGGCGGTAAGTAATTGACTACAGGAAAGTCAATGAGAAAACCATATCAGACAGATATCCGTTACCAAACATAGTAGAAATTTTGGACAAACTAGGTAAATGCCTCTACTTTACAACCCTAGATCTTACAAGTGGGTTCCATCAAATAGAGATGGACCCACAGCACATCCAAAAAACGGCATTTACAGTCGAAGATGGCCATTATGAATACGTCAGAATGCCATTTGGCCTAAAAAATGCGCCAGCTACGTTTCAGAGAGTTATGGACAACGTGTTAAGAGAACTTATTGGAAAAAAGTGCTTGGTATACCTTGACGATATCATCATATTTTCGACCTCATTGCAAGAACACCTTGAAAGCATCAAACTAATTTTTGAGAAGCTCCGCCAATCCAACTTCAAAATACAAATGGATAAATGCGAGTTCATGAAAAAAGAAATCGCTTTTCTAGGTCACATCATAACACCTGAGGGAATAAAACCAAATCCAATGAAAATTGATGCTATCAAAAACTACCCAATACCAAAAACTCGTAAAGAAATCAAAGGTTTCATAGGGTTAATAAGTTATTATAGAAAATTCATCAAGGACTTGGCAAAATTGACAAGACCTCTTACAAAATGTTTGAGAAAAGATGCCAAAATTATACAGGATAACGAATACATAAAAGCTTTCGAAACTTGCAAAGATCTCTTAACAAACGACCCGATACTACAACATCCAGATTTTACAAAACCGTTTGTTCTCACCACGGATGCGAGTAACTTCGCGATTGGTGCAATTCTATCCCAAGGACCAATAGGCACTGATAAACCAATTTGCTATGCAAGTCGAACACTCTCAGAAACAGAGAGTAGATATTCAACTATCGAGAAAGAACTACTGGCGATTGTATGGGCAACTAAATATTTTCGTCCATACCTATTTGGACGAAAATTCCAAATAGTAACAGACCACTAACCACTTACATGGATTATGAGTCTCAAGGAACCAAATTCAAAACTGGTAAGATGGCGACTAAGACTCGAAGAATTCGATTATGAAGTAATTTACAAAAAAGGCAAATGGAATACAAACGCTGACGCTCTTAGCCGTATTCAAATTAATCACTCAGACTGCAAATTTCATGAATTAAACACCAACGATAATGCAAACGAAACAATATCAAATACAGCTCACAGCCTCGATGAAAATTTGAACGACGGTATCTTTATATCCGAGAAGCCGCTTTACGAATTTAATCTGCAAATGATACTAGAAATTAACGATAAGGGATCACCTATGACAGTCCAGACAATCTTCAAAAATCGTCAAAGAAGGACAATAAGAAGACCAATATTTAACGAAGATACAACAATAGATATATTCAAAAAATTCCTACCAACTAACAGACTTACCGCAATTTTTACGAATGAAACCATATTTCCAATTGTACAGTCGGTTTTCTCCAAATATTTTTCTCACAATAAAACATTCCGTATTATTCGCTGTAAAGAGATCCTCAAAGATATCACACTAGAGGACGAGCAAGAACAAATAATCCGCAATTACCACGAAAAATCGAATCATCGAGGAATAGATGAATGTCTCCTACATTTAAAAAGAGAAATATATTTCCCAAATATGAAGAATAAAATTACAAAAACCCTTAACAACTGCGATAAATGCAAAATCCAAAAATATGACAGGAACCCTCCCAAGATACAACACGAACAACCAGAACTACCAATAAAACCATTAGAAATAGTTCATATAGACATATATACTATAAATAATAACCAAATCTTGACACTTATAGATAAATTTTCCAAATTCGCTACAGCCTTCACACTGAATGCCAGAACTAGTATAACAATTTTAAAAGCATTTAAAAACTAAATTAGCCTTTACGGCATTCCAAAAAAAATTGTGTGTGACCCAAGGATCAGAATTCGTAGCCAACATATTTAAAGATTTTTGTAGACAGCACGAAATAATACTTCATTTCACATCCTTCCAACAAACGAGCAGTAACGCTCCAGTAGAAAGGCTCCATTCGACATTAACAGAAATATATAGAATAATACTTTCAACACGCAAAGAACACAAACTGACTACTGAACATAACGAAATGCTATCCGAAACGCTCATCACATACAATAACGCTATACACTCTTCAACCAAACACACTCCATATGAACTTTTTTTTGGAAGACCGTACAAATTTCTGAAAACACTAAAATCTACGGACGAGCACGAGTATTTATCTAAATTAAACGAATTTATACAAAAATTATACCCAGAAATAAAAAAAAGTGGAAAAAACCACCAGAGCAAGAGAAGATAACTTAAATGAATCAAGAGAGCTTGCAGAAAATTACAACGAAAACGAAATTGTATTTAGAAAGGAAGCTAGACGTAACAAACTAACACCCAGATTTTCAAAACACACAATCTCAAAAAATAATAAAGTAACAGTATTAACTATTAAAAGAAAGAAAATGCATAAAGGCAAATTACGAAGACGAAATAAATAATTTCAATCAATAATTAAAACATTTAACTAAATAAATATATCAATATCCTTATCATACAATGAGTACTAAAGCACAACCAAAGAATATGGTTACAGCACCAGGAAAAAAGGGATGAGATCAACCTTCAATGAATATGATTGGTTGATCAATAATTTTAATAAACTATAAAATAAGAAATTATAGAAACAGCATACGCTCACATATATTGGTAATACTAAAAAAAAAAATTAAAACAACCAAATTTTTTTTTCCTCCTCTTCCTTCTCCTTTTTCCCAGACTAACACTTGCATCTGCACAAGTCATTGAAATACACAACTTACCTAACAACTATACGATACTACCCCTACACCTTGGAACATCGCGAACTATCACTAATTTTACCAATCTTATTCACATAATTAAACTCAACGATTATGAATACAATATCGCGAACATCTCTGAAACTCTGAAAACATTCGAAAACAAAGCAACATACACCAATTCATTACGCATCACCAAATTAAAACTCAATGAATTAGAAGAAAAATTATCTATACTAACACCAATAAAAAGACATAAAAAAGGATTAATTGACGGTCTAGGATCAGCAATAAAATTTATTACCGGAAACATGGACGCAAAAGACGCTCAAGACATAAATCAACAAATAGAACTTCTTACATCCAAAACAAGTAATTTGACAAAAATAGTAGAAACACAACATGCAATTAACTTCCAACTAATCAATAGATTTAAAAATATAACTGAACATATTAATACAGACCAAAAAATCATAAAAACATTTATAGAAAGCTCAGTAAACAAAATTAAACAACAAGAAGATTTACTTGCAGAAACCCAATATCTGAACCAAATTAACTTTAATATCGATTTACTAAGCAACCATATATCAAATATAGCTGAAGCAATATTACTAAGTAGATTAAATGTTATACCGAAGTTATTATTATAATCGATGAATTAAAAGAAATTGAAAATCGGTTACTTAAACAAGATCAAAAAATCGAGTCATTAGAACAATTGTATGAACTTTTAAGTATGCAAGCATATTATAATAACACAAATATCATTTTTAATATACGTATCCCTAACTTATCACCAGAAAAATATACTTTTTATCATGTAATCCCACTTCCTATAAATCACACTAAGCTTATAATTACTAAGCCTTTTATAAATTATAATGTAAAGAACATACAATATTTTAACGCACCTTGCCCAAGAATAGAATCAACCTATTATTGCTTAGAATCTAAAGCAACAACCAGCCCAACGGACTCAAATTGCGTTGGAAAACTTTTAAAAAATGAACCAGCTCACTGCTCACTGCAAGATGTCGGACGTATAGAATCCATCACCCAACCAGAACCGAACTTTATCCTATTTATCAATGTACCTACCACGTAAATAAAAACAACCTGCAGCATCAAAGACATAGAGATACAAAACACAGTACTACTTCATTTCAAGAACTGCAATGTTGAGATAAACGGTATCACATACTAAGATGATCATGAAATATTCTGGGACACAATTCATGTTCCACCACTATCCCCTAACAAGATCCAAACAAACACAACTTTTGAAGTTCTCAACCTACAAAAACTTAAAGAATATAACTTCGAGACAGACACCAAGCTACGAAGTTTAAAAATAGAAACAAATGTGCGACATCACTTCACTTCAGCATCCATAGCCATCCTTATATTAGCAGTACTTATAATCACAATTTTCGTCCGAAGAAGATCCAACAAAGATTCAATACCGCCAACACTAAAATCTTTCGCTCCTGCCCCAATGACTTCATTTTGGCCGTCGCTCTACTTCAAGGGGGGAGAAGTTACAGCACACGCCGCTGCAACAACAACAACAACGGCAGCAGTTACAACGCAACCACCACCACCAAAACCACAGAGGGCGAACATGCTGACCAAACAATAAACATTTTACACATTTTTTAATGACAAAGTATTTTTTATTTTCTTTCTTTCTTTTCCAATATGGAAAAGCTGCAATTAGGTTACAATACATTGTATTCTAGGAATTATTTTATTACTTTTCAATACGATTGAAACATTATTATGTCGCAACCAATAAATTCAACTATTTTATTTCGTATACAATTGCAACATTACAATGTTGCAATCTTAAGTAGGTTATAATCAAAAATTCTGTTTATATTAATTCTGGGAATGTTTGAAGCCCAAGAACAAGCATTGTAATTTTAAATATAAATACCCCAAGAAATAAAGTGACAGTTAGTCTTAAGCATTAAACCAAACAAGTTGAGTTTTTTTTAAGTTCAGCTTTGAGTAAATACATAAGTGGCGCAGTCGATCGGGCCAGTGAACAGCAAGCAAATGCTGTAGAATTTTAATTCCTTATCACTGGAATAGAACATAAAATAAAGTAAAATATATAAAAAGAACTTCAATCCACCATCAACTAAGGACTCAAACTCCAATTCATCATAAAACTTCAAACTCATCATTGGAACTTCAACTTTTAACCAACACTTTTTGTCCTTCATCACTGGAAAGAACAACTTTAACACCATCATCGCTTAAAGGAATTCACATATATCAACACACCTTATAAAAAAAATTGGACCAACAAAGATGCTTATAATCGCAGTGGGCTTTATGTAAGTGTGTATAATATTGTATGTTCTCAAAAGAAATTTTTTTTTATTATTATATATAATCAAAACATATAAATTCTTATGGAAAATTACTATAATACACAAGCTGAATTATACTCTTTTGGCACACAACAATACATTAATAGAAAAAAAGCAGAATGTATATTAAGAATTAAAGCTCAGGCCACACATATATATAAAATTAAGAGTGAGAAAAGATACTGTTATAATCGTATACGATTATAAAACGTTACAAAACAATAAAAAAAAAAATTTTTTTAATGCCATTTTAAAAGAAAGTTTAAGAGCAAATATTTTCATTTTGGCTATACTCCATCCTGACTAGGAGTATCGACGGCTATCGGTACAGCGATATAGTCCAAAATTGAATAAAGTGCACTACACTAGTACCATTCTGTTCAACTAAACACATCCCAGATTGGGAGTATCGACGGCTATCGGTACAGCGGCTCAGTACGAACATTATTAAAAATATAGCGCCTCACAGCCTATATGGGAAAGTGTTTATATTACATTTGCGAAACAAATAGCATACCTCATATTGCGTCTATTTTTTTTCTGCTCTGCTTCTTTTCTTTTCTTAAATGCCTAAAAATCAAAAGGCTTCACAAAAACTTAATTTTATACCCTATCAATTAAGAAGAATAACTAGAAGTTTAACTTCTATTCACGAAGAAACAGCTCACAATAGCCCAAATAAAAGTAGTAGTGACCACCAATCCTTCACAAGTGACGAACTTAATAGCACTATGTCAGTATCAAACGAACAACTTAATACCACTGCACCGAGTCGTCTAGACATTTTCAATTCTCTAAGAATTCCGGACGCCATAAAAGACCTTCCCAAATTTGACGGGAACTCAAGACTATTAAACGAATTCCTAAACAATGTCGAAGAAATCCTACTCTATATCAGAGGCACAGATAATACCCCTTACGGACAAATACTGCTACGAGCCATTAGGAACAAGATCGAGGGCCAGGCTAACGAGATCTTAAATATGTATGGCACCCCACTGAATTGGGATGAGATCAAGGCAAATCTCATACTACACTACGCAGACAAACGGACAGAAACCTCACTAATTAGAGATTAGTAAAAGCGAAAAAGACCTTTACGCTGACATGTGCCTTAACTCATTTCTCAGTGGCCTTAAATAACCTTTAGGCTCTAGAATTAGGACGATGCAACCAGACTCTTTAGCGTCTGCCTTATCGTTCTGTATCAAAGAACAAAATATATCTTATCAAAGAGCTAACTTCCGACAATCTTATCAAACTCCTCAAACCTACCCAAGTTATCCAAATAAATCTTATAACCAATACCCTGATAGAATACAAAACCACAATCAGCCTTATCCGCAACATTCATATTTTAATAACAAATACACCAATAACAATAGTCAGAATAACACAAACCCCTTCAATAATAGAATGATTAAAAACACCCCATTCAAAGAGTCTGGAAATTTCAGAACCAATCCAGTAGGAAATACTAAACCACAACATAACACAATAGCACCGTTCCAACCCAAACAAAGCACACAAACAAGATATTCCAGGCCTGGAAACTTCAATTTCAATGAAATTAATAATCATACATTAGACCGATACTTTGAAAACAACGTTAATAACCTAACAAACATACAAGACCAACAAAATGTTCCCAAATTAGCCTCGGAAACCCAACAGGATATATAAACACGGAGAATTCTTACCATATATTTTAATATCCTCACCTTTTGGAAGAAATCTTAGGTTTCTTTTAGACACAGGAGCTTCCACAAGTTTTATAAATCCCGAATAAATTCCCAAAAACAAACAATACGAATGTGAACAAATTATAATTTCAACTGCTTTTAAAAAACATCAGCTAAACAAACAGACAACTCTGCCAATCTTCGAAGAATTTAACCAAAATGGTTCTCTTAAATTCCTCATATTTAAATTTCACAGCTACTTTGATGGCCTCCTTGGATTAGATGCACTAACGCTATTAGAAGAAAAGATTGATTTAAAAACTCAAACACTAGCAACAATAAACGCAGTTAATAAAATTCAACTAAAACCCAACCTAACATCAGGAAAAATTTTAATACCCGAAAAATCAAAAATTCTAGCTAAGCTTCCAGTTGATAACCAAAATGGTGACATTTATATCAACACAATAGAACTCAAACCAAACCTCTTTCTTTCTGAGGGCCTGTATCACGCCGAAAACTGGTACAGCACAGTTGAAATAATCAACTACTCCCAAACCGAACAAGAACTACTCATAGAGCAGCCAATTAAAGTTGAGAAGTACACACCTTCGAATTTTGTCGAACTAAACAATTTAAACCTTGTCGAAGACAGATGTCCACAAGAGATAAATATTCGTGACCTCCTCAGGATTGATCACCTCAATTCGGAGGAACTTAAAGAACTAGTAAAACTATGTAAACAGTACGAAGACAGTATATACAAACAAAATGAGTCACTCACGTTTACTAATGAAATAAAACATCAAATAAAAACCACAGATGACATTCCAACTTACACTAAGTCATATAGATACCCGTATGTACACAAGGAGGAAGTTTGAAAACAAATCGGCGAAATGCTGGATCAGGGAATTATCAGACAAAGCTATTCTCCATGGAGTTCACCAGTTTGGGTAGTGCCCAAAAAGAGTGACGCCAGCAATCGACAAAAATGGCGGTAAGTAATTGACTACAGGAAAGTCAATGAGAAAACCATATCAGACAGATATCCGTTACCAAACATAGTAGAAATTTTGGACAAACTAGGTAAGTGCCTCTACTTTACAACCCTAGATCTTACAAGTGGGTTCCATCAAATAGAGATGGACCCACAGCACATCCAAAAAACGGCATTTACAGTCGAAGATGGCCATTATGAATACGTCAGAATGCCATTTGGCCTAAAAAATGCGCCAGCTACGTTTCAGAGAGTTATGGACAACGTGTTAAGAGAACTTATTGGAAAAAAGTGCTTGGTATACCTTGACGATATCATCATATTTTCGACCTCATTGCAAGAACACCTTGAAAGCATCAAACTAATTTTTGAGAAGCTCCGCCAATCCAACTTCAAAATACAAATGGATAAATGCGAGTTCATGAAAAAAGAAATCGCTTTTCTAGGTCACATCATAACACCTGAGGGAATAAAACCAAATCCAATGAAAATTGATGCTATCAAAAACTACCCAATACCAAAAACTCGTAAAGAAATCAAAGGTTTCATAGGGTTAATAAGTTATTATAGAAAATTCATCAAGGACTTGGCAAAATTGACAAGACCTCTTACAAAATGTTTGAGAAAAGATGCCAAAATTATACAGGATAACGAATACATAAAAGCTTTCGAAACTTGCAAAGATCTCTTAACAAACGACCCGATACTACAACATCCAGATTTTACAAAACCGTTTGTTCTCACCACGGATGCGAGTAACTTCGCGATTGGTGCAATTCTATCCCAAGGACCAATAGGCACTGATAAACCAATTTGCTATGCAAGTCGAACACTCTCAGAAACAGAGAGTAGATATTCAACTATCGAGAAAGAACTACTGGCGATTGTATGGGCAACTAAATATTTTCGTCCATACCTATTTGGACGAAAATTCCAAATAGTAACAGACCACTAACCACTTACATGGATTATGAGTCTCAAGGAACCAAATTCAAAACTGGTAAGATGGCGACTAAGACTCGAAGAATTCGATTATGAAGTAATTTACAAAAAAGGCAAATGGAATACAAACGCTGACGCTCTTAGCCGTATTCAAATTAATCACTCAGACTGCAAATTTCATGAATTAAACACCAACGATAATGCAAACGAAACAATATCAAATACAGCTCACAGCCTCGATGAAAATTTGAACGACGGTATCTTTATATCCGAGAAGCCGCTTTACGAATTTAATCTGCAAATGATACTAGAAATTAACGATAAGGGATCACCTATGACAGTCCAGACAATCTTCAAAAATCGTCAAAGAAGGACAATAAGAAGACCAATATTTAACGAAGATACAACAATAGATATATTCTAAAAATTCCTACCAACTAACAGACTTACCGCAATTTTTACGAATGAAACCATATTTCCAATTGTACAGTCGGTTTTCTCCAAATATTTTTCTCACAATAAAACATTCCGTATTATTCGCTGTAAAGAGATCCTCAAAGATATCACACTAGAGGACGAGCAAGAACAAATAATCCGCAATTACCACGAAAAATCGAATCATCGAGGAATAGATGAATGTCTCCTACATTTAAAAAGAGAAATATATTTCCCAAATATGAAGAATAAAATTACAAAAACCCTTAACAACTGCGATAAATGCAAAATCCAAAAATATGACAGGAACCCTCCCAAGATACAACACGAACAACCAGAACTACCAATAAAACCATTAGAAATAGTTCATATAGACATATATACTATAAATAATAACCAAATCTTGACACTTATAGATAAATTTTCCAAATTCGCTACAGCCTTCACACTGAATGCCAGAACTAGTATAACAATTTTAAAAGCATTTAAAAACTAAATTAGCCTTTACGGCATTCCAAAAAAAATTGTGTGTGACCCAAGGATCAGAATTCGTAGCCAACATATTTAAAGATTTTTGTAGACAGCACGAAATAATACTTCATTTCACATCCTTCCAACAAACGAGCAGTAACGCTCCAGTAGAAAGGCTCCATTCGACATTAACAGAAATATATAGAATAATACTTTCAACACGCAAAGAACACAAACTGACTACTGAACATAACGAAATGCTATCCGAAACGCTCATCACATACAATAGCGCTATACACTCTTCAACCAAACACACTCCATATGAACTTTTTTTTGGAAGACCGTACAAATTTCTGAAAACACTAAAATCTACGGACGAGCACGAGTATTTATCTAAATTAAACGAATTTATACAAAAATTATACCCAGAAATAAAAAAAAGTGGAAAAAACCACCAGAGCAAGAGAAGATAACTTAAATGAATCAAGAGAGCTTGCAGAAAATTACAACGAAAACGAAATTGTATTTAGAAAGGAAGCTAGACGTAACAAACTAACACCCAGATTTTCAAAACACACAATCTCAAAAAATAATAAAGTAACAGTATTAACTATTAAAAGAAAGAAAATGCATAAAGGCAAATTACGAAGACGAAATAAATAATTTCAATCAATAATGAAAACATTTAACTAAATAAATATATCAATATCCTTATCATACAATGAGTACTAAAGCACAACCAAAGAATATGGTTACAGCACCAGGAAAAAAGGGATGAGATCAACCTTCAATGAATATGATTGGTTGATCAATAATTTTAATAAACTATAAAATAAGAAATTATAGAAACAGCATACGCTCACATATATTGGTAATACTAAAAAAAAAAATTAAAACAACCAAATTTTTTTTTCCTCCTCTTCCTTCTCCTTTTTCCCAGACTAACACTTGCATCTGCACAAGTCATTGAAATACACAACTTACCTAACAACTATACGATACTACCCCTACACCTTGGAACATCGCGAACTATCACTAATTTTACCAATCTTATTCACATAATTAAACTCAACGATTATGAATACAATATCGCGAACATCTCTGAAACTCTGAAAACATTCGAAAACAAAGCAACATACACCAATTCATTACGCATCACCAAATTAAAACTCAATGAATTAGAAGAAAAATTATCTATACTAACACCAATAAAAAGACATAAAAAAGGATTAATTGACGGTCTAGGATCAGCAATAAAATTTATTACCGGAAACATGGACGCAAAAGACGCTCAAGACATAAATCAACAAATAGAACTTCTTACATCCAAAACAAGTAATTTGACAAAAATAGTAGAAACACAACATGCAATTAACTTCCAACTAATCAATAGATTTAAAAATATAACTGAACATATTAATACAGACCAAAAAATCATAAAAACATTTATAGAAAGCTCAGTAAACAAAATTAAACAACAAGAAGATTTACTTGCAGAAACCCAATATCTGAACCAAATTAACTTTAATATCGATTTACTAAGCAACCATATATCAAATATAGCTGAAGCAATATTACTAAGTAGATTAAATGTTATACCGAAGTTATTATTATAATCGATGAATTAAAAGAAATTGAAAATCGGTTACTTAAACAAGATCAAAAAATCGAGTCATTAGAACAATTGTATGAACTTTTAAGTATGCAAGCATATTATAATAACACAAATATCATTTTTAATATACGTATCCCTAACTTATCACCAGAAAAATATACTTTTTATCATGTAATCCCACTTCCTATAAATCACACTAAGCTTATAATTACTAAGCCTTTTATAAATTATAATGTAAAGAACATACAATATTTTAACGCACCTTGCCCAAGAATAGAATCAACCTATTATTGCTTAGAATCTAAAGCAACAACCAGCCCAACGGACTCAAATTGCGTTGGAAAACTTTTAAAAAATGAACCAGCTCACTGCTCACTGCAAGATGTCGGACGTATAGAATCCATCACCCAACCAGAACCGAACTTTATCCTATTTATCAATGTACCTACCACGTAAATAAAAACAACCTGCAGCATCAAAGACATAGAGATACAAAACACAGTACTACTTCATTTCAAGAACTGCAATGTTGAGATAAACGGTATCACATACTAAGATGATCATGAAATATTCTGGGACACAATTCATGTTCCACCACTATCCCCTAACAAGATCCAAACAAACACAACTTTTGAAGTTCTCAACCTACAAAAACTTAAAGAATATAACTTCGAGACAGACACCAAGCTACGAAGTTTAAAAATAGAAACAAATGTGCGACATCACTTCACTTCAGCATCCATAGCCATCCTTATATTAGCAGTACTTATAATCACAATTTTCGTCCGAAGAAGATCCAACAAAGATTCAATACCGCCAACACTAAAATCTTTCGCTCCTGCCCCAATGACTTCATTTTGGCCGTCGCTCTACTTCAAGGGGGGAGAAGTTACAGCACACGCCGCTGCAACAACAACAACAACGGCAGCAGTTACAACGCAACCACCACCACCAAAACCACAGAGGGCGAACATGCTGACCAAACAATAAACATTTTACACATTTTTTAATGACAAAGTATTTTTTATTTTCTTTCTTTCTTTTCCAATATGGAAAAGCTGCAATTAGGTTACAATACATTGTATTCTAGGAATTATTTTATTACTTTTCAATACGATTGAAACATTATTATGTCGCAACCAATAAATTCAACTATTTTATTTCGTATACAATTGCAACATTACAATGTTGCAATCTTAAGTAGGTTATAATCAAAAATTCTGTTTATATTAATTCTGGGAATGTTTGAAGCCCAAGAACAAGCATTGTAATTTTAAATATAAATACCCCAAGAAATAAAGTGACAGTTAGTCTTAAGCATTAAACCAAACAAGTTGAGTTTTTCTTAAGTTCAGCTTTGAGTAAATACATAAGTCGCGACTTAACAAAAACGAAATGAATATAAATTTAGGCCAACTTAGTCTACCTGTCAACAATATTTGGCTGGCTTGTGACTAACAGTGGGCTTAACTATTTGGCTGGCTTGTGGCTAACAGTGGGCTTAACTTGTATGTATGTCCTCAAAACTTGCAAGCCATTTTTCTACAACTTGTTGGTATCCGATTAAGCTGAAATTTAGCATACATATGTAAGTCCGGTGACAATGCAATATTATGATACAACATTTTTCCACACCCCCTTTTACCACCCACAAATCTATAAAAATGCTATATCTCCATAAGTTTTGAAAATAAAAGATGTAAATAAACCTTAAAGACTAAAAGGTAAAAAAAAAAATTTAAAAAATAATCTTTTATTTAAGAAATACGTGAACTTAAAAGACAAAAATAAATTTAAGTGACATTTGTCATATATGTATATAGTAGGTATATTCTAGGTGCAGAAAAACTCCTCTCTTGGTTACTCATTATTATTGTATAAGCGTACGTAAATTGGTAAGGACTTATATAAATTAAAATTTTTCAAATATTATTTTTAAAAGCTTGACGCACCGATGTCCGCTATCCGTTATACAGGTTCACTACAAATTATCAGTGGCATTGCATCTCTTAGTAAGCTTACCTGTATATAAACTGCGATCCATTATACAGGTTTACTACACAATATCAGTGCCTTAAGCTTTTAAATATAAATGTATTTGAAAAATTAATAAAAATTAATAAATATATAATAAATAAATTAATAATAAATTAATAAAAATAACAGTAAACGAAAGATTTTTCGGAAATATTTTATACGTATATTTTATATCTAGTATATTGAAAAATTCCAGTTTGTTTTTCCCCAGATTTTTTTTCTTTTTCCCCAGATTTTTTTTCTGAAGCAAAAAAGTTGCAGAGACAAAACGTACGGGTTGTCAATATTCGAAGCGCCCATCTGGCAACACTGTAACTTTCCGCAGTGATGCCAAATCGACTAATGACATACCGCGTTTGAAGCGTCATTCCAAGCAAATGTTTACAATGGAACAGTACACGCCACGCGAACGCTCTAAAATTGTTGAAATTTACATTCAACAAAACAAGTCAATAGTGAAAACTCAACTCAATGAGCGATGAAGCTCATTTTCAGTTGAACGGAACGGTAAACAAACAAAATTGCCGTATTTATGCCACTGAAAATCCACAAGAGATTCAAGAGGTACCTCTTCACGATGCAAAAGTCACTGTTTGGTGCGGCGTTTGTGCTAAAATGATCATTGGGCCGTTCTTTTTCGAAGATGATAATGGTCACAGAGTTACTGTCAATCAGGAGCGTTATCGCGATATGATAAACAATTTTTTCATGCCAATCGTTCGTCGAAAGCGTATCAGGCACTACTGGTTTCAACAAGACAACGCGCCACCACACACAAGCCGCACTACAATCGATTTTTTGAAGCAATTGTTCCCTGGCCGTTTGATGTCAAAAAATGGTGATTTCGATTGGCCGCCAAGATCACCAGATTTAACGCCTCCAGACTTCTTTTTGTGGGGTTTTTTGAAATCAAAGGTTTACGTCAACAAGCCAAAGACCCTAGAAGAGCTGAAAACCAACATCCGTCAAGAAATAACCGCCATTCCCATCGAAATGTTGAAGAAAACCACGGAAAATGCTGCAAAACGGGCACAATATGTCGTAGAGGCCAATGGCGACCATTTACGAGAAATAATGTAAGAAAATCTACTTGAACCCAATTAAATGATATTCATGACGAACAGACAAAAAATTGTGGTTTCTTTGATTTATTTAAAAATAAAATGGGCTTCGAATATTGGCAACCCTGTATTTTGTCTCTGATGGTGATAATTTTTTAGAAATGAAAGCTGGTGGTTCTGTTTCCTGATTGTGTTCTTGCTGCAAAACTGCACCGATAGCAGTGTTAGATGCACTTACAGCGATAGAAAGTTTTGCTTTGCTATTAAAATGATTAAGTAGCACTTCCTTAGTACAACTTTCTTTTATCATTGTGAATGCTTCTTCTGTTGTGTTTTCTGTCCATGTTAAGTGTTTGTCCTTTGTTTTTATTGCTGAAGTTATCATATCATAAATGTGTGTGAGTGTGTGTGCTAGTTTTGGAATGCATCTGTGGTAGTAATTATTCATCCCGATGAATTTCTGCATTTGTTTGACTGTTTCTGGTTTTGGATAGTTAACAATGCATTGAATTCTATCGGGAGATGGTTGTATGCCTTTATTTGAAATATTATAGCTTAAAAAAATTATTCTGTCTACTCCAAAAATACATTTGTTCGGTTTAATGTTTAGTCCGTAATTGTCTTACTTACTTACTTAGGTGGCCATAGCAACCCGTCGTCGGGTTTCGGCCGATCTCATCAGCTCTCGCCAGGCGCCTCTGCTTCGCGCACGCCTTCTCCAATTGGTTTCACCAAGCGCGGTTAGGGCTTCCTCGACCTGGTCAATCCATCGGAGGCATGGTCTCCCTCTTCGTCGTCGGCCTTCGGCCTTCGCCTCGAACACCTTTTTCGCTGGAGCATCGTCATTCATACGATGGACATGACCTAGCCAGCGTAATCGCTGGATTGCGATACGCTGAACTACTTCAATGTCGTCGTATAGCTCATACAGCTCGTGGTTCATTCGTATGCGATAGTCGTCGCCAACTCGAATATTGCCGAAGATTTTGCGAAGAACTTTTCTCTCAAACACCCCAAGAGCGGCTGCGTCTGCTTGCGAGACAACCCATGCCTCAGCGCCATAAAGAAGCACAGGTATAATGAGCGTCTTGTAGAGTGTCAGTTTTGTCGATCGAGAGAGGGCTCTGCAACGTAGTAGCTAAGCCCGTAGTAGCACCTATTAGCAATTGTTATTCTTCGCTTTATCTCCAGGCTGACATCATTATTGCTGTTAATGGCGGTGCCAAGGTAGGTAAATTCCTTGACCACTTCAAAGTTATAGTTGCCTGTTGAAACGTGAGAGCCTAGCCGCCCCGCTCCCCTGCCAGCAGGCAGCATATACTTCGTTTTACCCTCGTTTACCGTCAAACCCACCTTGGCTGATTCTTTTTCGATAGCGGTGAAAGCAGCAGTGACATCTCTCTTGGTTCTACCGATGATATCAATATCATCAGCATACGCAAGGAGCTGAACACCTTTGTAAAAAATGGTGCCATTGCGATGCACACCAGCCTTTCGTCGGATCCCCTCCATGATGATGTTGAAGAGATCGCAAGATAGCGGGTCGCCTTGTCTGAAACCTCGTTCAGTATGGAAGGTTTCGGAGAGGTCATTTCCTACCTTGACGGAGCTGCAAGTATTGCTCAACGTCATCCTGCAGAGTCTTATCAACTTTGCAGGTATACCGAACTCAGACATTGTTGCGTATAGGCAATCCCGCCTCGGGCTATCGAACGCAGCTTTATAATCGACAAAGAGATGATGCGTGTCGATTTGCTTTTCGTTGGTTTTCTCCAGGATTTGGCGCAGTGTAAAAATCTGGTCTATGGTGGATTTACCAGGTCGAAAGCCACACTGATAAGGTCCAATCAGTGTTTTTGTATACGGCTTAAGTCTTTCACATAGTACGCTCGAGAGGACCTAATATGCGATGGAAATAAGATTGATACCTCGGTAGTTGGCGCAAATTGTCGGGTCTCCTTTCTTAAGTAAGGGACAAAGCACGCTGAGATTCCAATCGTCGGGCATGCATTCCGCTAGCCATATTTTGCTGATGAGTTGATGCATGCACCCTATCAATTCATCGCCGCCGGCTTTAAACAGTTCAGCTGGCAGGCCGTCAGCACCCGCTGCTTTGTTGTTTTTGAGCCGCTGGATAGCAACTCGAACCTCGTCATGGCTAGGTGGTAGAACTTCTACTTCGTCATCGTCGATTGGTTGTGGCGAACTGCATTCTCCATGGGCGGAGTTGGTGGTCATTTCTTCACGCTCACGCTTTTCTTGCTCCCTTTTTTTGCGTCTGAAAAGGCGTCTCTCTTCCTTCCTCTTTTCACGATATTTTTCTCGCACGGTTCGCGTTGCAGCTGACTGCAGCGTCTTTCTGTATGCGGCGTTTTTTGCTGCCGTCGCGTCGCGACACTCCTGGTCATACCATTGGTTCCGAGGTTGCGGGCGCCGGAAACCAATCACTTCTTCAGCGGCAGCGCGCATGGAGTGGGAGATGTGCGCCCAAAGTCCATCGGCATCATCGTGTTGTGAGGTTGGTTGGTTGAGCTTAACCGAGAGTTGAGCGGAGTAGGCCTCAGCTGTCCTTTGTGATTGCAGCTTAGCGACGTCTAGCTTTCGTTGCATTCCTGTGCGTATGTTCTTTGCATTGCATAACCGCATGCGGATCTTGGCTGCAACAAGAAAGTGGTCGGAGTCGATGTTCACTCCCCGAAATGTACGCACATCCAGAACGCTAGAAGCGTGCCTTCCGTCGATCACAAAATTATCAATTTGGTTTCGTGTTTTTTTCCGTAATTGTCTAGTTGTTCGAAAACTAAATTTAGATGTTTGATGAACACTAAAATGGTGTTCTTCTTCTGTCTCTCTGGCCACCAGACTGTCGTCGAGGTATACGAATACGAAGTGAGCTGCATTTCTTAAACCGAATGGCATTCTCAGAAACTCAAACATTCCGAACGGTGTAGTAATCGCAGTTTTATGTATGTCTTGAGTGGCCATGGGTATTTGGTGGTATGCTCTAACTAGGTCTAATTTTGAACATAATTGTTTGTTGTGTAAATCTATAAATAGGTCGTGTATGTGTGATAGAGGGTAGCGGTCTGGAACTGTAATTACGTTTAGTCTTCTATAGTCACCACAGGGTCTCCAGTCGTTCACATCTTTTTTGGTACTAAATGTAGTGGAGACGCTGACATGGAGTCTGAAGGACGACAGATGCCTGCTTTGATTAAAAATTCTAATTCCTTTTTGGCAATTTTGTATTTGTTGGAGTCAAGGCGTCTTGGTCTTGAAAAAGGTAACTGTCCTTCTGTAGTTATATGGTGTACTGTTTTGTGTTTAACTGGTTTGTTGTAGTCAGGTTCTTTTGTTAGTGATGGATAATTTTCGAGTATATCTGTATATTTGTTGTCTAGTGTAATTAGTTTAGTTAGTGATGCCTCTGTAAATGCTGTGATTGCGTAAACTGATAATTGTGTAAGTGGATCAATGAGTTTCTTGTGTTTTAAGTCTATCAAGAGTCCATATTTCGTTAGGAAATCTGCTCCTATGATGGGTCTTGTAATGTCTGCTAGTATAAATGTAAAAGGGAAATCGCGTCGTAGTTTCAAATTTACGTTAAGTAATTTCGTTCTGAAAGTTGAGATTGTGCTACCATTAGCTGCTGTTAATATTAAGTCTGAATTTTTCTTGTGGGCTTTAAATTTATTTACTGTAAATACTGAAACTTCTGCTCCACTGTCTATCAAACAATTTATGTGATTGTCGTTATCGTAAATAAAAAGGCGGCGTGTGAGTATTGTTTGACTTCCAACATTAGCCGTCGCTAAATGACAAGATGGAGTCATTTAGTTTCTTGAGTTATGTTGTGTTGTGTTGTGTTGTGTTGTGTTGAGTGTCGTTTTGACCGAATGAACATGGTTGTACGCATTGTCTATCTGCCCCACCTAATCTAAAATGGTATCTACATACCCAATTGGCAGGTCGTTGTCATGACACACTTCTTGACAGGGATCTACGTTTAAAATCTTCGAAAATTAGACTCTCTCGAGTTCGAACGTGAATGATTGCGGTATCGTTCGTTTTTCAACTCTTGGACCTCAATTGTTAGTTTGTTGAAACTTTCTAAGATTTTGGACGTTGTTTCAGCAAACAATTGCGTTATCATCGCAAGCTCAGAGTTTTGTGTAATTTTTGCCATGCGCTGGGCATTATTGCCAACTGAAGCGACTTCGGATTCTGACATAACTTCCCACAAATTGTCAGCTAGTTTCAATTGTTCCTCTAGTTCTATATGACCAGGGGTCCATTCTCTAACTGTGAGTTTTCAAGTGTACACTCAAAAAAGGGTACATTCATGTTTTACGATTCAATTATAATGAGCGTAAGTTTTTTTTCAGAATTGTTTACACAAGTTGTCAAAATTAACGCACTGAGTTTCGGGCGGTGAGTTTTTGAATATTCAAATTTGTTAAATTAAAAAAAAAATGAAAAGCAAAGCAAAGAAAGTTTCAAATGAGCAAAAATTGTGCTTAATTAAATATATGGAAGCTCATATACAATTTGCCAATGATAAGTATTTACTTTGTCAAAGATTTATTTTTATATTTGTTTAATATCTATATAATTACAGATTTGAATCGGTTGATGGCGGACGTATAAGGACCAACAGATGGGAAGAACTGGCTTCGACCCTTAACAGCATTGGAGGTGCTGTTAAAGACGCTGCCAAATGGCGCAAGTCAGATCAAAAGTAACTTTATATATTTTTGCCTTTTTTACACATTACAGCCCAATTTATATCAGAAACGCATGAAGAATGCCGAAAAACATCAATATGTGTTGCTTTATATAAATAGGTATTAATTTGTGTATTTTAAACAGAAGCCACGTAAAGGACAAGGAAGTGCTGCGTTGGGCTGCACTAGCAAAGAGTAAAGTTAATGGTCTGAAGTGCACAAAGAAAGCTTCAGAGTTCGAGCGGAGGGTGCTGCAGCTGATGACTCCAGTTGTTATCGCTGGCGATGACAACGTTCGCGAGTTGCTGACTTAGACACAGGTAAGACAACATCCTCCAAATTATATTTGAATAGGATTATTTTTTTAAGCTTATAGGGCGTATTTTAAAGTTAAGGGGTTAGTGGCACTCAGAGGTAAGATAAAAAAGGATTTAAAAAATTTTTTTTGTCAGTAATTTAATATATTTAAAAAATCAACAATTTCAAATTAACATATTATGTTTTAACTTGATGTGACACAAATTAAAAAAAAACATTATATACGAAGTGCTGCAACAATGAAAAAACTTGCTGTCCCGGTTACACCCCTTGGTGCCATCAACTCGCGTCTGGATGATTCGGCGATTCCAACTACCCCTTCGCTCTTGGAGCCTAATTTAATTACTAAGCTGAATTTTATAAGGGAGAGTATTGTTGAACAGCTAACTGGAGCTATAACGGAGTCTGAAGGGAGAGTAATGGAGAGGATTGGGAAAGTCTCCGCTCAGCTTGCTAATATTAAATCCACCTTGCGGAATGTAATTGAGAGAGTTTCTGTGGTGGAAGTAGCTTGTGCAGAACTCGGCGTCTTAAAAGAGGAAGTAAATGAAATAAAAACAAAAATTGAAACCTCATCCACAACCCCCCTTTCGTCTGTGCTTAGTGACGAGGTAAATGTGCTCAGATCTCAACTTGAAAAATTTGAGAATGATGCTGCTTCAACAGACGTCATTATTTACGGAATCCTCTTTTGTGCAAATGAGAACCTCGCTAGTCTGTTTGATACAATTTGCTACTTCATCAATTATTACACTCCAACTTTTAACAACATATTCAGAGTGAGAGGTAAAAATAACAAAAAAGATTCGGCGATCATAGTTAAGCTTGCATCTGCTTATGATCGCAATTGTTTGCTCAAAGCTGCTGCTGCATTTCGCAAAGCCAAAAAGCGTCAGCTTACACTCAATGATATTGGGTATGGAGGAGGAGAAAAATTATATCTTCACGAAAGCCTTACCAAAACAAACCGGGCGGTTATGCTGTATGCTAGCAAACTGAAGCAAGAGAATAGACTTGTTGCTGCGTTCTCACTGCGTGGCCATGTGTATGTAAGAGCATCGAGTGATGGTGAGGCCAAATTGGTTTACGACACTAGGAGCGTTGACTGCATCGCTGGAATCTCTAACTTAAGTATTAAAGTTGTTTTGTTGCCTTTTTATTGGAGAATGTTTGTAAAACTAAAATTAATGTTATTGTGCCTATATTATAATATATTATCTTTAAGTTTTATCTATTTACTGTCCTTTCTTTTATATCTATTACTACTGTCTTTTCTCATTCACCTATCTTGTCTTAGTACTTTATTTTTATATATTTTGATGTATTATTTGTTTAAAGCTGTTTCTTTGTTGCTTTATTATGATTTTTTCTGATGAATCTTCTAATGGTGCGATTGATAATTACAAAGCCTTAGTTCATGTCTTATGTAAACAATATAATGGTTTGAACGTGATTCATTTTAATGCCAGAAGTTTGAATGGATTTAAACTTGATTATGCAAGATATATTTTTGAAAACTCACCTGCTGACATAATTTGTATATCTGAGACATGGTTTAAACATGATATACCTGATTTATTTTATACTTTTAATGACTTTAAACTTTTTCGCAGTGATAGGTGTGGAAAACGAGGTGGAGGTGTGGCTATATATTGTAAGTCTTATTTTAATGTTAGGTTTGTAAATAAAGGTAGTGGTATGTGTGAGTTCCTTAATGTAGAAATCTTTAATAAAAATACTAGTATCCTTGTGTCGTGTGTTTATAACCCCCATCGTTGTAATGTTGTTGAATCTTTTTTTACTGATCTCTCATGTAGGGTACTTAGTTATGATTTTTTGATTATTTGTGGCGACTTTAATGTTAATATGCTCCGCACTGATTCTACCACTGAGAACTTTTTTTCACTCAACGACGTGTGGTTTAAAAACCGTGAATTCCAATATTCCAACAAGATATGGACATAATTGTGAGCCTAGTCTACTTGATATATGCTAAGTTTCCGACATTTCCCTAGTTTTAAAATTTGACCAAATGACTTTCCTCTCGGACCATGATTTAATATTGTGTAGTGTTAATGTAAACTTTGGTAGTACTCACAAGGAAAGTTTTTTATATCGGGACTACAAATCTGTTAATTTTGAAGCACTTTTTCGTGACCTGTCTACTATGAGATTAAATGACTGCTACCTGTATGACTCTGTGGACGAAAAACTAAGAGTTTTCATGAACGAATTAAATGTTGTCTTCGACCTTAATGTCCTTTACGTAGAGTTGAAGTTAATAATTCCTGTTGTCCCTGGTTCACTAATCGTGTTATGTGTGCCATTAAATTAAGAAATAAGCTTCATTCTAAGTGAAAAACTAACCGTTCGAATGAAAACTGGGAAAATTACAAAAGAGCGCGTAATGATGCCACTCTAATAGTTAATTTGGAGAAGAAAAATTCTTCAGTGCTAAGCTTAATCCGAACCTAAATTCTAAACAGCTTTGGCAAAATATTAAAAAACTTAGAGTATTTAGCAGAAAGACTGCAACTTGGACCCTAATCTGCTTAATGAGTTTTTTTGACCAGTGGAAGTTCAAGTTCGAATACATTTACTAACGTTTTTGAAGTACCTACAATACCTGATAACACTGACTTTCCCTCATTTGAATTTGTGTGTGTTAATGAAGATCGTGTGGCTAAATGTTTAATGCAGTTAAGTTCTAACGCAATAGGAATCGATGGAATGCCTCTTAGGTTTATTAAACTTGTCCTTCCTTATATATTAGGTCCTTTAACCCATATCATAAACCACTCACTTACCTGTTCCCGATTTCCTGGGTTGTGGAAAGCAGAAACGGTAATCCCAGTAGCTAAAACTGCATCCGCATCAGATCCCAAGGACTACAGGCCCATTAGTATATTACCTGCCCTGGGCAAGGTTCTAGAAAGAATTATGACTGATCAAATCGCTGAATTTGTATTTGATAATAAGCTTTTATCGCCATTGCAGTCTGGCTTTAGAGCTGGGCACAGCTGTTCGACGGCAGTATTAAAGATAGTTGATGATATTAGGATAGCGTATGACCAAAACTTTATAACTCTTCTCTGCCTTATTGATTTTTCTAAAGCTTTAGATTCTATTTGTCATACTTTACTTTGTAATAAGCTTCAACATTATTTTTACTTTAGTAATAATGCAGTTAAATTAGTTTCTCATTGCCTTGAAGGCAGAAAGCAACGAGTAAAAGTTGATGACACATTTTCAAACCTTAAAACAATAAAAACAGGAGTTCCTCAAGGATCGATTTTAGGCCCCCTTCTATTTTCTATCTTTTTTAATGATGTTTTCTCCATTTGTAAACATTCTTTTATACATGCGTACGCCGATGACATTCAAATTTACATTTCTCGGCCAGCTTGTCTTTTAGAAGACTTGAGCTATAGATTGAACTTGGATTTACTCTCGCTAAACAGGTGGGCTACCGCAAACTTGCTTCTTATAAATCCCCTAAAGTCAAAAGTTTTGCCGATTGCGAGGACTGACTCAGGCTCTGTAGATATTCCGCCATTGTTCATTGGGTCTAATCAGTTGGAATTTGTAAGCAAAGTAAAAAATCTTGGCTTTGTACTGAATTCTAAACTAACATGTACTGATCATATTAATAGTGTCGTTGGGAAAATATACGGAACATTACGATATTTACGTACTTCTTCTAGCTTTACCCCTCTAGAAACACGTCGCAGACTTGTGGTTCAAATGATTATGCCTCATATATCTTTCTCAGATGTTGTGTATAGCCAGCTTGACTCACAGTCGCAACATAAACATCTTTTTGCGTTTAATAACGCTGCTAGATATGTTTATGATGTTAATAGATTTGATCATATTTCTGTCCGAAGTAGAGGCATTTTAGGTTGCGGTTTAATGAATTACTTGAACGTTCGAAACATTATATTTTTACATAAACTTAGATTCTTTTTCATTCTTTTACCATTAGACTTTGGAATTCACTACCAAATTATTTAAAACAAATAGTATTAAGAACCAGCTTTAAGCGTGAAATATATAATCATTTTGATATACAATTTAATCTATAATTTTAATCTATTTTATCTATCGTTTTTTTTTTCTTTTTCTATACATCTCTTATAAACTTATCCCTAAACTATATTCAATTCTTGCTGTTGTTTATCTTTTTCTTCTACTAGTTAAATAAGTTACTTAGGATATTTCGCTCCTGATGTTTCATACATAATATTTTTGCTAATAAATAATAGTTAATTTTGTCTACTTTTAAAATGTTTTCTGATTTGTATAATTGTAGTTTTAATCTAGCAAGTTAAGTAATGATTCTTAATGTACTTTATTTCAATTGATGTACAAAAAAGACCCAGTCTTAGTGTACAATATTATAAACATTAAATAAATAATAAATACAGTTTGGGTTTTGCAATATTTTTAATACATTTGTAAACGACTGAAACTGTTATAATAAGTGTTAATATTTAAAATAAAAGTAAAATAAAAGTAAATAAAGAGAGAAGCTATCGCCATATTTGTAGGACCCTGTTCTATGAGTGGTGCCTTGCGGTGACCATTATTACTTCAATGAGGTTATCTAAAATTATTCATATAAAAAAAAATTATTATTTAATAGATAACCTACGCTTTAATTTCTTTGAAAATAAACAAAATGGCAGGCCTCTGATAATTTACTTCCGGATTTTCAAGGAAAAGTTCAACAGTTATAAAAAATTTAAGTGTTTAAGTGACGCAACCAACGTCAGTGCTCAAAAAGAAGCCGAAAAGAAAATCTCAATCCTTAAAAGAAGACATTTACTTGGAAATGGAGCAAAAATAACTATTGTTAATGAAGGAAGAAATGATTTTAAACAAAAAAAAAAATTTGAGTTAGAAAAAGAAAAGTTAAATGCCAAAAAGATGTGGAAATATGAAGCCAAGGAGACCTAAATTAATAAAGTTTTCATTTGTTTAGTATATGTTTAAGTTTTTTATGATATTATTAAAAATTAAATGCATTTTTTATTCAAACCTTTTTAAATTAAAAACAAAAAATTAAAAAAATGCTGTTTTATATGATTACTAGCTGAAACCCGGCGCGTTGCTGCCACGCCCCCATTTCCAAACACCCATAAAATGTTTACAGTGAAAAGGCATGTTTAAATTGTGGTCGAATACTGAATCTGTGCTACCTATAATTCCAAAGCTATTCGATAAATCATAAAGTAACTTAATCATAAAAGCCATAACTTTTGATTGAAAAGAGATATTGGGGTAATTTTTTCCGCCAAAAAAGTCAAGGAGGGTGCCTTGTTGTTTTGATGACGAAAACAGTAAGAAGAATTTTTGCAAATAAATGCTAATTCATATGGAAGGTAGTCAAAAATTCAATTTTTACCTGCTTTTATTTTTACAACAAAAACAACTTTTGAGAATATTTTGAACATTTTTTAAAAAAAAATATAAAAAATAGTATTCTCCAGCAGACGTTCTGCCACAGACCGCTTACTGCCATATACGAAATTTAATCCTAATCGAAAGAAAAATTGTATATATTCTCCATTCTCAGTGTAGTTGCCGAAAGTAACCATATGAACTAAATTACAAATTTAAGTATAAAGCGACCAAAACTGTCCAAAATATAGCATATTTTTGTTTATTTGTGGGTGGTAAAAGGGTTTGTGGCAACGTTTTTTTCCCTATAAACCATCTCGTACTTAAAACAAAATAGCTGACAAAATTTTAGCTTAATTTCGCTTATACATGGCTCATTTTTATTCCTCCACGCTTATATCCTGATAAAAAAGTAAATATAGTGCGACCACGTCCATTTTTAATCCACTGGCCGAAAATAGCCATACAAACTAAATTACCAAATTTTAGTCTAATACGACACAAAACGTCTGTAAAAAGGGCGGGTAAATCAATTTTTAGTATAGTTTCTGACAGTACCCATACAAACTAAGTTAAAACTTTAGCTCAATCAGCCCAGTAGTAAATTTTTATGATTTTTGAAAAAATTGGGAGCAGCTAAAGTGCGACCATGCCCATTTTTACAAAAAATGCTGAAAGTAACTATACAAACTAAATTACCAAATTTAGTTTATTGCAATAAAGACGAAAACCGTCTTAAGTAAAGAATATTAATTTATTTGTGGGCGGTTAAAAGGGGCGTGGATGCCCATTCTTAGTACAGTGTCCGACAGTAACCATATAAACTAAATTTCCAAATTTCAGTCTAATACGACGAAAACCGTCCGAAATATTGCATATTTATTGATTTGTGCGCGGTAAAAGGGGCGTGGAAACCCACTTTTAGTACAATTGCTGACTGTAACCAATTAAATTAAATTACCAAATTTAAGTCTTATACGACCCAAACCGTTTGAAATATACCATTTTTTAGGTTTTTTTATAGGTTTGGGGGCGGCAAAAGAGGGTGTAAGGACCAAAACTTCTCTAAAGTTTTGCCCGACATGTTTAATTATTTTAAGAATTATTTTCTTGCAGATGTTCCTGCTGAGTCGTAGGACACTCAGAAAGACAAGGGAATGTCCCAATAGGCAGGAACGCGAGGGCAGACTTCGGGAAGGGGCGTAGAAAACGGGTCAGGTCCACCAAGGACCCCCACTAGATTAGGGCACAATAGCCACATAAATTAAGATTAGGATTAAGCATGTAGTACTTTTGTTTTTAAGAAAACAAAACATTGAACTTTTCTAGTCTATAAGATTATAAGAAATATTTCACTTTTCTACTTTTTATATACATATATTATATTTATATATATATTTACATATATATTATATAATAAATCCTGAGGCGGTATGAAACCGATTTGAGCTGTGTGATTATTTTATCGTAGGTAGCTTTTCCACATTCAGGCCCTAGGCCCAACCAAAGGAATGAGTTTAAGCATTTCTACAGGGGTGGCGCAATAAAAAGGTTATTGCATCAGCAGTAGAACATTATTGTTAATTAGTGTCTCTAATTGTTGTTGTTCTATTTTATTTTTATGGCAACGGGATAATCGGATGATGCCTCGAATAATAGTGAACACCTGCAGTGGAAAATTACCACCAGAAGGGAGACCGCAATAATGGTATACAGGCGGAAGGGAGAAAGAAGATTTGCGATGGCATGACTCGAAGGTCTGAAATAATAAATTCGAGACCGAGAGCTTGATTCAGTAAAGTGTCGTCAAACAGAGCAGAAGCTCTATCGTGGAACAGAACTCATCGAGGGAAGTAATTTTTTTAAACTAAGTGCGCGATATCGAAGTGCTGTGCAGTCACGGCCCGCGGTCGCTATTGGAACAGTCAACGTCAACTGCGCAGCCACCACTAACAGCAGCGCAACGTCGACGCCACCAGCACAGTCAGCAGAATTTCAACGTTAACTGCGCAGCCACTACTAACAGCAGCGCAACGACGACACCAGCCGCACCAGCACGCTCAGCAGCAGTACGACAGCAGGAAATTAACACCAGCGCCAGGAGAAGGCCCAGGATCTAAGTATCTTTTGAAATATATATAAGATCAATCTTATATTTGTTGAAAACTTATTAAATAAAATAGACTCGAACGTGTTGCTCTAAAATTAAAGATTTATTTTTCTTTATTAAATAACTAAAACTAATATACAAAAAATCTACCTAAAATTAAAGAAACGACAATTAAAGTCTATTCTTATTCACTCTCTATTACTAAATGATCTTCAATTGATCTTTAGCTTTCTTATTTAGTATGTTTTAAATCATGCTATGTAAATACATAAGTTATTTTTCTTTATAATTAATTTTAATCTCTGCTGCGTGAACCGGTTTCGGCTTTACGGGCAGAGTGCGGCAGAAAGTTAATTTAAAGAAATCAAGTTTCTTTACATCTCCCCTCCTGGGGGAATGTTTTTGTTTGTTTTTTTTAAGTTTTTTTATCTATTGATTCATCTTCTTCTTCTGGTGTAGCAGCTGGGAAGAGTTTTGTGATATGGAAAATGTTGGACTCTGATTTTCTGTGGCCTGTGTTTATTTTAAATATCGATTTTGATATCTTTTCTACAATTTCAAATGATCCAATTTTTAGTTCATCCAATTTCTTTCTGTTTAATTTGTTTCCATTTTCTACATGTACCCAATCTCCAACGTTGAAATCGTAATGTTTTCGGTTTTTATCAAAAATTTTTTTATTATAATTATGAGATTTCATCGTATTTTCAAATGCTATCTCTTTATCTCTAATCCAATTATCTTTTGTTGTTTTAGATTTTAGTTCACTTGGTAAAATCGTTACATCTGAGCCATACAATAAATATCTCGGTGCGAAACCAGTAACTGAGTGCTCGGTATCATTGTATTTATTGTCACATTCCATTGCTATTGTGGCCCAAGCTACTTGTTTGTTTTTCTCATTTATTGTACATCTGACTTTATTAACAAGAGTTTGATTAAGCCTTTCATTTAATCCGTTTGAAAACGGTGCGTTTACCGCTGTAAAGACCAATGGTATTGATTGCTCATTTAAAAATTTCTTAAATTCTATCGAGTTTATTCCGGGGTATTGGTCAGTAAGTAATAAACCAATATCCTCTGTCTATGATATTTGAGTAACTAGCTTTACAAAATCGTTTGCACTCTGGGTTTTTGATGTTAAAATGAATGCGTATCTCGTGAAGTGGTCTACTAAGAGATGTAGATATTTTTTTGTTGATCTTGAACCTCCAAAACCTCCAATGGTATCTATAGAAATTATTTCGAAAGTTTTTGTGGCTGGACCTTATTGTGACAGAAGGCCAACTTTGTCGTGTCCTCTAGATTTATTTTTAATTCAAATGTCACAGTTTGTACAAAACTCCTTAATGTTTTTTGTCAGATTTTTCGTTGTGTTTAATGGACTTATCTTTTTTTGTAACTGTTTAATACCAATGTGGCAGAAGTGTTCGTTTTTTTTAATAAGTTTAATACTAAACTATTCCGATAGAATAATTTTTTCTGTTTTATTAACTTTCTTAAAATATACCTTATGTTTCTCCATTAACTTATCTTTCTTGTTTTGTACTTCTTCATTTGTTTCTTGGTCTCTCCAGATTTAGTTAGTTTTATTAAATTCACTATTTTTAGTTTTTCTTCGTTATTTTCTTCTGAGTCCAATACAGGGTTTCTGCTTAGACAATCTGCTTCCAAGTTATTTTTTCCAAGAGCATATTTTATTTTAAAATCATATTGAGACAGATAATATCGCTAGCTTATAGTGCAAAGGCGCCAACTGCACTTTTTTACAAAATTGAGATTTTAATGCAGAACCGAAGAGAATCAAAAAATACATCATTTTTTAAAAAAAGGTTGGTAACTCTTTTTTTCATATGGTTTCGTGTTGATGCGCAAAAGTGCCATGTACATAGCTGTCAAAAAGCGCGCGCTAAGTTCATTAAACACATGTGATTGTTGCTAAATTGTGTTGGTTGTTCGTTCGTGCTCCGTAAAAATTAATTCATTGCTGTTTCTAACATTTATTTTACTCGCAAAAGGTAACATATTCTTAAGTATTATTGTTTTACAAATATTAACTAAATTCTTACTACATTTATTAAAAGGTCTGTATGGCAAATATCGAAAGTAATAACACTGCTTTACAAGCAATTCAAAACAGCAATAACATTGACCCTTTTGGCAATAATGTAGACAATGGTGTTTTAGGACTCGTGCCTTATAGTTTCCACAGCGATTCGGATTCTTCCATGGACATGCCCGTAAAATCCAAAAAGCGCAAGAAGAGAGTGCAAGTTAAACACGCAGATTGGATGAGTAGTCAAAGCAAATATTGAAGGCAAAGTGGTAAATCATATTATGGAAAAAAGAAAGAAAATAACGTTTGGTGCTATAAAAAAAAGAAAGATGCAAGAGCAATGAAGCAGCGGTGTAAATGTACAGGTAAAACTGTCAAATCAGCCATGCAATGCGCGCAAATCAATGACGACGAGAGAGGTAGACTATTTAAACAATTTTGGAGTGTGGATATAAAACAGAAGCGAATTTATGTAAATACCTTGATACAAAGTACCCCACCAGTTAGACGTGTAAAACGTGAAGAGAACGAACAACCAAAAAGATGTCAAACTTTAAAATATTGTCTAAAAATAGATAATAAAAATATGCGTGTGTGCAGAACTTTTTTTTAGACATGCAATGCTAAATATGGTAAAGCGGCCTGTAACCAGTAACGAAAATTCAAATACAATACCGATGACAAATTTTGCAAATCAACGAAAATGTTTGAATTCTTTTTTGGATTCTTTGCCAGTCATGGAGTCGCACTATTGTCGTGCAGCAACACAAAAAGTATCTTCTACCGGACTGGAATTCAAAACGAATGATTTACAATTTTTACGTAAAGGATTGGTGTCAAAAACATGAAATAAAGCCGCTTTCAATTTCGGTATTTTATGAAGCATTTGACATAAAAAATTATGGATTATTTTCGCCAAATAAGATCAATGCGAAATTTGTGTGCGTCATTCTATGGATAACATTTCGCTCTTCACCAAGAAAAAAAAGAAGAAGCCAGAAATGAAAAGCAAAAGGACAAAGCCGAAGAGCGTATCGTGCTAACTGAAGATCTGCAAACGGTTTTAATGGCGCCAAAATCGGAAGTAAGCAGCCTATACTATCGTACAAAATTGCAAGTGCACAATTTAGTTTTCTATAATTTGATAAACCATAAAGGTTACTGCTTTATTTGGAATGAGGTTGAAGGTGGCGTGTCTGCGGAAGAATTCGCAAGCATTTGGGTATATTTTGATGAACAAAAAATTCTTCCTTACCTCAGTGACACTGAAATCCCGGCAAAAATTATATTTTACAGCGACGGATGCTCATACCAAAACAGAAATGTGACTATGAGTAATGCATTATTGAATGCAGCTCTTAAACATCAAATAACAATAGAACAAAAAATTTTAGAAACTGGACACACGCAAATGGAGGCTGACAGCATTCACTCACTCATCGAGCGTGCGTTGAAGCATCGGACTATAGACGTACCTGCAGAATAAATTGCTATTTGTAAAGATGCTCGAAAGAACCCAGAACCTTATGAAGTGGAATATTTGGATCACACTTTTTTCAAAACATTTAGAGACCTTCAATTCGTGAAAAGCATTCGTCCTGGCCGGGAAAAAGGTGATACCAAAGTCACTGATATTCGTGCTATAAGATATACAGCAGAAAAAGAAATGTTTTACAAATTGAGATTCCCAAATTCATGGCATCAACATCCTCAAAGAATAAATAAAACTATTTCTCCGCTAGATTGGTCGGATTAAGCGCAACTTCACAGTGAGAGAAAAAAAATTACAACTAGGAAATATGACGATTTGCAATATTTAAAAATGACCTTGCCAAAAGATCACCACAAGTTTTATGACGAATTACCTCACGAGTAATATACATACACACTTATATCTTCAATGTAGGTGCTACATATTTTTTTATTTTATTTTATATAAGCAGCAATCACATGATTTCATGTGATAAAAACCTAAGAAATTCCTTTTTTATAATTAAATTTAAGTCAAAGCAACGAAGTAAGACTGTCTACAATGCAAATATTTCTTTTTACATTTAATATTAAATGCAATCGGTATTTAAAACACAAATTAAGTCATATTATTTAAATCAAATAAGAAAAATGTTCATATAATTTTTTTTATAGAAAAGGTGCTAAATGATATGCACAAATCAAAAATAGCAACAGAAAGGGTGCTAAATGACAAAAATTCTTCTAAATCAAACATACTATCTTTTTTTATTTTTTTACTTACTGTATATGTATGTAACAACAAAGCAAATAAAATTGCATTCAAAAAGAATTTCAAAATATAATGTAAATTTTTTTAAAAAGTTTTTTGTCTCTCCTGAAAAATTTCAAAAAGTGCAGTTGGCGCCTTTGCACTCTAAGCTAGCGATATGTCAAATCACCGAGCTCTTCATCAGTTCTTGATTTCAAATTCATGTTTTCAAGTGGTTTATGGTCTAAATAAACTATAAATGATTTACCTATGAGCCAATATTGCCAATATCTTATTGCTTCTTTGATGGCCAAGCATTCTAAATATATTGCTTTTTTTGTACTCGATTCAGTTTTTTTGAGAAGTATGCTACTGGTTTCTCTTTGCCGTTAGGTTGTGTCTGTTTCAAAATTGCACCCACTCCTTCCAACGATGCATCTGTGTAAATAATTTTTGGTAAATCTTGGTCAAAAATGTCTAGTACTGATAGTGAAAATAATAAGGCTTTTAATTTTTGAAATGATTTTTGGCAATCTTTAGACCAAAAAATTTCTGATTTTTCCTTAGTAGATTATGTAGTGGATCTGGAATAATTGCACTATTCTGTATGTAGTCATGTTTAAAATTAATTTTCCCCAAAAATTGTCTTACATTTTTCTGAGTTTTCGGAACAGGAAAATTTCGTATCGAAATTAAGTTGTCCTTTACTGGTCTAACTGAATTATTCTGAATTATATGGCCAAGGTATTTACCATGTGTGATGCAAAAGTACATTTTTTGAATTTTAATCTAAAGCCTTCGTTTTTTATTGCTTCCAGCAATTTTTTTAAATGGTCAACGTGTTCCAAAAAAGACTTGGAAAATATTAGAATGTCATCTATATAGTTCACAGCAAAATCTGTAAGTTTATATTTCCTTAATATGTTACTTAGTATTCGTTGAAATATTGCTGGTGATGTTTTTAATACAAAAGGTAGGACAGTCCATTGGAAATGACCTTCTTGTGTGACAAAACCTATCTTTTTCCTATCTTCAATTCGTAGAGGGATTGACCAGAAAGCAGAATTAATGTCCAGTGTTGAAAAAAAGTTAGAATTTCGTGTTTTTATCACCAGGTCCTCAATCAGTGGAAATGGCTGAGCTTGAGGAACTACAATCTTAATTAGATCCCTGAAATCTATACAAAGCCTTGATTTTTTACTGTCTTCTTTTTTAAACGCTAAGGTCACTGGTGCAGAAAACGGACTGTATGATTCTTCTATAAGGTTTTTATCCAATAATTTTGCTAATTGCTGCTCAATCTCTTTTTTATCGTCTATGCTGCACCTGTAAGGCCTCTTGCTACAATATTTGTTAATAAGTAGGTCTATTCTTGCTTCATATTTCTTAACTGTGCCAATATCATATTTATCTTTTGCAAAAATTGAATTGTATTTATTAATTAGTTTATTTATTTCTAATTGCTGATTGTGTTCTAAATAATTTATTTTTATATCAAAATACTTTTCTTCTACATGCTCGTAAAAGTTAATTAAATATTCTTTGGAGGTTTTACTTTTAGTTTTCATATTTATCCACGATGCAATTGTTTTTTTATTGTTGAAAGTTTCATCCATTTCTTCATTATTTTTATTAGCATAAAAAATCTTATTTTCCTCTTTATATAAAATATTTTTCTGAGATATTTTTAAGTTCTCATCTTGAATTAATCTGAATATCTTTATCAAATCTAGTCCAATTAAAAATTCATACTGAAAGTTTTTCTCATCTGTAATGTAAACATCCACACTTTTTTCAATTTCAAAAATTTTTACTTTCAAAGTTGTCAAACCACTTGTTTTCTTTACACCATTAATTGTTATTAAATTGTCATGATTTAAGGTACTTGCTGTATTGTTTCTTAATTTCAGTAATTTTGAGTTTATTAAGGAAACATTGGATCCTGAATCATATACGCCAAATACTTCTATTTTATTATCTAATAATAGTTTGACTTTTACTAATGGTGTAATTAATCGTTTTTTTGATCGGTGCTGTTTAATTCGACTTCAATTACTGAATTATTCACATTTCTAATTTGATTTCTTTGTTCTAAACCAGCATACCGATTCCGAGTGATAGCGATTTTTTTTATTTAGTCCATCACAAATTGCGCATGGTTTCTTATCTTCGACTTTTGCTTTAAAGTCAGCTTTTGTAAATTTTTTATTTCCCGAAATTTTTCGATTTGCAAAGTGTTCTAGCCTTCCAATATCATTAAACAAATCTTTTGTTTCCAGTATTTCTTCTCTGTTTATTCTATCAGAAATATAATCTGGTAAGCCAGCTGTAATTATGTCAATCAATAGCTGCGTTCCATTCGCTTCAAAATAATCCAGATTATTTTATTTTACATGCAAAGCAAAAACAAAAATAATAATCCTATAACAAATAGGACTATTTTTGCTATCCATATAAAATTATGATATAGCCTTTAAAAAATTTGAAACACAGGTGTCGCACCTGTATATTTCTCTGAGCTGTCATTTCATTTTTTTAATATTTTGTTTGTTTGATACAATGACTATAAGGTAGCCATGACACCTACCTATTTTCCCACGAGCTGCGACCATCGAATGTTAAACAAAAGAAAACAAAACAGACCACGTGTGTCACACACATTGGACGCATTCAGCGGAGCCAACAATTGCACTGAAATTATTTATATAATTGCATAATATTAATAATTAAATTAAATAATTTACACTTTTTCTGACGTTTAGAGCAAAACACATTTAGAAAAAAACATCGTTCACTAAGGTATCGCTACCATAACAGTTCACAACAGTTTTGAACGACACACGTTCTCATGACACCTTATAGCCTATTGTATCATGATTGCTTGTTTGAATTTAATTTTGACTGCAACGGTAGTGCCCTCTACGAGTCGTTTTTCTTGCCGTTCCTTTGAGAAAATTTGTAATCGCGATTATATTAAGGCGAAAGGAACGCAGCTAATGTTCCTTGATCTATTGAGCTTCTAACTACAAGCATAAGTTTTTCTTTCTTAAGTGCATATTCTAATAGAGAACCGAATTGGTACCTGAATGATAAAGTATATTTACTACTTGCCCAACCTTTGTTAGCATATGTAGTGCAAAAATGTTCTTTCCAATCACACCATTCAGAACTTAAAGTATGTTTTATCATCATAGCACTGTACCAGTCTAAGCAGGACTTTTCCAGAAAAACTTTTAAAATTTCAATTTTTTCTTCATTTCTTGTAATCTCTAATCTTTCACATTCTTTTTCAAAAGCCTTTAACCACTCATGAGCACTACCTTTTCCACTAAATTTTTTAATCACAAATTTTTCTGCTAATTTCCTTAGACTTGGTCGTTCATTACTTTTTTGATTGTTCCTTACCATCTCAATAGCTTTTGCCATTTGGTCTGCTATTGAATTTTCAGCCAAGCTTGCATTATTTTCATTTTGGTTTTCAGAAGTAATCTCTTCTGGGTACACACCTCCAAACACCACATTTCCATCAGTATCCCAGTAAGCTGATCTCATTTCTTCAGTCACTTTAATCCAAACATTTCGTGTTTGGTGTCTTTTTTTAATGTATTTTGGACATTTGTATGAACTGCGGAACCTATTATACTTGCGTGATGTGTTACAGGCTGTAATTCTTTTGGTACCTTGTAGCTTTTTCCATCTTCAGTGGTGATTGAGATTATACAATTCACATTCGTTTTTCCATCATCTGATTTCCATTTTTACACCTTGTTGACTAAGATTGTCGTTTTATAAGATCAATCTTATATTTTTTTAAAACTTATTAAATAAAATTGACTCAAACGTGTTGCTCTAAAATTAATGATTTATTTTTCTTTATTAAATAACTAAAACTAATATACAAAAAATCTACCTAAAATTAAAGAAACGACAATTAAAGTCTATTCTTATTCACGCTCTATTACTAAATGATCTTCAGTTGATCTTTAGCTTTCTTATTTAGTATGTTTTAAATCATGCTATGTAAATACATAAGTTATTTTTCTCTATACTTCATTTTTATCTCTGCTGCGTGAACCGGTTTCGGCTTTACGGGCAGAGTGCGGCAGAAAGTTAATTTAAAGAAATCAAGTTTCTTTACATATATATATATATTCTTTTTTTAAAATTGTTTAAATTAAATCAAATTAAATTTAATTCGACTACGTAGTAGTCAACTAGGAGTACTTACTTTTAGATTAACGTAATTTTATAAACTGCTCCTTTTCTAGAAACCCCACCACAATCCCTTTTTCACCTACCTATCCAACTGAGTTAAGTGAGAGTCGCTGCTCAAGTTGCCCAACCTTGTCCGTCCATCCTAGTTCAGACCTGAGTTAAGTGAGAGTCGCTGCTCAAGTTACCTCCTCCAAAACAATCCTGTTTGAAGTTAAGTGATACGCTTGCATCAAACGCTAAAATAACCCATCTTAGCTTGTGTTAAGTGAGAGTATCTGCACAACGCTACTCTATCCTTATTTACTCTAGTCAAGGGCAAACTGCTACGTCAGTAGCTCGGGCTATCTATCCCACCATCCGGCTTTGTTGTTAAGTGAGAGTCGCTGCACAAAGCTACTCTAACCTCCTTGTCTACTCTAGTTTTGGGCTAAATGCTACGTCATTAGCTCGGGATATCTATCCCATCCCCTGGCTTTGAAGTTAAGTGATACGTTTGCATCAAACGCCAAAGTAACCTGTCTTGGCTTGTGTCAAGTGAGAGTCGCTGCACAACGCTACTCTATCGTCCTTAAACCCATTTTTTTTCGTCACGATTCATTTGTGAGCATTTTGATTTAGATTCCAAACTCAAACACTAGCGCACTCCTAGCCCGACTTATGTTTAGGTCGAATTTAAATCATCATCATTATTTAAAATTTACCTAAATTGTATTGATAATCGAGATAAATTAAATAATAATACATTATAACGATATACGAAAATAAAGAGTTTGATTTGGCGTTCCAAATATTAAAATATTTGTGACGAAGCCTGGGTCCGGCGAGCCGACCCCAGCCTTAGGAAAAACGAATCGTTACAAGGGTGTTGCAAATTTTTTTCTTAACCATCTCCTACCTGAAAGAAATCGACGGCCAAAATTTCAGCTCAATAGTAGTTTTTGAGTCTGTAGGCATCACACAGAGAGACAGAATATTTGTATGGGAGTATATGGGAAAGTCTTAAAAATGCCACATCTCTAAAATGCCAGAACCACTGCCGCGATTTTATGCAAAATGCACGTAAACCATCTACAGACCATATCTAACGTACCCTGCTATCGGTTGAAATCGGTCGACCTGTTTTGTAGTTAGCGGTGACATCAAAATGTACACTTCGTTTTATATATATATTTGGTGCTTGTGTTTAATTTGATTTTTATTTTAAAACAAATTTCAATTTTATTTTACAATTTTTTTATTGAATGACAATTTTCTTCGAACAACTTTTTAAAACTGAAAATTTTCACAATGAAAATTTCTGAAATTATAATAACTGAATACAATTCAAAACGTTTTTTTATAACAAGTGTTTTATAGGCAAGTGTAAGTATAATACGTTATTAATGAAACTAAAGGTAAGTACAATATAACAAAGAGGTAAGTATGAATGTAACTAAAGATAAATACAATATAACAAAAGGTAAGTATTAATGTAACGAACAGGTAAGTATCAATGTAACGAACAGGTAAGTATCAATGTAACGAACAGGTAAAATAGGCTGTAGAGATTTACTCTATGTGGTGATGTAATAGAGCACCACATTATTCCCCCTCCTCAAATGAATCTTGTTGTATTTCTGAATAAATTAAAATGTACCTTTCTTTTAGATTGTGTTGTAGTTGTTGTGTCTGTATTAATTGCTGCTGGTTTTAAACGGTCTAAACTAACTGTAGTATGAGTGTTATTTTTGAGTATTGTGAAGTATTTTGGGTTTCGGTTGATTACTTCAAAAGGACCATCATAGGGTTCCTTGAACTTGCTGTGTATGGTGTCGTTTCTAACGAAGACAAATTTACAAGTGTTGAGTTCCTTAGGTACGTGTTGTTGGAATTTTGTGTTATGGTGTGAAATGAGTGATTGTTTGTTTTCGACTACTTGTTTTATTTTTGGAAGCATCTCTGAAGGGTTTAAAGTTTGATTGTTGCGAATTACTATTTGTTTCGGTAATCTGAGCGGCTGGCCAAAGACCATCTCAGCTGGTGACGCTTTGATGTCTTCTTTGACTGAGGATCTAAGGCCCAGAAGAACTAGTGGCAACTCTGTGAACCAATTTGTCTGGTTGTTTGTTGCGATAAGGGAAACCCTTAACTGGCGGTGAAAACGCTCTACCATGCCGTTGGCTTGTGGGTGGTAAGCCGAAGTAGTTATATGTTGGCAACCGAGATTTTTGAGAAATGTGTTAAAGGTCGCGGAAGTGAATTGTGCTCCTCGATCAGAGGTAACCTTCAATGGAACTCCAAAACGTGAAATATACTCTCTTTGAAGAGTGTCGACTATCGTGTCAGTGTTTGTGTCTTTCAGCGGATATGCTTCTGGCCAACGAGTGTTCCTGTCGACTACGGTAAGTAGGTATCTATACTCTTTTGAAGTTGGTAAAGGACCGACTATATCCACGTAGATATGTTCGAAACGGCCGTGTGGTATGCTGATTTTGTGTGGTGTTGTCTTCGTGTGGTTGTGTATTTTTGAGCGTTGACATCTAACGCATTCTTGTGCCCATTTGTTAACGTGTGTATTCATATTCGGCCAGAAATATCTTTGTGTAAGTAATCGCCGTGAAGCTCGTGTACCAGGATGTGCTATGTTGTGTAGTTGTTCGAATACTTGTTTTCGTAAAGTCTGTGGTATGTAAGGTCGTGTTAAAGAATTTTTCTGTTCGCACCAAATTTTAATGTTGAGTACCGGTATGACTATCTGTTTGAGCTTGTATCTGTGGCTATTTAGTATATCTTGCAGCTCTGTGTCTGTGTTCTGTTCTTTATGTAGCGTTCTCAGGTTGATGTCTGTGCAGGCAAAAGCTTCTATTTCAGCTCGTGAAAGTGCATCTGCTACAGTGTTTTCTGAACCTTTAATGTGTTTAATGTCATGTGTGAATTGTGCGATGTATTCTAAGTGTCTTGTTTGTCTGGGACTGCGTTCTGTTTGTGAATGTATAGCGTTAATCAGTGGTTTGTGATCTGTGTATACCGTAAAATTGTTTCCTTCTAGGTAGTCTCTAAAGTGTTTGATGTTTAAGTATATGGCTAGTAATTCTCTGTCGAATGAACTGTATTTCGTTTCTGACTTTGATAACTTTTTTGAGAAAAAGGCTAATGGTTCTAGTGTACCGTTATTGCGTTGTTGTAAAACGCCGCCAATGGCTGTGTTCGATGCGTCTACGGCAATCGATAATTTTGCATTACTACTGATGTGATTGAGTAGTGTTTCCTTTGCAAAACTATCTTTGATTGTTGTAAATGCCTGTAGTGTGTTCTCTGTCCAGTGTAACTGTTTGTTTTTTGTTTTTGATGCTACGGTGACCATGTCATAAATTGGGCCTAGCATGTGTGCGAGTTTTGGGATACAACGGTGGTAGTAGTTTGTCATGCCTATAAATTTTTGCATTTGTTTGACTGTGGTGGGTTGCGGGTAGTCCCGTATGCACTGTGTACGTTCTTCTGAAGGTCGGATACCTTGTTTAGAAATGTTGTAACTGAGGAAGTTTATATCAGATGCTCCGAACGTGCATTTGTTAGGTTTAATGTTTAAGCCGTATTCTGAAAGTCTTTGGAAAACTTGTGTTAAGTGTTTTATGTGTTCTGTCTCGGTCTCGCTAGCTATAAGTATGTCGTCTAAATAATCGAAAATGAAATCTAGTCCCTGTAAGACTTCGTGTATAAATCTTTGGAATGTCTGTGCTGAATTTCTCAAGCCAAAAGGCATTCGGAGAAATTCGAACATTCCGAAAGGTGTTGTTATTGCTGTTTTGTGGATGTCGCTAGGAGCCATTGGTATCTGGTGATATGCTCTGACCAGGTCAATTTTTGAATAAAAGTTTGTGTTATGTAAGTTGATGGAAAAGTCGTGTATATGTGGTAAAGGGTAACGGTCAGGTACAGTAATAGCGTTCAGTCGTCTGTAGTCGCCACATGGTCTCCAGTCATTTGGTTCGCGTTTGGCTACAAGGTGTAGTGGAGAAGAGGTTTTCGAGTCGGACGGTCTGCAAATTCCTGACTTGACTAGAAAGTCGAATTCTTGTTTTGCGATTTTTAATTTTGATAGGTCTAAACGTCGTGGTCGTGTGAATGGTAACTGTCCTTCTGTAACTATGTGGTGTACTGTTTTGTGTTTGATTGGTGCAGTGTAGTTTGGTTCTGTGAAGAGTGAAGGGAATTGTTTGAGTAACTGTGTGTATTTATCGTCAAGTGTAAATAGTTTTGGTAATTGTGTTTCAGAATACCTCGAAATTGCGTTGACGGATAATTTTGTAAGGGGGTCAATGAGTTTTCTGTGTTTTAGATCTATTAGAAGTCCATATTTGGTAAGAAAGTCTGCGCCAATGATAGGTCTTGTGATATCTACTAATATGAAAGTGAAAGGAAATTCTCGTCTGAGTTTTAAATTTACGTTTAACAATTTTTTTCCATAAGTCGATATTGCTGTGCCATTAGCAGCTTGGAGTGTCAAATCAGATTTTTTTATAAATTTTGAATTTGGAGGATGGCAATACGGAAACTTCAGCGCCACTGTCGATTAAGAAATTTAAGTTATTGTCCTTGTCAAATATGAATAAACGGCGTGTTAGTGTTATAGAACTCCCATCATTAGCCGTTGCAATGATGGTGTTTTTTAGTTTAATGTTTTTGGTGTATTGTGGTTTGGTGTGGATGTCGTTTGAACATACGCGCATGGTTGTTCGCATCGTCTGGCCGCTCTGCCAAATTTGTAGTGGTACCTACAAACCCAATTGGCCGGTCTTTGTTGTGACCCTTCTCTTCTAGGTGAACGACGTCTGGAGTACCTTTGGAAGTTTGAGCTTTGTGATCGAGAACGTTCACTTCTCAGTTCTTGTACCTCCAGTGCCAACTTATTAAAGTTTTCTAAAATTTTGGATGTTGTCTCCGCGAAACGTTGGGTAATTGCCATTACTTCTTCTGAGCCGGAAGCTGGTTTTTTAGACATGGTAGAAATTTCGCTACCAGCCATGGCTTCCCATAAGTCATCTGCTAGTTTTAAGAGGACCTCTAGTTCTCTGTGTCTGGACCCGGTCAAGGCGATATTTAGACTTTTTGGCAACTTGCGTAGCCATATTTTGGAGATTAAATCGCCACTGACTGTTGATCCAGCTAGTAGAAGAAGTGACCGGTAGAACTGAGATGGCCTTTGGACGCCCATCTCAGAATCCGAAAGGATTTTATCTAATCGCTTGTTTTCGCTCAGTGAAAATCTATCGAGCAATGTCTTTTTAAGCCCTTCGTATGTGTTTTGTGTTGGCGGTTTTTGGATAAAGTCTAGTACAGTGACTATGACTTCTTGTGGTAGCGAGGTTACCAAGTATTCGTATTTAGTCTTATCGACTGTGATTCCTTTCGCTTGGAATTGTATTTCCGCATGTGCGAACCAAGCGTCTGGGCAACTCGTCCAGAATGTAGGTAATTTTACCGAAACTGTGTGTATTTGTGTTGGTGGTGTGAGAGGGTTAGTCTCAAAGTCTAAGAATGGTGTGTTATCTCCCTCTCCGGTGTGTGGAGTAAGGGGTGGGAGTGGAGTAAGGGGTGTGTGGGGGGGTGTTCGTATCATTCTTCCCTCTAGATTTGTTTCTATTTGAAAATTCTAACTCTTCCCTTTTTTTAGTGTACCTATGTCCCTAGTGTAGTGTAGTGCCTACGAAAGTTAGACGATAGGTTTCTTACGACCCTATCGTCTAAAATTCGTTTAAGAAGCTACGTTGTGTGCCTCGTGATGAGCTAGAGTGATACGCAGCCTGAAAAAATATTTTATAAATGTCAATAGAAAAATAAATATAGGTTTTTACAAAATATAAAATCTCATGTAAAAAAAATGTTGTTGTTGACGTTATTGTTGTTGCTGTTGCAAATGTTGTTGTTGTTCTTATTGTTGGTGTTGTTGCTGTTGACGTCGCTGCTGCTATTAGTGCCGCTGTTGGCGTTGACGTCGCTGCCGTTGTTGTACGCAGTGACCGTGTCTGCTGCGTTTTGGTTGTTGTTGGAGCGTTTATGGCTGTATTAGTGCGATAGCTGCTTGACGGTACACTAGTATTGGTGCGTAGGTGAGCGTGTGATGACGAGTAGGTGAGAGCGTATGAGCTGCTGCTGCTGCTGTGACGACTTGTGCTGGGCTCTTCGGATGAGACTGTTTTTTTTTTTTTTGAGCGTGTTCGCTGTGCTACGCAGTCATTAAAGAGGTCGTTAGCTGATGTTACTGTTGTTACTGCTGCTGCTCTAACTGATATTGATGACGCTGGTGATGATTTATTATTGTAGGCTGAAGTTGGTACGTTTTGATAGCGTCGCTTCTTATATGGTGGACTCAAGTCAGTTGGATGTTCGACAAACGATTTTGGCTTTTGACTTTCTTCAGTTACAATTGGGTGTTTTCGTTTCCGGTCACTGCGAACGACACTAACTGGCGTTGCGGGCGTTGATAACGTGTTGTTGGGGACGTTTTACCAATTTGTAGGATCGTAGGTGGAATCGTCAGTTGTTGCTGCTTTTTGTGGTTGTTGTTGTTGCGTAGTTGTTGCTGCTGGGCATTTCTCTCTTGTAAGTTGTCGGATTTTCTCGCTGGCTGTGTCTCCGACTGATGCGCCGTGTTTGCAGAAGATATAGTGAGCGCTTTGGAGTTTTTATCCTGACGAAAAGAGAAGGGCACACGGATATTTTCGTTGGTTAAGTTAATAATGCCTAGACTCTGGCCAACGCTAAGAGCGTGCTGAATCGAGGTTTTGACCTTCCAATATTTGCTATTCTGCTCTTGTATTAATTGTGTTTCAACATCTCGACAAAGATTTTCTAAGGTATCGCATCAGGATCGCAGAATGGCAGGATCGCCAGTTTTGGTGCTTGTGTTTAATTTGATTTTTATTTTAAAACAAATTTCAATTTTATTTTACAATTTTTTTATTGAATGACAATTTTCTTCGAACAACTTTTTAAAACTGAAAATTTTCAAAATGAAAATTTCTGAAATTATAATAACTGAATACAATTCAAAATGTTTTTTTATAACAAGTGTTTTATAGGCAAGTGTAAGTATAATACGTTATTAATGAAACTAAAGGTAAGTACAATATAACAAAGAGGTAAGTATGAATGTAACTAAAGATAAATACAATATAACAAAAGGTAAGTATTAATGTAACGAACAGGTAAGTATCAATGTAACGAACAGGTAAGTATCAATGTAACGAACAGGTAAAATAGGCTGTAGAGATTTACTCTATGTGGTGATGTAATAGAGCACCACATATATATATATATATATAGATTAATCAATTAATTACGTAAATTAATTTATATATAAATTGCTTAAATTAATATGATTAAAATGTTTCCCTTCGATAATATCATCAAATATACAGGGTTGTCAATATTCGAAGCGCCCATCTGGCAACACTGTAACTTTCCGCAGTGATGCCAAATCGACTATTGACATACCGCGTTTGAAGCGTCATTCCAAGCAAATGTTTACAATGGAACAGTACACGCCACGCAAACGCTCTAAAATTGTTCAAATTTACATTCAACAAAACAAGTCAATAGTGAAAACTCAACTCAATGAGCGATGAAGCTCATTTTCAGTTGAACGGAACGGTAAACAAACAAAATTGCCGTATTTATGCCACTGAAAATCCACAAGAGATTCAAGAGGTACCTCTTCACGATGCAAAAGTCACTGTTTGGTGCGGCGTTTGTGCTAAAATGCTCATTGGGCCGTTCTTTTTCGAAGATGATAATGGCCACAGAGTTACTGTCAATCAGGAGCGTTATCGCGATATGATAAACAATTTTTTCATGCCAATCGTTCGTCGAAAGCGTATCAGGCACTACTGGTTTCAAGAAGACGACGCGCCACCACACACAAGCCGCACTACAATCGATTTTTTGAAGCAATTGTTCCCTGGCCGTTTGATGTCAAAAAATGGTGATTTCGTTTGGCCGCCAAGATCACCAGATTTAACGCCTCCAGACTTCTTTTTGTGGGGTTATTTGAAATCAAAGGTTTACGTCAACAAGCCAAAGACCCTAGAAGAGCTGAAAACCAACATCCGTCAAGAAATAACCGCCATTCCCATCGAAATGTTGAAGAAAACCATGGAAAATGCTGCAAAACGGGCACAATATGTCGTAGAGGCCAATGGCGACCATTTACGAGAAATAATGTAAGAAAATCTACTTGAACCCAATTAAATGATATTCATGACGAACAGACAAAAAATTGTGGTTTCTTTGATTTATTTAAAAATAAAATGGGCGCTTCGAATATTGGCAACCCTGTACGTTTTAATAAGTTTTAGTTTTTTGGTCACGGAAGACTTTTTTGTGGAAATGCTCAGATACACCGAATATCATCATAAAACATGCGCAACTCCGAAATTGTAATCGTTTCTGAAAATTGGGCGAAGTTATAGTTCGACCACGCCCATTTTTTGCCAAGTTTTTAAGAGTAACCATACGAAATTAATTGCAAAATTTTAGTCCAATACAGCTAAGTTCATCTAAATATAGCATTTCAATAGATTTGTGGGTGGTTATAGGGGGTGTGGAAACTTTTGTTTGTTTTTGTTGTTTGAGATATAAACCTTGATAACAGATGTTGTAAATTTGGTGGCCTAAGGTGTTACCGTTTCTGAGATTTTAAAAGACACTGCACAATTGATTTTGTGTGTAAAGAAGGGACGGTAAAAGTTGGAAACTCAGGAATTATAAGGATTTCTGTAATGTGGGAGTAATTATAGTTCTTCCACGCCCATTTTTTGATGATCTTTCAAGAGTCACCATACGAACTAAATTACAAAATTTTAGCCCAATACAACCGAATTCATCTGAAATATAGCGTTTTTATTGATTTGTGGGCGGTAATACGGGGTGTGTCAATTTTTATTTATGTATTATTTGAGATATTGGCCTTGGCAGCAAATGTTGTAAATTTGATGCCTTTAGGTGTTACCGTTCATGAGATCTTAACGGACACCATCCCACACAAACAATTTGTATGGGAGGATATGGGAACATTTTTAATGGAACCAGTTTCGAACGGAACCACTTTCAAACCACACCGATTTCGTGCAAACTTTACATAAAACATTTACAGACCATCCAGACCATCCCCAACGTACCCTGAAGTTTTGGTTTAAATCGTTCGACCCGTTTTTGCAGTTAGTGTTTACATCAAAATGTACACATCTTTTTATATATAAGACATTTATTCCCCGGCAGACGTTGTTCTGTCACAGATCGCCTTGCTGCCATATACGAAAATGTCAAGAAATGTCAAATATATTCACCATTTTCAGTATAGCTGCCAAAAGTAACCATATGAACTAAATAACCAAATTTTAGTCTAATACGATCAAAACCATGCGAAATAAAGCATTTTTGTTGTTTTGTAAGCTGTAAAAAGGGGTGCGGCAAAATTATTTTCCTTAAACCATCTCATAATCGAAACAAATCGACTGCCAAAATTTCAGCTCAATTTAGCTTAAGCCTGGCGCACATTGCTTCACTCCAAGCTGACCCCCCTAAAAGTGAGTTTAACTTAAGTGAGACAGGCCCATTTTTAGTTCACTTGCCGAGAGTAACCAAATGAACTAAATTACAAAATTTTTGTCTAATACAACCCAAACCGTTGAAATAAAACATTTTCATTGGTTTGTGGGTGGCAAAAGGAGGGACGTGGAAACCAATTTTTAGTACAGTTGCTGACAGTAACCATACAAACTAAGCCAAAATTTTAGCTCGATCGACCCAGTATTAAATTTTAATGATTTCTGAAAAAGTGGGTGTGGCTATATAGTGATAACGCCCATTTTACGTACAGTTGCCGAAAGTAACCATACAAACTTAAGTATCAAATGTTAGTCTTATATGGCCAAAACTGCTTGAAATATAGCATTTTCACTGATTTGAGTGTGGAAAAAGGGGGCGTGGAAATCAATTTTTCATACACTTGCTGACAGTAACCACACAAACAAAATTACCAAATTTAAGTCTTATACTATCAAAACCGTATTAAATAAAGTATTTTCATAGATTTGTGGGCGGTAGAAGGGGTCGTGGAAACACATTTTTAGTACAGTTGTCGACAGTAACCGTACAAACTAAATTTCAAAATTTTAGCCTTATACGACCCAAACCGACTGAAATATAACATTTTTATTGATTTGGGGGTGGTAAAACGGGGGTGTGGTAACTTTTTTCCTCAACCTTCTCGTACCTGAAACAAATCGACTGACAAAATTTCAGGTCAATCGGTTCAGTAGTTTTGGGGTCTATAGGCATCACACCCATAGACACACGTCGTTTTGCTTTATATATAAATAGATATTGGTTTGTGGGGCGTAAAAGTGGGCGTGAAAACATTTATATAGTGACCGCCTTTTGGAGCACCTACACAGCAAGTTTAACTGTAAAAATGTGTTGAACTCCCGAATTGCCATGATTTCGAAAAGTGGGCGTGTATATATATTGCGACCACGCCCATTTTTACAGTTACCGACAGTAACCATCTGAACAAAATTACTAAATCTTAGTTTTTTACGATCGAAACCGTCATATATATATCCTTTTTTTTGGTTTGTGGTCGATAGCGCAAATTTGGCTTCTATGGGAGGTACCACGCCCCCTCGTCTAATCGTTACCCAACCTCACAGGAACACTCTAGAGATATGGCTTCAGTTTCCCTGAAAATTTCATAAAGATCGGTTCAGCGGTTTTGGAGTCTATACGTGATATAGCCACATACCCACATACATACATCCATTTTTATACAGGTTCCGCCATATAACGTTTTTTTTTCAACTAGTGCTTATTTCGTGAATGGTAACACTTATGATTTGACAGATAATTAGTTTTATCCTTCCGCTGAACGAATAGTGTTGTGTATACGCTTGAACAGAAAACCCGCACGCATACATTGAAAAGCCGTTGCACCCTAAAAGAGTCACTGTTTGGTGCGGATTTTGGTCCAGAGGCATAATTGGGCCATTTTTCTTCGAAAATGATCAAGGAGTGGCCGTTACAGTTAATGGCGATCGTTATCGGGCCATGTTGAACGAATTTTTGTTCACAAAAATTGAAGAGAAGGATATTGGCAACATTTGGTTTCAGCAGGACGGCGCTACGTGCCACACAGCCGAAGCTACACTCGATGTTTTGCGCCCTGTTTTTGAAGATCGCATTATCAGCCGCAGAGCTGATGTCGTTTGGCCACCTCGGAGCTGCGCTTTGACACCGTTGGACTAATAGACTAATTGTGGGGTGCCCTCAAATTAGACAATTGACGCTTTAAAGGACAATATTCGTGAAGCCATTGGTGAAATACAGCTGCACACAATCGATAATGTGCTTAAAAATTGGACCGATCGTGTAGGCTACTGCATGGCCAGCCGAGGCAGCTATTTGAATAAAATTATTTTCCATTATTAACCGGAAAAATTTTACTTTCAAATAAAGAAAGAAATTTGAGAAAATATCCAGTAGTTTTTTTTTATAGAATTTAAAAAAAAAAAGTTATTTGGCGGACCCTGTACATATAGATAAGTTAAAGTATGTATTGACCATATGATTTCGCGTACTTCTGCCTTGATTTTAAACAGCACTTTGAGTTATTGAATCAGTTATTAACAAAGTCATCTTTCTCGATAGCTTCGACTATCGGCAAATTCACTTTAATTAATATATTTTGCAAAACAATGCAAGCGTTTATTACTTTAGCCGATTTTCTTGAGTGTAGTATAAGATTCTCTGAAGAGATAAACAACGAAATCGTCCTTTTAATACACCTTTACAACGTTCAACTATGCATCTTCTTTTTTTGTGGCATATATTGTAGCGTTGTTCCGCATCATTTGATACTTCCGAAAATGGTGTAATCAACCATGGCTGAAGGGGGAGTCCACTATAGCCTAGTAGCCAGAAATTACGTTCTCCACTTTAAAACTTATGGCATTATTCTGTATCGCTATCCGATCAATCGTTTCGTACAAAACACTGATCGTTCGTGTGTTTGAAATCTGTAGCTCGAACAGAATGAAACAACGATAACAGCTGATCAGCTGGCGAACGATCCCTGTATCCCTGACGATTAATAAAACTACGAAGCGAGACGTTAAAATCTAACGAACACTTTTAAGTTATCGTTGTGTTTTGTTTGCTGAAGAACATTTTTAGAAAAATGGATTATTCTATTAAAAAAGGTATATATTAACTCAAATACATAAATATTAGGAAAAAAGTGCAATGAGTAAAGTTTCAGTGATAAAAAAAAAAATAACAAGCACACAGTGTTCGTTGTGTTATAAAATAAATTCATAACTTACCCAGTTTCTGGTTACTCCAAAGCATTCGTGCAATCTCGCAACCTTTTTCCGTGCTCCCTCAATTCGTTTCTATCAGTCTCCTCGAAATAAAACACTGCAATAGCTGCATACATTTCAGTTAATTCAAAATTTTGATTAAAAGCACAACACTATAAATCAATAATCACAAAAAACAATGAAAATTAAAGAAATCGGCCGATTTGCTCAAAATACTTTTATTCAATATAAACAAAAATAGCTGCTTCATATAATCGAAGTGAAAGTAGGCACTGCCAACAACAAAAAAAAAAGAAGCTAAAAGTTATAAAATCTTTGCAGAAAATTGCCTAAATTCTGTAATTTGCTAGAATTTTTCATCTGGCAATTTTTAATTTGACAACTGCTTGTGTATAACAGTTTGAATCACGTAGCAAACGTAAGCTAGACGTAGGGGTTGGGAAACAGACTTGGTCGGGATACAGATTTTGATTAGTTTACAACTTCGTTCGTATATTCATCGTTCGTTGGATGGCTCGTTAGGGATACTAAATAAGGCCATTAGTCTTCGAGTGATTTTGTAATTCTGAACAGCGCCATATGTATGCATCGTGAGTTGTTCCAGGAAATTTGGCATTGTCGTACAGTATTAAGTGTTTTGCGTTGCATACTACTAATAAATTTATAGAATGTCCTCCTGAAAATAAGGCTTTGTTAGTTTGTTTGAATAGTTAAAACATTTTTTGTTAATTATACCTTTACGGCAGTAGTACACACTCTCAACATCGATTTTGGGTGCTACAATCTTTATATGACTGCCATCTATAAGTCCAAAAACTCCCGGGAAGCCCAATAATCCATAAAAGTCTGTTTTTGTAGAGACTTCTTTGGATCCACTTGGAAAAGTTACGTATGCGCTTTGTATATGATTCAGCATCATCGCAGCTTCTTCGACGCAACGACTAACAGAAGATTGAAATATGCTTGACAGAATGTCCTGTCCAACATCACGTTGATAACTTCCCGTAGCAAAGAAATGCAGAGCAGAAATAAAACGCATATGTGCCGGAATCGCTGTGTTGCGTTGCGAACACCGAAATAGTGGCTTTAATTTTTCAAAAGTTTACTTACAAATTTTTTTCGGGAATCAGTAAAACTCCCTGAATCGTTCTTCGCTTACCACAAAAGGGTCTTGGGAGTCACGTAGGACTCTTCTCTGTACCACCATTACATATCTATAGCAATTATAAACGGAATATACTTCTTGTTTTTTTAATTGTTTATATACGGGGTGTTTTTATAGAGTGATACAAGTTTAAATTATAATAAAACATAGTAATATACTTTTAATATCAATGAAACGGGCTTTATTGGATAGAAAATTGATAGAAAGAAATGACATTAATATTTAAATATGATTTCGGCCATGTCATCGCCACGGCTGGCGCGTACAAGGCGCAATCTGGAACACAAATTTTCACAAACTTTTCGCAGCATTTGCGGCCGTATCTCGCCGATAACTCTTCAAATGTTGATTTCCAGGAGTTCAATTGTTTGTGGTTTATCGACGTAGACAAGTGACTTTACATAACCCCAGAGGAAATAATCCAATGGGGTTAAATCACACTATCTTGGGGGCCAATTAATTGGGCAATTTCGTGAAATTATTTTTTCTTCAAAAGTTTTCTTGAGTAAATCAATTGTAGCGCCCGCTGTGTGGCATGTGGCTCCGTTGGAACCACATATCATCAAGATTAATGCCAGCTAATTGAGGTACGAAAAAACTTAAATCATGTTCGTATACCGTTCACCATTGACAGTAACATTCTGACCATCATCGTTTTTAAAGACATGTGGGCCAATGACTCCCCCAGCCCATAAAGCGCACCAAACAGTAATTTTCTGTGGAATTAAATGTGTTTTGACAAAATATTGTGGATTCTCCTCAAACCAATTACGTCAATTCTGTTTATTTACGTACCCATTCAACCAAAAATGGGCTTCATCAGAAAATAAAATTTTCCCATGGAAATTCAAAATTAATATCAATTTGTACTTCAGCCCATTCGCCGAATTGTCGGCACATACGATGGTCGTTTGGCTTTAATTCATGCACAAGTTAAATCTTGAAAGGTTTTAAGCCAAGATATTTTAGTAAAATCTTCCATAAAGTGGAAGCACGCAACCCGTTGCTGAGAACGGCGATGAATTGATTGATTAGGATCATCTTCAATGCTTTTCTGTACAGCGGCTACAAATTCTTCAGTGCGCACTGTTCGGCATCTAACGAGATGCACATTATCAGTAACAGTAAATGTGGTCCGAAAACGATCTATTGTTTTTCGAATTAGCAGCTCTGAAGGACGATTATGTACGCCATAAAATGGACGAAGTGCTCGATAAGTTTGACGAACAGAACCATTATTTTGATTAAAAATTTCCACAATTTGCACGCGTTACTCTAATGTAAGTTGATCTATAATAAAATGTCAAAGCAAACTAAACAAAAAACAACTATCAACTGTTAAATGAGTGGTCAAATAAAGCAGTTATGCCAACTCAAGTTGTATCACTCTTTAAAAAACACCCTTTACCTTTGCCTTCTTTGCAGTCGTCTCAAAACATTTATATTTTTTTGCATATTATTTTGTTGCATTTTTTCAATAATTGCTTACTATTTTCTTAGCGTTTTCATTTTTCTCACAACAACTGTCAAAATATATTCAGCTAGAAAAATTATTTTATTTAGCATAGAAGTGTTCACTATAGCTTACAGAATCACTTTAAAACACAAAGTGTACATTTGTATGGAAGTGAGTTTCGAAAGAAGTGTACATATTTCATTTTGTCACAGTTAGAGAATAGACCCCCTGATCCGGTCAAATCAATATTAAGGCTTTTGGGGAGTTTGCGAAGCCAAATTTTATAAACTAAATCACTATCAACTGTAGTATCGGCTAGCATTATAAGTGACCTATAAAATTGCGATAGCTTTTGGTCAAAAATCTCAGTGCCAGACAGAGTTTTGTCGAACCTCTTGGCTTCACTTAAAGCGTGTCTGTTAATCAAGGTTCTCTTTAAACCTTCATACAAATTTGAGGACGGAGGTTTTTGTATGAAGTCTAGCACTGTTATAATTACCTCTTGAGGTAGAGCGGTTACGAGGTACTCATACTTAGTCTTGTCAGTTGTGAGTCCTTTTGCTTGAAATTGTATTTCTGCATGGGCGAACCATGTGTCAGGACAAGAGGTCGAAAATTGTGGCAATTTTACTGACGTTGCTTGTATTTTTGAATGCATTGGTGCATCAAATGGATTGACTAGATCCCTTTGTAATTGTAGGAGAGGGCGATGGTCACCTTCGCCGAAATGAGAGAGATGTGAGAGAGGGTTAGAAGTATGTAATGGAGTGGTAGTTTGTCTGAGGTGGTATGTGTAAAATTTTCATGACCTATTTTAAAAATGTGTACCTAAAAATATGTTTCCTAAAATGTGTTTCCCTAGTGCAGTGGAATGCCTACGTATGTAAGGCGATAAGTTTTTCACGACCCTATCGTCTTACAAACGTTTTAAAAGCTACGGTGTGTGCCTCGTGAAAAGCTATAATGATAAGAAAACCTGAAAATTTTTTTATAATATGTGATAAACAAGATTTCACATATAGTTTTTAATGTACACAGGTGCTTTATCTGTTGTAGAAATTTTTGTTCATAAAAATTATTTTTAGTAAAAATTTCTCCTTCTAAGTGAAATTTCTCCTTCTAGTGGCGACCGTAGCCTAGTGGGTAGAGTGCGTGGCCCCTGAGCTAAGGAACAAGCGGTAGCCCGAGTTCAATTCCAGCTCAGACAGAAAGTTTTTTCAATTGAAATAATTTTTCTGTTGGGTCGTCACCTCTCTGCAGACAATGGCAAACCTCAGAGAGGAAAAATTGCCATGTATAGCTTCTTGAGAACATAAGCCGTTCGGAGTCGGCATAAAACACGTAGGTCCGGTTCTCGGTAATTTGTGATCAAACATTTCATAACACGCACAACACAATTGTTCAATAGAAGCTAGGTCAAAGTCCTTCCAAGGGCTGAAATATCCAGTTTATTTATTTTAAGTGAAAAATACCTTGATAATCTTTGCGAATTTCTAATACTGTTGTAACGGTGATCCCCGATACAAGTTTGCACCCCGCACACTACGCCACTGCCTTACTACGCCACTGCCTTACTACGCCACTGTGCGCTTAACTCAACCAACAGCCATACCTACACACACACGCACACATACAGCCAGCACATTCAACGTAGCCAACAGCCGAGTCTACATAAACCACACGCAACGCTATAATTCCCAGAAGGTTAATGGCAGCATACGGATAAATAGAGCACATTGTGACAGACTTCGGTACGGCTCGAGAGCGTAGTGCTTTGTACCGTCGCTACTTGTTGGAAACGAGAACAAGTTTGTTGTTTCGAACGAGCTATCGCAAGGTGGCTCGTATGAATAAATCTAGTTTTTTTTGTATTTTATTTAAGTATTTAGCGGCTCATTACGTGTGCTTCGGCATATCGGGAGTCTCGTCTTTTTTTTACTTTTACTTATTTAGCGGCTCGTTATGTGTGCTTCGGCATATCGGGAAGTCTCGTCTTTTATTTAGCGGCTCATTACGTGTGCTTCGGCATATCGGGAGTCTCGTCTTTTTTTTTACTTTTACTTATTTAGCGGCTCATTACGTGTGCTTCGGCATATCGGGAAGTCTCGTCTTTTATTTAAGTATTTAGCGGCTCATTACGTGTGCTTCGGCATATCGGGAGTCTCGTCTTTTTTTTTACTCTTACTTATTTAGCGGCTCATTACGTGTGCTTCGGCATATCGGGAGTCTCGTCTTTTTTTTTATTTAGAGGCTCATTACGTTTGCTTCGGCATATCGGGAGTCTCTTTTTTTTACTTTTACTTATATAGCGGCTCATTACGTGTGCTTCGGCATATCGGGAGTCTCGTCTTTTTTTTTGTATTTAGCGGCTCATTACATTTGCTTCGGCATATCGGGAGTCTCGTCTTTTTTTTTACTTTTACTTATTTAGCGGCTCATTACGTGTGCTTCGGCATATCGGGAAGTCTCGTCTTTTATTTAAGTATTTAGCGGCTCATTACGTGTGCTTCGGCATATCGGGAGTCTCGTCTTTTTTTTTTACTTTTACTTATTTAGCGGCTCATTACGTGTGCTTCGGCATATCGGGAAGTCTCGTCTTTTATTTAGCGGCTCATTACGTGTGCTTCGGCATATCGGGAAGTCTCGTCTTTTATTTAGCGGCTCATTACGTGTGCTTCGGCATATCGGGAGTCTCGTCTTTTTTTTTACTTTTACTTATTTAGCGGCTCATTACGTGTGCTTCGGCATATCGGGAAGTCTCGTCTTTTATTTAAGTATTTAGCGGCTCATTACGTGTGCTTCGGCATATCGGGAGTCTCGTCTTTTTTTTTACTCTTACTTATTTAGCGGCTCATTACGTGTGCTTCGGCATATCGGGAGTCTCGTCTTTTTTTTTTATTTAGCGGCTCATTACGTTTGCTTCGGCATATCGGGAGTCTCTTTTTTTTACTTTTACTTATATAGCGGCTCATTACGTGTGCTTCGGCATATCGGGAGTCTCGTCTTTTTTTTTGTATTTAGCGGCTCATTACATTTGCTTCGGCATATCGGGAGTCTCGTCTTTTTTTTTACTTTTACTTATTTAGCGGCTCATTACGTGTGCTTCGGCATATCGGGAAGTCTCGTCTTTTATTTAAGTATTTAGCGGCTCATTACGTGTGCTTCGGCATATCGGGAGTCTCGTCTTTTTTTTTTACTTTTACTTATTTAGCGGCTCATTACGTGTGCTTCGGCATATCGGGAAGTCTCGTCTTTTATTTAGCGGCTCATTACGTGTGCTTCGGCATATCGGGAGTCTCGTTTTTTTTTTTACTTTTACTTATTTAGCGGCTCATTACGTGTGCTTCGGCATATCGGGAGTCTCGTCTTTTTTTTTTTATTTAGCGGCTCATTACGTTTGCTTCGGCATATCGGGAGTCTCGTCTTTTTTTTTACTTTTACTTATTTAGCGGCTCATTACGTGTGCTTCGGCATATCGGGAGTCTCGTTTTTTTTTTTAAAACGTATACCAAGGCGCTTCACGCCATATTTATAAAGATATTTATAAAGAAATTTGTATACAATAATACGAACTAGTAAGTCACGCAGTATAGTCGGGTCTTGCCGAAGTCAGTCACACCGAACATCACCGAGTATCACCGAACAGCACCGAACTTCAGCGAACACCGGAAAACACCGAACATCACCGAACATCACCGAACTTCAGCGAACACCGAATATCACCGAACAGCACCGAACTTCAGCAAACACCGAACATCACCGAACATCACCGAACTTCGCCGAATACCGAATATCATCGAACCAGCGTCGGCAGACTCACCCACAGCTGTATATTAATCATATTCCTTAAATATTGTGTATTGTACGAAAGACTTGGTTTAACAATAAAACAGAAAATATCGTCTGAGCATGAAAATCACCAAGTCTACTTATTTATTTCGGACAAAAGTTTGAGGGTCTTTTGTGTGACCCCGGAACCGCTGAGCATACCTCAGCCTGTGAACAAAAACCCCATTACACTGTTTATTTGCCTTTTTATCTAAATTATCTATATAAATTTCTTTTCGAAATTCTTGGAATCTGCTCTCATCTGGCATGATGTTTTTAAAATGTAATATCTCATAGTTTTTCATCTTATCTATACCCAGTATTAATCTTGATAGCAGAACTTCATTATTATTTGTATTCAAAAATTTCACGTGTTTTATTCCTGTTGATAGAATTATAGTATCTGCTACAAATACTTCTTTTATAATTTCTTTACCACAAACTATACTTTCTTCATCTACATCTATGTCTACAGCCATTACTGTCTCTGCTCTTGGAGGAATTCTTATGTCCTTTATAACTTTCATTTGCATATTCATTGGTATTAATAAATTCTCATCATCAGTTGTTATTTCTAGTGTATACGTCTCATAATCTATTTTGCAATTATAATCAATTGAAAAATCTCTACCAAAAATTCCGTCTATTCCTAAGTTTGTATTATCATCTCTAATATGAAATTTATGCGGTATATTATAATAATTTTATTTGTGAAATTCTTAATGAATTCGTCACCTCATTAGTTATCCCATTTATATAACAAATTTCACTACTGTCAACATTATTATTTACTACCTTACTCTTTAATAGATAAATGCCTGCTCCAGTATCTATTAAGGCGAATTTACACGATTCACTATCATTGTTCACTTTGGATAAATCATCTGATTTGAAAAATGTAAATTGGGTTTCATCTTTAAAATGAAGATGATTGTCATCTACATTCAACAGTGAAAGAAGTAGAAGGTTTTCCTACTTTTGATGAAAGTGAAAGCAAATCAAACTGATGTGTCATTCCTATTGAAATACAATTGAAATGTGTTAACATAACTTCAAGCTTCAATATTAAATAAAAGTTAATATATTTTTTTATTTAATTGCTGAATGGCTTTTATTAATTTATTTTTTAAACGTCAATAAAATGAATCATCCAATGAATATATTTTGACATTCAACACTGAATCATTCACAAAATTTTGAATTTACACTTTGAATAATGTAAATTAAAAATTGATTCACTGTCATCGTTCAACGTTCACTATCATCGTTTTGAGTGAAATATGTAAATTCGCCTTTAGTAATTTAACTATGTAATTTCCTATCTTAACTGTAATATAATTTGTTATTTCATTACACTGACTTATATTAATAATGTTTTGTTGTAAAATTTTGTTTTTCTTATGATTTAAGAATTTCATGGTCTTTGACCATCGGGGGCATTCCAGTTTCCCTGATTGCTTCTTCTGTTATCATTCGTATTTCTATTAAATCCTTATTCTTTTAATCCTATTATTTCCTTTAAAATTAGTACTATTTCTACCTCTATTATTATCATATCCTACATTATTATTGTAATTCCTGTAAAATTCATGATTTCTACCAAAATTCCCATTACTTGTAAAATTATTCTGTCTAGATTGTCCTCTATTTGTATTAAAATTGCTTCTTCCTCTATGAAACTTATTAAAATGCATGATTCGAGTACTATTATTGGGTTCTTTATCTGAATCTATCCTAATGGCTTCTGCTAGCTTAACAGGTCTTGCTGCCATTACAATAGATTTACATGGTTCAACTAAACCATTCTTGAATGTTTTCAAACCAATTTGATAATTTAGTTTTACTATTATCACTCGATTTGATTCACCTTTCTTACTAATCTGTAGCTCATTTAGTGACACTAGTTAATTTTCAATATTTGACCCGAATACAGTAGCACTCAAATTACCTTGATTTATTCGTGCGAACTCACTGTGAAGTTTTGAGGTAATCTTATTATATCTATATGCTTATTGAGGCGTTGTTTTAAATTCTTCAAGAGTAGTTGGTTTGCCTTCTATTAAAATTTTATTCTTTACTTTTTTAGATAGTTTCGTGGCCAGAATAAATTTTATCAATGTCTGTTTCTGTTGATCATCCTTCAAGGTATCGTGATAGAATTAAATTAGACTAATGTAATTGTTTAAATCACGAAAATCTCCTTGGAATTCAGGAATCAACTGGGAAGCAGTAATCAAATCAAATGAGGCCATATTGCTTCATTTATTATTTTTTCTAATTCTTTACTTTCAGATTCTTTAGATTTAAAAAAAAATAAATTTTTTCCACTATTAATTCAAAATTGACTTCTTGTTGCTCTTTAATCCTGAGTCTTATTTTCTGGAAATCTCGTAACGTATCTGTTATGTTCTCAGTCGTGTTAGTTCTATTCGGACTCTTTTTAAGTCTTGCTAATACTTGCGTTCCATCGTCTATTTCCATCAAAAATTTATTTTTATTATCTTATTTCATACTGTTCAGAATTAGAGCATGTCGTGCACACACTAAGTACTCGTAGTTAACTCGCAGTAAACTCAGTAACCCTACGCTATATATTCTACTCGCTATCATCACGAACATCTCTAGTTTCTATTTGCTCTAAAACACATATCTATTTTTTACTCTTGAAATATTATTGAATTCTCGCTAATTTGGACGCAAGTTGTCTGCATATAATTCTTAGTTTTTTATCAATAAATATTAACTGTTTAAGTAAACTTCCAACTTGCATCTTTTTATTTGGACTACGACACGATCCCACTGCGTATATGCAACATTTTGGTGCCTCCTGTGAGGAATGAGCAGATTGGAAGAATTGTATTTCGAAGCAGCACAACAGCTTATTGGGGTTACGGAGCTGCAAGTCTCCTTGAGTTGGCCATCAGCGCAGTATAGAGGAACATCCGTGCATTTGAAATACATAGCGTGCTTCTTGTGATAGTACAAATTTGCGGCCACAAGGCTCCGCGACTTGCTCTACCAGCAGCGCAGCAGAATTTGAGGTTATATTTGGCTACACGAGGCTGTTTGACGACGTATGTCTTCGCGAATTGCTCTACCAGCAGCGCAACAGAATTTGTGGTTATACTCGACTCCATGAGTACCTACGGCTTTTAACAGCACAAAATACTAGCAACAGCAATTTAATCAACAAGGCTTTGACAGCGCGACGTCCTCTTCCAGTATTCAGATCTTTCAATTTCATTTTTTAAATATTTTGGCATCATGGCAGAGCTAAATCTGCGCACTGCAATGCAAAATTCAATCAAACGCTGCCATGATAAAATCACCGATCATTCATTTCATGCAGACGCCGTCCAGCTAGATCAGGAACTTATGAAATTAGATGGTTATTTTAATAAATTTGTGGCTAATCACGATATTTTAGTTTTAAAGGCGAAACCAGATGACTTGGCCGTGCACGAAACGCTGGGTTTCCAAGTAGAAGAGATCTACTACGAGGCTCGCCTTCATCTACAGCGAGCACGTCAGCAATTTCAGAGCGCAACGGATAAGGCTGAATTGACAAATCTAGGCAATGAATCTCAACACGGTTTTGAGCTCAAGCTGGATGCATTAGCGGTGCCCAGCTTCGACGGTGCCCTTCATAACTGGCTGGCCTTCAAAGACACGTTTGAGGCTCTTGTTCATAACCAGTCATATCCAGAAGCATATAAGTTGGACAAACTTCGACAGGCGGTCAGAGCGGAGCAGGTACCACTAGTCGGTGGTATGTACTCTGGGGGATACGAGGAGGTGTGGCGTGCACTTAAAGTTCGATATGATAACCCAAAGCAGTTGGCGGAAATTCATGTTTCACGTTTCATCAACTTGCCAAGCGCCACAAATGAGACATTATCTGTATTGCTGAATATTGTTGACACGGTACGTGAATCATTTCGAGCACTGCGTGTCATGCAATTACCTGTAGAGTCCTGGGATGCCATAGCAGTTCCCATCATGGTTTCAAAGTTACCATACACGGCGCAACAGGCCTGGGGAATGAGTTCAACTAGCAATGCCATTCCAAAGTTAGAGGATTTGCTCTGTTTCCTGGAAAGACGAGCTCACAGCTTAAATAGTGACCAAGTTGGTTGGAGTGTGCAGGCAAAACAGGGACGACCTGTTCAACGCGACTCATCAAGAACTAATACATCGACGCCACGATTTTTGAAATCAAACCTGGTCATGTAGGTTGACAACAAGTGTTCTATTTGCAGTGGACCACATCGCCTCACGCGTTGTCAGCGGTTTTTGGGCTTCACCATAGAACAGCGCTTCAATGTGTTAAAAGGAACAAACTTGTGCTTTAATTGTTTTAGAGCTGGACATTCCTCAAAGCAGTGCCCAGGAGGCGACTGTCGCAAGTGCGGTCAGAGGCACAATACTTTACTTTGCCGCACGCAGCTGAGTGCGACAGCCGCGCAGCAGACTTCGCTTAACAGTCGACAGATAAATTCAACAGAAATTCAAACGGCACATGGGCCTACATCATCATGACTTGAGGCTGCAGTCACTCATCTGACCTTTGGTGAAAAGAGTGTACTATTAGCAACTGCGCGTGCTTACATTTACGACAATCATCAACGGATCCTGGCTCGTATCCTGTGTGACCCTGGGTCTCAAGTAAGTTTTATATCTGAACATTTGGCTAATCAATTGCACTATCGCAGGGATAAATGTGAGTTAGCCGTGGAGGGTATTGGGTCGACAGCACTTCTTCAATCTAAGGGTATGCTTTACATCAAGCTGAGCTCAATACACAACGATTTTGAAATATCATTCAATGTTTTGGTTTTGGACACAATCACCTCAACGACACCATCCGTGCGGGTTGATACGACTCAATGGCCTTATTTAAAGAGCTTGGAATTAGCGGATCCCCACTTTGGAATACCAGGAGCGGTGGACATACTCATGGGAGCTGATGTGTGGGGCTGCGTCGTCCAAGGAGACATCATTCAGCGACGATCAGATGAGCCCTGCGCACAACGCACTCGACTTGGTTGGGTGATATTTGGCCCTGCTGCAGCAGCAAGGAGTGCAGCGTGTCAGGTCAACGCTTTTAGCGCCCAAATTGTGGAGATAGAGGAACGACTGGATAAATTAGTACAGAAATTTTTGCAATTTGAGGAGGTTGCATCAATAATTACTGGAGATGACATTTGTGAACAACACTTTCAAACCACACATTCCCGTACTGAGGCTGGACGATATGTGGTAGAAATTCCATTCAAAGCAGATACGTCGATATTAGGCCAATCATATGAATCGGCACTCCGCGCCTTTTATGCTCTCGAGAGGCGTCTCAATGCTAATTCAGCGATTCGTAGTAAGTACACAGAATTTATGCGCGAGTATGAAACTCTTGGTCATATGACCCGCCTCGATGAACCAAGCGATCACGCACGGTGCTTCTACATTCCACATCATGCAGTCACAGAGAAGTTCCGGGTCGTCTTCAATGCATCGGCAAAAACGACAACAGGAGTGTCGCTTAACGATATCCAACGGGTAGGTCCTACAATACAAGATTCACTCATCAATATTATCTTCAGATTCCGTCGATATCAAGTTGCTTTGACAGCTGATGTGGAAAAGATGTTCCGGCAGATTCAGGTGGCTAAAAACCATCAGGACTTTCAACGTATTCTATGGCGTGAGTCGCTTCATCAGCCACTTAACATATACCGACTAATCACCGTCACATATGGCATGGCTTGCAGCCCCTTCAACGCTGTACGAGCACTGCATCAATGCGCTCATGACAACGCACATTTGGTTGGCCAAGACAGAGCAGAGTATACAAAAGACGTCATTCTATCATCTTTTTACGTCGATGATTTTCTTGTCAGTTGCGACACTATTGAAGAAGCTGTACGTTTGATTGATGATGTACAAAAAATACTGGAGGCAGGATGTTTTAACCTTCGTAAGTGGAACTCGAACCGCATCTTAATGACGGCGCATGTGCAAGAGCTACAGGCAGAGAAATCGATAAATACTCATACCACTTCGGTGCTTGGACTTCGCTGGGATGCTAGCTCTGATGAGCTATTCTACGCTGTGACTTCAAAATCAGACATCACATGGCCGACGAAGCGGCGCGTTCTTAGTGAGGTTGCACAACTCTTTGACCCAACTGGATTACTGGCACCAGTTATCGTCAAGGGTAAGATATTTATTCAGACTGTTTGGGCTTCTGGCAGTGCATGGGATGCTCCACTTAACGAAGAGCTTCGCAATGTATGGATTACGTACAAAAATGATTTGGAGGCGCTTAACGAATTGCGTATTCCTCGCTGGCTTGGTATGTCATCAGGAGGTATAACTACACTTTATGGGTTTTGTGACGCTAGCTCCAAGGCTTATGCAGCAGTTATTTATATCAAAACAGCCGATGGCTATGGACATTCTCACATTAGCCTTCTCACGGCGCGAACCCGAGTCGCCCCCTTTCTGGTGCAACAATTCCACGGCTGGAATTATGTGCTGCACAGTTACTGGCGAATACACTAAGTAATGTGCGCAAGGCTTTGAACTTATACGATATTCCGTGCAAACTGTGGTCCGACTCACGCATCGTGCTGTGCTGGCTGCAAAAGTCGCCAACCACACTTAATCAATACGTTTCAAATAGAGTGAATGAGGTGCAAAAGCTGACACCAATTGAATGCTGGTTTCATGTTTCGTCCCAGCAGAATCCAGCAGATTGTGCAAGCAGAGGGCTAGTCGCGTCGGAATTATTGTACCACAAGTTATGGTGGAACGGTCCAAATTGGCTATCCCATGACCCGGTGACCACCGGATTTAATGCAAATACTCTGACCAATGATGAAATGAATATAGTGCAGCGAGAGAAAAAGCTCGTTGCCTTGACATCAACTTCTGCGCAAAAGTTGAATATCACAACTAGGAACGGGAAAGGTGAACTGATTCCACTTTGGGAAAAGTACAGCAATATTCAAGGTTTACTAAGGACAGTTGCAATTGTCATGCGGTGCACACCTACTAGGCGTTCTTTTTGGAGACAGTCAATTATAAGCGCTCTCGAGCTGGACGACGCGCTTCAATTATTACTTCGCATTGCACAGAATACTGCATTTCCAATAGAACTGGTGAGCCTTAAAGCAGGCAAACAGGTACCAAGCTCAAGCCGACTTCTTGCGCTTAACCCATTCATCGATTCCGAACAACTTCTCCGAGTGGGTGGGCGTCTAGCTACTTCAGCGCTTCCAGCCGTACAGCAACACCCAATTATACTGCCTCGACATGGAAAAATCACTTGGCTTATCAACATACTCACGCCGATAGCATTCATGGTGGAACTCAACTCATGCTGCAACTACTGCGCCAAAGGTATTGGATAATACATGGTAGACAAGCTGTGCGAAGTTACATACACAATTGTGTCATTTGCAGACGACATCGCGGTGCTACTCTCAATCAGCAAATGGCATCCCTTCCTAGGGCTTGAATCAACATCGCACGCCCATTTATATCATCTGGCGTCGATTACTGTGGGCCCTTTCATCTCCGCATCGGCACACCACGATCCAGGAAAACGGTAAGAACCTACATATCTATTTTTATTTGTATGGCAACAAAAGCGGTGCATATCGAGGTTGTTGAGGACCTAACAGCGCGTGCCTTTCTTAACGCATTCACTAGATTTACCAGCCGACGAGGGCGTTGTCTGAATCTTTATAGCGATAATGGTACATCGTTTGTTGGTGGTAATCGTCTGTTAAAGGAAGGCTTTGCTGCTTGGCAATCAGAGCAAACTCTGCAACAACTGGCAGATGGGGGAACCACTTGGCATTTTATAAGTCCAAGGTCACCCCACCAAGGTGGATTATGAGAAGCCGCCGTCAAGTCTGCAAAACACCACTTATACAGGCTCATTGGAGGACAGACATTGTGGTTTAATCAAATGGTAACCTTAATGGCACGTATTGAGGCGTGTTTAAATTCACGACCGCTAGTTGCCCTCCATGATTCTCCAGATGATCGTCTGGCCCTAACTCCAGGCGATTTCCTGATTGGTGAGCCACTTCTGGCTGTTCCAGAGCCTAAAGTTACAGATATACCAGTTTCCCGGCTAAAGCAATGGCAATGGTTACGTAAGATTCATCAAGATTTTTGGCAAAGGTAGAGTGTAGAATACCTTACATCACTTCAGACTCGTGGAAAATGGCAGCGCAAGTCTGACGAAATACGTCTTGAAGACATTGTAGCAATAAAGGAGGAAAATCAGCCGCCTACACATTGGCGCCTAGGTCGTGTCATCGCCGTACACCCGGGCAGTGATGGCCTGGTTCGCATCGTGACACTCAAGACATCTAGTGGAGAATGCAAAAGGTCAGTACAAAGGCTGTGTAGATTGCTCAACGCAGATTTCGAACCCGATGGTTCGACCGAGCAGGATGTTCAGAATTAGAGCATGTCGTGCACACACTAAGTACTCGTAGTTAACTCGCAGTAAACTCAGCAACCCTACGCTATATATTCTACTCGCTATCATCACGAACATCTCTAGTTTCTATTTGCTCTAAAACACATATCTATTTTTTACTCTTGAAATATTATTGAATTCTCGCTAATTTGGACGCAAGTTGTCTGCGTATAATTCTTAGTTTTTAATCAATAAATATTAACTGTTTAAGTAAACTTCCAACCTGCATCTATTTATTTGGACTACGACACGATCCCATTGCGTATATACAACACATACATATTCTTATAAATCTGTTATTTATTCAATCATGTTACATTTAAGACATATTACTCCAGTATCTTTATTCTTAAACTCTCCTGTTCCAATAGTCACTCTGCAGGCAGTACATTTGAAACAGTTATAATGAAAACTTTTAGCTTTATAACTTAGATATCTAACCTTTCCAATGTCCACTATTTTCTTATGACATTTATCACAATACTTATTAAATAATATCCCAAAGCATCCTTAGTAAAAACACTTTGTCGCAAATTCTACCATTTTTACTTTAAGTAATTGTTTTATAGTATGTATATATGAATACAGATTTATTTAATAAAATTTTTTTTTAAACAGTGCTAGTTGTTGTGTTATTTAAATTTATTGTTTTAATTATTTGCTTTTTTTACATACGTTTTAAAATGCCTATTTATAAAGTAAATTATTACCATTACTATGAAAATAAGTGATACATCCCTATAATATTATTAATGCTGTATTTGTTGCTGCTACTTCTGCTGCTGCTGTTGTTGGCATTGTTGTTATTCATGGTGATTTTCGTTTGTTCCTTAGCTTTCAGGAGAACAATTGTCCATACCATTTTTAAATCCTGTGAGTTTTACAACGGCATCGACTGCAATTTTTTCAGCTGTTGAATGAAATTTAGTTTCTCAGCCCCTTTTGTTATATGGATCATCCTGTATAGGTTATCCAGTTCCCTTCGTTGCCGTACTTGTTTGCCTCCTCTAGTCTTCTTTTTCTTCTCCGGTTGCTGCTCTTACTGTTCTTTGAATCGTTGCTGCCTCTGTTGATATTCCTCGATCGTCAACTTCTTAGGTCCGGCCGTGACTGGTGTCGGCACATAAACCGATGCTTGTTGAGAGGTCTCAATTACAAATTCTTGGACGTACTCTTCCTCTACAAAAAGTTCAGGGTGGTTCAGTTGCTGGAACAATTTATCCAGCTTTTCTCTGGAGTATTGGGACATCCGGCTTCAAACTTCACATGTAGACAGCACTCAAATCAGAATTCCACTATGCTCGCGTCCGTAGGATCGCCATGTTATGTTTGGTGCTGTGTTTAAAAATATTTAAAGTCCTAACTAAATATTTTTAATAAAGGTTTTAGCTTTAAGCGTGCCACGCTGTATGTGAAGGCCACAAGGCCGATTTATATAAATTAAAAAAGGACGACAATGCTGCAAGTCTGTCATTCATAAAATAACTGTGTTTTATTCTAAATTATATTTTCTTTTATAATAATTGGTTTCAGTATTTTCTTAACCTAGGACCACCCATTTTGCAGTTACATTTTCAATATATTTAATTTAACCAATCATTTAAGATTGTTGTGAATCAAATGTGCAGACTTGCATTTGTGACTTCCTCAGAAATGCAATACTAAACATTTGTTCACATACTGACCTACATGTTCAAGTTAGAATATCATCAGCTCTTTGTCAACACCGCTAGTGGCTGCTTGCGCTTGGCTAAAATTCATGATTCATTCATAATTACTATTTCTTTTATTGTTTACGTTCATGCCGTTTTATTGTTTTAACCTCCTCTAATTATTAACAGATTTAACAGTTGATTATACATATAAATTTGTTACACTATTAAAATAATAATTATATATTAAATATTTTATGTTATTTAAAGTATTCAAATTATAAGTTAAATGTTGCATATAATTCTGTTGTACTGTTAAAAGATCTCCTGTATCTTATTTGTATTATTTGTTTGTTTTTATTTGCTTTTGGGTTGTACACACAACACAATGAAAAAGAAAAATAAATTTATGGACCAAGTAACAATAGCCGAATTAAAAGAAAAGCTTCGTGAGTGTGGTGCGAAAACGACGATAAGGTGGAGTTATTTACGCGATGGCAGCAGCTAGAAAAGGAGCAACGTGGACAAGGTGCTTCGGAAACATCACCAGCGATGAACAATGTTGAACAGGAGTCGCAGGAGTCCCATATGGTACCAGAAATGCATGAAACTTCCGAAATGACGAAGTTGCGAAACAATGTCAGTAGCCTTCAGCGTACCATGGAGGAGCTAGCACGTCAACTTCAGAACGTTGTACATGCATCTACGCTGGCAAACGAATGCTCATCGCTGCCGCAAACTGTACCCAAAACGGTTGCAATTCAAAATCAGCGAGTGTCGAAAACTTTGCTTAACAACAACATAGTAACAAGACAAGCATGTATGTTTTCGCCGAATTCACACATAAAAGGAACGATGCGGGCAGACAAACGAGTCTCGATCCCACCGACTTTTCCAGCAGCTGCGATCCAAAATCAACAAGTTGCAAACGCCGTGATGAGCGAAGGTGCAACTACAACACCACAGTATGCTTTTTCGTGGTGAAAGTGTGTGGTAAAAACCAAACGGGTATAATGAGTGCGCTTAGGCAAATAATAAATTTGATTGAACTGCAAAACAATATACTTGGCCAAATATTGCAATCCCAGCAAAACAATTTTGTTTTTTCATATCATATATTTCATGGTTCCTTTTATGAAACAAAATGAGACTGTTAATATAATATAAGACTGTCGAAGAAACCTTTAAGTTTTCAGTTACAAATTTATTTATAAATATTTACTTAAAAGTAAAAAAAATTAATTTAATAAAACAAAAAGCTAGTTTTAAATTATTTCTTTGTTCTTTATATGGAATTTAACGATTATTTATTTCTGTTTGTTGCAGTTGTTGATTAATGTGATACATATGTTTTTACGATTTTGTTAAATTTTCAGTTGTCGATTTTTATGAGTTGCTTGTTGGATAATTTTTGTTAATTTATATACAAGGGGTATAGTTACTTTGTCACTACGCTTGTAACGCTGATAAAAAGGCGTGGCAGGAATAAAAGAGCATACGGGATCTTGAATTCGTTTATTGCTATAGTCCTCATGATCGCCATGTACTGGAACTCCAAAATTTTGTTTAGAATACGTGTTCCTTAAAAAAAGTTCTTCCAAAAATTGAACTCCAAAAAACAATAAAAAGGCTTCAAACGAAACTTAAATCTTCACTAGAAAATTTAATCCCTACCATCCTCTTTCCACCAAGATGAATTCAACATTAATATACTTCAAGCAGGACCCACGTCAGTCCTACTGCCACAAATATAAAAATGCCAAAGAATTTTATCCCAAAAACTAACATTCTGTCACGATGTATTTCTCTGGCCGAGGTTACGCTCGCCGGAACCAAGGTCCGTGACAAAGACACAAAGCAAAACACTAGTTATGTTCCAAACAACAACAATCTTTTATTCACAAAGCTCTTAATTCTATCTTAGATTAACCCTAGTCTTGGTTCTGAAAGCTATGATTTACTCTATGCAAGATTGTAATGGGGGTTCAAATTTATGAATGCTCTGATATTTAAAAACGAAATATTAAATAAAGTCCATTGAAAAAGCTACGTAGCAAATTATATTAATTTTAACATGCTTCGTGATTACGGAATTGGTCGCTAATATAGTTCGCTTTAGCGATTCGACTCTGACGAAATTCTTTGAATTCGTTCTGGAGGAACTGGATGAAATTCGACTACACCCAGCAGTAGGATAAAGTATTTGACTGATGAATGAGATTCAACTACGCTCATAGCCAGGAAATTGTTTGAATTCAGGCAGACTCCCGCCAGAGAAGAGTTGTTATTCTACTTCGCTTAGTTCGCTGTATTTGGGGTAGGACAAAAGGATGAGGTGAGATTCGACTACATCCCAGGGTTAAAAGGTGGTTGATGATGAATGAGATTCGACTACACTCACCACCAAGGCACGAAAGAAGTATGTAGGATAGGATACGGGGTGGGATTCGACCACGCCCCGGGAAATTGGAAGTTTTTGATGATGCGTGAGATTCGACTACACTCACCACCAATACACGAAGGAGAGATGGAAAAAGGAACCGAGATGAGATTCGACTACACCATGGGGGATAGGATGAGGCTGATGATGAACGAGATTCGACTACGCTCACCACCAGTTTCACGGAAAGGGAGGATAAAAGATCTTAGCGATTATTTGCGCTCAGATGTTTGTTAGCACTGATTTTATACTTTTAACGCGTGTTTTTAGGACCAATTACTGTTCACGCAGCTGAACCACTCTAGTAAGCACTGATTATGTGTAAACGATATTATAAACTAACTATTAATTGAAATTTTATTTATTTTAAATAAAAACAAAATACTAAATAACTCTAATGATACGCGATACAGGTCTCTTCTTTATGGTTACGTACTTAGTAGCTCCTCTGCTGCGTTCGCTATGTGGACTGCGCTGCTAAGGTGATGCAGCTGGCCTCTCTGCCTACGTCTCTGTCGACCTCTCTGCCGACGTCTCTGCCGACTTCTCTGTCGACGCCTCCGTTGACGTCTCTGTTGGCTGTGGCTGTGCTGCTGCGACTACGCGGGCGTATGGCATCTCTGTGGACGCTGGCTGTGCGATGGCTCAACGCTGTCGACGTCGCCATACTCCCTGGCGGCTGTTCGACCTGAAGAACAACGCTCGACGCTGGACGACGTTACTGATGTCGCTGTCGAGTACCGCTGGCGCACGGTGATAGTTTGCTGTCTACTTTGACGTAGGTCCCACGATGACTGCTCCCGTCGAACAGACTTGCGAAACGTTTAATCATTGCCCAGCTTGGCTGTTCACGTTGATGAGATGAGAGATGATTTTAAAATTGAACTTAACTCCGCGATGGCTCACAGGAGACTGATCATGATGTAAGGTTTTTCCTTCTGAGGTAACTTCTTATAGCCCTATTCTGGAAAATTAACAAATTGTTAACCAGTATTTTGAATATTTCTATGTGTTTGCTGTAATTTTTTTATTTCAAAACAAAATTTGAAGCTCAAAAATAAAAAAATTTGATAAAAATTGTCAACTGCTTTTCAGTTATTGACAATTTCATTAACAAATTTTGTTTTTTGTGCTTTAAATTTTGTTTTGAAAACAACAAACACATAGAAATATTCAAAATATTGGTTATCAATTTGTTAATTTGCCAGAATAGGGCTGTTAGTCTCTCGATGTTCCTTCTGTGTGTGCGTTATATAGTTTTTATGTATTACTATATGGCGTGACTCGATTTATGAGCATTGTTATTGCCCTCACGCCATTATCCCGTTCTGACTAGTCTTTGTGAAGACACCTGCTGCTTGCAATAACTAGCTCGTGCCAGAGTCCCGGCCTATAGCTGCTATCGGCTCGTGACCATGACAATAAAATAAGACAATATATTATTGATGCAATAACTAAAAGGTTTCCCAGTAGGGAAAGACTACCTATTACCATGAGCCATCATTAAATAAAACTATTATTATATTCTAGTTACATTTCAATATCTTTATTATTGTAACTAATTATGCTTAACCTACGTCTATACTTAAATACTATTATTTATTTGACTCAAATACATAATATATATATATATATATATATATTGGTTAATTCACAATTATATTACACTTGAGTAATATAATTGTAGGTTTTCGGGTGTGTAGACTGAATGACGGTGATTATCATCGTTGGGTGGAGTGGCCTCGCGTTGCCTTGCCCACCGGCCCATAGGCCTCACCTACTCTCACTACCCCGGTGTCTTAAGCACGTCTACAGTGCCGACAACCTTCTTAAATTGCAAAGCTATTCCTAGGCTTCCCCTCGAGCCTCTATGGGAATAACTGCTTGTTGCCGTTTGCTCTAATGGGTCATTCTATTCTTCTGTGGCAGGCTTCGTTTATCGAACACCCCCGGTCTCTGCTTGGCATCCCAGCCGGATTAAACATGAATGGTCGCTGAAAAAGAAGAAAGTTATGGCGTTAGCATGTAAACCTAAAACTCGCAGAATTTTGGGTTCTTACAATTTTGCGATAAAAATTTATACGAGGATACGCGAAGGTTTCTAATCGTCACCGAGCGACACCCTACCAAACAGTTTCTGTCAGCGCTAAAAAACGCTACGAACTCCGAAGGAAACACCTGCTTGCTTGCTGGTTTGAGGTTTAGAAAAACTTGGTCTTGTGCCGCTCTCGTTAACGCTCTACACATCAATCTTTATTGTTCAAATATTGCTTAACCTTAACAACTCCGTTTTTAAGTTATAACAATAATTTTATAAATATTTGTGCAAGATTGTCTTCTGCATCTTGCACAATAATTTGCCTTTGTTTAATCATCGTTATTAAGTTCTTAATCTAGTCTTCAATTAATTCTTATTTTAAAAAATACTCATACAGATACATTCTTTCTTATTAAAAATTACAATTTGGAAATGCTACTCTCGCATTTCCTGAAGTCTTGGACGAGATTATATCTGGCTCAAGAATTTGCTCTAGTTTTATAATCACTTATTATTTTCACTACAATAACATTCTAAAGTTAAATAGACATATCTACACACATACTTATTGTTGCTGCACATAATTTTAAATGTTTTCTTTTAATGTGATAATGCTGATGTGATAATGATAGTGATAATGCTTAAACGCTGACATCTCAAAATTTAATTTTGCTTATTTTGTTTACACTTAGTAAAAATAAGAACAGATATTCACTGCACTGTGTACACATAAGGCAAACCGAAATTCGAAACTTGTGCTTGGCGAATTTCTGTCTGTTGCTTACATGAGATGTCAGCGTTCATGCATTTATTGAATTTTGTTTTATTATATGTAAGTTTATTGTATATGTATTGAATATTTTTTTACCATGTTAAGTGCTATAAATATTAGCATTGTATCTTAATAAAAGTGATTGATTTAAGTAAGCAGAAAACAAAAGGTGTTCTAATATTTTTCATGGCGACTTTCTAGTCCAAGTACTAGAAAATCAAGTCAACAAGTTTAATTTAAAAATTTTTTAAAAAACCCCGGCGAGATATTTTAGTTTATGTGCTAGATTCAATTCAACGAAATTTTCTGGTTCAAGTACTAGAAAATGAAAACAAATCAAACTATTTGGTGAACAAAAGGTTCACAAATAAACCTTCAACGTATTCAATTCAACGTAATTTTTTGGTTCAAGTACTAGAAAATAAAAGCAAAAAATATGACATCAACATCGGATCTAGTTGAGCATCAAAAAGAACTCGGCGATGAAATCTCGAGAATCATTAAATACTTCAAAAAGGATTCGGCAGAACGGAGGTCAACTACAACGAGCGGTTAAAACGATTGGAGCAATGTTGGAACGACTTTAAAGAAACAGATGAAAAGTTACGTTTAGTTACAGCTTAGTTCTATGATAAAATAAGCAGTATAGTAACCAACTATCGAGAAATATTTCAAACAGAAGCCACTCGCATCAAGGCAGAAAAAGAAATGGAAAAAGTGCCAAACATAGTTCTTCGACAGATAGCACCAGGATCACCGGCCGTGAAGACAACAACACCAATCTTTACAGAATCTTCCGGAGTGGGCAGTTAACATGGGTTGGTCAGAAAAATGACTTCTCGAATGGTCATATTGAAGCGAGCACTCGAAAACCAAGAAAACCAATCATTGCAGTTTTATCAACTTAAATTAAACAACATAAGCCATCTGTGGACCCAGATAGAATTGATTTACGACGAACTTTGGGAAAATTTTGAGGATCCTGCAGCAGCCGGCTTTGACCAAGCAGGGTACAACCAATTAGATGAAATGGTACGAGATCAGTTAGTTGAGCTCTCTATAAAAGCAGATCAACGCCAAGATAACAGAGTCACCGGTCCAAACATGAGAGAAGAAGAAACAATGCGAAGTGTGGTTCATCTTCCAAAGGTAACCCTGCCACAGTATAATGGCGACTACCTGAAGTGGCAACAATTCTCCGATTTGTTTTCTCAAATGATCGACAAAAAACCAATTGCAGCAGTGCAAAAAATGTGGTATCTAAAGGCCAACGTTACAGGGGAAGCTGCAAAACTCATTAGTCAATTTTCGTCAACAGAACCAACAGCCGCTTGGACGTTGTTACAAGAACGGTATTAGGGTAATAGTGGCTACGCTTATCGAAAAGTTAGTGAATCAGCCATCAGGAACCGCAACTGCTGCAGCAACGAAGAATTTACACGACACAACACGTCAATGCATCATGGATTTAGACAATTTAGGGGTTGATACAAAAGCATGGGATCCAATTCTTTATCATTTGCTGCTAAAGAAACTAGATCGATCAAACGCACATGAGATTTGAACAATCTTTGACAAATCCAAAGGAATTACAATAGGTGGATGACTTCCTTCTATTTCTCGAAGGACAGTTACATACACTGGAAACGATTGGCCTTAAGGATATGGCTGCAACTCCACAACTGCCTAACAAGGTTGTGTCTTCCATCGCAATTTCGAGCAACAGATGCAAGTTATGTGACAATGGTAGTCATCCATTATATTTCTGCAAGAAATTTCTACAGCTGTCATCTACACAACGCCAATCGTGGGTCAAAAAACAATAATTGTGTTTCAATTGTTTCAAAAACAATCATTCATCAAATAACTGCAAATCAAGATGTTGCTGCAAGTGTGATAAGAAACACAACACATTGCTACATTTGGACAATAGAAATCAAAAGAATCAAGTTTCAAAAATGCCATCAGCCAATGAAGCAAGTAGTAACATTACAAATGCAACAGTTTCATAGGCAGCAACAAGTACCGTGTTAGCTCAAGGATACGTACTACTTGCAACAGCTAGAGTAACAATCACTGCGGCCAATGGCAATTCAGGAGAGTTCAGAGCAATACTGGACTCCGGTTCGCAGGTGAACATCGTTTAAGAACGGCTCATGAAGAGATTATTCATATCTCCGAGCAAGGCTTCCTTGTATATTGAAGGAATTGGTGATGCTCAAAAGAAGGTCACTCAGAGAATTAATGTAAAGATGCAATCCAATAGTGGCAGTTTTACAACAAATTTGGAGGCCTTTGTGCTTCCAAACATTATTACCGCTCAACCGAATATTCAGCTGGACACTTCGAAGTGGAAAATCCCAGCCAATTTACAGCTGGCAGATCCAGACTTTTACAAGCAAGATAAGATTGGCATTTTGCTTGGTGCCGAATTCCACATCAGTTTGATGATACCGGGTCATATAAGGTAAATCACTACTGGCCCAATTTTTCAAAACACTTCACTTGGTTGGATTGTAAGCGGAAAATGTGGATCATCTGAACCATCGAAAGATTCATTGACATGTGCAATTTTCGGGATAAGATCGGAGTCCGTAAACAGTGATGGTCCATTAATCAAAGCAATTGAAAGATTATGGAAGATGGATGAGCTCGAAACAACTGAAAAGAGTATGTCACCAGCAGAATAACAATGCGAAACACACTTTCTTAAAAATATGTGCAAAAATTATCAGGGACGCTTCATCGTAAAAATACAATTTCTCGAAAATCCAACAGTATTGGGAGATTCAAGGATAATGGCCCACAATCGATTTCTTGGTCTCGAACGACGTCTTCAGAAAAACGTGAAAATTCGAAAACAATATGCGGAGTTTTTGAGAGAGTTCGAAAGCCTAGGACACATGAAGAAGGTGAACTTTGACTCAATACCATCACCTAACTACTTCATTCCTCATCATTGCGTCCTGAAACCCAACAGCACCACTACCAAACTTCGAGTAGTGTTCGACGCCTCTGCCAAAACCGAGACAGGGTATGCATTAAATGATTTGATGCATACTGGACCCACAATTCGAAATGAGCTGTTTTCAATACTACTTTCGATTGCCACGTTTTGTCTTTACGACCGATATCGAGAAGATGTATCGGCAGATTCTTATACATCCAGAAGATCAACGGTATCAATTCATCATTTGGAGAGAAGATCCAACAGCAGAAATTAAGTACTATCAATTAAATACCGTCACATATGGTACACGGGCAGCTCCATACCTAGCAATCAAATGCTTGCAACAAATTGCAAACGACAACATGCTAAGTCATCAATTGGGAGCTCAAATGTTGCATAATAATTTCTATGTGGATGATGGTCTTGGAGGATCAGACAGTCTGGCTACAGCCATAGAAATGCAACAGCAACTGATCAAAATACTGAGCACACATGGATTCAATTTACGAAAATGGTGTGCAAACCATCCCAAACTATTGACAAATATTCCACAAGGGGATCAGGAAGTGAATTTGGATTTCTCTTATGACAATAATGACTCAATAAAAACACTGGGCTTACTATGGTTACCGAAGGCTGATGAATTTTGCATCAGAACAACTCTGGATCCTGTGCGAGCAGTTACTAAACGTACAATATGTTCCGATTTAGCACGACTATTCGATCTACTAGGACTATTAGCACCCGTTATTGTTAAGACAAAAATATTCATACAACACCTATGGCAAATACAATTATCTTGGGATGAAGCACTACCATCAGATCTTGATGTCACATGGACAGTATTTCGAGAAAATTTTAGCAACTTTAACAATCTCTAAATAGGCAGACACATCTTCAAGGGAGAACCATCATCTTCAACTCAATTACACATCTTTACTGATGCCTCTGAAAAGGCTTTTGGTGCAGAAGCATACTTACGAGCAACCTTGAAGGATGGCAGGATAATAACGCGGTTATTATGCGCAAAAACCCGTGTTGCCCCACTAAAAACACAATCATTGCCTCGGTTAGAACTTTTCGCAACACTAGTCGGTTCCCAACTCGCAGCTCGAGTGAAAACAGATTGTCAGATACAAAACCAAACCATTTTCTTGTGGACGGATTTAGAAGTTGTGATTCATTGGATAAATGCCCAATCATCTTCATACAAAACTTTTGTGCCAAACAGAGTAGCAAAAATTCAAATGCTTACCTCACCTGTGCAATGGCGACATATCAGCTCAAAGGCAAATCCAGCTGATTTACTATCAAGAGGATGTTCAGCAAAGGCATTGGCTGATGATGCACTTTGGTTCCAAGGATCGATGTTTCTGCATGGCAACCAAGAACTATGGCCCCCAAAGTGGTCAAACCAGCTACCCACTGCGTCTGACATCGAAAAGAAAAAGGATACAGCCATATCGTTGATCACTGGAGAAGCAAATAGAGAATGGATTTATCAAATCAATCATCGCAATTCATTCGGCACACTTTTAAGAGTCATCGGATACGTATTAAGATTTATACACAATACTTGGTGTAAACAAGAGTCTAGATCAGAACACATCCTTCTATATACATGTGAACAAGAACAAGCATTGGCGGTTATTGTCAAGACCATCCAGGCCTATGACTTCAGAGAAGATATCCAAAACCTGAAGCAACACAATGAGCTCAAAAGTGGCGGTACACTTCACAGTTTATCACCATTTTTAGATGACGTGAACATCCTTCGAGTGGGGGACGTTTAGAAGAAGCTTCACTTCCGTTCGATGCTAAGCACCAAATGGTGCTTCCATACAACGACCCGCTGGCCAAGTTGCTATTCCTCAAGATGCATAATGAGAACAAGCACTGTGGACCTCAAGCATTGTTGGGAACCTTGAGGCAACCTTTTTGGCCTATAAAAGGAAAAACGACAGCTCGATCAATTGTTCAGCATTGCATCCGATATTATAAGGCGCACCCTCAATTAGGACAACAAATTATGGAAAACCTGCCAGCTACAAGAGTGACTATTCATTAACGCTGGTGTTGATTACGCAGGGCCATTATGGGTGCATTATAAAGTCCGAGGAAAAAGGCCAACCAAGGCTTATTTAGCTGTATTCTGTTGTTTCGCCTCAAAGGCAGTTCATCTGGCGCTGGTTACGAAGCTAACAACAGACGCATTTATTGGCGCTCTCAAAAGATTCATAAGTAGAAGAGGTCGCTGCTAAAACTTATACAGTGATAACGCCACAAATTTCAGCGGAGCAAAAAATCAATTGGCTGAGCTCAAGATCAAATTAGAAACACGTGTAATGAGAAGGGAATACATTTTCATTTTATTCCTCTCAGATCCCCACATTTCACGCGAAACAACTTCTACTATAAAGTGTCGCGTCAGCCTCTTTGACCTATGAAGAACTGGAAACGGTCATTGTGGAAATCGAAGCGATCTTAAATTCTCGGCCATTAACGACTCTGTCATCGGATCCTTCTGATTCGAGTGCACTGACGCCAAGTCATTTCCTCATAGGAGAAGCGCTCATCGCCCAAGTAGACAGCAGGGCAGACTCAACGAAACTATCGCTATTGGTACGATGGAAATTGGTATCACAAGTAAAACACGATTTCTGGAAGAGGTGGACTAATGAGTATCTGGATAAGCTCCAACAATAACGAAAATGGACAAGGCAGACAGATAACCCTAAACGCGGGGAATTGGTAATCATCAAGGAAGACAATATTCCTGTTATGCGTTGGCCTCTGGGCCGAGTTGTAGAAGTATATACTGGAACTGATGGGGTAGTACGCGTTGTTGATGTAAAGACAGCAACAGGAACATACAAACGTGCAATCCATCGACTCACCCGACTTTCCCTAGACTTGAAAGTCGGGTGAGTCGATGGATTGACTTGATTGATCACAAAAAAACGAAAGAACGAAATGAAACAAGAACCACCAAGGAGAACAAAAACGGCATGACATTACAGCCTAATGACATTATTGGCAATACTGCTAATGTTGCCAATAGCATGGTGCGGACCAGTCTATATTACAAAATTTAATCCAACTGCAGGCAGACAACATTTCGAACACATCGGATTGAGCAAAATCATTACAAAAGAATGGAAACTGGTTGTTTATTATGATCTTAAACAATTACGTACTGAAATTCAACTACTAAAAAACGGCACCACGACGATGAATCACATGTGCGAACAAATACAGCCAATAACAATATGCGATGAACTGGTTACACAATTTCACCGCACAAATACTGAACTGGATCTTGATAAAGGATTGTTAACAAGTCATCGTCAAAAAAAAGGTGCACTTAATGTTGTCGGAAACATTGCTAACTCGCTTTTTGGAGTTTTAGACTCAAAATATGCCAGTCAGATGTCAGAAACAATAACGGCCATCAACGACAATGAACAGCATTTGGCAAGTATGATGAAAAACAGATCTCAGTAGTTGATTCAACCATTAATATCGTAAAACATGATCAAAACACAACTCAAATGGCCTTCAAAAGGCTTGAAGGAAGATTGAAGGACATCAAAAAACAATTACGGCATAATGAAGAGGAAGCACAGGCATAGCAAATATTCCAGATGTTTTTATCATTAGCTTTTCAATTATCCATTATGACATCAAATGTTCAACGTGTGCAAGCAGCATTCATAAATGTTCTTACAAATGTTTATAATGGTCAAATCAGCCCTCAATTGCTATCACCACAGCAACTTAACAATGAAATTTTAAAAATCTCAGCACATTTGGCACCAAGCATGCAAATCCCAGGATACCAAGGTGATCTCCTATCAATATACAAGTTAATGAAGGTTCAGGCAGCGATAACAGAGAATCATGCCATTTTCTAGATAACTGTTCAGTTAACTTATTAGTTATATCGACTAATACCAATTCCCACTAAAATTAACAACACTATAATGGCAATAAAATTATCTACATCAATTCTTGCTATCAACATACATCGAGATCAATATTTTCCAACCACAGCTGAAAGGTTACAATCGTGTTTTAGAATGGAAAACGAATTGTATATTTGTGCCAACAAGCAACCCACCTACAACAAGTGATCAGAAGTATGTGCTTGCGAAGTTAGTCTATTCAACAATGAAACTCGATCCCATTGTAAGTTTGAGCACAGGGAAGACCATATGTGGATACAAGTCAATGACAGAAATCAATGGATGTTTGCTCTAGAAACGCCAATACAACTAACAGAAGTATGTGACAACTTAGTCTCACGAATCTCATTGGAAGGCTCAGGTCTTATCGAGTTAACAACGGGATGTGTGTTAAAATATCGACTATTAACAATAACAAGCAACCCGGTGTTATCATCATCTACAACTATTTCCTACACCGCATTTGGAAACATTATCAATATAAATGCAGCAAAATCAGCTTCATTACCAGTCTTAGATACCACAGAGATTGAGTATGAACCCGCACTTAGAGAATTGTCAAATTTGCAAGAAATTTTGGATGCACATGAAATCAACGATCTCTCCAAAAACATCAATATTATAGTTTTGTAGTGAGTTATTCGGCCCTGTTCCTAGGTGTGGTCATCATAATAGCTATTGCCATCATGTTTAAGCGACATGAGAGGCAGCGTAAAGGTACTTTTCCAATGACTTCCCAAGCGGCATCTAAAATCTCACCAGTAGCAGACCCTCCACTATCAGATGGAATTCCTATTACACCGCCACAAGCAGCTCCACGGTACTTTAACAGTTTTTGCGTGGACATCTAAGAGCACGGCTGGATTGTTGAACATTCATTCAACGCGGGGGAGAATGTTGCTGCACATTATTTAAAATTTTTTCTTTTAATGTGTAATGCTTGAACGCTGACATCTCAAAATTTAATTTGCTTATTTTGTTTACATTCACTTAAATAAGAATAGAAGTTCACTGCACTGTGTACACATAAGGCAAACAGAAATTCGAAACTTATGCTCAGATGTTTACACAATATGAGATGTCAGCGTTCATGCATTTATTGAATTTTGTTTTATTATATGTAAGTTACTTGTATATGTTTTGTATGTTTTTTACTATGTTAAGTTCTATAAATATTTGCATTATATCTAGATAAAAGTGATTGATTTAAGTAAGCAGAAGACAAAAAGTGTTCTAATTTTTTTCATGTCGAATTTCTAGTCCAAGTACTAGAAATGCAACAAGGGAAAAACACTTACTTCAATTTTTCCAAGTACTGACAACTTCAGAGACTGGAGTGAAGTCTTGAACATTACCCTTCAATCCGAAAACGAATCTCTAAAGGTAGTCAATTGGAAAGTTTCGAGCAAAAGATATTTCTCGGATCACAGCTCGATGCTCTTAAATTTGAACTTGGAACTGACTGGGCTAAATTTGCAAGGGTAGCTCACCCAAAAACCCATTCCTAAGCCAACAAGCAAATCTCAACTGCGGAGGAACTAAACTCTTCCGTGGAGACGTAAGGGCAAAACATGAAGGTTGCCTTAGGGTATCATTAGCAGGGGCAGCAACAAATCCTTTCCTCCGTGGTGAAGCAAAGATCTGTCTGATCTTAGAAAATGTGTTAGGAGAATTTTCAACTCGTGTCATAGGCAGTGTCTTTGACAATCATACAGAGACATCCTCAAAACCTACAAGAAAGCAATTCGAGACGCGAAAAAGCATTATTGACAGGAATACACCAAAACAATCGATAATATTAAAGATTCTGCAAGACTAAACAAGATTCTGTCCAAAGAAAGCACCAGTCCATCTTTCATTAGGAAAGAAATTTGTACGTGGACAGAATTTACCAATGAATCACTAGAACACCTAGTCAACACGCACTTTGTCTGCTGCAGGAGCAGCTGCAATGAAATCTTAGGCTTAGAATCCCCCGAGGCCACCGGTGCGGTTCCTACTGCCTTCTTTATCTCAATAGAAAGGGTTATCTGGGCCTTAAACAGCTTCTCTTTATACAAATCTCTAGGCTTCGACGGCATAATACTAATAGCTGCGGTTCCATTCGCTTCAAAATAATCCAGATTATTTGTTTTTACATGCAGAGCAAAAACAAAAATAATAATCCTATAACAAATAGGATTATTTTAGCTATCCATATAAAATTTTGATATAGCCTTTAAAAATTTTGAAACACAGGTGCCGCACCTGTATATTTTTATAAGCTGTCATTTATTTTTTGAATTATTTGTTTGTTTGATACAATGACTATTAGGTAGCCATGACATCTACCTATTTTCTCACGTGCTGCGACCATCGAATGTTAAACAAGAGAAAACAAAACAAACCGCGTGTGTCACACACATTGGACACATTCAGTGGAGCCAACAATTGCACTTAAATTATTTATATAATTGCATAATATTAATAATTAAATGAAATAATTTACAAATTTTCTGACGTTTAGAGAAAAACACATTCAGAGAAAAACATCGTTCACTAAGGTGTCGCTACCATAACAGTTCACAACATTTTTGAACGACACACGTTCTCATGACACCTAATAGTTATTGTATCATGTTTGCTTGTTTGAATTTAATTTTGACTGAAACGGTAGTGCCCTCTACGAGTCGTTTTTCTTGCCGTTCCTTTGAGAAAATTTGTTATTGTTATTAAGGCGAAAGAAACGCAGCTAATGTTGCAGAAACAACAAGATGTAGTTACACCTATCCTACTTTCTATCTCCACAAATTGCCTCCGCCTTTACTACACTCAAAGAAGCTGGAGAAGAGTTAAAGAAAAATTTATACCCAAGGCTGGGAGGAGAAGTCATGAATCAGCTAAAGATTTCAGACCAATAAGCCTCACATCATTCGTACTGAAAACCCTAAAACGTATACTGGATATTTATCATAGGGCCACCATATCCAACGCTTTGCATGCATACCTCAAGGGGAGGTCCACAGATACCGATATACTTGTGGTTATCACTACTATTGAAATATCCATCTTCTTTAAACAATACACTCTTGCGTCTTTCTTCAACATAGAATGGGCATTCAACAATATACACACTAACGCCATTCTTGCCTATCTGACAAACCTTGGTGTACAAGCACCGGTGAAAAACTGGACAGTCTCAATGCTTAGTAACATAATAATCCAGACAGACCTGGGTAGTTATCAACTAACAATATTTGGCAGTAGGAGTACTCAGCAGGGAGTATCGCTTAATACACTAAATTGCAATGGGGTCAAAGTGATGGCTTATGCGGATGACTGATGGCTTATGCGGATGACGTTGTTGTAATGGAGTCAGGACTGTTCCCTTCTAGGCTCAGTGAGCTAATGGAGGCAGTTTTGGAAAAACTCAGTCTCTGTTATCCCTCGCAAGACGGAGCTGATGCTATTCACCACAAAAACTACCTTTTACACTATCCAGCATCGCAAAATATCTAGGAATCATTCTAGATTCTAAGCTAAGCTGGAAAACCAACATCGAACAAAGAGTCAAAAAGGCCTGCATAGCATTCTACGCCTGCAAAAAGACCTTTGGTTGGAAATGGGGTATTCACATAAATACATATGGCTATATACAGCGGTAGTGCGTCCTTTCTTGGCATGTGGTACACTAGTATGGTGGCCTGTAATAAACAAAGCATACAGCACAACAAAACTAGCTAGGATCCAGCGATCCACGTGCATAGGCATCACAGGGGGTATTCGCTCATGCCCACCGACGCCCTAAGCTTACCGGAACAAACTGTGCAGTCAAACTCAGATAATTTTGAGACATTCCTCTCGCAAAACCTCGAACTGACATAGCCAGAATCACTGCTATTATTACGGGTCACTGGAGTATCGAAGTACACGACGAATAAATCGGATTAACTTTCAACACCCTGTCACAGCTGTGAGTATCCAGACGAAAAGGAAACACTGACACACTTTCTGTGCACCTACCCAGGTCTAGACTTAGAGTGCTAAACAAGCCCTTCCTCAGCAACCTGCATTACTCACTAAACTTACAGGAACACGAGGTTATTGTATCTAAAACGGCTCACTAGAGCTACTTGGATCCTACTTGTAAGTAGCACCGTTATCTAAACCAACGAACCAACCATGTCTAAAAAACAATTTGTGAAGCGAAACATTGCTGTTGCCGTGTTAGGTTGTAAGTGCTTTTTGAGTATATGTTTTCATAAAATAATTATTTATTTATTTATTTATTTGGCCAAGCAAGGCAATATACTAATTCTAACAGGTTGTTTTTATTTTTTTTTCCTCACCCCTTACCTTGTTTTGGTGTACAAAGACATGCTAATCGAAGTGGGCGTAATTCGCCCACCTGAACGACATGAATTCAAGAACACGTCAAAAATAAAAGGAGATAAGAAAAGAAAAGAAACAGAAGGAACTTATAACTAACATATTTTATATAAAGTATTTAGTAGAAAATATGACTATTAAGCTACTGTGCTATCTTATAAATATGACTATTAAGCTACTGTGCTATCTTATAATTAATAGCGAATAGTTAAAGAGGCATGGATGGTGATTGGTGATCGTGATAAGGATAGATGCTTAGGGTGGAAAGAGGTGATTGGAGAGGGTACGCTTGAACATGTATTTAGACATAGGTGTTAGGTAGTGCTCGCTGATAGTATTAAATATCATACAACATCTGTTAATTGGTTCATTGAAAGCGTAAGTAGTGTGGTGCTGTGACTCACACAGAAATCTTGTATGCCTAGTTCTCCTTATTGGGTCATTAATTGTTATTTTGTTGGAAATATATTCGCTGTCAATGTTTCGGGCAATGACATCAAATATAAAACAGGAACAGAGTAGCGATCTTCTTGTTGACAACGGCATTAAGTTAATGGATTTCAGTCTGTGAACATATGGTGGAAGGTTTCTATAGTCCCGAGGGTTGTACATGTCTCTCAAGGCAAAAAGTAAGAATTGGTTTTGGATAGATTCAATTCTATCACTATGCACTTCAAAACTTGGGTTCCATACTGTGCAACAATATTCAAGAATTGGACGCACTAGTGTGCAATATATGGTTTTAGTTACCCAGACGTTCTTGAATTCATTTGCGCGTCTTTTAATGAATCCGAGAAGCTTGTTTGCCCTGGATGTGATATGATCGAGGTGAAGATTAAAGTGCAGCCTAAAATCTAGGATAACCCCCAGATCTACAATGTGATTGATCCTTTTTAGTTCAACCCCATTTAGCTCAAAACTACTGTAAAGCATTTCTTTTTTACGGGAATAACTCATAACATAGCATTTATTTTCATTAAGAGAAATCATATTTTGATTACACCAGTTTTCCAGGGATACAAGTTTATTCTGTAAGAAAACTGTATCCACATCTGATTTAATGACATAATACATTTTTAAGTCGTCTGCGTATAAGAGATGTGGGATATCATACAAAACTTCAGATATATCTGCAATAAATATGTTAAAGAGGAGTGGACCGAGGTGACTTCCTTGGGGTACGCCTAATGAGACAATAACCTTATAGATAGAGTACCCTGAAATTTAACATGTTGGGATCTTCCACTAAGATAGGATATAAGCCATTTCAACAAAGAACCTGATATACCGAATTTTTCTAGTTTTTTAGTTAAGATTACGTGATCAACTCGATCAAATGCTTTACTAAAATTGGTATATATGGCATCTATCTGATGACCTTTTTCCATATTGTTAACAACATCTGATACCATTATTGTGAGGTTTGTAGTGGTTGATCTTCCTTTACGGAATCCGTGTTGTTGTTCATTTAAGTGTGGATTAACTATTTCAGTGAGCTTAGAATAAATTGTTTTTTCAAAAAGCTTAGGAATAGTTGACAATAAGGCAATACCTCTGTAGTTTTCGATCGCTCTCTTATCGCTATTCTTATAAATTGGTGTTAGATGAGATGACTTCCAAAAAGATGGAAAAACACCTATTTCCAAAGACTTATTAAACATAATATGTAATGGTGTAAATAATTGAGCTAGGCACTGAACAAGGAGAATTGGTGGAATAAGGTCCGGACCGGGAGACTTGTAGGGATCTAATTCATTTATAGAATTAATTATGTCCTCTTGTGTAATATTGACTGTGCAAACCAAAGGGGACGTGTTGGGATAAAGTAACGGCGTACGAATTGGGGTTGAAGGAGGACGAAATACTTCTTTAAAATGATCTGCAAAAAGATTACAGATCACTTGTGGGTTAGAAGAAGAAACATTACCTTTAAACATGGTTGTAGGATATCCGGCCGATTTACGCTTGACGTTTACAAAGTCGAAAAATTTTTTAGGGTCGTTAATAATTCTTTCACCAATCAAGTTGGTGTAAAGTTTATATGCTTCTTCAGACTTTTTTGAAAACTCTTTAGACAGCTCTGCGTATCTTGCCTTTACTTCATCACTAACAATGACGTTGTTTTTAACGATTTTGTAGAGACTATTTCTTTGATTTCTGAGTTGCCTAAGATTGGGATCAAGCCACGGTTCAGATAGTTTATTTCGTTTTTTTATTTTTGGAACAAAAGTATCGAGTACGGAAAAGATACTCTGATAGAAAAACGAAACAGCATCGTCCAAATCCAAGGCTGATAGTTGGTCCCAGTTAAAAGAATTCAGTTCATTTCTTATATTATTATAATCAGCGTTAAGAAAATCATACACTACAGAATTATTAAAGGATTGTCTAAAGGTTATACGGGAAGCAAGTAATTGAACTGTAAATGCAGTGTGGTGAAGGGTATTTGAGAATAAATGCTCTGCTTCACAGGTTGGAGTGACGTGGAGTTAGTAAGAACTAAATCTAACCAACGTCCATTCTAGTTAGGGATTTGAGCTACTTGCAGACAATCGTTACTATAAAAGGTGCTAAGTAAATTAAAGTCGACCGAATTAGTAAGATTAATTGGAAGAAGGTGTTTGTCATTATCATCGGTAGTAAAAGAAATATTGGGACGGTTAAAGTCTCCCAATATAATTATTTTATCTTCTTCGTTTAAGTTGGCTGTAATTGAAGTTATAGTTTCACATAACTCATTGTATGAACTTTCTTTTGAGTGGGGAGGAATATATATTGCACCAATATATACATAACGATTTAGATCTAGTATTATTCTTATTATTAGGAGTTCAAGGCAATTATGAGAGGATGTTGCAATTATCTCACTAGACAAGGCATTGTGTGTGGCAATCAAAACTCCTCCACCACGTGAAAGACCTGTTTTTGTATAATCTCTATCATTACGGCATATTGTCCTATTACAATCAGGAATTTCCTCAATGTATCATTTAACCACGTTTCCGTAAAGACAAGAACATTGAAGTGACAAGATTTAGCATAATAAAAAAAGTTTACTAAGTTTACCTCTCATACCACCACAGTTATGGTAGAATAAGTTTAAAGTACTTGACGGGTTAGGCAGGTTTTGGGAGATTGGAGTCGTAATAGCGTGAGAGCTAGGAGCAGTAGTAGTTTTTTGTGTTAGTACGAGATCTTTGAAGGTGCCAAATCCGCTTTGAATGTGTATGCGATGCGAATGCAGAGAGATCATTTTCAACATCTCTTGGGGATAAGTTGAAGCTTTCATGGTAGTTTATGAAAATGTTCTTCAAATCTTCTGGCTCCGTTGGAAGACCTTCATGATGTATCGAAACCATAACACTTGTTTTAGTTATACCATCTATACAAATAGAATCCGATTTGTTATACAGGTATGCCAGGTACAAGTGGATATTATCATATAAACGCCGGTCACGAAGACGAGATATGATAAATCGGCCTTCACTACTTATGTCAGCCAGATTTTTTGTTAATTTCGCTCGGGGGGGTAGAAGAGGATCAGTAAAAGGTGGTGGCGAGTCTACGAAGGGTGCATCTGAAGAGGGTGTTGCAGGTGATATTGGTTGATTTGTGGTGAATGAAATGGTTGAGGTTGTTGAAGTGGGCATCTAAGGATTAGCTTGGGTTGTAGATGTTGATGGAACATGTGATTGTGAAGGGTTAAGAACGTGAGACCGAATAAAACTAGGATAACTTTTATTGGTATTTATGTTATTGGTAGGTGCGGTTGGAATTTGTAAAGGTCTAGAATCGGGGTTAAGGTTAAAAGAAACGCGTTTAATAACACGATTATTGAAATTGGGAAATACAGAAGTTTTGAAACTCCAGTTTTGATTAGGTTTAGATTGCTTATTTGTGGCCTTAAAAGGTAATTTGGTATTATTATTATTATTAACTATGGATTTATTAGGCATTTTAGAATTATTGATTTTTACTTTAGAATTGTTGTTACTCACTATATTATTATTTTTCTTAACTGATATGGCCTTACTATTTGTACTAATATTTTTAGATGTATGTTTATGCTTATAACCACCATGTTTTTCCTTGTTACGCCATATTGAAAGTCTCATTTGGCCCAGCTTAATGCTGTTCTCTGTCAAAATGTGGAACAACCATTCGTACTTGGAATTAATTATTTTATTTGTTGCAGCACGGTTAGGACGCATAATGAAATATTGCGGAAATTCTTTGGAGATTAAGACTGCATCAGAAAAAAATACATAAATTATAACTTTTTTTTGTAAAACGAGCTAAGAGTGAAAAAAAGAAAATAAAAAAGATATTTTTAAAATTATTCCAAGGCTGAAAATACCCAAGAACTTTAGCAAATATTAGTTTACAAATTGAAGAGATTTACAACTCGTTTTAAATAGGTTCCTATCTGTAATACTTTTTAAGATATTTCATTAAACTGATGGCACCTATGAATGAAATTTTTTGTTATACTTTCGCTTATAGTTCGAAACAGGGGTGATTTGAATTCCTATGCAATACAAATTTTTTCTTGTCTTGGCCCAAGTAATCAACCAGCACTGGATTGAAACGTATATTTCACTTATATGGGAGGTGCTACGCCTACTTGTCGAATCTCACCGAAATTTTGCAAGAACTTTAAGGATCACATATTAGTTAACCATCGATAATTCTATTAGCGTTGCTGTTAACATACGTTTACAGCCCTATTCTGGAAACTTGATAATAGTCAACCAGTATTTTTATTATTTGTTTGTGTTTGTTGTAATTTTTTATTTCAAAACAAAATTTGAAGCTCAAAAATAATAAATGTTGATAAAAATTGTCAACTGCTTTTCAGATATTGACAATTTCATAAAAAAATTTTGTTTTTTGAGCTTCAAATTTTGTTTTGAAATAAAAAATTACAACAAACACAAACAAATAATAAAAATACTGGTTGACTATTATCAAGTTTCCAGAATAGGGCTGTTAAGATATAGTGCAAAATGTGTTTAAGTTGTATAGCAGCTGCCACGCCCACTTTTAAATCACGCATACATTTTTACTTTATTTGGAAATCACATATGAGACGTCTGAGTTTGATTTGGTTGTCGTAGTTTATATCTTTTCTAATATATATTACAAAATGTGCTTTAGTTGTATGGCAGCTGCCACAACCAATTGTCCGAACTTTCTGAAATACGTTTTTTGTACGTTCCTATACCTTAAACATAAAAAAACCACAAAATAATATTTTCCGTCTAACTTGTACCAATCGCATCACTGTGCGGCGGTTTGTTCGACTATATATTTGCAAACGGGACAATTTTGTTCTGGGCCACAAATATTGTCAATGAATTTTCTCCATTGTAGTTCTCACAATTATATACTCTTATGAGATAGACCGATTTCATAGGTTTGTACAAAACTTACGGTTCAATTAGCCTCGCATGGCACAGCAGCACATGCAACGTAGATAAGCAGATAGCACACAGCAAAATTAATGGTGATTAGCCAAAAAAAAACAATAAAAAAAAAGAATACAACGATTTTATTTCAATAAATTAACCGCACTTGGTCAAACAATTTAAAGACTTCACATCTGTTTTGCCAAAACGTGAAATGCATAGAAGAATACACAGAAATAAAAATAAAATAGATCTTCCATGTATATCTATGTAGTCAGAGATGCATTTTTGTTTTTACCTGAGCATAGCCATGCGTTGGCATGTTGTGCATAATCAGATACACACAAATTGCACTAAACAGATTTCGATATGGTGCTGTGCATGATGTGTAGTCATGGACTGCTATGCCATGCGAGGCTAACGGGACCACTATATTTTGGTTTTCTGAAGTTGGCTTAAATTTAATCAACTATTGAGCGGATGAAAAATAATCGTCGGCAATTTGCGAAGAAAAGATATGTTCAGTAACCATAAGCAAATCTGTTTAATGAGTATGAGTCATTGTGAACATGCTTATTTCGATAAGAAAAAGAGCATTCTGTCAAACCCCTCCTAAAAACGTATGCAATGTATGCGAGCAAAAACCAAATTATCATTAATTCTTTTGTTGCCGACTCATATAAATTTACTTTGATCCTTTCTTGACATTATTTTTTTATTAAAAGACAGAAAGCACAAGTTTCTTATATGAACAAAATTATTTGCTTTGATAACAAGCGCACCAACGAAATGAAACCATGGCGATTTTAAGCTTGACAAATGCATGTGAAAAAACAAAACATTCAAATGGTCGCTCAGTTCAACTCGTCGGAAATTTCTTATTTCTGAAATTTCAGCATTAAAGTGAGCATTGTATTTTCCATGTTTCCAAAATTTATAATTGTGGCATGGGGTTAGCTATGGAAATCAAATTATAAGATTCCTATTAATTTTATTAGGTATATAGTCATTTAAAAGAGAATTCCAAGAATTATTTAACACATTATCAATCTCCGCTTTACGCTTCATAATTAACATAATTTTTAACTCTTTTCGAATATTTTCACATATATACGGCTTGTCTAACAATTCCTCTATTTTTCTTTTATCGGCTTGTGTAAGTGGCATAGTCGGGAAAGCCAACAAAGTTAACTCGGAGGGATGTATTCCAATCCAGCGAGCCTCAGGACATGCCAAATAATGCCCCTTTCTAGCCATTGCTTTCGAGCCAAATCTATAAACACACATAATTTCAATACCGTAGGGATCAGCATCGACCAAAATATAAACAGGAAGATTATGATGACGTACTAGGTGATTTACCACCATACGAGTATTAAAATCGGGAAATCCTTTGCCCGTAATTAGGATTATTTCCGCACCAATATTTTCAAATATTTTTAATGCCAACAATTTCTCAAATATTGTGTACTTTTCAACGATAAAAATTAACTTTGCATCCGTTCTCAAAAATTCAATATCCCATAAATTATGCGGTATAAGCGTTGCTCCATAGCTAAATCGACAATCAATAATATTGTTATTTTTCATATAAATAGTCAAAAACCCTGCAAAGTTAAAATATGTTTTATGGTATTAAATAGTAAATCAAAGATACTAATATCACCTGCAACTATGCCTTTCGTTGAAGATAGCATACCAATCTCCCAGGGTGCGGCATTTAGTACACCGCAAACATCACTTATTACGCTCTGTAGACGCTTGTAGTTTCCATACAACTCAGAGTTATTGTAAAAAAGTTCTCTATATGTACAAGTCAAGTCATGAATCAACAGTTCATATGTTTTTGCAAGCAAGTATAAGTCCATAGTAAATTGGTTTCGACTTCGTAAATGACCAAAAGTTATCATGCGGTAGTGAAGTGGATAAAAGGTGTTTTGCAAATGTCCCTCGTACATCATGAAATTTTGCCACTTCCGGTTATTTGATAATTTTAGATGTGCGTTGCCTAAAACAGAAAAACTGTTTAGCAAATTAATTATAAGTTGCTCAATGGAGCTTATCATTTGCGGATGTTTTTCATGTTGATTTAAACTACTCTTCGAGTAAGCTTGTTCAAAATATAAAGAGTCCATTTTTACATAAAACTTAATTCAACCTTTCTTTAACTCTGTGCGCAACCTTTTTCAAAACGGAAAAATAATTTTGGGACATGTGAGGATTGCTTACATTGTCAAATTTTGCCTTGAAATCATTGGTCAAACAAAAAACAAAGGCAACTAGTAAGGTGTTTGAAAATATACTGCAGAATCGTTTGTTGAAAAATTTTTGAGCTTGTAAAATTCGTATTCTGCCTGACAATATTTTATGAAATCTGTTATAAATCTCAAAAGATTTTTGAACTGTCACAAAATCTTTTATACAATTTTTAATTGGTCTTCAACATGAAAAAATCTGTCAAAACACAACAGTAGCTCGCAGTTCCTGTAACTCGCAGCGATCGTAGTTACCGACTCATATTACCGATTTGACGTCACTCTTACCTGTAATGTTTCTGTACGAATCTGAATCGATTTCTGTTCGATTTGTTTGTTGCAAATAGATAAGTTGTCACATGTGCCGATTTCCTTTCAATAAAACAACTGAGCGTATAATAAATAGAGGACTCAAACCGTATAAAAATATGCTCCGATCGGTCTTGCATTAAAACGAACGCAACTTCGTATTTTTACTGCCGTAGCTACCATTAATTTCGTTATTGCAACGAGTATATATCTATAAGAGTTTTCACTCGTTGCTCGTTATTTTTTGCTCGCTAATATTAGCCATCCATCGACAGAACAGGATATTTTGATGGGACATTTATTTTATACCCCTTCAAAAGTGCGAGTTTGTTTACATTTTGTTTGATATATTTTGATCATTTTGGCTGCGTGCACAAGGGAGCAAAAAGATCGGTATTTTTTAATGTGCTTGCCTGTTTCTTCTTATTTGAATATCTGAAGATATATTGCAAATTTTATGAATGAAAATAAAGTTTTATAGCTTCTTATTTGCATGTGCGTGGTTGCCGAATTTATTTTGTTTCCAGCTGGACATTTTTGTTGTGATTTTGTTGTAGCTATATTTTGGTTGCTGCTGCAGAGAAGGATTTTTAGGTATTTCATTAGCTGAATAGAAAGACAGAACTCTGATTCGGCTAATGAAATAATTATTGGATAATAAAAAAATGTAGCAATAAATTGGAATTTCTTTAGCAGTATTTTATAAATTTAAAGTAATATTTTGGTTGCTACTTTGGATACACAAGCATAATTTTTAGATATTTCATTAGCCGAATAGATAGACGGAATTCTGATTCGGCTAATGAAATATTACTGCTTAGTTAGGACTTGAAAAAATGTTTATTAACGGAACAAAGTAATGCATTTTAAAAAAGTTTACCCTGATTTATTTTTTGGGATGTAAAAGAAAATACATACAAATGAAACCAAATTGATTTCAAAGTATTTGCGCTGTAGTTGGGTTCTCCGGCCTTTTTTTCAAGGTTTATTTCGGCAATTTTTATTTATAATAAAATAAAATACAATCATTTAAATTTTTTGCATGTTATTTTATTATATTTTTTAAAATTATTTTACGTCCAAAGTGGACACCTAAAAGAAAGTTGTGTTACTGGCACCGGTGATTACGGCACTTAAAGTCATTTGAAGAAAAAAAAATTAAAATATATTATTGTTCTGCGGCTTGTCATTCTGGCAGGTAGTAGATTTAAATATTATTATTAAAAAATTAAAAAATGGCGAACTTCTAAGCACACATTTACAAATATCACGTTTTTTTCATCAGGGTAAAAAACACGAAAAAAGATTAAAAATTAACAATTCTACTATCTGCTAGAGCCATTGACTGTAGAATTATGAATTGAAAATTCAGTCCAATCGGCTTGATCGATTTTTTAAACACCCTGGTCAAAAAACTTTGTTTCAAGAAATCACTTTTCTACAGACGACGCTTTTAAATATTTTGTAAAATTTTACTATTGAAAACAATTTTCTATAAATATAATTTATATAATTGTATAAAAGTATATATTGAAACTAGGCTATGTTTTGGATAAACATTATTGGGGAGTAGGGATATCAAGTTTTTTAGTTTTGTCGATCCCAGGATTTTTGAGATCTGCAACTACAATCCCGGGATTGAATATACTATAATAAATACAATATATGTATGAACTGTTGTTTTGTGTAAATGTACATTAAGGTCACCCTAATTTATAAAAGTTTTTACGTCTAGGCTAAAACTATTCGATTTGATATAAAATTAAAATCTATGCAATTTTTTCGAAAAAATCCCCAAAAATCAAAAAATGCAAAATTTAAAATACCGAATTTATGGATAACTATTTTATAATCTTAAGCTTTTTCGTACAAATCACAACAAAAAACAAATTCGAATAATTTTTTTATTCGAATTTTGGCTTTTGTAGTTTGTAGTTGTAGTTGAAGGATAATTGAACATTAATCAATCGAAACAAAATTAAATTTAAAAAAAATTATTGTTTAAATAGTGATTTTATGTAGGCAGTTACTGCTAAACCAAATATATGTATTTGTGCATGTATTACATAAACTATGTTATAAATTATTGAGGATATATCATTGTCAAATTTTATATTTGGTTTTTTGTTGTTGAATTGATGAAAATTTTATTGCACTATAATAAAATAAAATATAATAAAATATTGTGAATATGTTGCACTTTTTAAATTTAAATTTAAAAATTTAAATTATTGTATTTTAGTTTATTATAAATAAAAATTGCCAAAATAAACCTTGAAAATAAGGCCGTAGAACCCAACTACAGCGCAAACACTTTGAAATCAATTTGGTTTCATTTGTATGTATTTTCTTTTACATCCCAAAAAATAAATCAGGGGAAACCTTTTTAAAATGCATTACTTTGTTCCGTTAATAAACATTTTTTCAAGTCCTAACTAAGCAGTAATATTTCATTAGCCGAATCAGAATTCCGTCTATCTATTCGGCTAATGAAATATCTAAAAATTATGCTTGTGTATCCAAAGTAGCAACCAAAATATTACTTTATATTTATAAATAACTGCTAAAGAAATTCTATTTTATTGCTACATTTTTTTTATTATCCAATAATTATTTCATTAGCCGAATCAGAATTCTGTCTTTCTATTCAGCTAATGAAATACCTACAAATCCTTCTCTGCAGCAGCAACGAGTATATATCTATAAGAGTTTTCACTCGTTGCTCGTTATTTTTTGCTCGCTAATATTAGCCATCCATCGACAGAACAGGATATTTTGATGGGACATTTATTTTATACCCCTTCAAAAGTGCGAGTTTGTTTACATTTTGTTTTCTATATTTTGATCATTTTAGCTGCATGCACAAGGGAGCAAAAAGATCGGTATTTTTTAATGTGCTGGCCTGTTTCTTCTTATTTGAATATCCGAAGAAATATTGCAAATATTATGAATGAAAATAAAATTTTACAGCTTCTTATTTGCATGTGCATGGTTGCCGAATTTATTTTGTTTCCAGCTGGACATTTTTGTTGTAGCTATATTTTGGTTGCTGCTGCAGAGAAGGATTTTTAGATATTTCATTAGCTGAATAGAAAGATAGAATTCTGATTCGGCGATTGAAATAATTATTGGATAATAAAATAAATGTAGCAATAAAATAGAGTTGGTCTAGCAGTATTTTATAAATTTAAAATAAAACAAAGAAATATTGTAGATTTTAATAATGAAAACAAATTTTACAGGTTATTATTTATATGTATGTGTGTGTTTTTTTTTCTTCCATCTTCTTGTAGTTGCCGAATTTAGTTTGTTTTTAGCCGGACATTTTCCTTGTAGCAATATTTTTGCTTGCTACTTTGGATACACAACCATAATTTTTAGATACTTCATTCCAATAAAAAGGCGAAATTCTGATGATTCGGCTAATGAAATTATTATTAGTCAGGACTTGAAAATTTTTTTTAACAAAAATGATTTTAATAAATAAAATTAACTTGAATTAACAAAATACAAACACCAAATTTCTTCAAAGTCGGTCTAGCTGTTTAGGAGGAGTTCAGTGAAAAAGCCATGTACAGAAGAATTTATTGTATAAAGATATTTTCGGCAGACGTTGTCCTGCCACCGCCTTACTGCCATATATGAATTTTCATGCTAATCGGAAAAAAACATATTATGTTTTCACCATTTTGAGTATAGTTGCCAAACGTATCTATATAAACTTAATTACAAAACTTTTGTCTAATACTACAATTGATTTGTAGGCGGTAAAAGAAGGTGTGTCAAAATATTTTTCTCTTAAACCATCTAGAACTCAAAGCAATTCGAGTGGCAAAATTTGAGCTTAAGTTATTTAATACCTATCGTTTGAATATTTTAACTGTATTAAAATGTAAAACAAAGTATATTTACGAATTTCGTAATCAATTCTTACTAATACTTTTCACAAGTTTAACAAAACGTAAAACTTTTTAGTGCTTGTATTAAAATTTATTCTAAGATTTGTAACCATGAAGGTTGTATATTATTTTAAGAAATTAAGAAAATATACTTTAATAAATACAATATGTGTATATACTGTTTTTTGTGTAAATTTACATAAGGTGGCCCTAATTTTTAAAAGTTTTTTTAACGCCATAGGCTAAAAACTATCCGATTTGATATAAAATTAAAATGTATGCAGTTTTTTCGAAAAAATCCCCAAAAATATACAAATGCAAAAATCATGTAAGAAAATACATGTATTGTTACAAAAATTAAAAATGGCGAACTTAAAAAGCAGACATTTACAAATATCAGGGTTTTTTTAATTGGGGTACAAAATAGGAAAAAATATTAAAAATTATTAATTCTACTATCTGCTAGAGCCATTGGCTGTAGAAAAACGTATTGAAATTTTAGCCCAATCAGCTTAATAGATTTTTTTTAAACACCCTGGCCGATCAAAAAAACTTTGTTTCGAGAAAACCACTTTTTTTTAGACGACGATTTTAATTTTTTTGTAAAATATTACATTTGAAAATATTTGAAAATAAAAATATAATTGATATCATTGTATAATAGAATGTACTGAAACCAGGTTATTTTTTCAATAAAACTTAGGGTGGTGTAGCGATGTCAATTATATATATATATATAGCGATCTGAAAATACAATCCCGGAATCCCGAAATTCAGTAAGTTTTTATTTTGTTATTTTTTTTCCAAACAGTGCCACACATTCACTTATATTTTATTATAGTGCATATTTTGTATCAAATTGATAAAACAAAGAAGTACAATTTTTACCAATTCAACAACAAAAAATCCAATCATAAAATTTGACTGTCATTTATAACCAGGGTTGGCCAGTAATGATTACTTTCGTGTAATGATTACAAAAAAATTACTGATCACAATTAATCATACACAAATTTATTACTGGATTACTTAAAATAAATCATTAATAACTTTAAAGCATTCAGTGATTTTTTTGAGAAATCAGTAATCATGCAAAAGTAATCAGTGATTAATTTAAGTTGTCAATCACTTTCCAGTAATGAATGAGTTATTCTGATTAAGAAATTTATCAGCAATCAGGCTTAACCATTCGTTGATTGCAGATTTCTTTAACTAATATATTGTTTTATATCTGTTTTATATATGTCGTTCAACCGTAAAACTGAGACAAGTAAAATACAGAAATGGGTTCTGAGCACTATTGTTACCACTTCTTTAACAAAACCAATCTAACAAACATTAACATCACTTATATCTACTTCACTAATATCTGCTGAAGAAAATATTGTATATATGGTAAATAGCAATTACTGGAATAATAAATTTTCATCATAATTTTGAATTTTTTGTTTGACGAGAAGTAATCTGCAATCACCGAAAGCTGGGTCTGATTACTGACTACTTGATTTATTAAAAAAATCATGTAATTCCATAAACAAGAATTTTTTGGAAATGTAATTTTTTCAGATTGATAATTGTTCAATTAGCCTTCATTAACAACTACAAACTACAAAAGCCAAAATTCGAATAAAAAAAATTATTCGAATTTTGGCTTTGGTTATTTTTCTTCCCGAAATAGCTTAAGATTATGAAATAGTTATTCATAAAGTCGCTTTTTAAATTTTTCATTTGTAGATTTTTGGGGATTTTTTCGAAATACTGCAAACATTTTAATTTTATATCAAATCGAATAGTTTTTAGCCTATGGCGTAAAGAAACTTTTATAAATTAGGGCCACCTTAATGTACATTTACCCAAAAACAGTATATACATATATTGCATTTATTATAGTATATTTTCTTAATTTCTTAAAATAATATTCTACCTTCATGGTTAGAAATCTTGAAATAAATTTAAATACAAGCATTAAAAAGTATTAAATTTTGTAAAATTTGTAAAAACTATTAGTAAAAATTGATTACGAAATTCGAAAATATACTTTGTTTTACATTTTAATACAGTTAAAATATTAAAGCGATAGGTATAAAGTAAATTAAGCTCAAATTTTGGTACTCGATTCGTTTTGAGTTAGAAATGGTTTAAGGGAAAAATATTTTGCCACACCTTCTTTTACCTTCTAAAAATCAACAAAAATGCTATATTATGGACGGTTTCGTTTGTATTAGACAAAAATTTTGTAATTTAGTTTATATAGATACGTTCGGCAACTATACTCGAAATGGTGAAAACATAAAATGTTTTTTTCCGATTAGCATGAAAATTCAACAACGTCTGCCGGAGAATATCTTTATACAATAAATTCTTCTGTACATGGCTTTCTCACTGAACTCCTCCTAAACAGCTAGACCGACTTTGAAGAAATTTGGTTTTTGTATTTTGTTAATTCAAGTTAATTTTATTTATTAGAAGCATTTTTGTTAAAAAAAAATTTCATGTCCTGACTTATAATAATTTCATTAGCCGAATCATCAGAACTTCGTCTTTTTATTGGAATGAAATATCTATGTAAAAATTATGGTTGTGTATCCAAAGTAGCAAGCAAAATATTGCTACAAGGAAAATGTCCGGCTAAAAACAAACTAAATTCGGCAACTACAAGAAGATGGAAGAAAAAAAAAAACAAACGTACATATAAATAATAACCTGTAAAATTTGTATCAAATAGACCTTTTAGTCTCATTAATAAAATCTACAATATTTCTTTGTTTTATTTTAAATTTATAAAATACTGCTAGACCAACTCTATTTTATTGCTACATTTATTTTATTATCCAATAATTATTTCATTAGCCGAATCAGAATTCTGTCTTTCTATTCAGCTAATGAAATATCTAAAAATCCTTCTCTGCAGCAGCAACCAAAATATAGCTACAACAAAAATGTCCAGCTGGAAACAAAACAAATTCGGCAACCATGGACATGCAAATAAGAGGCTGTAAAATTTTATTTTCTCTCATAATATTTGCAATATTTCTTCGGATATTCATATAAGAAGAAACAGGCCAGCACATTAAAAAATACCGATCTTTTTGCTCCCTTGTGCATGCAGCCAAAATGATCAAAATATAGAAAACAAAATGCAAACAAACTCGCACTTTTGAAGGGGTATAAAATAAATGTCCCATCAAAATATCCTGTTCTGTCGATGGATGGCTAATATTAGCGAGCAAAAAATAACGAGCGACGAGTGAAAACTCTTATAGATATATACTCGTTGGTTATTGTAAGCAACGAGCGCATTGTTGTTGCATTAAACCGGTTTTGGTGTGTTTTTGTTGCATGCAAATAAATGGAAAATTAATAAAGACAAAGAGTTTTAAATTTTTTGTATTCAGCATTTTATGGCTTTTGTGATTCTGCAATTTTTCTATTTTGGGTTTTAAAAAATAAAAACAAATAACGTATGTCGAAAATAGATGAAAACTATTCTTATTATTCTTAATTCAAATTTTTAAAATTAAGGGAGATTTTAGACAAACAATTTTTTTAAAATCGAATGTGGTTTTTAATTGATTATTGTTGTGCATCTATTTAAAAAATTGAAAAAATTTTCAAATCAATCCCGTTTATGAAAATTACAGATACAGATTCTAAAGATCTTCAAACCAGGTGCGCAAGACATGCCCGTAGACAAGGGGAATTTTAGGGGTTAAAACCCCCCTTAAGGTCTAGAAAGTATAAAAATATAATATATTAGCATTAAGGCAACTATAACGCAACAGCGTAAAAAGTTGCAAACCACTTCAATTTTGAACTGAATTGAGTCTTATGCTTTCAGATCATAGATAATATAAGGACTTCGGCATAGATTGCGATTCTATTTTCGGGCAGGGTTACGATGGTGTGGCTGGCATAAGTGGTACACTACCTAGAGACCAAGCGTATGTACAGGGTTGCCGTTTTGGTAAAATATTACCATTTTTTGTAGAAAATTTTTGTCTTGGTAAAATGGAAAATTCTTAATTGTTTTGGTAAATTTTTTTTTCACAAGGAAATTTTTTTAAAAAGTTCATGATTCCATTCAATATTTGCCACCAATATTATTTTTTCATAATATTTTTTTTTTGTGGCTCATTAGTCAAAAATATTTGAAGTCGGAAAAATTTCATCTTCATGCTCAAAACCCCAAAAATGTCGAAAAATTACCACTTTTTTCACCGATTTTTTCCGTTTTTCGACTACAGCTCTTGAGCTATTGAAAATTTTACCAAACAATCAAGGGAAGAAATGTAGCCTATAAAATTATGAACAACTTTCCACTACATACCAACTTCATACGACTACTCCTTGATACGGATTTTGCAATTTTTTTTTTATTTTCGTTTTTTATATACGAAACAACAAAATAAATGCGTATTTGTCAAAATCGTTGTTGTTATTTTTTTTTACGAAAGAATAAAGTAAATGTTTATACAAATTTTGTTCAAGTTGTTGTTACATTTTGGACTTTGGACTAGAAGTTGTTGATATTTTTGATTTTGTTTTGTTTGTACCATTTGTTAGAAAACGCATATGGTAAATTTTTGATTTTTGGATCGAAAATATAAATAGATAAAGTGAAAATAAAAATTAAACTGCCACGATTTCAATTTCTACAATAAAATTAATTACGTCATTCTACTTTTTTTATATAAGTGATTGAAGTGAGTGATTGAAAATGGAAAGATGCTCGAAATTAGATAGTTTCTGTTAAGTTTGTGGTAAACTAGAGCCAAAACATGGAAAACAAGAACGAAAAATTTTATTTTCTAATGATTTTAAACTCGCATATAAACTCTATTTCGGTAAAGAGGGTACAAGTGGTGACGAAAATACGCCAAATACGGTGTGTTCATTATGTTATGGCAATCTCTTGGAGTGGTTGCATCAAAGAAATGTATGTTTACGGTATGTCAAGCCAATGCTGTGGGTAAGAAATACGTCCGGGGTACATGATCCAGACAAGTGCTACTCTGCGTAAATTTTACCAAAGAAATTACTAGAAAAAAACGCAGAGCAAAAGTATATAATGCCACTGACTCCGCTGCATTACCAATACCGATGCCCGATGATGCCGAAGTACCAAAACCACCGAGTCCGAGTATGCTATCAATGATGTCATCAGAAAGTGGAAACACCAACTATGGAGACTTCGATCCGGATTTTTTCCCTGAAATCGCAGATGATGCAGCAAAGCCACTAGCACAAGAAGAAATCGATTTCTTCGTGGCCAAATTTCGTTTTTCGCAGCGTGATGCCGAATTTTTCACTACATTTATGAAGCGCAGAAAGCTCACACAGAAAAACGTTATCGCCAGCGGTTACCGTAAACGCCAAGCTGAGATCCAAAAACTATACAACGTCAATGATTTGAATACGTTCACATATTGCGACGACATAAAAGCCTTAGTGAACAAAATGGGTATGGAATATAATGCTGCCGACTGGAGATTATTTATAGATGGCTCCACGTCAAGTTTGAAGGCCGTATTATTACATGTTACAAATAAAATGCCATCCATCCCATTGGCATTCGGAAGGAATGTTATGAAGTCAGGGCAAATATATTTGACAAAATCAAATATACGCAGCATAACTGGAAAATTTGCTGCGACTTAAAAGTAGTAAATATTTTGCAAGGTGTCATTGAAAAAGGCGGCTTCCCGAAATTCTTCTGCTTCTACTACACATGGGATTCGAGGTATAAACATGACCACTATAAGGCCACACATTGGGTGAAAAGAGATCTGAAGAATTAAAAGCATTTGAATTTGTTCAACAAACCGTTAATTGTGAATATTGATAATATTTTGCTACCACCACTACATATAAAATTGGGCATCGTGAAAAAGTTTATCGAAGTGGCCTTCAAAGGCAACGATCATATTTTCGATTGCTTGAAAGGAATATTTCCGAAACTAAGCAATGATAAAATTACTGCAGGTATTGTATTTCATTTTTTAGCATTAATGTTGATTCACTTCGCTTTATTCGCACTGTTTTTTATGTATGTTACTTGTTGCTATTGTCATTGGCCATTGTTGTCATTTTTTATACAGGTGTGTTAAATGGAGCAGACATCCGCAAACTCATTAAAAGTGAAGCTTTCACGCAAGTATTGTCTGCCAAAAAACTTGAGGCTTGGATTGCAATAAAAGCAGTTATACAAGATGTTTTGGGTAAAAACCGCGTGGACAATGAGAAAGCAACGCAATTGGTGAAGAATATGATCACTGCCTTTGATTCCATTCATGCATCGATGACATTAAAACTCCATTTTATGCACCATCATCTGGACGTATTCCTGAAACAACTGCCCAAAGAATCAGACGAGCAGGGTGAACGATTCCACCAGGTAACCATGCCAATGGAAAGTCGTTTCAATGGTAAGAAAATCGACGCAATGATTGCTGAAGTATGCTGGTGGTCTCAAAAGATATCACGATTCGAGCACGAGTTGACGGAGGATGATAAAGAAGGACATACAGAAGAAGATGTACCGTTATTCACTCCACAAACTGGAAATGACGCAGAAGATATCGCCGTGGCTATTTTAAGCTCAGAATCAGACGACGAATCAAACGAATCAAGCGAACCAGATGCAAAGAAATCTCGGCCTTCCACTTCTGGAACGTCAACTGTCAAATCATCAACTTCGCGCCAGACAGCCCAAATAGACATCGACGATACTGATTAACAAAAAAAAAATACAAATTAATACCCGTTTGATGCCTTTTTTTATACTTTTTTTCATACTCTTTCACATATTTTCATGTTTTTCACTTTAATAAGAAAATTCAATACTAAATTGCAAAAAAAAAATACATGTGCCTTTTTTAAACTTTTGCTCAATAAAAATAATAAAATAAAAAAAAAATTAAAATTAATCACATTTGTATGGCAAAATCCGTATCAAGGAGTGGTCGTATGAAGTTGGTATGTACTGGAAAGTTGTTCATAATTTTATAGGCTACATTTCTTCCCTTGATTGTTTGGTAAAATTTTCAATAGTTCAAGAGCTGTAGTCGAAAAACAGAAAAAATCGGTGAAAAAAGTGGTAATTTTTCGACATTTTTGGGGTTTTGAGCATGAAGATGAAATTTTTCCGACTTAATATATTCAGAATTTTTGTTGGCCGAGTCAAGAGCTACAACTTTGCTCAAAACTGCAAATAAAAATTCACAGCATTTTTCGAGCTATGGCCATGCGAAAAATAGAAGAAAATTGCAAAAAAGTGATCAAAATCGAATTTGGCGAAAAAACTATAGAGGCTCATAAAAAACGAACGGCAACCAATCAAGCAAAATCCAGAAAGCACTTTTCTCCTCTCATCGAGTACTTTCGGCTGGGATAAGTGATTTTTTGTTTGGAGTCAAAAAGTTGAATATTGCGTCACTGTGTAATTATACAATTAAATTAAATAAATTTGACCATATGTCAAGTTTTAGAAATGCAATACTCGGCTGAAGCTTGTCTGCATACTTAAACGCTAGGAACTGTATTTATCTACTTAAAATTATACACACTTAGACTCCTCACTATCTTTATGTAAAATTACAGATCAGCACATCCAGAAGATGTAATCTTTTAATCATACCTAGGCATAGTTCTCTTGCTAGTTCTAATCTATTTTTCATTAATGTCGTAAGACTTTGGAATGCATTGCCTCGTAGATTTAGAGAGATTTCTCGGACTGAAACTTTTAGGCAATCTATTTTCACCCACTTTTCTTCTCCTTAATTCTTAAATTCTGTTTTCTATTTTCCTTTTGTATTTATTTTTTTCCCTTTTCTATATATGTTTTAAGCTTATTTAATATTTATGCACGAGATTTTTTTCTTTAATGTTATCTTAATGTTTCAAATTTTTTTTATTATTAGATTTTAAATTATTTTCTGTTATAATCTAGGATTATTTTTAAACTTTATGATTTCTATTTGTTGTTATTCCATATTTGGTTGGTTGTATATAATGTTATCCATTGTACTGGAAAAGAACTTGTTCTTATTTGTACTCATTTTTATATCTAATAAAATAAAAAAAAAAAAAATAAATAAATGATTATAAAAAAATATAAAGCCAGGAATTTGCGAAATTTTTTTTTTTATTTTACGTTTGTACAAAAGGATCTTTTTTCAACCGCTTACACTGCAATAACTGACGAAGATAGAAAAATTTGTCCCAAAAAAGAAAAGTGCGCCCTTTTCTTAGCTTTGATGTGAAGACAATAGTTGAAGACTTGAAGTAATATTTTTAGTCCTTAATCACATTATTTTTTATTGCGAAAATTAGAGATTCCAACTTGAGATCAGACATTTTTTTTTAAAAATGAAAACCAAAATATTTGTCTTATTACTAGAATAATTTGAGAGTGAAAAAATGAATACTTACGGTGTGTAGTTTTAATTTTATTTTAATTTTTATTTCAGTTTTACAAAATTTGCTTGCAAGCCGTTTTTTTCTCTACCTCTCAAAATCTCTATCTACCACAGGGCTGCCACCGTTGACAGGGATGCCACTGTTGACAGGGCTGCAATTCACTACTACTAACTACTATTAACTACTACAACTCGGCCATCCTGACAATCGATCGACTCGATCGATATACAATAACAACCTTATAATGTGAATTATTAACAATCTACAAGTTTTAGTTGATTTACATTAACACGTTTTAAAATTAAGCAATTAACAAATGGTTACATTAATTAACTACATATAACAAGGTTGAGGTCAATTCCTGAGTGACCCTCGAGAGCATATACTTGTACAATTGATTTATCAGTAGTTGACAGAGCACACTTCAGCATTGTCCCGGCTCACCCACCTTCTCATGTGTGAAGCTTCAATTATACTATCGTAGGGGAGCTGGGTAACTTGAAAGTTTTCAATATCGCGAACCACATACCTGTCATTCGAGAGTACCTTATGTATTCTGTATGGACCCTTAAATTTCGGAATGAATTTTTTGTTTGTTCCCACCGTTGAGTCAACATTTCTAATTAGGACAAACTCACCTATTTCAAACTGTGGCGGAGGCTTATGTTTTTCAGAATGATATGTACTGTTTTTTTCTTGAGCGATTTTTATAGCATCAGCAGCATTAGAGCGTGAGTCTTCCAGGTTTCTTTCAGAACCATCAGTTAATTTATTATCTAAATACTCAGCGAGCAAATCAATATTACGCCCACGCTGAGAAACACCAAACAACAAATGACTTGGAGTTTGCCTTATGCTTGAGTGAACGGAATTGTTTATGGCATACTCAACCTCGGAAATCATTCACGCCCAATCAGAATGCTGAATTGGCTTTGTAAGCTTTGCCAACATTGCTTTCAGAACTCGGTTCACTCGCTCAACTTGACCGTTTGCTTGAGGTGAAGCAACCGCAACTTTCACATGCTCTATATTATTATCTAACATATAAGAGCAAAATTCAAGCGACGTAAAGCAGGTCCCTCTATCGCTTATGATTCGCCGTGGACGACTATAATAGTCGAAATATTTATTCAAACAAGCGCACACCTCTTTCGTGCTAGTAGTATTAACAGCATATAACTTAACATATTTTGTAAAAGCGTTAATAACAGCAAGGATGTGTTTACGTTTCGATGCAACAGACGGTAGTGGACCAAAATGGTCAACATGAATTGTATCAAACGGAATGGGTTTTTTCGGAATATTTTACAAATTCCTATTATTCGAGACAGTTTTTGATAAAACGTTCAACTTTTATGTTAATATCAGGGAACCAGTAATGAATCAAAAGTTGGTCAACACACTTGGTAACCCCGAGGTGACCTAATTTTTCATGGATACTACGAATTATATTTGTTTCCATTTCCTTGGGAACATAAAGAAGTAGTTTTTTACTTTTAGTCTTACGGTACACAAGTCCATCTTCTAAAGCGAATTTTTTCATATCTTCCTTTTCTAATTAGTCCCTTAAGTCTACTATATCCTGGTCACGGCTTTGAGTTAACTGCAACTGAGTATCTATTTCCTCAGGGTTTATAGCTAAAACCGTCGGATTTCGACTTAAAGCATCCGCATGCCCCATAGAAAGACCACTCCTATGCTGAATTGTATAGTTAAAATTTTCCAACTCTAAAGCCCATCTGGCTATGCGTGCGTTAATACTTTTTTTGTTTAACGTCATTGCAAGTGAATTACAGTCGGTTACAATACGGAACGGAATACCTTCTAAATATGTTCGGAACCTACGTAATGAATAAATAATGGCCAATGTTTCCAGTTCAAAGCTATGATAACGAGCTTCAGCCTGTGTTGTACGTTTCGAAAAATACGCAATTGGATGGAATTTATTATCGGACTGTTTTTGTAATAATACACTACCAATGTAATGGTCACAATGCGTCACAATGTAACTCAGTTTCTCTTTTAGGGTGATAAATGGACAGAACAGGTGATTCAAGTAATTTGGCTTTCAGTTCCTGGAAAGCAAAATCACATTCTGAATTGAAGTAAAAAGAGGAATCTTTCTTAATTAAGTCCAAGAGGGGCTTGGTTATTCTAGAGAAAGACGGAATAAATCGGCGGAAATACGAGAATAAACCCAAACACTGCTGAACTTCTCGCTGGCTTGTCGGAACCGGAAGGAATTCTATAGCTTTCAAATGTCTATCATTAGGCCTTATACCATTTTTACAAACGCGATAACCGAGGAATTCAATTTCAGAATAACAAAATCTACATTAACAAAAGTGGTATACTTAATAGACGATTCCGAGACCCGAATTTGGTGAAACCCACTTTTTAAGTCAAATGAACTAAAAAAAACCCTTTCCCTCCATTCGTTCTAAACAGTCTTCAATAAGCGGCAAAGGATAATTATCACGTTCTGTAATTTTGTTTAGAGCTCGATAGTCAACACATTTCCGTACTTCACCTGACTTTTTTTTAACTAAAACAATTGGCGAAGCGTATGGGGAATCAGAAGGCCTGATTTTCTTTTCACTAAGCAACCTCTGAACTATTTTTTCAAGTTCTTGTTTATCACTATATGACAGGCGTCGCGGATTAAATCTAACCGGATTATCAGATGTCAACCTAATCTTCATTTCGGAATCGTGACTTATAGAAGGAATTTTTTCTAAAGTAAAGTAGTTATCGTACAAAATCTTCTGTATATTTGCAATTTTAACAGAATTCAACTGAACGCAAATATCAATATCGGAAAACAACGACTCTGAATCTAAATCTATGGCAAATATATCCGGAACAGAACAATATAACTTATGGTTAAGCGTATCGGAACTATCATCGGAATTGCAAAAGCCTTCACTTATTATGATATCTGATAATCGGAATCGGAAATATACATTCGATCCTCTTTACTACTTAAAATCTTCTTATCATTCAATAAATTAAAGCCTCCGTCTTTAACTGAATCAAAAACACAATGAAGTAAATGTCCATTTAACTTCAATTTATTTGGATTATTATTATAATTTAATTCAACAATGTGTTTAGCTGATACGAAAGGAAAAATATTTAGTTTTATATTGAAAAGTTTCATAAAGTCGCGACCCAGCAGAAGGGGTGTGGGAAGAAGTTCATCTGCAACAACAAAAATTGAAAGGGTGTGGATGATTTCCAAAAATTTTATAACTATAGTAATACGGCCAAATGTGTTTAATTTAAAATTGCCGATGCCTTCGTATCCGGAAAAGTGTGCCCTATCACCCACTAGGATTCTTGGGATAATTGAGCGCTGAGCGAAGCTAGCCGGACTACCGGTGTCAAATAAAGAAAGGAATTCGTTGAAACAAACATGCTCACCAAACTCACTCAGAAAACTGACACTCACCATATTTAATTCAGGCAGTCCGTCTCTGTTCTGCGTTCAGCTTTCTCTGAATCTGTATTCTCAAAACTTCCTAATAAGGCAACGCGAGATGAACTTGATTGAGGTGACTTCGGACAGTCCTTTAAAATGTGTTGGGTGGAGCCACAACGGAAGCAAGATCCCTTTTGACGTGTTGGCTTCGGACACGCAGCCGACATGTGACCATATCCGGAGCAGTTGTAACACTGAATTTGCTTCGGCATTTCATTTCGATTTGGACGTTCTGAAACTGAATTAGATTTTGCTGAATTTAACTGGGAAGAATTCAACGCACGCAGCTGGACATAGCGCCGTGCCAAAGTCTTCAGTTGTTCAATATTCGTTGCTGGATACAATATTGCGATGTTTGACGAACGATCATTGAGTCCACTGATTATAAATTGCACCACTTGGTTTTCATCAACTTCGGCTCGGGATGCAATTTCCTGCATTTGCAAAATATACCCGAGCACTGTTGTCTTTGAGGCATTAAATTTTGTGCTCTTGAGAAGTGCAATAACTTCAGTTATGGACAGAACATTACCAAATGTTTTTAAAAAATTCTGCTTAAATTCGCCGTATGTAGCAGACTTGTCAACACGCAGGAACAATTCAGCTGGCGTGTCTTTCATCATTAGACGGCGCGCAGATTTAAGTCTGAAGTTATCAGTAGCACCCAAAGAGTCACAAACTCTGTCAAGATTTTCGACCCACTTGTTAGCGTCGTATAAGTCATCGCCATTAAATGGAACCATGGCATGTTCCACGTCGCTAAAATCAACTTTGCTGCAGATGCTTGCTGTCTCACTCAAAACTGTGGAACCGCCCTCAAGCTCACTTAGCTGCTTCTTCAGGTTCGCAATCTCAAACCGCTTGCGCAATTTGCGGAGTTCTCCGTCTAGCGCTCCTTCTACAGTTGCGCTTACTTCTTGCTCAGGATTACTTCCGCCCGACTCTTCACCTTCAGCGCAGTTTTCAGCATCCAAACCTGCTTCCATTTCTTTCATCCAGGTCCAGCATCCAGGTGCTCCTCGCCAATAAGCTGCTTGAACTGTAGCACAGTGGCCGTACGTGGGTATTCGACATCGTTTTCTGCTAACCACTTGGTTAAGTCACAGCGGCGAAGTTTTGTCGACATTTTATGTGTATCCCACTTCTGAGGCTGTAGTTTTAATTTTATTTTAATTTTTATTTCAGTTTTACAAAATTTGCTTGCAAGCCGTTTTTTTCTCTACCTCTCAAAATCTCTATCTACCACAGGGCTGAAACCGTTGACAGGGATGCCACTGTTGACAGGGCTGCAATTCACTACTACTAACTACTATTAACTACTACAGGTGCAATGAATATTCAACCGCAACTTACATGTGCATTTCTTAACTTGTGTACTTGTCTAAACTTGTTAATTTACTGTCTATTTCTAAAAACGTTCCGATGACGTTGTCAAAGATGTAGTGTTCTCAATTCAAAAACCACTTGTGCAATCTATTTGACGTGAAAAATGCATTGTTCCGTAAGTATTTAACTTTCCACTTTTTAATTATAAAAGTATTAAGAATAATGTTTTGCCTTTTCTTTTAAAAAACAACAAATAAGGTGCAAGTTACAAATAAATCTAATCTGTTGGAAATCTCTATTTTTCGCAAACCCAGATGATGCACAGATGAGAGCGGCAATTAATTTTTCAGATTTGAAATTAGAAACCTTATTACATACATATGTTTCACGATTGAAGAAATTTTTTAGCTAAAAGTACATTATTAAGTAATTATTATTAATTGTTCCGAAAAAATAAAAGTTTACCTTAAGGTTTTCGCAGAGACGACATAAGAAGCCTTGGAGTAGAACGAAAGTTTTCTAAATTTGCATTTATTAACACGAAGCTTCTAAACAAGTTACATTTTAGAACCATTAATAGCACTATGCTGTCCAAATAACTTTGCGAAGTAAAAAATAAGCCTCATTATGTCTGGTTGAAAAAGAAACCATTTTTAGATAAAACTTTTATTTTAATTAATTTATTTAAACTTTATAATTTATAATATTCAACAAGTTATTATTTATTTTTAATACAAAGAGGCAAATACTTTTAAACTATTTAAAAAAAAATTTAATTAATAAATTTTTGTTCGGTTTGAATGGCAAAGTCATATATTAAAACTTGATACAGTCGAACTTCCCTATAGTAAACTTCTATACAATGAAGTTCTCCCTACTATGAATTGTTTTTAAATCAATTAGAACACAGCTTTTTCGTTCTACTTTAAGTTTATTTATATCACCTTATAATATTTTTTATACAGTGAATCTTTCTCTACAATGAACAAATTTTGCAGCTGCATATTAAACTCTCATGCGTTTTTGTCCCCATATAATGAATTTTTTCAAACCATTTTCTCTTACGCATATTAATGTCACTGAGTGGAGAGATAAAGTAAAACATTATTAGGGGATGCCCAAAAGTTGAAAATAACTACAGAAAGTAATAATAGAAGAAAGTACCATCACTAGTAATTTTGTCAGCAGTTGACTGTGTTCAGTGAACGAAGTTGTGGAAAGTTGTGGATTTCAGGCTTTCCCAGGTATTTATTTTATAATTTATATGCATACTCATGATCATATTATAATCCTATTGCCAAATAATTAAAGGATGCTATTGACGAATTGTAGAATGCTACGTTACCTACACTGGGACGAATTTCTTCATCAATTGACATACTTCGAACCATTGTGGAGATGAGGAGTAACGTACCGACTTATGTGTTTAAATTTCTAAATGTATTACAATTTTTTATGAGGAAGAAAATTGGAAAAGTGTAATCCAAACTCAAATAGTACCAGATTCTTTTACAGAAAAGGGAAAATATCATCTTTTCTGTACAATGAAGTTTCTATATAATGAAGTGGTTTTCTGGATGAATGAATTTGCGAATTCATTATAGGGAAGTTCGACTGTATTGTAAAAATGTGATTTTAATATTTAAATGCTTTTTATCGTACTGTATACGTTTACTGTTGTTTATTTTTATAAATTAAATGTTTAAATAATATTAATTTCTTAAAAATAAAAAAATACATATCTTTTTTTTGCTTCTAAATAGAAGAAATATTTGGTAAATTTTTTTTAATATTAGTAAATTGTTTAGGAATTTTGGTAGAAAATTTTTTTAGTGTGTGGCAACCTTGTGTATGTAGCGAAAGAAGAGCTACAGGATGCTGTTATTAAAGCTTAAGACATCGCAACCGAATTTCGAAATACTACAATGGCTGCGTTCAAAAGACACCAAATTTACTCAACGCGTTTAGTAAAATCACTTTTCCTTTTCATAATGAAAAACTTTGTAGTTGTTGTTGTTTCTTTGGAAAGATTCGTTAGAACAATTAATTGTTCTAACTTTGAACTTAAGCTGAAGAGACGATTTTAAACTATCAAACAACTACAATTTGTATTTAAAATCTGTCTGGAAGATGCGGGTGACGGAGGCACACTCACAAAAGTTGATCACGTAAAGGAACCTTCAGCCTAATGGAGTTGAAGGTCCTTCAAATAAACCTGCATAAAAGCAAAACCGCCAGCGCAGAACTCCTTCTCGTATTGGAGGAAGGAGGTAACGCGGTATCTGGCCTAAGGTCACAAAACTTCAATACGTTTTTCGCAACAACAGTAAGTAGAACAAGAACAGCCATCCTTATAAGGAAAGGCATCTATACTTATCTAAAGTCTCATTACAGCACTGACGATCTCACCGTCGTGGCGCTAGAGGGCGACGCGGACGAGCCGATCCTGGTCGCCTCATGCTACATGGCGCATGACGTCGACGCACCACCAGACGAGCTACAAAGAATGGTAGTAATCGCCGGCGGGAAGAACCAAGCAGTTGTCATTGGAGCAGATGCCAATGCACACCACCCAGTATGGGGCAGCCCAGACATCAACGATCGAGGTGAGTCCCTACTTAACTTTATTCTACAATATAAACTTAGTGTAGCTAACATCGGCGAGGAACCCACGTATGTAGGCCCCACCTAGTCGAACGTGTTAGACCTAACAATATCCTCCGACAACAACACTCTGGTCACAAATTGGAGGGTGCTAGCATAGCCCTCCTTCTCTGACCACAATTATATTAGCTTTAGTATGAACTACTCGAAAAGTTCGCAGGTAGAGCCAAGAGGATAACTGCCTATGCAGACGACATAAGCATAATTATAGTAGGGAAATGTCTATAAACAGTAAGCTCCATAATGGAGAAAACACTCAAAGATGTACTTAGATGGTCAAATTCAGTCGGTCTTAGTATTAACGCAGAGAAAACCGATCTGGTTCTGTTCACGAAAAGGTACAAGATACCACAGTGGATACCACCGAAATTGAACGATATACGTCTCATACCGAAAACTCACACAAAATATCTAGGAGTCGTCCTGGACAGCAAGCTGTCATGGAAAACCAACGTGGAAGAAACCAACGTGGAAAAACCAACGTGAAGAAATCCACCATTGCGCTATACACATCCAAGAAGATGCTAGGCAGTACCTGGGGTCTCTCACCCTTTCTGATGCACTGGATCTATGTAACGGTAGTGCGTCCTTTTCAACTCTATGGATTTATTGTGTGGTGGCTGGCTGTGAATAAATCAACATTCCTCGGGCACTTGGAGAAAACTCAGCGGCAGGCAGCGCTATGCATCACGGGGGCACTGAATTCAACTCCAACTAAAGCGCTTGAAACCATTCTCAGTATGGACCCCCTGGACATACACGCAAAACTAATAGCCGGAAAAACGGCACAACGCCTTACGGCGGCAGGCAACATGCACATTCAAAATTTTGCACATTGTACAATCGGAAAGGATCTACCTAGTAGCACGGACTACATGGTGCCTCGCACGATAGTCAATTCCAAAGCACGAACTCTTCTGGGACCAAATGACTGGTGCAAAGGTATAGAACAAGCACAGCAGGCGGTCAACATATTTACCGACGGCTCCAAAATGCCTACGGGGGTAGGTGCGGTGGTGTATTGCATAGAGCCTTATATAAGGCAGCCATTTAAACTGCCGAACCACTGCAGTATCTTCCAGGCGGAAATAATTGCCATAAGGAAGGCTGCAACACCACGGATGACAACTGCAGGAAGTGCAAAGAACCGGGCACAGTGGACACCCTGGAGCACCTACTATGCACATGCCCCCCTCTACTTAGATCGAGACTAAAATACCTAGGCTCATCGACATTCTCGTCGCTTAAAAATGTAGCCAGGGTGTCTCTAGAATCCCTCCTAAGGTTTGCGAATTCAACGCAAATCTTTAAAGATTTTTAAACAAACACAAAGGTTCTTTTTGTTCACTACCGGAACCACTATGGACCTGAATTGGTCTATGTGAGCCTTCACGAAGGCATCTGGTTTAACCTAACCTAACCTAAACTATCAAACATTTAGAATTTGTATTTAAATCATATAAAGTCAACATATTAGAAACAGCTCAGAAACAGCTGAAAACAAATCAGCAAAAATATAAAAACAACTTCAGTAAACATGCTTTGTTAGTGGAAGACTTCCAACAGGCTGTTGGACTCCATAAATAATAACATAAGCATAAAGACTAAAGTAAAGCAAAAAATACAACAACAAATGTGAATATATGAAATTTGAGAAAAACTGAGAAATTGACACTTTAAATCTCGTAGCCTCTGTGGTGCAGTGCGTTAGTGCGCGCTTGCACGGGTATCACAAAGATTTTTGATGAAGCCTTTAGCACGGCCGAAATTGCAATAAAATCAGCTAGTGATTTTTTCCTTTTCATATTGAAAAAACTTTGTTGCTGTTGTTGTTTCTTTGGAAAGCTTTTGACTTTAAGCTCAAGAAACGATTTTAAAATATCAAACAACTACAATTTGTATTTAAAATCAAGTATGATTTAAACTATCAAACATTTAGAATTTGTATTTAAATCATATAAAGTCAACAATATTTAAAATTACTATATAAATAAGTACTGATTGTTTTTTTTAAATTATTGAAATCATTTTAAATGATAAATTAGTTATTTTTTTAAATTTCTTATGATTTTTTTATTTTTGTGAAATGCAGGCTCTTTCGGGATTTTTTAAAAAACACCAAGTTTCAACAGCTATAAATTGTTGATCCGAGTTTTGTTTTTTGTAATTTTTTTCACAAAATAGGTTAAGGCTTTGTTATAGCACCCCGTTACGTAGTTTGTTTTTTTAATATTCCATTTTCGTATTTTTGGGGATTCTGGGATTTTGGTGTCTGTTCAAAAGAGCTTATTTCGACACTGTATGATGTTGAAGAAAACTGAAAAAAGTCTAGTTTTTGTTGTTCTTACAATTCTAGGACCAACAGCTAATATATGACGAAGGCATGGATAAAAAAATTTACTGGTTTTAAAGTTATAGAGATTTCAAATTAAAAAATATGTCCTTTTGTGCAGTCACTGAAGAAGTAAGCATTTTTGATAAGGTTTTTAAGCATTTTATAAAATGAACACAACACTAAAATATACTTAAGAAGTTTACACAGAAATAATTAATTCACTGATAAGGTTTTTAAGCATTTTATAAAATGAACACAACACTAAAATATACTTAAGAAGTTTACACAGAAATAATTAATTCACTAAACAGTGCCCTATGTCGGACTTAGTACGTTCCATTCTTCGTCGGTTTCTCATTTAGTAATGAGGATTCATTGGCGTCGGAGGCGGGGGAAAAGGGGCAGTTGCCCCCCACTTTTTTAGCTAGATAAACAATTTAAAAGAAAAACTTCAAAAGTTATTCAAAATATCAGTTTTTTTACAACGATAATATTTTTGTATTATATATTTTCCTCTTCTTTCTCTCTTCTTCATAAGCATACTTGCGGATAACCATTTTCTTTCTCTGTGTTTGCAAAAAGACAGAACAAAATGTAGAGTTTCTACTGCAAACCCACCACTTCAGTTTAAAAGCACCCTTAAGTATGTAGCTTAATGCTTGTTAATTTTGCAACTCTGGTAAGAAAAAGTTTGACATGTTCTTAGGGGCTTTCCTATGATTCAATTATTATAAGGTTATTCATATATATATATTTTATAAACAAACATATTTTGACAATCTGCTAACAGTGTTTTGTGCTGTTGGAAAAAGGTATGTTTTAGTGTTTCGCTGTGTAGTTTTTTAGTGTAATAGTTTTTCAATAATTTCTTGCCAAGTTATTAAGAAAAAGAAACTATGTAGGTGTTGCGTCGTAAGTGTTTGCTATGTTGTAAGTATATTCTAGGAATTTAGAAAGCTCCTTTGCAAATTTAAAATAAAAAGTTATTTTTGCTCAAAATCTAATTAGTGAATTTTATTAATTGAAAGTGTAATTTAGAAGAAAGTTAGTTAAGGCAAAAAACAAATTATAAGGAAATACTAGTGGTATTCAATGAACGCCGTGTTGTCGATGTAAACAGGGTATGTTCGGTAAGTTTACAGCAGCGTAATTTGCAATAATAAAATAGTAAGGAATTAAACATAAGCAACTTGAGGCACAAAGACGTGGTGTATACAAAATGTGACCAACATTTTCAAAGCAAAAAGAAGTACACGCACAGACTTTAAAAAGAGACACAAAAGAAGTACATAGAATAAATATAGAAGTACAAAATAGAAGTACATCCACAAAAAATAATGAAGATATTAAAAGATGCATGAATAAATCTATAAAACAAAATGTTTAATTTATAAGAGATTCCAAATTAGATCCAGCTTACAATTCATTGCTTATTAACGTAGTCCACCAGTGTGACGAATTCAAAAAATCAATTTTTTTTTAATTTTTCGCAAAAGTATATAAAAATGAAATCTTAAAAATATGCTCTAAAAGTCTTAGACCTAAATTGAAAATATTTTTAAAGCTACAGCCAAAAGAAGAGAAAGAGTCGTAACGTATATTAAAGTGCTGTAAAAACTTTAAACACGTTTTTTTCGAATCTACGTTTTCGAAACTTCGGGTAAGAACTAAATAAAAACTAGTCGACCGATTTGGCTAAAAATTTCACCTGTTGTTTAAGGCATACATAGCTAGTAAGGGAACTTTAAAACAATCAATTTTTCAATAAGTTAATTTTTTAAACAAATTAAAAAAAGTTAGAATTACTAATTTTTTTTACAAGCTCGCCATTATTTATTTCTTTTTTTAAATATACATATTATAGAGAGGTGTATTTTGAATAGATTTATGAAAAAATTGTCAAAATTATGTCAAAAAGAAGTACAACAAGTAAAAAGAAGTACTTTTAGCGTACTTCGATACAAGAAGTTCAGTGAGAAAAAAGAAGTAAAACACTCCCAAGAGGAGTACGGATGGTCACATTATGTATACAGTACGTATAATGCGTATTAAGCGACCGTGGTTTCATTTTTGTTTCGACGAATTTTTGTTTATTTTTTTTTTATTTCTTAACAATTTAAAAAATTATAAATGCACTTACCATTAATGGATCTAAAATTTCTGTAAAGTTCCTAATAATTTTGTGATTGCAATTTTTTTTAATGCAATTACGCAATTAACTCGGTTACTTAACTTATTTAGAACGCGCCACTAAACGCTCTATTTAGGTTTCATAGTTAGGTTTAATGTGTTTATTAAAAAAAACGAACAAAATTATATTTATTTTAGTATTTATATTACTTATATATTTATTAACATAATTTTCATTGAAGTTAGTTAATAAAAATAATTTAAAAAGTAATTAATGCACTAAGAAATCGGAGCAATAAAAGTACTAGAACAAAATTTATAGTAGTCAATATAGTACCAATTAGTATGATATTTGGGCAACCGTGTGCATTTTTAGCTCTAATGACATTGCTCTCATGATTTTTTTCTGCTCTCATTTTCAAATAAGCATACCAATTTGAGAACACGTCAAAAATACGAATAACCTTATAATAATTGAATCATGGGGCTTTCCATATTGGACGACATGTTGTACGATAAGTTAGATGGAAAACTAATGGGACTATTTGATTGAGCGTTCGAACGATCCAACTTGTAAAGCAACATCATTAATTGCAAGCTCTCAAGCAGAACACATCCGGCTAATAGCTAAGCAACTTTTAGATGCCCTAACAATTGAGCAGTAATTTTACATAGTTGTACAATATTGTACAATCAGCAGAAAAAACCAAAAATTTCGACTATCGTTTTAGCTTACGCATGGTACTACATGTTGTACAATCTGCCATGTTGGTCCAATGTTTTGGACCATGCGAAAGCCCCTACTGTGAATTAGCTGATGAAAATCCGCCTCGACGCTTTGAATAAACATCAAATCCGGTTCCTTCAGTACAGTTGCCATTATATGATCGGCTACGAAAAGATTTTTTCGAAATTTTAGTTCTTCTCTCAAATGAGATAACGGCTAGATTCGATCAAACAGGTTGATATTTTACTTTTTTTTTTTTTGCAAGTTTACACCAGCTTCACTCAACCGACTCACTTCGATTTAACATTCGGTGAGTCGGTTGAGTGAAGATAGTGTAAACTGGCACTTTGTAAATCTTATTGTACATTTAAACAGATCTTGACACTCTGGAATCGTTGGAAAATATTGTAATCGAAGCCTTCAACGGAAAAGTGCCTTCTGAACAAAAAAAACAAAACTTGATCTTTATGCAGATGACTTTTTTTGCAGATGAAATTGCTGAAGCAATTGCCTGGCCAAACAGCTTGAAATTGTAGTGGCATTGTATCCCAATTTGCGAAAAATTCGGTTAATGTAAAAAACTATTAAATGAAGTTGAAAAACTTATTGCTTTGCTTTTGACTGTGCCTGCATCAGCAGCTTCAACTGAGCTTTTTTTTAGTGCACTAAGACGACTTAAAACGTATCTTCGAGCAACTTTGACACAGAAACGACTCACTCATGCGGCACTTATACACATTCACAAAGATAAAACCGAAGAATTGAATTCGATAGAGGTGGTGAAAGAGTTTGTTTCTCGCAAGGACAGAAAGAAACATTTTGGAATAATTTAAATTGATTTAACTTTTTGAACCTTATTGCATTTAAACCATGTAAAGATATACCTAGTCTTGCTTTATAAAAGCAACCATTATTTCTTATATTTTCATATTACCATATGAAAGATCCTTTAAAGAATGATCTCTAATATTGAAATTGGAAGAACTTTTAAAAATAATGAAATTTTAATATTTTTTATATATTTTTATATTTTTTTTATTTTAAACTAAAATAAAAAATTTGTTTATTCACATTCATGTTTCTTTGAAGAAATTTTGGTGAATTTTTTTTGCACCACCATTTGTACTGCCCCCAAGATGAAATTAGCTTCCGACGCGCTTGTGAGGATTCATTGAGGACTTTCATTCATTGAATAGTCTTTAAAAAAAATTAGATAAGACCGTTTGATTAAATATTGCACAAAAACTAAAACCTTGTATGAAAATTAGTTCCTTTTGTTCAAATATCTTCAAAAGCAATTTTTCAGTATGCATATTTAGGCCTTTTTGAACAGAAACATAAACTTTTATGCCAAAATATTGGAAAAATTTACGATTTCCTTAATTTTTTTTTTATGCAAATGAAAGGATTTAATAAATATATTAAGTGCTAAGCCATAGTAAAAGCAGCTTTTTTCAAAAATGTTAAATAGTAACTTTTGAAGAGACACTCCTCATTTGTATTAAGTGTTGTTTCAGAAAATATTTCAACAACATTTCATTGCAATTTCTCAAATTTGGATTTTTCCAATTTTTTTTTTACTGAAACAATAAAATAACATTTTTCGAAAAGTAAAATATCATAGCTCTGGTACTTTCAGTCAGATTTTTTTGTTTGTTAACTCATTTTAAAGAACAATTACATTAAAAACGAAATGGATACCTTTTTTTAAAAAAAAAAACTTCAAGAGATGTTTTGAACTCTTGTAAAACGTTTCTCCATTTATTGGTCTCTTGAGCTAGTTTTAAAAGTCTATCAATCGGCACGAAACTTTATAGATTTTATTTTTATATCAAATCGACTATTTTTAGTCTATGGCGTCAACAACTTTGTCCATGGGGGAGCAAACATTTAATATAATATATAAAATCAAATGTTTGTCCTTCTGTCTGTCTGTTCCGTATAGGCTCGCGCACCGTTTATCCGATTGAGCTGAAGTTTTGACACCGAGTATGTTTTATAGGAAGGAATATCATAGGGATGTGAAAAAGTGCGCGCAAGTCTGTGGGCGTTGCACTCCATAATAACTTATAAACACCTGGACCGATTTTAATGAAATTTGGTATGAAGGTTCAACTGCCCCAAGATAAAACATCGGCGAAAAAATTCCAAAGACTTCCGCAAGAGGGCGCTTAAAGTAGTGTATTTTTAGGACTCAATAGCTCCTAAACGACTTGACCGATTTCGCTAAAATTTGGTATGTGAAATAATCTGACTCTGCAACAGAATTGAGGAAAGAAAACAAAACCTGAACATAAATCGAAGATCAACGACAAAAAACAACAGGCTTAGAGCAAAAACTTAAACGATAATTTAGCATTTTTTTTCTCTAAGGTTCAACGGTTTTTTTATGAAATTGATCAAAGTTGGCGTAAGAAAATCTTACGAGGTTAATAAATGGTTTTATCAAATCATTCATTAATAAATTTTTAATTTCCTGACATAGTGAACCAGTAAATCGGTGAAATTGCAGTGACATACTAAAATATTACAACAGTGAAATTGCATTTCGAGCAATCAATAGAACCAAAAACGCAGCCAACTGCGCGTTAAATACGATTGCAACTTTCCGCATCTGATTAAATTTAAGTGAATTGGAAATGCATTTTTCTATTTAAATTACGCACAGTTTATTAATTTTTAATTTCATTACATAAATAGTTCATACATATCGTGATTTGTTCGGACGATTAAAACTTGAAAACGAGTCGACCAAATTGGATTCTTCCTTCTGCGGATTTGTTTGTAATTGCAACGCAAAGGTGTAGGAAAAAGAAAATGTTGCCACACCACTTTTCACCGCCCACAAATCAATAAAAATACTATATAAGACGGTTTTTGTCGTATTAAACTAAAATTTGGTAATTAAGTTCGTATAATAACTATAGCTAACTACACTAAATATGGGCGTGGGACCCACTATAGCTATGCCAACTTTTAAGAAACGATAAAAAGACCGATTGATACTGGCACAGAATCAATTTATACATGCAGTTTCATTGATAACATTTTATGGGAGTTAGAAAAGGGGGAGTGGCACCTCCCATACAACCCAAATTTTAGCTATCGAATAGCTTTGAAGTTATAGGTCGCACAGCATCTAAATTCAGTATTCGACCTATAGTTACACATGCAGTGTAATTGGTAACATATTATGAGCGTTTGCCAAGGGGGAGTGGCACCTACCATACAACTCAATTTTGCGATATCGAATAGCTATGGAGTTATAGGTCGCACAGCTATGAAATTCAGTATTCGACCTCAATTTAAAAATGCAGTTTTACTGATAACATTTTATGGCGTTAGACAAGCGGGTGTGGCACCTCCCATACAACCCAAATTTAGATCTAAAGTTATAGGTCACACACCGTAAGAATTCCGTATTCGACCTTAATTTGTACATGCACTTTCACTAATAACATTTTATGGGCGTAGGAAAAGGGGGAGTGGCATATCCTACACAACGCAGAGTTGTGCTATAGAATAGCTTTGGAATTATAGACCGCATAGCGTCGGAATTCAGTATTCGACCTCAATGTACACATGCAGTTGCATTAATTACATTTTAAGGTCGTAGTAAAAAGAGGACGTGACATCTCCCATACAACCCAAATTTATGGTATCAAATAGCTTTCGAGTTATAGCTCGCACAGATTTGCAATTCAGTATTCAACTTCATGTTCACATGCAGTTTTACTGATAACATTTTAAAGCGTTTGTAAAGGGGAATAGCACCTCCCATATAACCCAAATATATGATATCGAATAGCTTTGAGGTTATAGCTCGTACAGCATTGGAATTCAGTATTCGACCTCAATTTCCACATGCAGTTTTACTGAATACATTTAATGGGCGAGGGGAAAAGAAGGGTAGCACCTCTAATACAACATAAATTTGCGATATCGAATAGCTCGAACAGCGTCGGAATTTCGATTTATACGTGCAGTTTTATTGATTATATTTTATGAGCGTTGGAAAAAGGGCGTGGCACCTCCCATATAACCAACATTTTCAATATTGAATAGCTTTGTAGTTATACATTGGAGTGCATTTATAGGGCTTTGAAAAAAAGGACGTGACACCTCCCATATAAACAAAACTTTTGCTATTGAATAGCTTTGAAGTTATAGGGCGCACAGCGTCAGAATTTAGTATTCGGATTAAATTTACAAATGCAGTTTCATTAGTAACATTTTATGGGCGTGGTAGCAACGCGCCGAGTTTAAGCTAGTATACATATAAAAATACATTTTGATTTATCGATATCAAAAACTATCAATATTTTTTTAATCAAAACCCTCCCCCTTGGGTAAATCCTGGTTACGGGCCTGGCGCAAGAGGCTCCTTTAACTAACCTGCTTTAAGTAACTTTAAAATCATTTTTCTTGAAATATACTTTTTTAATCTTAATTTGTCGAAAGGTCAACTAAAAAGTAGGTTGAAAACTAATGTAGGATTAGATCTATGTAAGTAAACGCATGGTTAGTTGTTATGCCTTGTGTTGTCCTTGAGCCCAACCCATATTATGGTATTTAAAGTTTTCTCCCTTTTTGCTTTTTTGTGGACCACTTTTATCGATATCTTTGAGACATTTCAATGATATTTGGGTTGGTTCTTAAAATAATTTATTGCGGAGAAAGTGTGAAAAAGCTGTAGTTGCTGAACTCTATTGTTATTGCACGTTAAAATGGGCCACACTGCTGCACTCAAACTAATCGACCGACTTTATTTTTTTTAATCTCTTTGTAATATAATTCTGTACATCATTTGAGCTTCTTTGGAAAATTTGCCTAGTTTTACACGAAAATATATGGTCGAAAATAACGTAAATTTTTCGACTTTATTTCCACACATGATAATTTTCTTAATTTTCCTTATTTTTATTCCATTTTGGTAAAAGATGTGCATCCAAGAGTCTATTTTCGGATAGATTTGTACTGTTTTTAAAACAATCTGGAGCCGAGCTATGATGTGGCCCGATTTTCACCTTTTTCCCAGCACAGCAACTTCAGCGCACTTTTTATACATAAAAAATATATTACATGATTTTAATTGTGAGCAATTAAGATCAAGTAAGTTTGAAGAAGGCAACAACAACAACAAGAACTCTGTATAGAGTCAATCACACAGCAGACTAGACAGTCTGTTTCGGAAATCGCTACATTTGCCCTTCTGTAGTCTTGAGAGATTCAATTGTGACCAACCCACTGTTTAAGTCTTATATGATTTGACACCTGCTTAAATAAACTTCTAAGAAGTGTATTCTCTCATTGGCCATTTTTTTTTATACGACGATTAAAGCAGTAAGTATTTTAGATCAAGACTAAAACTTTACCAGGGACTGTGTGTCTGTTGCAGTTGCTTCTTATTTGTTTCGCTATTCATTTGGGCTCGGCGAGTTTGTCGAAGTACACCATAAATTTGAAACGAGTTTTTATGTTTCGCTAGAAGCTAGTGTTTAACTGAAAGGTGGCTATTTCCACAACCAAATGTTCAGTTATAAATTTTGAATATATTGAAATTGAATTAAATTGAAAAATATTGAATATTAGAAACAAAAGAATATAAAATAATTATTTAAGACCGTGACCGAAATCGATCAATTACACTTACACTGGCTTACAGCCAGAATGTACAATGAATGCCTCTATTTCTTATGTAAAATTGAAATGAGTGCTTCCGAAAATGTAATTATTTTTTTTTTCTGTCACTCCATTCTCAAGATACTGCCCACTGTAGTTTTTTTAAAAAAATGGGTTTCACTTAATAGCATATATCTTCAGAACCAACAACAATAATCAAACAAATAATATATCAAATTAAAGCAAATAAACTTTTCTATAAACAGAAAAATGATGTATTTCTACATAATTTTTTGATTCAACTGTAAATTTCGGCGAAATAAATAACTTTTTTAAGAATTTTTCGTGTATTTCAGAAAATTTTACAAAAAAAAAAGCCAAAATTTTTTGCAAATTTTGTTTAGAAATCCAAATATTTTGTTAGTTTTGATATTTTTTGATTAAAACCTGCACTTTTACCAACTTGTTGAAAAAAATCTATTGAAAAAGGGAAAAGTTGTGTTTCACTGATTATACGTCGTGTACGACTATAATTATCGAAATATTTCTGTAATGCTGCACACATTTCTCGCATACTAGTCGTCTGTACAGCATAAAGTTTTACATACTCAGTGAAACTATCTATAACCACTAACAATGTTTTCTACTTGACTGAGTTGCAGATAGAGGATCGAAACGATTAGGTTTGTTTGAAATATTGTATAGATGGTGCTCATTTGAACGAGCCGCAGGAGAATAGACAATGTATTTCAATCAATTTTTTATAAATTGTTTTCCTTAGTTTCGGAATCCAATACTTTTTACGTAGCTGGTCAACAGTTTTATCTATCCCAAAGTAACCAGTCTTGTCATGTGTAATTCTTATGATTTTGTTTTTCATTTCCATAGGCACATAAAGCAGTAAACAACATTTTTACATTTTTTCTTAAAACTAACCCATCCCTAAGTTCAAAATTCTCTACAATCTCTTCTTCTAATGTTGACTTCGTCACCTTTAAAACCTCATCTCTACTCATTTCCAGCTCAAAGCTTTATAACTTAGACTTATTATCTGAAGCTGTTTTTGAAAAATATGACACAGGATGGGAGCTAGCCCCAAAACCTAAACTACACGCATCTGGGTGTAACTTTGTTTCTTTCATTTGGCTGAAATCAAAATGCTTTTAAGTTTGCTAAATGCTTCTTCGCACTCAGCGGAAAAACTAAAATCTACATCTTTCTTTAGTAAATTTGTCAAGCGCTTAGCAATTGTTGAAAAAGACCGAACAAATCTTCTAAATTACGGAAATAACCCAAGCCAACCCTGTATCTCTTTATATTTACACTTACACAAGTTGCTCATATATAATGATTTTATCTTACTTTGAATTGCTCATAGTGGATAAATTTGCGCTATTAGTGCACATGCCATGAGCATAGGGAATACTATCTGCACATAATTCTCTTCTATTTAAAATTGTTCCACTCCAGTGTAATCATATCCTAAAAACTTACATTTGGCAGCACTGTTAGTGCGAAATGCAACTGCAAATGCGTTTTCGTGCTTGTACGAAAAATCAATTTCGTGTTAGTGCTCGTGCGTGCCAGTACCTCAAAAATGGTGCAAGCACCCATCTCTATTTCCTACAATTCGTTATTCATTTCAAAAGGATTGAAGGGGTCTCGGAATATTCTTTGATGCATTTTTAAAGCTCTTTTTGTGAGCAATTTTCCTCTTATTGCGCGAAAATTGCAATTGTAATGGAATCCATGAAAATATCAGTTAAAGCTTACAATGTGGATAAAAAACACTTCAGTTTTTAAATTCTTTTGTTTTTTGTGGGAAGTTTTAATTGCTTCAATGTGACTATCATTTGGTCTTATACCATTCTTATTTACAATATATTCAAAAAATTTTATTTCGTAATAACCAAATTTGCATATTTTAATTTTCAATTCCAATCCCTTTTAACGCAACCCGTCCAAAACCTTATTTAAAATTTCCAAATGCAAATCAAAATCTTTTGTGGCTATTGTTATACACACCACTATAGACGCTATAAACATCACTGTTTGGATATATATATATGTGGTTGACACAATTAAAAGTTGTGGTGGACACGATAAAAGTTGTGGTAGTTGACAAATTATTTTTATTTTATTTGAATTTTATTTCTTAAACAATTTATTATTTTTTAGGTCTCTATATATTGGAATACAATTTTCTACTGAAAATAATATACAAACTTTTTGATTAAAAATATTTGACAATTTTTAAAATCTTAAATAATAATTTTTTAGATAAAGTGTGTGAGTGAATATTTTGTAAAGTGTGTGTTCTGTATGTTGGTGTTTATATGTGGTGGTATTGAGTCACCACATTATTCCCCCTCCTTTCTAAAAATTTTGGTCGTGTTAACTAATAAGTTAAAGTGTAATTTTTTAGTATTTTTGTGTTTAGTTGAATGTGTCTGTGCTGTTTCTGTGTCTAAGGAGGCGGGCTTAATCCTATCTATGTTGACTGTTATGTTAGTGTAATTTTTATGAATTGTAGAGTATTTTGGTGTTCTCTCAATAACTTCGAAGGGACCATCGTACGGCTCTTGCAGTGTTTTACGAATCGTGTCGTTGCGGACGAAAACAAAGTTACAAGTACTGAGGGCTCGAGGTATATATTGCTGAAAGTTAGTGCTGTGATGCGCAATGTTTGACTTTTTATTTTCTATTGCCTCTTTAAGTTTGGACAAGGTGTCCGACGAATTAAAATTCTGACTGTTGTGAATTACTAATTGTTGTGGTAGCCTGAGTGTTTGACCAAATACCATTTCAGCTGGTGAAGCCTTAATATCTTCTTTGACCGTAGACCTGAGTCCTAGAAGAACTAATGGCAACTCTGTGTACCAATTTGTCTGGATGTTACTCGCTATTATGGAAGTTTTTAGTTGGCGGTGAAAACGTTCTACAATCCCATTTGCTTGTGGATGATAAGCAGAAGTGGTAATATGTTTGCTTCCTGGATTCTCAACGAAGTTTCTAAATGTTGTAGACGTAAATTGAGGTACTCGATCGGAAGTAATTTCCAGAGGAACTCCAAAACGTGAGATGTATTTCTTATGAAGTGTATCTACAATTGTACTGGCGTTGGTATCTTTAATGGGATACGCTTCGGGTCAACGTGTATTTCTGTCAACTAGGGTAATTAGATATCTGTAACCGTTTGATATTGGTAAAGGGCCAACTAAATTAACGTGAACATGCTCAAAACGACCGTGTGGAATGTCTATCTTGTATAGACGTAAGTTTGTGTATCTTTGCTCTTTGGCATCTAACGCATTCTTGTGACCATTTATTGATTTGTGTGTTCATTTTGGGCCAAAAATATCTTTGTGCTATGAGTCGTCGAGAAGCTCGTGTACCTGGATGTGAAATGTTATGTAATTGCTCAAAAACTTGTTTACGTTATGTTTGTGGAATGTATGGACGTGTTCCTGAACTTGTTTGTTCGCACCAAATTTTAATGTTAAGTATTGGAATGTGTATTTGTTCGACTATGTAAGTATGTTTATTTAGTATCTCTTGTAGTTCTGAATCTATATTCTGTTCTTTGTGTAGAGTTCTGAGGTTTATCTCAGAGGTTGTGAAAGCCTCTATCTCAGGTCTTGAAAATGCGTCTGCTACGGTGTTATCGGTACCTTTAATGTGTCTGATATCGTTGGAAAACTGTGCAATGAATTCTAGGTGTCGTGTTTGTCTTGGGCTTCTCTCTGTTTTTGAATATGCTGTTTTTGAATATTTTGTAATGCTGAAGTAAGTGGTTTGTGATCTGTGTATATAGTAAGTGTTCGTCCCTCTAAATAGTGTCTAAAGTGTTTAATTGTAAGGTAAATTGCTAAAAGTTCGCGATCGAATGTACTGTATTTTGTCTCTGATGGTGATAATTTTTTCGAAAAGAAAATTGTGGTTCTGTTTCCTGATTGTATTCTTGTTGCAAAACTGCACCGATAGCAGTGTTAGATGCATCGACAGCGATAGAAAGTTTTGCTTTGCTATTAAAATGATTAAGCAGCACTTCCTTAGTAAAACTTTCTTTTATAGTTGCGAATGCTTCTGTTGTGTTTTCTGTCCATGTTAAGTGTTTTTCCTTTGTTTTTATTGCTGAAGTTATGATATCATAAATGTGTGTGAGTGTGTGTGCTAATTTTGGAATGCATCTGTGGTAGTAATTAATCATCCCGATGAATTTCTGCATTTGATTAACTGTTTCTGGTTTTGGATAGTTAACAATGCATTGAATTCTATCGGGAGATGGTTGTATGCCTTTATTTGAAATGTCATAACTTAAAAAAGTTATTCTGTCTACTCCAAAAATACATTTGTTCGGTTTAATGTTTAGTCCGTAATTGTCTAGTCGTTCGAAAACGAAATTTAGATGTTAAATGTGTTCTTCTTCTGTGTCGCTGGCCACCAGTATGTCGTCGAGGTATACGAATACGAAGTCTAGTTCTCGTAATACTTCGTTAACAAATCGTTGGAATGTTTGAGCTGCATTTCTTAAACCGAATGGCATTCTCAGAAACTCAAACATTCCGAACGGTGTAGTAATCGCAGTTTTATGTATGTCTTGAGTGGCCATGGGTATTTGGTGGTATGCTCTAACTACGTCTAATTTTGAAAATATGTGTTTGTTGTGTAAATCTATATTTAGGTCGTGTATGTGTGGTAGAGGGTAGCGGTCTGGGACTGTAATTGTGCTAAGTCTTCTATAGTCACCACAGGGTCTCCAGTCATTCACATCTTTTTTTGGTACTAAATGTAGTGGATTGATTAAAAATTCAAATTCCTTTTTGGCAATTTTGTATTTGTTGGAGTCAAGGCGTCTTGGTCTTGAAAAAGATAACTGTCCTTCTGTAGTTATATGGTGTACTGTTTTGTTTAACTGGTTTGTTGTAGTCAGGTTCTGTTGTTAGTGATGGATAATTTTTGAGTATATTTGTATATTTGTTGTCTAGTGTAATTAGTTTAGGTAGTGATGCTTCTGTAAATGCTGTGATTGCGTAAACTGATAATTGTGTAAGTGGATCTATGAGTTTCTTGTGTCTTAAGTCTATCAAGAGTCCATATTTCGTAAGGAAATCTGCTTCTATGATGGGTCTTGTAATGTCCGCTAGTATAAATTTAAAAGGAAAATCGCGTCTTAGTTTCAAATTTACGTTAAGTAATTTCTTGCCGAAAGTTGAGATTGTGCTACCGTTAGCTGCTGTTAATATTAAGTCTGAATTTTTCTTGTGGGCTTTAAATTTATTTATTGGAAGTACTGAAACTTCTGCTCAACTGTCTATCAAAAAGTTTATGTGATTGTCGTTATCGTAAATAAAAAGGCGGCGTGTGAGTATTGTCTGACTTCCATCATTAGCCGTCGCAATGGTAGAGTCATTTGGTTTTTGAGTTATGTTGTATTGTGTTGTGTTGAGTGTCGTTTTGACAGAATGAGCATGGTTGTTTGCATTGTCTAGCTGCCCTACCGAATCTAAAATGGTATCTACATACCCAGTTAGAAAGTCGTTGTCGTGACACACTTCTTAACGGAGATCTACGTCCTGGAATTCTTCGGAAATTAGATTCTCTCGAGTTCGAACGTGAATGACTACGGTATCGTTCGTTTTTTAACTCTTGAACCTCAATTGCTAGTTTGTTGAAACTTTCTAAGATTTTGGACGTTGTTTCAGCAAACGATTGCGTTATCATCGCAAGCTCAGAGTTTTGTGGTACTTTTGCCATGCTATGGACATTATTGCCAACTGAAGCGACTTCCGATTCTGACATAACTTCCCACAAATTGTCAGCTAGTTCCAATGGTTCCTCTAGTTCTCTATGACCAGATCCGGTCAAAGCAATATTAAGGCTTATGGGGAGTTTGCGAACCCAAATTTTATAAACTAAGTCACTATCGACTGTAGTACCGGCTAACATTAGAAGTGATCTATAAAATTGGGATGGCTTTTGGTCACCCATCTCAGTGCCAGACAGAATTTTGTCGGCTTCACTTAAAGAGTTTCAATCAAGGTTCTCTTTAAACCTTCATACAAATTTGAGGACGGAGGTTTTTGTATGAAGTATAGCACTGTTATTATAACCTCTTGAGGTAGAGCGGTTACAAGTTACTCATACTTAGTCTTTTCAGTTGTGATTCCTTTTGCCTGAAATTGTATTTCGTGACGAACCATGCGTCAGGACAAGTGGTCCAAAATTGTGGCAATTTTACTGACGTCGCTTGTATTTCTGAATGCATTGTTGCATCAAATGGATTGACTAGATCCGTCTCTAATTGTATGAGAGGGCGATGGTCACCTTCGCCAAAATGAGAGAGAGGGTTAGAAGTATGTAAAGGAGTGGGAGTTTGTCTAGTGTGGGGTGGTAATGTGTGTGCAAGATTCATGACCTATTTTAAAATGTGTACCTAAAAATACGTTTCCTTAAATGTGTTTCCCTAATGCAGTGGAGTGCCTACGTATGTAATGCGATAAGTTTCTTACGTCCCTATCGTCTTACAAACGTTTTAAAAACTACGGTGTGTGCCTCGTGAAAAGCTATAATGATAAGACAACCTGAAAAAAAATTTTATAATATGTGATAAACATAATTTTACATCATTTGTCAAAAAAAATTTTTAACATATAATATATAAATTTTATATGGAAAGAAAATTGTTGTTGCTGCCAATGTTGTTGTTGTTGATGCTAATATGTATTTATTGTTGTTGTTGTTGTTGCAAATATAGTTATTGTTGCTGCTAAGAATGTTGTTGTTTTTGTTGTAATTAATTTTGTTGTTAATTCTGCTATTACGGCTGTTGTTACTTGCTTCACCTTACCGGCAGGTGTAGGGTTTTGTGACTACCGTTGTTGGTCAATGGTGTTTGTTGATGCTAGCGATGGTAGTGGTATTATTGTGGGCGTTGCTGTTGATACTGCAGCAATTGTTGCTACTGCTGCTGGTGATGATGGTTGTACTCAGTCAGCTGTAGTGGTGAACACTTTGGCGTTAGTACTAGTGCAGTTGAGGAGAGTAAATTGCTGCTGCTATGCTTGAGCTGATGTTGATTGTTTTCGCTGCTGTAGTTGTTGTATGAATTAGCGTGTTGTTGTTTGGCGAAATTGATTCTTACTGCATTCCAAAAAGTTCTTTAATTTTGTCTAGCTTCGGGAGTAGTTTGCTGTGTAGCACCAACAGTAATTTTTTATATTCTAGCTTATATATGGATATCGAGGAGACTTCAAATTTTTTCTCCTGCAGTTTTATTGTATTAATAATTTTGTGTTGACTTCCTTCTTGCTGTTCAGAATTCTGGATTTTGGATTCTCATCTATGTCGTCGTCGTCGTGGGCGTTTGCTTTGGTTGGCGTTTCTGCGCGTATTCTGGTTGATTTCAGTAGTGGCGGTGTTATTGTGGGATTCGAATCTGCGGGATTGCCAGTTGTGGTTGACACAATTAAAAGTTGTGTTATTTTATTTGTTATTTTATTTGAATTTTATTTCTTTAACAATTTATTATTTTTTAGGTCTCTATATATTGGAATACAATTTTATACTGAAAATAATATACAAAATTTTTGATTAAAAATATTGAACAATTTTTAAAATCTTAAATAATAATTTTTTAGATAAAGTGTGTGAGTGAATATTTTGTAAAGTGTGTGTTTTGTATGTTGGTGTTTATATGTGGTAGTATTGAGTCACCACATACATATATATATATATATCATATGTTTGTTGTTCATTTAATGTTTAGTCAAGTAAATCAACAGTCCTCACATTATACAGTAATATAAGCACTTATTTATATTTCAATATCTTTATACATAAGCCATGTTTATCATTAGTCCAAACAAAGGAAAATACAAACATAACAAACAAAAAAGGCAATGCTTCCAAAAACTGCATGGTTAGCAGAACAAACTTTACGCTAAATCCAAGGCCAGTGCAATGTGCCTATAAACGCTTACACTGCATAATATTGCCGCAATGAACTTACTAGCATTTAAGGCTAAGTAGCAATCCATTGAACTTATGTTGTCAGCATTTTGCATTTATGTTGTTTATATTTGTATTTTCCAAATATTCAATTTTAGCTATAAATAGTTCACGAAATTAATAAACTTTTAAGTACAATTATCAAGATTGAAAATTCAAGTTGCGTTATTATTAATTCTAGATCACAGTATAATTGGTTAATGCACCAAATATACATTGAATAGAACACGGCTCAAGTGCCTGGTCTAAAACAGAGTTGTAAATCCCATAGCTCTTTTAGCTCTTTCAGCTCAGTTACAAAAACTTCTATATTTCCGTATGTTTTGTAATTCGAGGAATTATGTACATTATTCCTATCGGCCTTTGTAGTCTAGTGAAGAGTGAGCTAGACTAACAACCCAGAGGTCCCTGGTTCGAACCCAGGCTCGGGCATGGTTCTTTTCACTTTCTTTGTTCTTTCCTACATATATGAATTAGGGAAAAATTAAAAATCCACAACTAAATTGTGAAAAATATGGAAATAAAGGACAGGAACAACTAAGGGCTGGAAATGCTTGCCGAGGTTAAGGCATAACACTAGCCTCGGTTAAAGCAATTCAAATTGTTTTGTTGTTTCGCCTAATCAAGAATTCACGTATGGTTCCAATCAATTCATCTAAATAAATCTATCCCTTTCCTTTCAGGTCAAAGACCAAACCTTGTTTGTATAAGGCGCATGCCTTGGTTCTTTGATTTAAAAAAAAAACATGGCATTGTTGTTGTTTGCTCGCGTCGAAAGCTTACTATCAATTTTATTACTGCTGTGTGCTTTTTTGTTGGTATTGTCTTGTAGCGCACACGTCATGACGCCATACAAAGTTCAATTGGTTCAGGAGTTGAAGCTAACTGACCATCGAATGCGTTTTCGCTTCGCTAAGTGGGCCGGCGATCGACTTACAGAAGATGCCGATTTTGCAAAAAAAAAAAATCATCTTTTCAGATGAAGCTCATTTTGATCTTGGCGGGTATGTAAACAAGCAAAATTGTCACATTTGGGGCACAGAAAACCCGCACGCATACATTGAAAAGCCGCTGCACCCAAAACGAGTCACTGTTTGGTGCGGATTTTGGTCCAGAGGCATAATTGGGCCATTTTTCTTCGAAAATGAGCAAGGAGTGGCCGTTACAGTCAATGGCGATCGTTATGGCGAGGGAGGATATTGGCAACATTTGGTTTCAACAGGACGGCGCTACGTGCCACACAGCCGAAGCTACACTCGATGTTTTGCGCCCTGTTTTTGAAGATCGCATTATCAGCCGCAGAGCTGATGTCTTTTGGACACCTCGGAGCTGCGATTTGACACCGTTGGACTTTTATTTGTGGGGTGCCCTCAAAGATAAGTGTTACGCCGACAAGCCAGAGACAATTGACGCTTTAAAGGACAATATTCGTGAAGCCATTGGTGAAAAACAACTGCACACAATCGATAATGTGCTTAAAAATTGGACCGACCGTGTAGGCTTGTAGGCGTGTAGGAAGGATTGAACTTTTAAATTAAGAAAAGAAATTTGAGAAAATATTCAGTAGTTTTTTTTATAGAATTTTCAAAATTCATTTGGCGGACCCTTTATATCCTTTTTTTGGTTTGTAATCAATAGCGCAAATTTCGCTTGTATGGGAGGTACCACGCCCCTTCGTCCAATCGTCTCTCAATTAGGAACACTTAAGATGTGGCTTCAGTTTCTCTGAAAATTTCATAAAGATCGGTTTAGCGGTTTTGGAGTCTATACGTGATAAAGCCACATACCCACATACATACATCCATTTATATATATATATATAGATTTATTTTATTCATATTAAAATATTTTTCAATTAAATTAATATTATCATAAATTTGTATTTCAATCAGGTAAATTAAAAATTGGAAATAAATCAATTCAAAATAAGCCATATATTGATATTACTAGCCACTTGAAAGTATTATTTTCACGTATTTCGTTAATGTTAGTAGTAAAAATTGAACGTGGAACATTCATTTGTAGTTGTTAATTTCCACAAATTCTACCTGCAGCTTAAGTTTGCGGCGTTTCAGCTTATTTTCTTCTTCGAGATCGGAGTATGCTTTGGAATCCTTAGTGATAACCCTTCTTGATGCTGTACTCGGTTTAGATTTAGGAATATCAGACTTTCGTTTTTCCGGTGTTTCTAAGAGAACCTCCGTTAGAACACTTTCTTCTTATTATTAACCGCCATTGAATCTAATCCGCCTATGCCTTCCACGATGGGAGAGTCATGTCCCAAAATTTCCAGGATTAGGTCATCAATAGGTGTAAGCTGTTGGTTTTTCCCACCAGCAGAACCTGTTTTCCTAGCGTTGTCTTTTTTAGCCTATTTAGTGAGAGGAGCATACAATTATTTGCGAGACAAATACTACTTTAAAACATACTTATGTCGCACGTTTGATGTTTGACCAAAAAGTGTCTCGAACATATGCGTATTCTTTATCCGATCTTATAAGTCCAATTGATTGGCACGATTGCGTTACTTTCTTCCACTCGGCCACTTTTATGTCTTTTGTTAGTTTGTCGGAAAATGCACCAGCAAGGATATCTTTCGATGAAAGTATTTGTCGTAAAATGGCAATTTTTTGTCGTTTTTCGTTGCCATTTCAGAAATTTAAAGTTTAAGAAAGAAATACATAAATTAATATTTGGCACTGTATAAACTGAACAATTCAATAAAAATAATGTAATAATTGCAAAGTCAAAAACGGCTGTTGCTAAATCTGTCACTTCATAAATGTGGCCAGATTGGTATTTTTAAAATTGCGGGTAAAACTTGTATTTATTAGAAACATTTCAGGTATAAATGTTTTTATAAGCTTTTATTTAACTTGTTTCGTACGTATGTATGTATGTATGTATGCATGTATGTATGTATGTAAGTTATGGTCACTGTTATGCAGACCCCAAAAAAAATAAACACTCAATTACTCTGTTTGACTTCAACTGAAGACATAATTTTATTTTCTGTTATTTATAGTTTACATTTGATTACTTAGCTTAATAATATTCGCTTATTGTTATTTTGACATATTTCTTAATAAGTTCCAATTTGATTACTTAGCTTAATAATATTTGCTAATTGTTATTTTGACATATTTCTTAATAAGCTCCAATTAAAATATTGCTCAATTATTATTTAAATGTTGGAATTAAATATTGCTGAGTAAGTTTGCTTATTGTTATTGAAATTACATATTGATTAATAAGCAAACGCGACTTAACAAGAACGAAATGAATATAAATTTAAGCCAACTTAGTCTACCTGTCAACAATATTTGGCTGGCTTGTGACTAACAGTGGACTTAACTATTTGGCTGGCTTGTGGCTAACAGTGGGCTTAACTTCCCCCTTCTTAAGAATCTGCGTCTCGCAGATTAGTTGTTTATCTTTATTGGTTCTATGAACTGAAGATTTACACTTTTTTTGTTATTACATTTTGGAAAAAAATACCAAATAGAAAGAATTACACAGGCTACTAAAATTATTGCAACGCTAGAACTATTAGTTATAGTTTGAAATGAAATTCTGTCTAGTTGTTTTACATTGTCTAGGTGGAGTTTGTGAAGGTACTGCAGATCTATTGTTATGTCTTTTTCGGTCAAATTGTTTTGTAGCACCGGAGGTAAAATTTGATGGAAAATCGTCTGGTAGTTGCTGTATTCTATTTCATTCAATTTTATTGTTTTATTAAAAAAATTTATAATTACTGTTCCGTTTATCTTCTGCGTAATGTTTCTGTAAGTAAGATTTCCTATATAATTGGTCGTAAATATTGTACCATCATGTAGGAGTTCAAGAATAGGCTGATTTTGATATTGATAAGTGCATAGAGCTTTTTCCCCGTTTAAGACCTGAGAGATACAGTGATTAGGTTCTAATTTTTTTAGCTCAGTTTCTTTACAAACTTTCACGTCCTCAATTACAGAACATTGGCCTATAACACCAAACTTGTTTTGCTGAGATACAAAAAGATTTGAAAATTCAGAATGAATCCGTTTATTATTTTTAACGGTAGGTCTTATTAAAATATCGTTAAAAAGTGTATCCTCAGTCTTTGGTATAGACAGTACGTACAAGAGGAGCGACTCCTTAACCACCATTATGGGTTCTGCATATTCTATAGCTTGAATTTCATTTCTAAACGGAAGCGTTTCCGTCTGAGATACAATGGTAGATATTTCTACTCTGTCTAATAAGCTAGAGTGTACAATTCCTCTTTTTGCCAATTGCACTGCCATTACAATTTGTTCTATCTCGTCTTTCAAATTTTGCAGCTTGTTAAAGAGATATTGTTCAAACTTTGCTGTGTCGTCGATGTCTATCTTGTTAATTATTCTATTGTAGTTTTCTAAGATATTGTTAGTGGTTTTCATTAAGTGGCTATTAATATTGTATTGTTTGTTATTGTTGGCAGTTAAATCGTTGTTTTTCCTGATAATGTTGTCCCAATCAGTGGCATCTGGGTTGCCTGCTAACCATTTCCAGGCAGAGCCAATCCAATTGATTGATCTTTTAGTCTTTTTAGTGTTACGCACACGTAATTGGTTTAACAATTTGTCGATGTTAACAATCTGGTGTTCCAGCTGTAACGCTAGAGTTCCAGTCTTCCTAATTTCGTGTTGCACGGTTGGTCTAATGCTGTTTAAGAGATGGTCGTAGTCATCTAAATTGATTACATGAATAATTTTAAAAGTTCCTTTGAAAATTTTCCCGTGCCCTATTTTGATTGCAACAAGAGGGTTGTTATACTCGTATGTATTGACTGAGGCCTGTGTCCAGTGAAGAATCGTTCTGAAAAACATGTTAAGTTTTTATGTGTGATTTGTGAATATTTTTTCCGGTAGTAGTTTTAGTTACTGTATTATTTTTAGCTACAGTTTCTTTTTCATATAATGGCTTATTTTTTCCTTTTATTTGCTTATTTCTTTTAAAAATGTTCTCGCCTGGATTAAATTCTTTGGGTTTTGATCTTTTTTGGTTATGCCTATGTAGATTTTTTTGTTGATTTCGGGCTATTTCATTTTTAAGGTCTGAATTCACTATGTCTTTAAATTTAACTAAGTCCTGATAATTTATCCTTTGTGTTTTGTTAAAAAAAATGTCTGCTGGCTTTTTCTTAGTCACTGAATGTACAGTGTTATTATACCTATCTACAGCAATAGTTATGACTTCTTTTAAAGAAAATTCGGGGTGTTCCTGTACAAGACATCTTATTATTTCGAGAATCGTGGAATGGACTCTTTCCACCGCACCATTTACCTCGCTTTTTTGTAGTGGTGCAAGATAAATTGTTATTCCGAGTCCTTCTAAATAGTTTAGCACGATTGGACTTATGAAACTACCTTCATTATCCATAACAAGGAATTTTGGGACTGTAAAATAATGGATTAGTTTGATTAATTTGTCTCTTACGTGTAATACAGATTTGTTTTTTAATCGAAAAAATTTAGTAAATTTTGAAAACTTATCTATTGCTGTAATAAATGTTTCCCCTTTTATTTCTATGATATCAATATGTAGAATTTCAGAAGGAAAGGATGGAATGGGGGTTGGCTGGAGTTCGGGTTTTGGAGGGTGGCGGTCATACTTGTTTGACGAGCAAATTTCGCAGGTTTTTGTATAATCCTTAATTAGTTTAGCCATCTTCGGAAAATAGTAGTTTTCTAAAATTTTTTGTTTGTTTTCCTTTGGGTTTTGATGGGCACGTTTGTGTTCATCTTGAATTATTTTAAATTTGATTTCTTCATCTGTAATGTCAGTAACAACTCTCTGAGTTATTTTTGCTTTAAATTTCGAAAAGTTTTCTTTAAAGATTTCTTGAAGCAGGGGAAGGTGTTTTTCTTGTATTTTAATCCCGTTTATTATGTTTGGGTTCAATTTTTCCCTCAATATTCTTGTTAGAATATCCTTACTTAATTCAGGTACCCGTACGAAATGTCTGTGGAGACCGGCGTGTGGATTTTCATAACAGCTCATTTCATCCCCCTCTGATAGTAACAGCTGGTTTTTAAATACATTTATTGGTGCTTCGACATGTGATATGAGGTCAGTACTGTCTTCATCTGCGCTATGTTGGGAGTTGGATGATGATGTTAAAGTATTTACTTCCGCTGATGGTAGTCTCGAAAGTGCATCTGCTACTAAGTTGGTTTTCCCTGGTTTATAAATTAGCTGGTAGTTAAATTCTTCAATTCTCGCCTTCCATCTCTTGAGTTTTGCATTGTTGCTTCTGTTGCTGAGAGCAAATGTAAGCGGCTGATGGTCTGTCAGAATTTTAATTTCTTTAGCTCCATATAGGTACGTCCTGAGCTTGTCAAGGCTCCATACAATGGCTAACAGCTCTTTCTCAATCGTGGAATAGTTTTCCTCCGTTCGATTGAGTGATCTCGAAATAAACGTGATCGGTCTATCCTTTCCGATTTCACCCTGCGAGAGCACTGCTCCAATTGCGTAGTTTGAAGCGTCTGTTGTAAGGACGAACGTTTTTTCAAAATCGGGAAATATTAGAACATCAGATGACATGAGCATTTGTTTCAGGTTTTTGAACGAATTTAAAGCGTCTTGATCAAGATCGACTTCTACCTTACGCGATCGCTTTGCTTTAATCTGTGCATTTTCACCTCGGGTTAAGTTAGTAAGAGGTTTTGCAATTTTCGCAAAATCCTTTATAAATTTCCTATAATACGATGCAAGACCTAAAAAGCTCTTGAGTTCTTTTAAATTCTTGGGAATGGGCATTTCTTGTATCGCTTGTATTTTTCTTGGATCGGGTCGAATACCTTCTCTTGTGATCAAATATCCTAAAACTTCGACATCTCTATACAAAAATCTCTTGTGATCAAATATCCTAAAACTTCGACATCTCTATACAAAAATTTAGATTTACTCAAGTTAACTTTCAAATTTGCTTCGTTCAGGAGAGAAAATACTTTGCTTATGTTTTCAAGGTGCTCATGTTTAGTTTTGCCGAATATAATGATATCGTCGATGTATACATAGCAACATTTGCCTATGAGTGGGTTTAAAACATCGTTAATCATTCTTTGGAAAATAGCTGGGGCGTTCTTAAGCCCAAACGGCAGCCTAGAAAACTCGTATTTTCCGTTAGCGGTAGAAAATGCGGTTTTTTCTATATCACGGTCCTTCATCTTAATTTGATGAAAACCGGATGTAAGATCTAATGTAGTGAAAAATTTAGCATCACCCAAGCTAGCGAGAGTATTAGTAATGTCTGGGATTGGATATGCATTGGGTATTGTTATGGCATTTAACCTTTTGAAATCTATAACAAGTCTATATTGCTTCTCCCCTGCCGCATTTTCCTTTTTAGGAACAATCCAGAGTGGAGAGTTATAAGGGCTTTGGGAGGGTCTTATTATACCATCTTTTAACATTTGTGAAACTTGTTTTTCTACTTCAGATCTTAAGTGTGTCGGGTAAGCATAGGATTTTGTGTAAACTGGTTCATCAGTCGTGGTCCTGATTTCCGCTCTAACTTTTGTGTCTATGGTTCCACTTTCGCAGACTGGTCCAAAAGGTAGTTGTATTTTTCAATTATATTACGAAGGTCAGGGTCTTCAGACATTTGCTCTAAGTTGTTTACTTGCTTAGAATTTTTTGCTTTTAATTTAAGTTTGATTTTCGAGCATAACTGCAATATCTGGTTTTTCCTGTCGATAACTGCCTCTAATTCGCGAAGGGAGTCATCGCCGATTATACCATCAAATGATGTTAATCCAGGTAGAATAAAAAAATCGAGATTGTTGTTGACTCCGACACTTTTGAAGAATGGTCCTGTTACTTTCCTTGTGATTGTTAGTTGTCCTGCTGCCGACAGGATTTTGAATGGATTTTTAATTGGTCTTGAATTAAAGCCTAATTTTTCGCATATAAAATTTTTATTAGCTCCTGTGTCAATTAGAAAATTTGTATGGGTGGCCAGTTTTGGAAAAATATTATAGGTATGGTACGCCAGAGAGGCTTCTGTTGTAAAATTTACTTCCTCTGGGTTAAATTTTTCGTCTTCGTCAGCTTCGTCTTCAAAGTTTTCAAGATATTCTTCTTCAGCTTCTCCTTCTTCATTTTCTGCTGTCTCTAGATTAAACATTCTTTGTTGTTTTCGAGGCAGGTTTGAGGATTCATTTGACTTTCTCACGATTGGATTAGATCTGTTCATGTAATTAATTCTGTGTGATTTAAGTGTAGGATCCACTTCCATAGGAACGGCAGGTTTGGGTTGAACTGGTCTTGGAGGTGGTTTATAATTTTCGAATGGTGTATGGTCAGTTCGTCTATAATTGTAAATCTGATTTCGGTCCTGTGTAGCTATTTGTCTTGGTGCAGGTCTAGGTTTAAATTGGGGTGAATACATTTGGTTAATAGGCGAAGATATTGAATTTTTAAAATTATTTAATAGAGCTCTATTTCTGTAATTTCCTACCAGTGCATTCATTGTTTCTTCAGAGTAGTCTTCTGTTTTAATTTTATTAATAATTAAAGACAACTGATGATTGACACTAGCATAAAATTCGTCCATGGAATAGTTGCCCTGTCTCATCAGGTTTAATTCATGCTCAAGTGTACGCAGATCGCGTTTATCAGCGTAATTCAAGTACAAACACTTTTTGATGTTCAGCCAATTGTCATCAAATATGTTGTAAGATATGAGGGCACTGTCTGCCGCTCCTCTTATCTTTTGCCTAATGTGTTGTAAAATTGATCTATATATCGGTTTTTGTCTTACTACCTCGTAATCTTTTAAAATAGATTCGACGCTATGAACCAAAGAAATATAGTGGATTGGGTTCCCCTCAAATACTTGGAGATCTCTAACGCAGTCTGGTAGTTTTTTTATTTCATTTAATTCCTTCTCATTCCTAGGGGCTGATAAATCGCTCTCGAGAGTTCGAGGTGGGGAAATTCTACCTTCTAATTGTTGAATTCTATTGTTTAATGCCCTTATTTGTTCTGTTTGATTATTGGATGATTCTACACTATAAGGTGGTGGAATACTTCCCTCTAACTGCTGAATTCTGTTGCCTAAGGTTTTTACTTGTTCTATCTGGGCGTTAAGTGCACCAGTTAGTTGAACTATACTTTCTTTCAACCACTCAGTTGTGTTATTATCGCCAGGTGCCATATTGTTTTACAATAATATTTGTTTTTGATTAGGAGATTATACAGAAAGATAATTACAAAATTGAATTTTATTTCAAGTCTTTTTTATGTATGTTTCAAGATTTTCACTTATAAAATTTGTTCACCTCTTGTAGTGGAATATAAATTTTTCTTTTAAATTTCTAGAGATTTTTACCTTTAATTTTTTTTTATATTCTGTTTTATTTTTCTAAGATAAGATTTTTCCTTTTTTTTCAGTTTTGAAAAATGTTCTATTTTAAAATGATTTCTTAAACCAGATTATATTTCGTTTTAATGGCAATTTGAGAGAGATAAAAAAAAATTCTTTTTAGATTAATTTTTTCTAAATATTTTCATTTAACAAAATGCCTTCAATATTTCTTCTTTTTTTCTAACATTAGTTTCCTTTTCAGAAAATTTATCAAGGCAGATAAAAAAAAATTATTTCTCACAACATTTGGGATAATTCTGTCTTGTTTAATGGCTTATTAAAAACGGTTTAGTGTTCTTATAATAATTTAAGATAAATAAAAATCTTACAGCATTATAACAGCAGACTTCATAACTCGTTCGGATAGTCCGTAGATTTTACTTTTGGCATAAATTAATTGCTTACTCCGGTACGGTTGCTGTCACTGTTGAGTTTTTTGGTGAGTTGAGTCGGATGAGTCTTCTGGATGGTTCCTTTGGATGTTTCCTTATATTTTTCCTTGCTGGCTCTGCAGGTTTTATAGGTGGATTATCCTTTTTCACAACACTATCAGTTGAATGCTTTGCCGGGTTTTTAGGCTTTTTTGTTAAGTTTCCTAGTACAACACTATTTTACAGAGCCTTTGCGGAGTTTGTACCAGTTACTTTGGGTTATTTTTATTAAGTCTTTTAGGATTTCTTGTACGACACTATTTTTTTAGAGTCTTTGCGGACTTGTTCAAGTAAATTCACTAATATATTAGACTTAAGCTGCTCGGGCGCCAGTTATGGTCACTGTTATGCAGAGACCAAAAAATAAACACTCAATTACTCTGTTTGACTTCAACTGAAGACATAATTTTATTTTCTGTTATTTATAGTTTACATTTGATTACTTAGCTTAATAATATTCGCTTATTGTTATTTTGACATATTTCTTAATAAGTTCCAATTTGATTACTTAGCTTAATAATATTTGCTAATTGTTATTTTGACATATTTCTTAATAAGCTCCAATTAAAATATTGCTCAATTATTATTTAAATGTTGGAATTAAAATATTGCTGAGTAAGTTTGCTTATTGTTATTGAAATTACATATTGATTAATAAGCAAACGCGAGTTACAGCACACGCCGCTGCAACAACAACAACAACGGCAGCAGTTACAACGCAACCACCACCACCAAAACCACAGAGGGCGAACATGCTGACCAAACAATAAACATTTTACACATTTTTTAATGACAAAGTATTTTTTATTTTCTTTCTTTCTTTTCCAATATGGAAAAGCTGCAATTAGGTTACAATACATTGTATTCTAGGAATTATTTTATTACTTTTCAATACGATTGAAACATTATTATGTCGCAACCAATAAATTCAACTATTTTATTTCGTATACAATTGCAACATTACAATGTTGCAATCTTAAGTAGGTTATAATCAAAAATTCTGTTTATATTAATTCTGGGAATGTTTGAAGCCCAAGAACAAGCATTGTAATTTTAAATATAAATACCCCAAGAAATAAAGTGACAGTTAGTCTTAAGCATTAAACCAAAC